>CM076570.1:477778806-478378806 GCA_034641835.2 Pinus albicaulis | reverse complement strand
TTCTTATTTTTTGTCTCCATGCTTAGTTTGGCCAACCGCTGAACGACCACTTGTTTGGCTCGTTTTTTAGCTTGTAGTCTAGCTTGTTAGTGTTTTAAAGTATCAATTATACTTTTTTCCTTCAAAAATTGCTTGTTTTATTCCTCTTTTCATTGCTCAAAGCGCATTTTTCTAGATAGCGTTGCGCTGCCAGCATTGGTTTTTGTTGGAACAGTCGCGCTGCAAACCACTGGTGTGAGCTGGTGGGCCGCACTGGTCTTAGAAAATAGATATTTTTTCAGTCTCTTTTGGAAAAACTTTAGTGAGTATTGATCTTTGAAATGTTTTCTTTGATTTGATTACATTATTTATTTCTTTGAGTGTTTGCAGTCTCTTTGAAAAGCGCAAATTGGTCTTGTGATTTATGTTTTTATGTTTTGATTGAGTCCTGTTGTTGCTAGTCAATTGAAATCTCTGTTTACAACTTGTATCAATTAAGAAATACTGATTCTTTTCTATAGGACAATAGTGAACTTTGTGCTTGTTCACATAAATTGGGTTTTTCATCTATTTAGTTTTCATTTCAAAAATGACTTTTCGTTAAATGCATATGATCACTTGCATTGAAAAAATAGTTTTTGAAATTTCTTATTCGAAATATATTACAAATTTTCAATAAGTGAAATCTTTTTAAGTGCATTAATTGAATCAATTGCATTTTCACCATTCAAAGTGAAAATAAAAATAAATGATTTAGGTGCATCTTAGGGAAAGTAGAAATCATTTTAATTTTTAATAAGTTTCATTTGGGATAATGAAAGTGAAACCATTTTACTTTTCAGAATTTTCATTTTCAGAAAATGAAAAGTGAAAGCTAGTTGGGGGGGAATTTGTTTGTTGCATTTGGTTTGATGCATTACTCTTTGCGATCTCTTCCATCGTTAGTTTAGCTTTCATTGAAATCAAAAGAATCATTTTTCTCATTTAGCTACATCTTAGGAATTCATGTGACATTGTTTTGAGCCCAAAATTGAAACTTAATTTCCGATCAACATTAAAATAAACCTCAATTTACCTAAGGAGCATTTGGAATTAACACAAATATCTAGAGCTCCAGGCTAGAGACGTGTTATGACGTCGTTAAGATTAGCAACTATCGCTAACAGCCTGCGTTGCATTTTCAGAAGTGAAAAGTGAAAGCTAGTTAGGGGGCAGTTTGTTTGTTGCATTTTGTTTTATGCATTACTCTTTGGGATATATTCCCTTGTTAGTTTAGCTTTCATTGAAATCAAAAGAATCATTTTTCTCATTTATCTGTATCTTAGGAATTCAGGTGACATTGTTTTGAGCCCAAAATTGAAACTTGATTTCAAATCAACATTAAAATAAACCTCAATTGACCTAAGGAGCATCAATATCTAGAGGTCTAGGCTAGAGACATGTTACGAGGTCGTTAAGCTTAGCAGTTGTCGCTAACAGCCTATGTTGCATCCCGGGGGTGATATCTTATCCCACATATGGAAGTATATAGGACTATGCTCTAGATATGATAAGTGCAAAGGGACTCTCTCATCGAACGGTTACACATTAGACAATGATACTACAGACTGAGCTCCCACATATCGTCACGTATATTTTGGGAGACCCCACTAGGTTTCAAACTTTCCATAGGTAACTGATTTGGCTACCTTATAGACGTGATGCACCAAACACAACATTCGGGGAGATTGGCTGCAGTACGTCAAGTCCTTGGTTCGCCAAGGTGTATATTGCAGTTCACATATACATGGTAATCCTTTTTTCCTAGAATACCATTTTTTATTTTATTTTATTTAATTCTAAAATTTATTGTCCATGAAAACATCCTACCCGTGTAGTTATCCCTTGCCTCAACCATTATTGGTTAACTGAAAATTTTTAATTTCTCAAAAAAAGAATTAATCTATCCTTTGATTAATATTGAAAAAATTTCATCGTGGTTAAATTTTACGAATTCACCTCACTCATCCCCTGAAGGAAATCAAGGAGCTCATCCTAATATCTAGCTATTTCCACCTGGGCCTCTTGAAGCTTAAGGTTTTTAACTTGAATTTCCCCAAGCATCCAATCGCTCTCTTCATGACCACCACCTAACGATTGGCCAGAAAGTCCTGAACATGCTACAAATTTTGTGGTCTTTCCTCCTAATATGCTATACGATCCGTTAGTGATATCTCCTGACCGTCTGTATAGTCCTTTTGAAGATCCCAATGTTCCTTTTGGTGCTTCTCCTGTAGCATCTCGAACTGCTATTTGACAGTTTTTTCCACCACACATGGTGTCAAATGAATATGGTACTCCGTTTGTGAGCGATCCTAGAAGTATTCCTATGGAAACTTCTACAACCCACACCCAGATTTCGATATCGAGTCTATGTTCCCTCCGGAAGGTTTTCCTTATGTTTCCACTCCTCATGATTTAGGAAGTGGAACGAATGAACCCTCTAGTCAAGTTACGTCTTCGCTTCCAACATGTTACACTTCCCTTGGAAACATTATTTTAGGAGCTTCTGGGGTTACATCCATGTATCATGATCCCATTTGGTCAACTGCTCTACCCCCATCTTCTTGCTCATTTGTTTCAAATGTGGCTGTTGTTTCACAACCTGCTACTTAACTTACGGTTGCTGTATATCAAATGAATGTTTCACTAGGAACATCTGATCCTTTGTCGATATCTACGATCACTGCGGTTCCACCTTTGAGTGGAAAATCGATGGTTTCGACCGTGCCTGGGGGGAAATCACATCCCTTATATGTACCTCCCCTTTTGGGTGGGGGAAATCTAAACTATGGAACTATATCGGGGGCGGGACAACCCATATCTAGTCTTGGTGGAACTTTGGTTTCATCCATAACAAGTTATATCATAGGTACCTCTCTACTCAGTGGTCACCCTACTTCAACTCAACTTGTTTCTCAACAGACACACGTTCAACAACCTCATGTTAAAGAACCCCATATTCAACAACCGCATATCCAAAATCCTTATGATCAACAACTAACCGTACAATATCAATATGTTCAACAGCCAAATGTTTCACAATAGTATGTCCAACAAGCCCAAAATCCATTGGGAGGTGTTGCGACTAATCCTCAGTATGGTCTTCAAATCCAATCTGGTCCAAACCCTTCTCTGGGTCAAACTGGAACTTACCCCAATCAACCTGGTGTTCAATACCAGCAAATTCCACAGGGTCAATACCAACAATCCCAGCAAGGACCTTATGTCCAACAAGGGCCTTATGTACAACAAGGATCTATCCCTCAACAGACGTTGCAGTAGGGGCCGCATCTCTGGCCCAAAAAAGGGCCATATCAACAGCCCCAACAGGGTCCTTATGTTCAACAGTAGTGTTGGGGTGTTTGTTTTGAAAATGAAACAATTTTGAGTTGTGAAGAACAGGTGGCAGAGCGCAACCACGGTATACAGGGATTTGTCATGGTTGCGGAGAGCTAGAGAATAGGTGGCGCAATAGTTGCGGAAAACCAACACAGATGGCAGGAATGGGCGACAAGGACAATTAGTAGAGCTCCCAGTGATCAGGAAGAAGCAACAAACAACGAAGTAGGGAAATAGGGAAGACTGATAGTCACATTGGCGGAAGAACAAATAGGCAATCAACCAGCGTAGATGGGAATTAGTCCAACAAAGGGCTGAGGAAGAGAGCCATAGGAGAGCTCTGTTAGGTCGTTGTTGTACTGTATTGATCTGTAACAAACTCTGTAGAGTAATGTAGCTATTTGATATTGATAGTGGAATATAGCTCTACTTGTGTGTGATGTTCTGAGTTCAGTATTAATCAGTTGGTTACTGTGAATGTATGGTTTGTTTTAA
The DNA here is from genome assembly GCA_034641835.2 of Pinus albicaulis. Taxonomy (NCBI): domain Eukaryota; kingdom Viridiplantae; phylum Streptophyta; class Pinopsida; order Pinales; family Pinaceae; genus Pinus; species Pinus albicaulis. The sequence continues at coordinate 478,374,951 of CM076570.1, read as the reverse complement.
ATTTTAATTCTGCATCCTAAATATGCTTAATGAGTGATATTTTGTGCAAAGTAGTAAGATCTGTTTCATGTTTCAAGTACCTTCTATTTTTCTTTATAGTTGTGATCGGTCAATAATTGATCTATTCCTAACCTTACTAAGTTCACGACACGCCTCGGGTGAGATGCTCTGCTCCTCAGAGTAGGGTGAAAATTCCAGCATTGTGCTAGACTACTGCGGAAACCTTGTTGGCCTCTCTTTCGGACCTGGGTCTTGTTCAGAGACCTCCTTTCTCGCCAAAAAATGGTTCCGTTGCCAGTATCTGAAATTCCATTTAGGTGCTAGATCATGGTATCGTGGATATACGAGAGAGAACTACGAAGCTAGTGGGATAACCAATTAGATCAGTTCATATCGCAGCAAGCAGAGTTGCGACAACAGAGGGAAAAAACTATCAAGGATCGGGTCTTATTCTCTGAATCTGCGAGCGATCTATACGAAATATTCTGGGGAAATTTTTTGGAAGAAATTTATAATTGGTTGCGGAGACTACAAGTCAAGACACTCCAAGGAGGGTCGCGTAAGGTCTGGCGCAAGTGGATGCACAGGGATCTAGTAGCACTCCATCGGTTAGATATCGATTTGACTTGAGCCGTAGATTTCTGGGTAGAATTTACCTTGGAAGGATACATTGTAGAATTTGCAGCTGACTGTTACCGGTCCTTTTCAAAAGAAAAAGACGTATTCAGATTTGGATTGAAGGGAGAGATGTTGAAGGAAATTTCGTTGTGGATCAAAGCTTTAATGGTGAACGAGGGTTTGATAGAATTTCAAAAATCTGAGATAGAGACTTAAACCTCCAGTATTGGGGGAAGGAGCTAAGGGAGAGATTCTACAATTAAGTTGGAAGGGGGAGTAGGGATATGGATGCAGAGACCTCCAATAGGTTGAGAGAGCGACGAGCACATCGGAGGGCAGAGATTGCTGAGAAGTGGCGGGAGAGGGTGATGAAGGAGTTAGATAAGCAGGAAAGTAGTCGACAAGACAAGGAGAAGGCGTCGCAGATGAAAAAGGAAATGGAAGGTCAGAAGGGATCCCAAGGAATAGGAGGGAACATTAAGGAATTTAGGCAAGTGCATAGGAGCCCAACCCAAAAAGGAAAGGGAGAAAAGTCCAACATGGAGGATGCGCACCCCGAGGAGATATCCGATGTGGAGATGCATGTTGTGATGGTGTTAGCAACCTATAAATATAGGATTCATAATTTTGACTTGACTGATGATAGTCTTGTAAATATGTACAAACTTTTCTTTTTGCAAGTTATTTTCCCATATTTTGTAAAAAATAAAAATAAAAATAAAAAATAAAAAAGAGAGTAAAAAGTCCTAAAAGGAAAATCAAAGGACGTAGAAAAAATAATATACCCCAAAAGAAAAAATATGAATAAAACATGAAAGTGTGCAAGTCTAAATGCCACTACTTTTACTTTTGCAGTTGATTATGGCAGAGTGTCAATAAATACCAAAATCCATGATGAGTTGAACAATGTAATCTTGACTTATCATGTTTCAATTTTACTTGTTTTAGATAGAGAATAAAGAATTTTACAAATAAAATGCTATCACTGCAACTGTCATCTTTTTCTGATTTTTATTTTTATTTATTTATTTATTTATTTTTAAATAGAGTTAATGTGATAACACATTAAACTATTTTTCTTAGTATTTTCTATTATTGCAATAATTTTTGGCACAAAGCTATGAATTGCAAAGATAGAAACAAGAGAACCTATGATAACGATGTTAGAAGACTTCGTGAAGATCACAATCAAAACTACAGTAATTTTACATTATTAAACAATGAAGTAGAATGCCATAAGTGTATAATTTTGGACATACAACATAAGATTGTCAGATGAGTGCTCCTTTGAAAGAGACAACGCCAAAATTCAACTCTCCTTCAAAAGTATGGAAAAGTAAAGATGAGAAATGCAACCTTGTGGTCACTGTGAAATGTAAGAAACATGAATGGCTAGTTGACAAAAAATGTTCAAAGCATATGACAGGGGACTGTTACACAATATTTTGTCGCATTCCTAAGTTTTTATCCCAAGTGTCGTATTTTGTGCCATTCATGTTGCAAACGTCTCAAAGTGAAAAAAGATGTATAAAATTGTTCATCCTGTAAAACATGCTTAAGATACCCCTGAAGACCTAACAGAGAAATTCCTTGAAGCTTTTATGCAAAAGTTTGTAAAAAAACCTATTTTAAAAGCCTAGTGTGGTTCTTCCCTTAATGAGCTCGCGCTTGTCACCCTGTTCCTTTCCTGTGAACAACGCTGCCAACGCAGGAATTTAACAGTAAAGTCGTGCTGGTCCTCTTCAGGCAGTTTCACCAAAAATGGAGCATAAGCTTCGACTTCTAGAATTCTCAAGAACAGAGTTCTGCTACTTGTTGGTTGAGGATATGGTCGAATACTCCCATTTTTTACCATTGATCTTATCTCCAAAGGTTTTACCCTTAGAGATAAGGACTTTACCTCCATTAGTGGATCCTTAACCTCCTTAACTCTGCTATAAGAGAGTGCCATGCTAGTGAGTCTTGGTTGGTCGTATTTGGTTGCCTTACTTCTACCTGATTACGTTCATATGATGCTGATTTGATGAAGAAGGAGAAGAGATTGAAGAGCGTGGCTAGGACTTGGATTACCATTACGAAGGAGCCCTTCGACATCAAGGCACCGGTTGGAAGCTTCCCTTTTTTCATTTTTATAATACAAAGTATAATTTTCTTCCCATAAATATGTTAATTTTAATTGGTTTAACATGATAATCATTTATATGTCATGTAGTTTTCTTTGAAATATATTTTCTATGTATCTTTCATCTTTTGTCGTGTGATCTTCTTTATAGGTATTCAGACGCAGAGGGAATAGCAAGGAATGAGCCTGAAAGTGAAAGGATCGACATTGACACTAAGGAAATGACTGTATAAGGAGCAAGGTAGGCCATCTCCCTCTCTCAATTTTCTCTCAATGTTAAAATAGGGTAGTTTGTATACTTTGTCATGGTTGTTACTAGACCCACTCATTGGGCTAGAGGGATCACATCTTTTCAAAGAAGGGATTTGCCTGCGTAACAAATTGGCGACTCCATTGGGGAGTTTACACCCTTTTCACCGTCTTCTTATTTTTTGTCTCCATGCTTAGTTTGGCCAACCGCTGAACGACCACTTGTTTGGCTCGTTTTTTAGCTTGTAGTCTAGCTTGTTAGTGTTTTAAAGTATAAAGTATAATTTTTTCCTTCAAAAATTGCTTGTTTTATTCCTCTTTTCCTTTCTCAAAGCACATTTTTATAGAGAGCGTTGCGCTGCCAGCACTGGTTTTTGTTGGAATAGTCGCGCTAAAAACCACTGGTGTGAACTGGTGGGCCGCGCCGGTCTTAGAAAATAGATATTTTTTCAGTATCCTTTGGAAAACCTTTAGTGAGTATTGATCTTTGAAATGTTTTCTTTGATTTGATTACATTATTTATTTCTTTGAGTGTTTGCAGTCTCTTTGAAAAGCGCAAATTGGTCTTGTGATTTAATTTTTTATGTTTTGATTGAGTCCTGTTGTTTCTAGTCAATTGAAATCTTTGTTTACTGCTTGTATCAATTAAGATTCTTTTCTATAGGACAATAGTGAACTTTGTGCTTGTTCACATAAATTGGGTTTTTCATCTATTTAGTTTTCATTTCAAAAATGACTTTTCGTTAAATGCATATGATCACTTGCATTGAAAAAATAGTTTTTGAAATTTCTTATTCGAAATATATTACAAATTTTCAATAAGTGAAATATTTTTAAGTGCATTAATTGAATCAGTTGCATTTTCATCATTCAAAGTGAAAATAAAAATAAATGATTTAGGTGCATCTTAGTGAAAGTAGAAATCATTTTATTTTTTAATAAGTTGCATTTGGGATAATGGAAGTGAAACCATTTTAATTTTCAGAATTTTCATTTTCAGAAAATGAAAAGTGAAAGCTAGTTGGGGGGGAATTTGTTTGTTGCATTTGGTTTGATGCATTACTCTTTGCGATCTCTTCCCTCGTTAGTTTAGCTTTCATTGAAATCAAAAGAATCATTTTTCTCATTTAGCTACATCTTAGGAATTCATGTGACATTGTTTTGAGCCCAAAATTGAAACTTAATTTTCGATCAACATTAAAATAAACCTCAATTTACCTAAGGAGAATTTGGAATTAACAAAAATATCTAGAGGTCCAGGCTAGAGACGTGTTCTGACGTCGTTAAGATTAGCAACTATCGCTAACATCCTGCGTTGCATTTTGAGAAAGTGAAAAGTGAAAGCTAGTTGGGGGGCAGTTTGTTTGTTGCATTTTGTTTTATGCATTACTCTTTGGGATCTCTTCCCTTGTTAGTTTAGCTTTCATTGAAATCAAAAGAATCATTTTTATCATTTAGCTGTATCTTAGTAATTCAGGTGACATTGTTTTGAGCCCAAAATTGAAACTTGATTTCAAATCAACATTAAAATAAACCTCAATTGACCTAAGGAGAATCAAATATCTAGAGGTCTAGGCTAGAGACATGTTACGACGTCGTTAAGATTAGAATTTGTCGCTAACAGCCTATTTTGCATCCCGGGGGTGATATCCCGTCCCACATATGGAAGTATATATGACTATGCTCCAGATATGATAAGTACAAAGGGATGCTCTCATCGAACGGTTACACATTAGACAATGATACTATAGACTGAGCTCCCACATATCGTCACGTATATTTTGGGAGACCCCACTAGGTTTCAAACTTTCCATAGGTAACTGAGTTGGGTGCCTTATAGACGTGATACACCAAACACAACATTCAAGGAGATTGGCTGCAGTACGTCAAGTCCTTGGTTCGCCAAGGTGTATATCGCAGTTCACATATACATGGTAATCCTTTTTTCCTAGAATACCATTTTTCTTTTATTTTATTCAGTTCTAAAATTTATTGTCCACAAAAACATCCTACCTGTGTAGTTATCCCTTGCCTCAAGCATGACTGGTTAATTGAAAAATTTTAATTGCTCAAAAAAAGAATTAATCTATCCTTTGATTAATATTGAAAAAAATTCATCGTGGTTGAATTTACGAATTCACCTCACTCATCCCCTGAAGGAAATCAAGGAGCTCATCCTAAGATCTAGCTATTTCCACCTGGGCCTCTTGAAGCTTAAGGTTTTTAACTTGAATTTCCCCAAGCATCCAATCGCTCTCTTCACGACCACCACCTGATGATTGGCCAGAAAGTCCTGAACACGCTACACATTTTGTGGTCTTTCCTCTTAATCTGCTATACGATCCGTTAGTGATATCTCCTGACCGTTCGTATAGTCCTTTTGACGATCCCAATGTTCATTTTGGTGCTTCTCCTATAGCATCTCGAACTACTGTTCGACAGTTGTTTCCACCACACATGGTGTCAAATGAATATGGTACTCCGTTTGTGAGCGATCCTAGAAGTATTCCTATGGAAACTTCTACAACCCACACCCTAGATGTCGATATCGAGTCTATGTTCCCTTTGGAAGGTTTTCCTTATGTTTCCACTCCTCATGATTTAGGAAGTGGAACGAATGAACCCTCTAGTCAAGTTACGTCTTCGCTTCCAACATGTTACACTTCTCTCGGAAACATTATTTTAGGAGCTTCTGGGGTTACATCCATGTAACATTATCCCATTTGGTCAACTGTTCTACCCCCATCTTCTGGCTCATTTGTTTAAAATGTGGCCGCCGTTTCACAACATGGAACTCAACTTACGGTTTCTGTATATCAAATGAACGTTTCACTAGGAACATCTGATCCTTTGTCAATATCTACGATCACTGCGGTTCCACCTTTGAGTGTAAAATCGATGGTTTCGTCCGTGCCTGCGGGGAAATCACATCCCTTATATGTACCTCCCCTTTTGGGTGGGGGAAATATAAACTATGGAACTGTATCGGGTGCAGGACAACCCATATCTAGTCTTGGTGGAACTTTGGTTTCATCCATAAAAAGTTTTGTCATAGGTACCTCTCTACTCGGTGGTCACCCTACTTCAACTCAACTTGTTTGTCAATAGGCCCATGTTCAACAACCTCATGTTCAAGAACCCCATATTCAACAACCGCATATCCAAAATCCTTATGATCAACAACTAACCGTACAATATCAATATGTTCAACAGCCAAATGTTTCACAAAAGTATGTCCAACAAGCCCAAAATCCATTGGGAGTTGTTGCGACTAATCCTTAGTATGGTCCTCAAATCCAATCTGGTCCAAACCCTTCTGTGGGTCAAACTGGAACTTACCCCAATCAACCTGGTGTTCAATACCAACAAATTCTACAGGGTCAATACCAACAATCCCATCAAGGACCTTATGTCCAACAAGGGCCTTATGTACAACAAGGATCTATCCCTCAATAGACGTTGCAGCAGGGGCCGCATCTCTGACCCCAAAAAAGGCCATATCAACAGCCCCAACAGGGTCCTTATGTTCAGCAGTAGTGTTGGGGCCTTTGTTTTGAAAATGAAACAATTTGAGTTGCGGAGAACAGGTGGCAGAGCGCAACCACGGTATATAGGGATTTTTCATGGTTGCGGAGAGCTAGAGAATAGGTGGTGCGACAGTTGCGGAAAACCAGCACAGATGACAAGAATGGGGGATAAGGACAGTTAGTAGAACTCCTAGTGATCAGGAAGAAGCAACAAAAAATGAAGCAGGAAATAGGGAAGACTGATAGTCACGTTGGCGGAAGAAAAAATAGGTAATCAAACAACGTAGATGGGAATTAGTCCAACAGAGGGCTGAGGAAGAGAGCCGTAGGAGAGCTTTGTTAGGTCGTTGTTATACTTTATTGCTCTGTAACAAAATATGCAGAGTAATGTAGCTATTTGATATTGATAATGGAATATAGCTCTACGTGTGTGTGATGTTCTGAGTTCAGTATTAATCAGTTGGTTACTGTGAATGTATGGTTTGTTTTAAATTTTAATTTTGCATCCTGAATAGGTTAATGAGTGATATTTTGTGCAAAGTAGTAAGATCTGTTTGATGTTTCAAGTACCTTCTGTTTTGCTTTATAGTTGTGATCGGTCAATACTTGATCTATTCCTAACCTTACTAAGGTCACGGCATGCCTCGGGTGAGATGCTCTACTCCTTAGAGTAGGGTGAAAATGCCAGCATTGTGCTAGACTATTGCGGAAACCTTGTTGGCCTCTCTTCTGAACCTGGGTCTTGTTCAGAGACCTCCTTTCTCGCCAGCAAATGGTTCCGTTGTTGGTACTTGAAATTTCATTTAGGTGCTAGATCATGGTATCATGGATATATGAGAGAGAACTACGAAGCTGGTGGGATAACCACTTAGATCATTTCATATCACAGCAAGCAGAGTTGCGACAACAAAGGGAAAAAACTATCAAGGATTGGGTCTTATTCTCTGAATCTGCGAGCGATCTATACGAAATATTCTGGGGAAAGTTTTTGGAAGAACTTTATAATTGGTTGCGGAGACTACAAGTCAAGACACTCCAAGGAGGGTCACGTAAGGTCTGTCGCAAGTGGACGCATAGGGATCTAGTAGCACTCCATCGGTTAGATACCGATTTGACTCGAGCCGTAGATTTCTAGGTACAATTAAGGATACATTGTGGAATTTGTAGCTGAGTGTTACCAGTCCTTTTCAAAAGAAAAATATGTATTCAGATTCAGATTGAATTGATAGATGTTGAAGGAAATTTCGTTGTGGATCAAAGCTTTAATGGTGGATGAGGGTTTGATAGAATTTCAAAAATCTGACATGGAGACTTAAACCTCCAGTATTGGGGGAAGGAGCTAAGGGAGAGATGCTACAAGTAAGTTGGAAGGGGGAGTAGGGATATGGATTCGGAGACCTCCAGTAAGTTGAGAGAGCGACGAGCACATCGGAGGGCAGAGATTGCTGAGAAGTGGCGGGAGAGGGTGATGAAGGAGTTAGATAAGCAGGAAAGTAGTCGACATGACAAGGAGAAGGCGCCGCAGATGACAAAGAAATGGAAGGTCAGACAGGATCCCAAGGAATAGGAGGGACCATTAAGGAAGTTAGGCAAGTGCATAGGAGCCCAACCCAAAAAGGAAAGGGAGAAAAGTCCAACATGGAGGACGCGCGCCCCAAGGAGATATCCGATGTGGAGATGCATGTTGTGATGGTGTTAGAAACCTATAAATACAGGATTCATAATTTCGACTTGACTGATGATAGTCTTGTAAAATATGTACAAACTTTGCTTTCTGCAAGTTATTTTCCCTTATTTTGTAAAAAATAAAATAAAAAAATAAAAAATCAAAAAGAGGGTAAAAAGTCCTAAAAGAAAAATCAAAGGACTTAGAAAAAATAATATACCCCAAAAGAAAAAAGATGAATAAAACATGAAAGTGTGCAAGTCTAAATGCCACTACTTTTACTTTTGCAGTTGATTATGGCAGAGTGTCAATAAATGCCATAATCCATGATGAGTTGAAAAATGTAATCTTGACTTATCATGTTTCAATTTTAATTGTTTTAGATAGAGAATAAATAATTGTCATACAGTTTAATCACGACAATTCAGTAGTTAGGTAGAGAGTAAAAGAATCCAACAGTTTAATCTGGATTCTTGGATGAAATAAGTGTAGAATTAGATAGTTTATTGATTTCAAAAAGAATAAAAGGTTGTAAGGTTGCTAGTTTAAATGCATCTGATTAAAATAGAAGGAAAAAAATGTTAGAAGATATGACTGGGCAGGTAGAAGAAAGTGGGAAAAATCATTGTAAATATATTTCACCGGGCTATAAATAACTAATATCCCCTCCCCATAGTAATTTGATATTCGAGACTATAAGTCAAAGAGGCTCAAGGCATTTCCTTGACTTCTGTTGGGACCGGACGCAAGGCTCAATGATTGATTAGTTGAAAATGTTAAGTTTCTACATTAATCTCGGACATCGCATAATTTACCCTTCATGAACTCATCACCATTTAACTTCATAAGTGAGAACTCTTTTCTTACTTAAATGTTACATAAAGGCCCATTTGATTAACTTTCTCCATTTTACAAAGCATAAAACCCTCAAAAAACACGATATACTAAGTAAAAGTGAATGAATTATGAAAATGAATCTTTACTCTAATTTTCACTTTCCTTAGTTTTATTTATAAATTTTTGAGTATTCATTGTCCCTTTTCATATTAACACTTAACCTAATTTATTAACTGCCTATCAAACATCCTAGTCCTATTAATATAACTTCTTTTTATTTAATATCCCAAAAAACCCTATTATTATATGCTTTTTATGTCAAAGATATGAATCACATGTTGAAATAACATCCCTAAATTACCCCTTTGACATAAAACTACCCTAATAAAATACCCCCACTCCCCTATAGGTTTAGAACTTTAACTAAATCTAAAACTATATAATATAATTAAATTTGCAAAAAAGCGCATTTTTACATACTCTGTATAAAAAAATGGCGCAAAAAAACAATACCGTTACTCCCGTTCCCACATTACCTCTACCCAAGGTTAAAGCTTTAACCTTACCCCTTTCCCCTTGTATATATCTCCTTACCACGGATTAAACCTTGGTTAATCAATTATAACCCACCCAATTCACTTTACTTTATGTCTAAACTCATTTTATACATAGGTTTCAATAAATAATCCAGCGCCCTCGCGCTCATCCTCAACCCTCCGCTCATCCTTACATTCCCAATCCGACGATCCATGCTCAACACGATCATTTCGCCTCATGCCTCATCCTTTCCCATTGTGATTAAATTTTAACTGCTGGATCACCAATGCTCGCCTTGATCCTATGATCCAAATGTAACGCGATAAACCATTCCATTGTCCCACCATTCCCATCGTATTAAATATTAACCGTTGATCATACCTATCGAATCAATGGCTGATAGTGAACCCGGGTCCCACTTTCCCTTGTTCTGCAGCTTCCCGATGCATCTCAGCCGTTCGCATCGCTCAATCAAATCCGACGGTGCGGATCTCATATTGCACAACAAAAATGATTGGGCAAAGTTTGCAAAAAATTTTGCGATAAAAGTTGTTTCGCGAAACCACCACTCGCTACATGTCTCATTTCTATTGGATTGCATTCCAAAAGTGAAAAACCATTTACCGCTCAGGAGCTATGCGATAACAACTAATGGTTTTGCCTTCAATGCAAAAACCACTCCCACCATTTGATTTTGACTTGTAATTAATGCCTTGCATATTGATAAAACCTAAGGTTTTAACCTAAGTTTTCATTGTTGCCATATCATTTGTGCCTTTGACCTTTAGAAAACTACTCACAGACACCATTGCCGAGCCTCTGCTGACCTTTTGCCCAATCTTCAAGCCTATACCCTAAGAAAGCTAAGTTTGACTAGATTTCCACTGTGAAAACCAATTAAGCCACTTGATGCACCTATAAGCTGGACCTGGCCTCACATTCGGCCTCAACATCAGAAACCATTTCAATAAGCCATATATCTACATTTAAGGTATTTTCCAATAGATTAAAGCCTGTAAACTCAATTTTCAACCATCGATAATTAAAACAAGCTTTCAATTAAAAGATCTCACCAAGAGAAATTGCTTGAAAACACAAAAAAACAGGCCAAACCCTGGCCAATTTTCCCAGAAAGCCATGTTTTCAACTGTGAAGCTTTTAAAAGCCAAGTTCCTCAATTTTCACAGTTTAAAGATTAAATTCAAGGATCTGAACAACTAAAACCTCTGAATTACCTTGATAATCCTTGTTTTCAATCAAACCCATTCAGAAAACCCCTGTTTTCTGTTTTATGCCAGTTTTACATCTTTAGATAAACCTACTTGAGAAAAAAAACCCAAAATAATCCATCATTAGCCTAAATTGCTCAATTTCATCTCTGTTAAAGTAAATAACTCCTGCAAACAGTCTAATCTTGCAGTAGCTACCTAAAATGCCTAAAAAACAGAGTTAAACCTCCACAGACAGATCTCATTCCACAGGTCTTTCAAAAGCCTTCAAACACCTCCTTTCATACCTCTGTTTCATTAACACATTGTTTTATTTTTGCAGGCTATTATCAGAATATGGATTTGGGCCAACAATTTCAATACTAGTTGACAAAATTGTTTGCGCCAAATTCTTAGATTTTAACTCAATATCTTCATTTAACAAACAATTTGTATACAAAGAAAGAATAATATCAAGTTAGAGAGAGATCATAATGATGAAATGTGCATAGTGAATGGTAAAAGTGAAATCAAAATTCAAAATGACAGTGAAAACATAACAGTTAAAGAGTATCAGTGGTTAAAGTGTATCAGGTAAAAGTCAGAGTGAAAGTTAAAACAAAGTTACAGGAGCAGTCAAACGTAAACAATAAAAGTAAATACAGAGGCAGTAAAATGGTAAAAAGAGATGAAAATACTTTCACCAACAATGAAGTTTATCTAAAGTGAAAGTAAAACAGTTAAAAGAACAAAAAGGTGAAAAGATGAAAAAGAGAGCAAGAAGGGACATTTTTTGCACAAATTTCCTGTTTAAGTCATTGTTTTACAGAACATATTGTGACCAATCCAAGATGAACTTTTCAAAACTGAAGGAGATTTATGTTCTTAAGAGGGCCATCTACAAAAACCTCTCTCACGTTTCTAACAACCATTATGGATTGGGAAATATTAAACAATATTGGAGAGCACTTTTTCCAGAAAATTAATGTTAAGTCATCATTTTGCAGAGAATATTGTGGCCAATCCGAAATACATCATACCAAAATAAAGGAGGTTTTTTTCTTAAGAGACATATCTACAAAACCCTATCTCAATGTTTGCACAGGTATTACATAACACTAGATAAATGCGCATCTTTACAACCTATTTTGCAGACTCTGTAAAACTCTGTTTTACACATCATTTTACAGAGCCTATTATGGATAGTTGGAGCATAATTTTAGGAAAATGAAAGAGGTTTAGCTCACCAACATATTTATCTACAATAACCTCTTTAAATTTCTACATATATATTTCATATTGAGAAATAAAAATATATCATTGGACCCCAAGTTTGCAGAATTCTTGGAGCATAATGCACAAAGAAAGGAAGCAGTTAGTGACTTGGATGCCTCATCATCAACTAAGAGTTGGATCAAATTTGAATTATCCTCTTTATCATCACCTATCCATAAAAAATAGTGCCAAATAGATGCATTAGTTTTGAGTGTCCTTTAATTAAGTTCTATTTATGTAAAACAGTTGGAGAGATTTGTGAACCAATCTTGATATTTTTTCAAGATATTATAGTTTAGAATTTGTATAAATACTTCACTCCTTGAAGTATTTTAGGTGGAATAAAATTTGTCAAGACTACTATAGACATTTTTTCTGAATACATTGGAGTTTGTGTGAGTCGATTTGTGAAGCAGCAGACTGGAACTAAGTCAAACAGACATCATAACTCAGGATTCTTGTGCTGATCAGATAAGTCAAGTATTTTTCTGTTTTCACTGTTTATCTTTCAAAGTTCCATACATAAATTTTAATGTTTTTTTTCTTTAATGATTAACTAGGAAAGCTTAAACATGATCAGTTTTAAAAAGCTCCCTGTTTTTTACTAGTTATTCATTGATATGTTTTCTGCTGATAACCGGACTTAAGAATTCTTAAATGCTCTTATTCCCTATTTGACCCCTTTCTTTCATCCTCATTTCTGTAACTTAAGGATTCTTAATTTCCCTTTTGTTCAGATCTTTCCATTTCATCAAAAAAGCCTATTCAAAACCCTTTGAAGGTCATATACCTTTCCCTTATTACATTTGTTCTTTTGACCTTATTTCCTAGCTCTGCTTACCAAGAAGTTGACTCCATAGCCCAATGGTCTGGTAGATCCCTCTGTGGTTTACCTTGAAGTAACTTTTATTCCCACCAAACTTTCAAAACAAACCAATTGTCCAATCATACCTAGCCTAAAATCTTATAACAAAATCAAGCTAATTCTTGAGGAGAGATCTCTCTCCGAAATTTAGGAAGGCTAGATCCTAGATTTCAAAAGAGGTTCTTGGTTACCCCTGGTTTTCTTTAACTATAAACCAAAATCTCACTACCTAAGAATTACTAGGGTGATAACATACTGGCGACTATACTGGGGAACTAACCACTCTCCAGTTTTAAGTTTAATCTTAGAGGAATATTTTTAAAACATATCTTTTCTACTTTAAGATTGAGTTTAAAGGTTGTGGGTAACATACTAGCGACTCCGTTGGGGAAGACTAACCTTTTTCTTCAGAAATATTTTACAGGTTCAGATCTGATTTATGATGGTGGACAGTGATCAGACACACAATGGTTAAAATCATCCACCTGGCGACTCCAAATAAATTTCACAATCAAGACTCCACTGGAGGAATGAACCTGGAAGAACAATATGGAAAGATTAGGCATTCAACTTGGATCTAAATCCAAGACATTATGTTCTTTCTCGTTAAGAAATTTTTTCAATATATATTGTATTTTATATAAGGATCTAACTTGGTTTTACAGATACCATGGCCTTTCGTCATGGCTAATTTTCAAGACAATCCAAGAATAAAACAGAGATATGCTCCCATGAGCAGAGATCACATACCTGGATTTCCACACAAGCTACCAAAGGTAAATTGGGGTAACAATCTGCCCATGTTTCAAGATGAGAACATTGATGATCCTTTACTACATCTCATTAAATTTCATATACACTCATCAAGATTGAAGGGTGATTGGCATGAGGATTGCCTCATGAAAATATTCATGGTAACCTTAGAAGGAAAAGCAAGGGAATGGTACGAAGCTCTCAAACCTGCAAGTTTGTTTTCTCTAAAAGATTTTCATAAAGTATTTTATGAGCATTACAAAGAAGATTTTCCATCTTTATCATTAGCTGAAAATTTTTGTGATCAAGCTGAAGATCTCATACATTACCTTAAAAATATTGATGAAGATTTTGAAAATTGGCATCCTGAAGATTTATTAGAAGAAGTCCAGAACTTTCATTCTCAACTTAAATGTCATAATAATCAGGAGGAGTTAAACAAGGATGAAATAGATCAGGAGATGAATCAAAATCCACAAAGCCCCTTTGTATTAAAAAATGATGTTTCATTTAATGTTTTGAATGGAGTTAAAGAAAATATTCAACCTCATGATCAATTTTTAGATAAGATAAAAAACAATTTTCATTTAAGAATTCAGAGATTCCCACCCCCCCCTCACCGAAGAAGAAATCAATTTGATTCTAAACATGCAACCATCCTCAAAATATTTACATAATGAAGAAATTGTTTCTACTTCTTCTAATGTTGATGAATGTACTAAAGTTTTTATCCATGAAGAGACAAAAGAACAATTTGATGCTCATGTTATTCTACCTTCCCAAAAAGGCCCATTGCTTGATAGCACTCCTATTGAGCAAAATAATGACTTTCAAATAGAATGCAACCAATCTAATCAAGATATATTAGGATTGTTGGAAGAGAAATCTGCCGATCCAATGTTTATAATTGATGACATTCATTCCTCTGAAGATTTGCCTAAATATGACCAGTATGATGATAATTATGTTCTCCCAATTCAAGATAATTTCACAGAACAATCACTGGCTATTTTGAGGGATGAGATATTAGAATTTCAGTTTGATGAGAATTTTCTAAGAGCTATCCTTCTTATTTTGAAATTAAGAAAATATTCTCCTCAACTTAAAAAATGTGTTCTTGAGATAATTTCAGAAAATTATGAAAATGAAAATAAACTTTTTCATTCTCAAATTCAGTCATACAATTTCTGAAATCCTAAAGAATTATTTGAAAATCTTCCTTCTCCTAAGCAAGAGGAAATTGTACTACCTTTTGACTTGCATATTGAAGATGATTATTCTTCCAAACACAAGACTGAAGAAATAGTTTCATGGTCTAATATTCATAATTCAACTAAACAATTAGTCATTGAAGGCCTAGAAGTAAATAACATACATCATGCTTTTATTGATCCTATATCAGATTATATGGAGAATCTTTTTAGCCCAAATCTGCAAACATGTTTTCTCTATAAGGATCAAATACATCAAAAGTGGCCTTTACACATCATATCATTTATTATAAAGGCACATGATCATAATATACTTCCAATTTTAATCACAAGCAATCAAGTTATCCATTTATTTTTACAGCTACTTGATTGGCTTCATTGGCATTTTTGTATTACCCGATTCAATAAGATTTTTAGTAGATTAGAGTAGGTAGATGAGTGCCAATAAGCTCATAATTTTGAGCATTTCTTTTAGTTTTTAAATTTTCAGCTAGTTTTTCATTAAGATTTAAAGCCAAGGATGAGGTCCTAAAGATGTTTAAGATCTATACGTTGGTTTGAAAATTGTTGTGTGCTTTTTTAGTTTCAGATCATATTTCAGTTTGTAGAAGACATAAGACATTTACTAAGATCATCAAAGGTCAAAGATGAAGGCTATTGATCTCAGAGTTCTTGACATTTCACAAGGAAATTCCATCCCCAAGTGAAGCCGATGTTAGCAACCTATAAATATAAGATTCATAATTTTGACTTCACTGATGATAGTCTTGTAAATATGTACAAAATTTTCTTTCTGCAAGTTATTTTCCCATATTTTGTAAAAAAAAAGAAAAAAAAAGAAAAGAAAAAAAAAATCAAAGAGAGGGTAAAAAGTCCTAAAAGAAAAATCAAAGGACTTAGAAAAAATAATATACCCCAAAAGAAAAAAGATGAATAAAACATGAAAGTGTGCAAGTCTAAATGCCACTACTTTTACTTTTTCAGTTGACTATGGCAGAGTGTCAATAAATGCCATAATCTATGATGAGTTGAACAATGTAATCTTGAATTATCTTGTTTCAATTTTACTTGTTTTAGATAGAGAATAAATAATTGTCATAAAGTTTAACCATGACAATTCAGTAGTTAGGTAGAGAGTAAAAGAATCCAACAGTTTAATCTGGATTCTTGGATGAAATAAGTGTAGAATTAGATAGTTTACTGCTTTCAAAAAGAGCAAAAGGTTGTAAGGTTGCTAGTTTAAATGCATCTGATTAAAATAGAAGGAAAAAAATGTTAGAAGATATGACTGGGCAGGTAGAAGAATGTGGGAAACATAATTGTAAATATCTTTCACCGGGCTATAAATAACTAATTTCCCCTCCCCATAGTAATTTGATATTATAGACTATAAGTCAAAGAGGCTCAAGGCATTTCCTTGACTTCTGTTGGGACCGGACCCAAGGCTCAATGGCTGATTAGTTGAAAATGTTAAGTTTCTACATTAATCCCGGACATCACATCATTTACCCTTCATGCACTCATCACCATTTAACTTCATAAGTGAGAACTCTTTTCTTACTTAAATGTTACATAAAGGCCCATTTGATTAACTTTCTCCATTTTACAAAGCATAAAACCCTCAAAAAACATGATATACTAAGTAAAAGTGAATGAATTATGAAAATGAAGCTTTACTCTAATTTTCACTTTCCTTAGTTTTATTTATGAATTTTTGAGTATTCATTGTCCCTTTTCATATTAACACTTAACCTATTTTATTAACTCCCTATCAAACATCCTAGTCCTATTAATATAACTTATTTATTTATTTAATATCCCAAAAAAACCTATTATTATATGCTTTTTATGTCGAAGATATTAATCACATGTTGAAATAACATCCCTAAATTACCGCTTTGACATAAAAATACCCTAATAAAATACCCTTGCTCCCCTATAGTTTTAGAACTTTAACTAAATCTAAAACTATATAATATAACTAAATTTGCAAAAAAGCGCATTTTTACATACTCTGTATTAAAAAATGGCACAGAAAAAACAATACCGTTACTCCCGTTCCCGCATTACCTCTACCCAAGGTTAAAGCTTTAACCTTACCCCTTTCCCCTTGTATATATCTTTTTACTACGAATTAAACCCTGGTTAATCATTTATAACCCGCCCCATTCACTTTACTTTATGTATAGACTCATTTTATACATGACTTTCAATAAATAATCCAGCGCCCTCGCGCTCATCCTCAACCCTCCGATCATCCTTACATTCCCAATCCGAAGATCCACGCTGAATGCGATCTTTTGGCCTCATGCCTCATCCTTCCCCGTCGTGATTTAATTTTAACCACCCGATCACCAATGCTCGCCTTGATCCTACGATCCACATGTAACATGATAAACCATTCCGTTGTCCCACCATTCCCATCGCGTTAAATATTAACCATTGATCATACCTATCGAATCAATGGCTGATAGTGAACCCGGGTCCCAATTTCCCTTGTCTCGCAGCTTCCCGATGCATCTCAGCCGTTCGCATCTCTCAATCAAATCCGACGGTGCGGATCTCATATCGCACAACAGAAATGATCGGGCGAAGTTTGCAAAAAAAATTGCGATAAAAGTTGTTTCGCTAAACCACCACCCGCTACGTGTCTCATTTATACTGGATCACATTCCAAAAGTGAAAAACCATTTACCGCTCAGGAGCTATGCAATAACCACTAATGGTTTCGCCTTCAATGCAAAAACCACTCCCGCCATATGATTTTGACCTGTAATTAATGCCCTGCATATTGATAAAACCTAAGGTTTTAACTTAAGTTTTCATTGTTGCCATATCATTTGTGCCTTTGAACTTTAGAAAACTACTCACAGACACCATTGCTGAACCTCTGCTGACCTTTTTCCCAATCTTCAAGCCTATACCCTAAGAAAGCTAAGTTTGACCAGATTTCCACTGTGAAAAGCAATTAAGCCACTTGATGCACCTATAAGCTGGACTTGGCCTCACATTCGGCCTCAACATCAAAAACCATTTCAATAAGCCAGATATCTACATTTAAGGTATTTTCCAATAGATTAAAGCCTGCAAACTCAATTTTAAACCATCGATAATTAAAACAAGCTTTCAATTAAAAGATTTCACCGAGAGAAATTGCTTGAAAACACCAAAAAACAGGTCAAACCCTGGCCAATTTTCCCAGAAAGCCCTGTTTTCGACTGTGAACCTTTTAAAATCCAATTTCCTCAATTTTCACAGTTGAAAGATTAAATTCAAGGATCTGAACAACTAAAACCTCTGAATTACCTTGATAATCCTTGTTTTCAATCAAACCCATTCAGAAAACCCCTGTTTTCTGTTTTATGCCAGTTTTACATCTTCAGATAAACCTAATTGAGCAAAAAAACCCAAAATAAGCCATCCTTAGCCTAAGTTGCTCAGTTTCATCTCTGTTAAAGTAAATAACTCCTGCAAATAGTCTAATATTGCAGTAGCTACCCAAAATGCCTAAAAAATAGAGTTAAACCTCCACAGAGAGATCTCATTCCACAGGTCTTTCAAAAGCCTTCAAACACCTCCTTGAAGACCTCTATTTCATTAAAAAATTGTTTGATTTTTTAAGTTTATTATCAGAATATGGATTTGGGCCAACAATTTCAATACTAGTTGACAAAATTGTTTGCTCCAAATTCTTAGATTTTAACTCAATATCTTCATTTAACAAACAGTTTGTATACAAAGAAAGACTAAAATCAAGTCAAAGAGAGATTAGAATGATGAAATGTGCACAGTGAATGGGAAAAGTGAAATAAAAATTCAAAATGACAGTGAAAACATAACGGTTAAAGACTATTAGTGGTTAAAGTGTATCAGGTAAAAGTCAGAGTGAAAGTTAAAACAAAGTTACAAAAGCAGTCAAAGGTAAACAGTAAAAGTAAATACAGAGGCAGTAAAATGGTAAAAAGAGATGAAAATACTTTCACCAACAATGAATTTTATCTAAAGTGAAAGTAAAACAGTTAAAAGAACAAAAAGGTGAAAAGATGAAAAAGAGAGTAAGAAGGGACATTTTTTGCACAAATTTCCTGTTTAAGTCATTGTTTTTCAGAACATATTGTGACCAATCCAAGATGATTTTTTCAAAAATGAAGGAGGTTTATGTTCATAAGAGGGCCATCTACAAAAACCTCTCTAACTTTTCTAACAACCATTATGGATGGGGAAATATTAAACAATATTGGAGAGCACTTTTTGCAGAAAATTCCTGTTAAGTCATCATTTTGCAGAGAATATTGTGGCCAATAAGAAATACATCATACAAAACTGAAATACATTTTTGTTCTTAAGAGAAATATCTACAACAACCTATCTCAATTTTTCACAGGTGTTACAGAACGAGAGATACATGCACATCGTTACAGCCTATTTTGTAGACTCTGTAAAACTCTGTTTTACACATCTTTATACAAAGCCTATTATGGACAGCTGGAGCATAATTGTAGGAAAATGAAAGAGGTTTATCTCAAAAAAATATTTATATACAATAACCTCTTTCACTTTTTACATATATATTTCGGATTGAGAAATAAAAATATATCATTGGACCCCAAGTTTGCAGAATTGTTGGAGCAGAATGCACAAAGAAAGGAAGCATTTAGTGACTTGGATGTCTCATCATCAACTAAGAGTTGGATAAAATTCAAATTCTCCTCTTTATCATCACCTATCCATAAAAAATAGTGCCAAATAGATACATTAGTTTTGAGTGTCCTTTAATTAAGTTCTATTTATATAAAATAGTTGGAGAGATTTGTGAACCAATCTTGATATTTTTTCAAGATATTCTAGTTTAGAATTTGTATAAATACTTCACTCCTTGAAGTATTTTAGGTGGAATAAAATTTTTCAAGACTACTATAGACATTTTTGATGAATACATTGGAGTTTGTGTGAGTCTATTTGTAAAGCAGCAGACTGGAACTAAGTCAAACATAGATCATAACTCAGGATTCTTGTGCTGATCAGATAAGTCAAGTATTTTTTTTTTCATTGTTTATCTTTTAAAGTTCCATACATACATTTTAATGTTTTTTGTCTTTAATGATTAACTAGGAAAGCTTAAACATGATTAGTTTTAAAAAGCTCCCTGTTTTTTACTAGTTATTCATTGATATGTGTTCTGCTGATAACCGGACTTAAGAATTCTTAAATGCTCTTAGTCCCTGTTTGAACCCTTTATTTCATCCTCATTTCTATAACTTAAGGATTCTTAATTTCCATTTTGTTCAGATCTTTCCATTTCATCAAAAAATCCTATTCAAAACCCTTTGAAGGTCATCTACCTTGCCCTTAGTACATTTGTTCTTTTGACCTTATTTCCTAGCTATGCTTGCCAAGAAGTTGACTCCATAGCCCAATGGTCTGGTAGAACCCTCTATGGTTTACCTTGAATTACCTTTTATTCCCACCAAAATTTCAAAACAAACCAATTGTCCAATCATACCTAGCCTAAAATCTTATAACAAAATCAAGCTAAATCTTGAGGAGAGATCCCTCTCCAGAATTTAGGAAGGCTAGATCCTAGATTTCAAAAGAGGTTCTTGGTTACCCCTGGTTTTCTTTAACTATAAACCAAAATCACACGACCTAAGAATTACTAGGGTGATAACAGATGGAGCAACTATTACGAGAGAGGCTGACACTCGTAACTCAAGGTAACTTTATTCCCCAAAGTTCAGGTAGCTCTAGTCCCAACCTTCCCTTGGTACTCTATCAGCCACTCGGTGAAATTTTTGTTAAGTTACGATAGTTTAACAAGTTGAATAGTGTTCAATATACCGCACCAATACCTATTAGTAATAGTACTAGTAATAAAATTTCAGAGCCATGGAATAGGGGTTTTATTCTAGTACCATCCACACAAAGAAATATGGCGGGATCTTTTACCCAATACCCATAATTATCTGGGAGGGGCAACGACGATGTAGAGCAGAACTGGTATCTCTGCGAAGCCATATGGAGGGCTCGACAGACACCAGAGGTGATTAAGTTGACCGAATTTCAAACTAATCTAAGAGAGGGAGCTCTTAGCTGGTTCATTAAATGGTCCGAAGCTCATCCAAACCCAGCGATAGATGATGTAAAGAAAGAATTTGTCAAAGAATTTAAGTTACCTCAGACAGACCAGCAGGGTTTATCAGAGACGTGGGAGATTAAACAGCGAGAAGGTGAAACGACATGGGATCTAATGAGAATTTTCAAGGATGAAATTGTAAAACTGAGTTACCCAATCGATCCGAATCATCAGAGGGATTGGTTTATCAAAGGACTTCTTCCATTGACAAGAACTCCCCTGACACAATAGAAGATTGATACATTACAAGATGCATTGGAGCAAGATATGAAGATAGAGGCTATGGCGGGGTATCCGCAAGAATTTAGAGGAGGAGCAGCAACTCAAGACCCTTCCATATTGGGGTTACAACATCAGATAGCCAGTCTAACGGATAAGTTGAAATACATTTAGCCAATATGACCCACAAGATCCAATATGTGGTGTACATATTGTCTGATGGAGGGACACGTGGTCACCGAATGCCCGAGATTGTGGGGAAAAAATATAGGGGCTTCAGCAGTAGGGGCACAAGGGACTCCACCAGTAGGGGGTGTTGCGCAGATAAACACTCAAGGGTTATACTCGCCGCAACTCCACTTCCCAGGGTTCCCCGCCCAACAGAATCAGACCGCAACTGAATACTGCGAAATATGTAAAGGCATTGGTCATCCACCACGCCTATGCCCAATATTTCAGAAATAATCCAACGTTCCAAACAATACATATCGTGAGTTCTATGCTTCCACAACACATAATACAGAGCAGTGTAGAGCCCTGGATGCACTGGCAGAACAATTGGGCAAACCATCTTATAGAGTGAACGAGGCTCCAAGGGGACGAGGAGGAGGAATGAGAGGAGGTAGAGCTGGAAGAAGAGGAACTGTAAGATGTTAAAATTGTGACCAAGAGGGCCAAGTAAAAAGGGAATGTCCACTACCCAGAATACCATGGTACTCTCAGTGCAGAGTCAATACACATGCAACTGAAGAATTTCTAGAATTAATTAAATAATGGGAATAAAGAGCTAGACATAGAGGAGAAAATTTGGTGAACGTAGAACCAAGAATAGTAGAGGCTCAGGCTATGCAAAATGTAGCCATAGTAACATGGGGAGGAAAGAGAATGGGGGAGGATGCACAAAATATAGACTCGATAAAGCTGATCATGCCAACATCTCCAAAGCCAATTTTTAGACGAGATAGACATAAGAAATATTTTAAAGAGGTAGTGAAAACATTTTCCCAACTCGAGGGGAGCAAAGGCATCGAGCTCCCACAGTCGACTGTAGAAAAAGAGAAGCAGACCCATACAAGTACAATTATTGAAGAATGGTTCTGACTATTTCTGAAAATTGTAACCAATGCACCAATATTGGAACAATTGAAACAAAATTTGGAGATGGTGGTGCAGGAAAATGCAGAATCGAAGGATACAAACGATTCAACCCAGAAATACATAAGGAGGGTCAAAAGAAATAAGAGAAGAACATTAAAGGAATTCTGTGTGAATACTCAAGTCGCGGGATTCCAAATCAAAGACACCATGCTTGACCTAGGATCAGATGTCAACATTCTGCCAAGAGAGACATGGGAAGAACTGGGGAGACCAAAGTTGACATAATCACCAATACAGCTCCGCATGGAAAATCGGTACTGCATTGTGCCCATAGGCAGGCTGGAAGAGGTCAAAGTTGATGTTGCGGGGGTAAAGACATACACAGATTTTGAAGTGATAGATATCATGGGGGATAAGGATCTTTATCCAGAATTATTGGGGATAGATTGGGCTTTTGAAAACTATGTAGTAATCAACTTAAAAAATAACTAATGATATTTGAAGACGGGGAAGTCAGGGTCACTCATCCACTTAACCCATATCAAGGACCCCGATATACAAAAAATGTTGACAACAGAGAGGATGGTCATCTTCTTGATCATATTTATCAGATGATGGCAGGGAAGAGAGAAGACTACATCAACCCAACAATGGGGGGGACTGTAATTCGGAGAAGTGTTCAGAGCTTAGACTTAGGCTCAAAAATATCCTGGGATGATTGGAAGCAGGGAGGATACGAGACCAATACAAGAAGATTTTCTAACATCCAAGAAGTCAAATGGATTGGAACTGAGGTAAGAGGATATCTGACTTTATCAAATATGAATGTTGTAAATACATTTATTACAAAAATAGAGGATAAAGTACTAATGGAACATAGAGTCCCTCTCATGGATGTATCTCTACAATCCACGTCGACAAGATGGTGGAGCAACCATCGCAACTCACTATTGGGATGGGAGGATGTTGCCACAGCATTAAGAGCCAGATTCAAAGAAGATGAAGGACCAAAATTCATTGAAAAGTACCAAGGGGATTCTGATCCCATGAACCATTTACAAAATTGTGAGTACCACTAGAAGAAAGTAGGGTACTGAGAATATTTGTGGATGCGAAATTTTATACATTCACTAGATACAATTCCACAGGCATGGTACTTAACCGAAGAAAAGAAAAAGGAACCGACACCTGGAAAATAATTGTAGACAAGTTTACGCAATGTTTTTCTTTTGAAGGAGAACAAAACCAGTTACACAAGCACTTCAAGCCATCAAAAGAGTACTATTTTTTCCAGAGATTCAAGAAGACAAATAAAACCCACTCTCGGAACATATTATCAAACAATCAGTAGCATGCAAGAGAATAGACAGTGAAATGGATGATGATGATCTAGAAAATCTTATAAAATTATATTTTGAAGAAAAGGAAGGGGAGCGGGATATACAAGAGGAACCTACAACAGAGGGACTACATCTACTACCATTGAAGACCAAAAAGCTGAATATTGGAACCTTGGAAAAACCAAAAATCATGTCAATTGGCGACTACTGGGATACATAAACGACTAAGGGTATATTTAACCTGCTACAAGAATATGAATACTTATTCCCATCCTCAGTAGCAGAGCTAAAGGGAAGAAAAGGAGACATGGGAGAAATGCGTATAACCTTAAAGCCCAATGCAAGACTAGTAAAGCACAGACCTTACCGTCTGAATCCAAGGGTAAAAGAGAAAGTCAAGGCAGAGATAGATAAAATGATGAAAGCAGGATTGATTTTTCCGGTGGAAGAGGTAGAGTGGGTCAGTCCCATATTCATACAAAGAAAAAAGGAAAAGTTTGAGATTAGAGTATGTGTTGAATACAGAAGCCTCAACAACGCATGCATACATGATCCATTTACCACTCCGTTCAGTGACGAGGTGCTCGAAAATGTGGTAGGGAATGAAGCGTATTCATTTACAGATGGATTTTCAGGATATCATCAAGTGAGGATGGCCGAAGAAGACAAGAATAAAATAAATTTTACAACAGAATGGGGCTTATTCGCATACCATGTCATGTCCTTTGGGCTGAAAAATGTGCCAGCGGTGTTTTCATGGATCGTAATAGCAGCATTTCGGGAATACATCCACAAGTTACTTGTGGTTTATATGGATGATTGGACAGTTTACAACCTTTTGAAAAATCATACAACCTTACTAAGGATAATGTTCAATAGATGCAGACAACTCCATATTTCACTCAATCTTAAGAAATGCATCTTTTCAGTACCTTTTGGAATGTTGCTAGGACATGTTGTTTGCAGACAAGGCATCTGCGTGGATCCAGAAAAAGTGGCAGTTATAATTAACATAGAAGCGCCAGAAACCGTGAAACAGTTAAGGTCACTACTCGGCCATACCAGGTACTACAAAAGATTCATCCGCAACTTTGCAAAGATAACAGCCCCATTGGAAAAGCTGTTGCAGAAAACAGACCAATTCATTTGGATCGACGAGTGTTCTACTGCCCTCAATACATTGAAAGACAAGTTAGCAAGTGCACCCATATTATTTCATCCTAATTGGGACAAGAAGTTCCAAGTCCATATTGATGCCTTCAGCATTGCATTAGGAGCAGATCTGGCTCAGCCAAGAGAAACTGCAGTCGATCACCCAGTCTACTTTGCGAGTAGGAAGTTGTCGACGGCTGAAAGGAACTACACAAAAACAGAACGAGAAACTCTGGCAATGGTGTATTCCATTTAGAAGTTTCTCCATTACATATTAGGAGGTACGTTCAAATTCTTCATGGACCATTCAACATTGAAGTACCTAGTTAACAACCCTATCCTTGAAGGAAGGATTTGTAGATGGCTCCTACTGTTCCAGGAGTTCCCCTTTGAAGTGATAGTGAAACCAGGAAGATTAAATGCGGGTCTTGACCATTTATCAAGGCTGGAAAATTGAGAGAATGGAGGGTCCCTGGATGATCAGCTGCCAGACGCTGATCTCTTCAGAGTAGAAGCCATCCCAGACTATTTGGATCAGATAGCAATCTATATGGAAACAGGACATGCCCGACTGAATATACAACAACTCAAAGAAGACATATTGTCGTGAATGAAGATGAGTATCAATTAATAGATGGAAAACTGTATAATATGGGATTATACCAAGTTTTGCAGAGATGTGTCATGGAGCATGAAAGGGAGGATATACTGTGGGAGTGTCATTGCAGAGTTGCGAGGGGTCACGTCGGTGAAAAACCCATTATAAGAAAGATATTACAAGCAGGGTTATGGTGGCCCACAGTATATAAGGATAGTAAAACATTTGTAAATAAATGCGACGTCTGCCAAAGAACGGGACCTCCATCACACAAAGACGAGCTGCCACTTCAAACTGTAAGAGCACTGTAGCCATTTGAGAAGTGGGCCGTTGATTTTATAGGACCAATCACACCTATTGCAAGAAATTCATAGGAAAGGTACATAATTATCGCAACAGATTATCTTACCAGATCGGCAGAGGTGGCACCAGTGAAGGATTGCACGACAGATACAATAGCCAAGTTCATTTTTTAAAATATCATTAGCATATTTGGCTGCCCAAGAAGTCTAACCAGTGATCAAGGTACACACTTCATAAATACATGAATAAAATCTCTATTAGATAATTTAATGGTGCAACATCGTAAGAGCAGTCCGTACCATCCCCAGGCAAATGGAACAGTTGAAGCATTTAATAAGATCCTAGAAAAATGACTAACAAATATTTGCAATGCTAATCGAGATGACTGGGATGAGCACATACTAACAACATTATGGTTATATAGGACAACTGTAAAATATTGCACAATCAGACTCCTTTCCAGCTGGTGTACGGGAGGGAAGCGATGGTACCTGCTGAATTTATCATACCGATTCTGTTAATCACTTCAACACTACATTTAACAGAATAAGTCTCAATCAAGAAGCGCCTCCATGAGCTACAAGAGCTTGAAGAGGACATATTTCTGGCGGATTTCCATTAGACGGTCCAAAAAGACAGACATAAATCTTGGCATGAACGTCATATCAAACATAAAACATTTGCTATCGGAGGAAAAGTTTTATTGTATGACAACAAGTTTCAAAATTTCCCAGGCAAGCTCATAATGCATTGGATGGGATCATAACATGTAATAGAAATTCAAGATTCAGAAGCAGTTCAGTTGGCACATCTAGACAACCAAGTGTTACAAGGATGGGTGAATGGCGCATGCTTGAAGCCTTATCATGAGCAAGTTTCATTATTTCCTTTTCACATAACTCTCGCAACCGAGAGGAGTCAATAGGGTAGAATATAGATAGATTTAGTTAATAACTCTCTCGCATCCGAGAAGAGAATAGAATAGGAATCACAATTAAGAGCAAACTGCAGTAGCAAGAGGAAAATCAACTGTTGCGATACGGAGACCGCATCGCAACCGATTGTGGTCGGGGGAGGGTAGTGTCTAGCGTGTCATCCATGTCAGAAAGCCAAGCATGTCAAACATCATTCTGTCATAATAACCCATCATATCGATGTCAGTCTGTAGGATTACCCGGATTTGAGAATTAATTTCCATAATTAGTAACAACCATACCGTAATAAATTTCCCATATTAATCCATAATAATTACCCATCACGTCTACCCAAATCCCGAAGTCATAGTCAACCATGTCACAATACACCTCATCGCGATAACTAATCACACGATTATAGCCATGGGGGAGGCAGAAAAATTAATTAGTTATGGGGTCTTATCAACCTCATTCGTGCCAGTTACATTACTTAACCCGCATGAAAGAAGAAAGCACGAGAATGCTGGAAAATTTTGAGTTAGAACAATAAACAACAACAAAAATAAGTGAAATTTCATTAGAGGAAGTTCAAAGGGACAATCTAGTAGTAGGAATTTATAGAGAGAGAGAGAGCAGGCATAACGCTTCAAGTGTAGAAAGGAAGATCAAATATGACAAATGTAGCACCAACAATCATTAGGGGAATTTTGAGGTCTAAAATGGGCCTCCTAAGGAAAATGTATAATCAAAATTCACTTTATGAGAACTAATCAAATTTTAGGGGATGACATCAACACTAATGGTTGAGGTGGCATTGCTCGAGTTAAAGGTACTTACTTGTCACATTCTCAACGGTGGATAAAAACTCATGGATAACCATGGTAGTACTCTAAGTAATTTTAAAGTCATAAAGTAAAGTACTCATAATAAATGTCATTTCACACTTTTTGAATAAAATATTATTATTGTCATTTCGTAGTTTTTGAAAGAAATAATGCACATCCCCACACAATCTTCATGTATTTACACACTTTTCAATAAATATTATATTTGTATATTTTGAAATATTTATTTATAAATCAAATCAATTCAATATGTAATATAAAATTTATACATTAAACAATATATTATATTATATTATTTATACATTAAACAAATGCATTAGTTGTGCAATGATAATGACTTTTTCTTGAAAATCTCATTCTTATTTATAGTCACATCAATACAATTTTTTTATTAATTTTATTTTGATACAACTTTTGAATTGAATTCAACCATGGTTACATGGATTTTGGTGCAAAAAGTGAATTGAAAATTAATATATATTATTTTATTGGTTTAGCTATTATTTTATTATTTCCTTAAGAGGCCCATTTTAGACCTCAAAATTCCCCTAATGCGTCGAGCCTGAGCTCGACGAGAGAACTAAGAAAATGGAATCGTTAGTGGGAAAGTATGACAATGCGTCACTGATCGACACAGATTTCATAGATTCAAACCAGTTTCCGGCTATGAAGAGGCAGGTCTACATAGAGAATTACGCTACAGAAGGAGGAGAGGAAGCATCAAGATTGAATCTAGAGTTCAGAGGTATCCAAAGGTCGACAATACTGAACCTCAGGAACCTCCCAATGTTTGGAACCACATGATCAACAATGCAGTGTACGAAATTCCTGTTGAGCAGACTCCAAAATGGATCACTATGGCTAGGGCGGGAGATACCGATACATGCAGAAGATATCCACAGACTCACGAGATTATCAACAGAAGGAAGGGATGTCTCCACGACGTTCCAAAACATGTCTAAGAGAGAAAAGAAGGTGGGAGATTGTGATTACTATAAGAAATACGACACTAAAAGAGGAGGGAAGGGGGCGAAGATAGACCTCATAAACATTCCTACAGTTAAATTTTCTTGTTACCTAATTGTAGGCAAGACGATGAGGCACTACACAAAGGGCGAATGCACCCTCGACACCATTTCAGTTGCGGAACACTGTCTCCAGGGAACCCAGCTGAACTGGTGTACATTTTTGCTGAATGAACTGTTCGAAGCCTGCGAAGATAACTACAAAAGAGTCGCTGGGTTCATTTACGGCTACCTCATCATGGCACTTGCAATTTGAAAACGTAATCACCCGGGGGTGAGACAGCTGGCGGAAATCACAAGAGATCAGCCGATGGCGATGAAGTTTACACCCTAGAAAATATTGGGAGACCCCAGAACAAAGGAGGTAAATGAAGAGGTGTTCACATTCTGGTACAGAGAGATAGTGGATATAGTGGCGAGGCAGCAAAGGGTTCCAAGGAATCTGTTAGACAAATATTCCTCTCAGATATGATTTGGGGTCACTCACAAGCAGACATACATCAGGCCCACTTGCATGGATGAAACAATGTTTAATATGAGACTGTTAAAGTTCCAGTTTGACGAAAAGGCTTTCCACACCGAGGTCTGTTCATGGCCGGGAGTTGGAATGGAGATCATATAGGGTGCAATCCATCACTATTTGTTTGAGGGCATGCTTCCAAGAGCACTACCAGTGGAGACACCAGATGAGACAGTGAGTAGAGTGTCTCAACTGTAGTTAACACCCTTCCTACCGGAGCTGGACACGAGGGTAAAGGGCTTCAATCGGGTAATTAAAACTCTCACAAGTGCTTCTCTTGTGTTTCCTTCTTTTTTTAGAGTTTCAGTCCTCAAGCTCTGTATCACCTTCCATTATTGCACCTATCGTCATTGCCCTTTCGTCCACCATGTTTAATTCACCCCTAGCAACCACAGTAGTTCCAATCCAAAAGCGTAAGGCACCTAAACCACCCGTAGTTACCCCTAAGGCCAAGAAAGAAAGAATCATGGTACCTAGGAAAATAGTTGACCTCACTGAGGAATATCACACACAACCTATGGATATGGGAGTACCAATTCAAGAGGAGCTAGAGGTGGCCACCCAGGTCACCTCCGAGCTGCCTGTGTTCAATCCGTTCTTGGTTTTGAATATTCAAACCTCATATCCACCCCACACTCATACCTCTTCATCTCACACTCACCATTCATCACCTCATACTTCATTCACTTCCAAGGACCATTCCACCCACACTCCATCCACATCAACAACCATGTCAGACCCAGTAAAGGTACGAAACAAAACAAACGGGGACACCGAGACATAAGTTAACTCGAGTAAGGCTATGGCAGCCGAGGTTAACCAACCTCTGGTGGGATAGGGCACTTTCTTGGACCTATTAGTTCGGAGGGGATCTTTTACTGTAGACATAACGCCCTCACCAAAGGAGATGAACCATTTTCAGTAGGCCAATTTGATACTACAACAGATTCAATTGACCACAATTATGAATAACCCAAGAAGTCAGCTGCCTCAACAGAACAAACCCACATCACTGCATGAGAAATCAGCCAGATCATAGCCAACGGTCAACCCCTCAGAGAGAGACCACCAAACAATGATATGTCTGGTGCTGAGAGTATGTAGACCCGGGGCACAAAAAAACTGTACAACTTCATCTAGCGAGCGACATAACAGGCAAAAGGACTGCACAACGACTTCCAACAGAGGTTCGAACAACAACAACATCAAATCAATGCGCTTAATGAAGAGCGCAACCAACTGAATGGAGAGAAGGAAAGTCTACAGGAACAACTGGAAAAGGTAACTAATATTTTCAATGATCTCTGGCCAACAATAATGACACAGAATGACAAGACGCCGGAAGACATATCTACTTGTTCCATAGTCGAACGGTCTATCCGCGTGAAGATAACTTGTGCAAATATCAGCAAGGAAAATAAAGAGCTCAAGGAAGCGATCGTGACAAGACCGGCATTACCAGATCCTGCTGTGGTATATGCCGAGAAGGTTACCGAGAAGCATAAACAATCAACCAAAATGCAGGAAACCCTGGAGATAATGGTAAGAGAGGCTTACAACCTCTTGAATCATTTAAACGAGTGTTCTAACTCGTTAAATATGAAATCCCAACCAATCTCATCACAAATGCAATATATTTCACAAGAAATAAAGGAGGCCACGGATCCCGTTGACATAACCCAGTTATACAATCAAGCGGAGGCATTGGAAACCACAATACAGAAGATAGAGGAGCATTCTACTGCCACAAAGAAGGTCCTCAGAGAGTTGGGGAAACCAATCAAGCATATTGCAAAGGTAATACAAAATATGGCAGTTGAGGCCTAAATCAAAATCAAAGAAGTATTCAACAAACTGCTGCTCGTTGCAGGAGAAACCGAGGCTGAATGAGTTGCCATAGAAACTGACCAGCTCATTAAGGAATGGCAACAAAATATTAACAACTTCACCGAACTCAAATATTCAGCATTGAAAAATGTTCCTAAGTTGGGGCCTTTGTTTGTATAGAGCGAGGAAATGGAGAAGACAGGGCCAGCCACAGAAATAGACAGACCAATGGAGACAAAAGCAGTAGGAAAGGATTAACTCGGGACGAGTCAATAGCATGTGGTCGGGGTCTGTTGGGGCCTTTGTTTTGAAAATGAAATAGTTTTGAGTTGCGGAGAACAGGTGGCGGAGCACAACCACAGTAGACAGGGAGCTGTCACAGTCGCAGAGAGTTAGAGAATAAGTGGCATGATAGTTGCAGAAAACCAACACAGATGGAAGGAATGGGCGACAAGGACAGTCAGCGGAACTCCTGTTGATCAAGAAAAAGAAACAAACATCGAAGTAGGGATGTAGGGAAGACTGATGGTCATGTTGGTGGAAGAACAAATAGGCAATCAGCCAGCGTAGACGGGAGTTATTCCAACAGAGGGTTGAGGAAGAGAGCCATAGGAGATCTCTGTTAGGTCACTGTTGTACTGTATTGCTATGTAACAGACTTTGCAGAGTAATGTAGCTATTTTATATTGATAATGGAATATATCTCTACCTGTGTGTGATGTTCTAAGTTTAGTATTAATCAGTTGGTTACTGTGAATGTATGGCCTATTTTAAATTTTAATTCTGAATCCTAAATATGCTTAATGAGTGATATCTTGTGCAAAGTAGTAAGATCTGTTTGATGTTTCAAGTACCTTCTATTTTTATTTATAGTTGTGATCGATCGATACTTGATCTGTTCCTAACCTTACTAAGGTCATGACACGCCTCGGTGAGATGCTCTGCTCCTGGGAGTAGGGTGAAAATGCCGGCGTTGTGCTAGACTACTACAAAAACCTTGTTGGCCTCTCTTCTGAACCTGGGTCTTGCTAAGAGACCTCCTTTCTCACCAACAAGTAGCTGCAACAAGGTACCTATTAGCAACCTTGGCCTCAATAAGGTCCTTACTAGTAACAATGGGGAAAATATGGTTATTATGGTCAAAATAAATCCCAATGGGGGAAAAACATGTATAAGAAAGGTTGGCACCCTCAGATGGGTAATTACTAGTGACCTTTCACTCCTTATAATCCTAAGTTATCGTTCTTGGTTATGTTGGAACTTATAGATGTGTGAAGGCTTGCAAATGACCCAATACAAAATATGTTGCATTGGCCTCCGGTTTCAAATAAGATTCACGGGTATTGTCCTAAATTTGAAGGTAAATCTCGAGAAGACCCCCAAGCTCACATTATGACGTACCACTTATGGTTCTATTTTAACTCTTGGGTGGAAGATTCAGTTCGATTACGTATTTTCCAGTGCACATTAACAGGCACAACCACTAAGTGGTATATTGAACTACCCCGCGACATTTTCCAAGATTTCAATTCATTGGATATGACCTTTATTACACATTTATAGTTACCTGTTTGGTATGAATCTGACACTCACCTCTTAACATCTTTGGAACAGTTGACTGCTACCCATATCTTTGATCAAATTTATGAATGGAGATGAAGGCAAAGTCTGTTCAAGTTTGAAATTCTTGATCAACTGCTAATTGAATGATTTAGAAAATCGTTCATTCCTCAAATTTCCAAAGATATTACTATGGGTGGTTGCGTAACTGCAGAACATGCCATCGCCCATGCTTAGTATCTAGATCTAGTTTACTCCCAGTCTGAGATGTTATACGATATTTTACCGAATGCCTTGCGACCTTCAACGAGCCCGTCATCTTCAAAATTCCTTGATACATCACCAGTTGATGGTGTTATTGGGTCAGTGGCCCATATTGCTAACATTTGTTCGAAAGTTTCTTTGAAGCCTAAGTCTACTTCGGCCACAACACCTTCAAATCCTACAAATGATCCCAAAAATCCTGGTAAAACCTCCGAGGTTAACACCGTTAAGTCTACTACGGCGGATAAATCCTCAAAAGGTAAGAATAAGGGGAAAGGAAAAGCCTAATCCAATTCCCCTAAACAGGGTTCTTCTAAGTCGTCTGTTGATGATGCCTCTAAATGTAAGCCCAAATATCCTTGTTTAATATGTGATGACGATCATCACACCAAGGATTTCCCTCATCATGCTGAGGTTAATCGTCTTTTAAAAGGCACACAAGGAACAACGACTGTTTTTAAAGATCCCTTTCCATCTCAGCAAACGCAAATGGTAGACCAACCTCAATCTTCTGCATATGGAAGCTCTCAGGTTTTCATGAGTGGTAGAGAAAGTATTTCTTTCACTACTTGATCAAAAGAAAATCTGAATCCTGCTAAATTTGTTGTGGAAAAATATGCCATGGATGTGCCTTCTTCTTCCGCTCCACCAAATTCTAGTCCTCTTCATATTGAGCGACCTAGTAATGATTCCATCATCTAATTGCCTCCCAAAGGTGTTCTTCGAAAATCCTCATATAATCCGAATGTGCGAGCTTCTTAGCGTTACAATATTATGGAAGATTTAGCTTGAAGCACCTTCGACGATGTCAGCTTTGGAAGTCCTTCAACTTGCCTATCGTAGAGGAAGGCATTGCTATACACTATCGGAGGAATTGACCATTCGGATTCAAATATAATTACTTTTTACCTTGAAAACCACATTCCTTGTCTCCTGTCACAAATGGATTTTCTTATACAAGTTCTAGTGATCAGTAAGACTATTCATAGGATTTCCGTTGATGAAGGTGCCTCCATCTGCATCATGTCTATCGCGTGTTGGAAATCCAGTGACTCTCCTAAGCTAAGTTAGTCTCCTAATACGCTGGATCTTTTGATGTCAGAGGTTCTCGACCATATGGTATTGTTAAATATTTACCAATCCAGTTGGAGGGAAAAATAATAGATATGCAAGTAGAAGTTGTTGATGCCAACCTCAACTATAATCTTTTACTAGGTCGTAGTTGGACCCATGAAATGGTTTGCGTGGTCTCTACCATTTTCCATGTTCTTCGTTTCCCCATCAGGGAAAAATCGTTACAGTTGACCAAATCGCCTTCTTTTCACCTGATTCTTTGACTGACAATGTAACGTATATTGGGAATACCGATGTTTCTTTTGAAATTTTCAGAGTGGGTATTTTAAAAGAATTGTCATTGATGGGTATCTTCTCCCTTCCGCCTCCCAATTTTTCTTTAGTAAACATGCTTTCATCTGGTCACGACCCCTGGGTCATTCCCATCCCTAACAAAATTGATAGTTTTGGTGACATTATGCCACTTAGACCTGTCAAAAATATGTACCAGAGCAACCTTCTGGCTTCTGTGGTTGAATCCAATTCGAACAATAAATTGGTTTCGACTCTAGACACGTACTCGCAATCCCCCTATTTTTGTTCATGGGATTCTGATGACCCTTTGAAAGAGACATTTCCAACTAATGAGAGTATATTATAAGTTGTGTCTCTCGAAGAAACTCCCTGGGATGATGACCATCATAATTCCTCATTTCTTCTGAGCCTAGGTGAAATTAATACCTATCTAGAAACCAATGTTCCCCTGAATTGAATGGCCAACTTCAGAATCCCATCTTGGTTCATGAATTCCTATCTTAGGGAAACATGGGAAATATTTCAACTACCATTCCGATTGACATCTCTATCAAACCAGGGATTTTCATGCATATCCATATTGGGGCTTCTTTTTCTCCAGATGAGATCAAGAATTATCTTGATTTTTTCAAAAAGCACACCCCACCCATTCCCTTTGACCGAGTTCTTGCCGTTTGGTCATTTTCCACAGGGGAATTATTTTCATGCTTTGTCACCCTTACTCATCCAAGAGGCATGGGAACTTTGTTGTTGCTGTGAATTATATCACAAAATTGGCCGAGGTAATGCCTACAAGCAATATCAACGATATAATTGTGGGTTTATTTTCATTAAGCATGACAAATATCGATCATCTAAGTCCTGTATTGGACTCCATTTAAAAAGTGTATGCTTGATTCAGCGTAAGTACTTTTGTACATTAGTGTGTTTGATTCATTAGTGTACACTTAGATTTTGGTGTGATTGTTTTATTTTGGAAACATGTTTTCCTCTCCTTACCTTGTGTTCCACTTGGTTTTCAGATATCGTCAAAGCACTATGTCGTTTTTGTTGATGATGCTCATCGTAGTACATGAAACTTATATTCCGCAACATGGGCATTGTTTTCTCCTAATGGTGAGTTAGTAAATTTATAAGGCGTATGCTTGGGTTGAACGAATAACAACGTTGCCGAGTATAGTGCGGTTATGGAAATATTATCGAAATCTATTG
The DNA here is from genome assembly GCA_034641835.2 of Pinus albicaulis. Taxonomy (NCBI): domain Eukaryota; kingdom Viridiplantae; phylum Streptophyta; class Pinopsida; order Pinales; family Pinaceae; genus Pinus; species Pinus albicaulis. The sequence goes on along the minus strand of CM076570.1, from coordinate 478,339,705 downwards.
CTCTGGGTATTAGAGATTTGGTTGTTAAACTTGTTTCACAACTCATTGTAATACGATTGAATGGAAATTATTCAATAAGAAACCCTCAAATATTATGCATGTATCTACATTGTCGATTATTGGAACATAATTTTGATTACATTACTTATCAACATATTCTGAGACATTTGAATACATTAATCGATACATTAGCTACTTATGTGTTAGACAAACATTTGCATCATGTGTAAAAACTAAAAACATCATCATGATAAAGAACATTAGATAACAATAGAAACATGTATATATATATATATATATAGATATCGAGTGTGTAAAAAGTGTGTTACATCAAAATGCAAAAATCTGTGTTCCGAGATACATGATTCTCGAGCCTACATAAGTGCAGTAAAAAAGAACAAATGAGGCATATCTATTATCTAACATGGTGCTGGTGGTAATATGTGACAATACTCACCACTCGACCTAGTAGTAGATGAAGTCAAGCTGAAACCCCCATCCTATGTCTCTGATACCACAATGGGATATCATCGACTCAGGCATAGTATGGAATTCATTTCATCAAGGCTGTGAGGTTACACTCCACCTCAACTATAGGGTTTTCACCCTCATTGTAAACAACTGCCTCTATATGTCGAACCACCCATCGCGCTACTTGGGATAATCCCGGAGGCCTCACTTCTCTAACGTCTGCAAAACAATAATTATAAGTTAAACTCTTGGTACATGCAATAAAAATCAAATATTGAAAAAAAAAAAATATTATCGAGGTCATCCCACTGTCCTCCCAGTGGAAGAGGAATATCCGGGTCTCCCCTGAAATATGTCTCTACATACGACCAATCATCAATCATGATGAGCTGTTGGCGGATCCACCCCAAAAATGTAGGAAGGAACGAAATATACTTCTGGCCACCATGACGAGGCATCAAATCGCTCCATATCTGAAATTGTGGATCCCTCGGCGCAGGAGGTCCCAATTCTATCCTATGACATCGAAATAGTGGCATCCTCTTTAGGAAGAGATTCACTAATATCAATGCATATCCGAACTATTTCAAATTCACTGTTTTTCACTTGGTGAATTGGTCTTTCAAGTTGATCAAAAATATCTTGCACCAATTGAAAACTATTGGACTCATGCAGTCCACGAAATAATGAAATTGAGAATTTCTCGTCTCATGAAGGTCTTGTACCCCTGTCACCGAGCAATGGTGTAAAGGAATCTATGAAGAGCTAGGTCATTGATAGTTTTGATGTAAATTTTCCCACTCCTGGTCTTTGCAGACCCACTACTGCAATGTATGGGGATGAGCATATCAGTATTCTCGCCTCCTGGTCTAGACCCTACTAGTTGGACTGACAGTCCTGTCTTGGATAGACCAGTGATGAAATAGATATCGAAAATATCAACATATAAATCCTGATCACTAATGACAAAAACTTAGAAGTATATATCCCACCATCTCACCAAATACTACAATAAGTCCACTAGGGACCTTTTCCCAGGAGTTCGGAAGAATTTGAGCAATCCGGAGTTGTGGAGTGCTCTTATGTAATTTGGATCTTGTGTTGCTTCTCGTTCCTCAACCTCATGGCCCCGTTCATTCCACTCAATTGCCATAATTTTCCCGCAGAACATTAAATAAGAAGCATTAAACATATTCCATGGAGAAAAATTGGAAATTCACTGGTTTAAAATTGAGCATTTCAAAAATAAATTTTGTCTTGGCGTCAATGCGTATGTGTGCTAATTTTCACGTGCTCGCAGCGCGCTTGTATTTTAGGGACTAAGGCGAGCAACGCGGATCCCACGGGTTAAATCTGTGCCGGTCGCCAAAAGGCCCTAATTTTTCAAGGGCTCCCTAACTAGGAAAAAATGAATGAAAATTCTAAAAAATGAAATAAGAATGTAGACAAAAGTGAGGACTATTACCTGCAACAGAATGATGAACAAATGTTGTCCTGGATCGACTGAACTAGGCACCTGAAATTCGAATGAAAATGGAGGGAAAGTGCTTTGTTAAAAAGTTCAAATGGTAAAAGTGATATGTATTTTTTACTGTTAGCTATTAAAATAAATTTTACCAATATTTTGATTAAAAAATGTTATTTATTTATTATTATTTTTATTTTTTATATCGTTTTATGAGTACTTTCGCCTATATTTATATTTTTTCTCGATCAATGTGACGTTTGTTTGCATGTGCAGAAGCAGGTGATTATAAGTTGAATTCGATCGATGGTGAATTAAGAGTTGTATTTTATCACTTTTTCAGACTCATGAAAACAAACGAAAAAGGAACCCCACTGGAGTCAACTTTAAGCTCTTTTCTGACTCTCGAAACATGAAAATATTTCCGAGCAGTTGTGCTTTAGATTTCGTTAAAATAAATGAATCGACATCGTCTTAGTATAAGTTTACCTATTTTTAGGGATGAGATTGAATATTTATGAAAAAGAAATACCTTGGTCAAGCATGACTAAGCAGTTCTCTTGGATATTGTTTTCTACCTTTTCAGATTCGGGAGACTATTTACAAAAAGGGACCTTTTGGAGTCTTCTTTTCCATCTCTTTTTAAAACTCCCTAAACATGAAAAATATACCGAGTTACCCCTACTTCAGACTCGTAAAATTTAAACGATGAAGGAATTGTCACCATGACGAGACCTAACTACTCCTTCCTAGGACTCATTAAAATTACTAGGATGGATTCAGCCATATGGTGAACTTATATGCCAAGCATATGGTATCCTCTTCAAGATTTCTATAAAAAATAAAGAGGTACTCATTAGATATAACGGGCGAAAATGGAAGTGAAGCATATTTTGTATTTTTTTCCAAAGGGAACATGTTGCTCTTGAACATGACACTCATCTACATTTTGTGTCGGGTTGTGGATATCCTTCATTCATCACTTGCCTTCGTCGGTTTGGGAAATAAATTTGCCTCTCATTCGATCATTAGCCGTCATCATGACCTTTTATCCTATTTTGAGTCAAATGTTGCCACAGTCTGGAGTCATGTCGCTGATATGTCCAAGAGAAGTACTTTCTGTAAAATTCAAACATCCTCTGCTTATTTGACCCTTTTTGCAACAATCCTGAATCACTCCTATCATCTTGAGAAATCCTTTGTTTCGTGTCGATGTTGTGGGAATCATTATTACCCTCCTTCGATGGATCACTTCTTTTCGACTTCAACTCATTATTGAAGAAGATTATTTAGAAAATCCTTTTCAGTACCCTGGAGCTTTCATGCCTCAATGGAAATTTTTTCATGTTCGACGACAGGTTCACATCATTGGCATTCGATCGGATGATTGTGAAATTTTTTGACTTCAGCTCATTCATTCACACTTGTAGATCGTGTTGTTGTACCTTCAGGGGTATCCTCATTATTGATGGTTTCTCTCGCGCCTATTAACGGTTTACATCATCGACCGGTAATCTGGTGGTTTCTACCATGTTTGACATCAACACATATATTCGCATGGTTATATTCATACAATGGGTAGATAGAGATAGAGAGGAAGACCTTGGATCACATCTCTTATTATCCATGTTGCATGGAGTTATTAAGTATTCATGATTGTACACACGATCCTTTCTATACAGATGGCTGCGACCATACCGTGGATCCCTTTCCATAATCTCTTTCAGACAGATGGCTGCGCCCATACCATGGGTTCATGTGTTATTTTATGCCTCCTCAAAGATATGTTATTAGGCATGTTTATATCATAAATTTCATATATTATATTGCGTTTGATTGATAGGTCCCCTAACGGTGGTTTTATAAAGTGCTTGCCATGGATGATAAAGCGATTCAACCATCATTTCTGGTTCTACTTTCATGCTTTAGGGGGCATCTGTTACACAATATTTTGTCACATTCTTTAGTTGGCATCCCAAGCATCATATTTTGTGCCACCCATGTCACAAACGTCTCAAAACAACAAAAGCTGTATAAACTTGTTCATCCTGGACAACATGCTTAAGATATCCCTGAATACCTAAAAGAGAAATGCCTTGAAAATTTTCTACAAAGTTTGTAACAAACCCTATTTTACAAGCCTAATGTGATACCTCCATTAATGAGCTCGTGCTTGTCACCCTGACCCTTTCCTGTGAATAGCGCTGTCAGCGCAGGAATTCAACAAAAAAGTTGCACTAGTCCTCTTTAGGCAGGTTCTCCAAAAGTGGATCAGAAGCTTCTACCTCTAGAATTATCGAGAATAGAGTTATGGTACTAATTGGTTGAGGATATGGTCGAATACTCCCATTTTATTTTTTTAATTGAGACGGGTATGTTTGATTTATTGGAAAGTTTTGGTTGGGTCGAGGCCGAATCAACCAATGTTACATAGCAGCTAGCCAGCTTCTTGTCACAATTTATATCTCATTTCTTGGTATGCAAGTTTGGAGTGGTATTTCATCATTTATGCTGAGCTCTCCTATTGAGAGAATGAATCCTTTGTTTTGCCTGGAATCCGCTTCGCTGTTCAAATTTCTAAGGATGTGGAAGAATTGATAGGAGCTAAAGTCGAGCAGCATAATCTTTAATCTTTGTAATGCCTTGTTGAGGACTGCGTTGTTAAACTGATCCTCCGTGTTGAGATTTTTGATAAGGATTTATGAGTCTCCAAAGGATTGGAATTATTTGATGCCTCTATTGTGTGCAATTTTACAGGCTTTATGAGGCCTAAGATCTCTACCTGGTTGTTTGTTCGCTGCCCAAGTCCGCAACAGAAACTGTCTCTTCTTGTTCCATCCGGGGAATAGAGAACGCCACCTGCGCCTGCTGCCCTGGGGTTTCCTTTGGATACACCATAAAAAAATATCGTTGTTTTTCTTTGCTTCCTTCGCCACTCCTGAAAAATGTCATCCGGTTCTCTTATTCGCCATTCAGGGTTGGTGAATGGAGAGATCAATGGTTGCTTTCTGGCTTGAGGGGCGAGGGCTTCCATCTAGTTATTTTCTTCGGGGAGGAGTAAAGTATCTACTTTGTGAGGTTTTTGTAACACTGATTCGAGGAGGAGAGATTTGGCTTTTGTTGCAAAATTTGCTGGAGGACGGGGAATATCATTGAAGATCTGCTCGTTTCAAGCAAGCTAGATTTTCCACAGACATATTTGGAAATGGAGAGCCAGAATCGATGCCAAAGTGATTTGCTGGGGATGTTGTAAGGATAACACTGGTTCCAAGAAGAAAAAAGCTCAAACACTGAGATGCGTTGTGGAATAGGTACCTGTAGACCATGGAGGATGATACCCCATACCTCTTCTGCGAATGAGCAGTCAATGAAAATATGGGTTGAAGTTTCATTGGCATTTCTGCATAACACACAACTGTGAGGGCCAACAATGTTCCTTTTGGCCAGATTATCCCCTGTCAGAACCTTATTATGCATTAGAGTCCAAAAGAAGAAGTTCACGTTGGGGAGTTTGAATGGATCCCAAACCTGCTTCCATAGCTTGGGAGGTTGATTTATTTCTTTTCGTGGTTGAAGTGCGCTGTATCCTGATGCTGTGGTGTAAATGCTGGAGTTTTCCCAGCTCCAAATATCTGAAATTTCCTTATGCACGGGCACAAAATCGCTGAGGAGATTTTTGAGCATTAGCTGCTGATGGCGTAATTGGTCCGACACTCTGGGGATATCCTAAGATTTCCAGCTCCCATTTTTGTCCCAGGTAGAGATTTCATCAACTCTGTAGATGCCAGATTGGATCAACCATTCGCATAGGTATTTGATTTCCTCGTTGTTGCTAAGGGGGGCATGGCCCATTATACTGTCTTCCTAGAGTTTGGCTTTCTTACCATTTCCTGGGATACAATATAATTTATCTTTAAACAATTTTAAACTTTTGCGGCAGAGGTTCCATACCTGTGTGCCGGTCGCTGTGTTTTCTGCCAGTAGTAGTCTTAGAGGGGCGCTATGCGCATACTTGATTCTGAGAATTTTGCTGACTGGATGTTTTGGTTCGACGTACATTTTCCATAGGATTTTGCAGCCCAAAGAAGGATTAGCGATGGAGGGATCACGAATCTGTAAGCCTCCATCATCAATTGGTCATTTCACAAGCTCCCAATTTTCCAAATGGAATTTTTGGTGGTTTCCTTTTCCTCCCTGCCAAAGGAATTCGCGCAAGAGCTTGGAGATCTGTTCCATGATGTTTTTTGGAGCCAGAAGGAAGGATGCTTGATATATGGGAAGTGCTGACAACACAATTTTGATGAAGATCAATTTCCACCCTTTGGTGAGCCAGTGTCCTCCCCAGGAGGTTATTTTGGTTTTTATTTTGTTGATAATTTCAACCCACAGAGATATTTTTTTAACACCAATTGTTAGAGGTAGTCCCAGGTACTTAATTTTCCCATTGGGAAATTCCAATGAAGCCAAGATGCTGCACAATGCGGGTGAGTTAATTCTGCTCAACATTCCATCCATATAATGTAATTTTTCTATCATTAATTAGAGCTCTAGAGACTCTACAATATATTTTAAGGACAAAGTCAAAGGCTTTTTCAATTCTTGTTGAGGCACCTCCAAGTAGAAGAGAATCATCAGCAAAGAGGGTGTGGTTTATGGGGTCCAAGCCATTCTATATTCTTATGCCAGGGGGAGCCCCAACGTTCATTTCCACTGTTAGCATTCCACTGAGAGTATCCGCCATCATAATGTACAGGAATGGGGAGAGAGAGCAACCTTGCCTCAATCCTCTCCGTGCTTGAAAATATGATGCAGGGCACCCATTGACAAGCGGTGCAATCCAAGGATTTTCAATGAAAGATTTTATTAGGTTGAAAAACTGAGGGGAGAATCCAAAGGAGAGGACTTTGAGGAGGAAAGAGAGGTTGACCCTATCAAAGGCATTAGCCATATCTAGTTTGATCAACATCCCCTTCTCTTTCTGCTGCTTGTTGGAGTGAATGAATTATTTCACTTGAATTAAATTGTACAGGATGTGCCTACCTTTGACGAACCCCCCTTGGGAGCTAGAGATTATTCTCCCTAGTAGAGGTTTGATTCTATTTTCTAGGAGTTTGGCAAGGATTTTGTAGGAGGCGTTACATAGGGATATGGGTCTGGATTTGCCAAAGGTTTCAGGTTTGACTTCTTTCGGGATTAAGGCTAGGAAGTTTGAGTTCATGCCTCCCCCACCTTTTATTTGCTCAGAAATCCTTTTATAATTTTTAGCAAGTTAGTTTTGATTATGTCCCAACAAATTTTGTAGAAGTGGATCGTGATTCCATCAGGGCCTGGGGCCTTGTCGGGTTCCATAGAAAAGATGACTTTGATAATTTCTTCTTCTGAGAAGGGTTCTGTGAGAGTGTAGTTGCCTTCTAAGTTGACAAGGTGCGGGACGTTTGAAAGAAGGTCTGTTTTTCCTCATCGCTGCCATCTATCGTTGGGCCATAGATATTTTTGAAGTTACTCTCTGCTGCTAATTTGATTTGATCAAACCCTTTGAAAATATTTCCCTCAGCTGTTGTGATTTCCGTGATGTGATTGTGGGAAATGCGAGCTCTGTATTGATGGTGGAAGAAGGAGGTGTTCCAATCCCCTGCCTTGAGCCACAGGGTACGGGATTTGATTCTCTAGTATTCTTCTTCCATGTGGAAGGAGCAGTAGGAGGAGCTTTGGGCTTGCACCTCTTTGTCATGCACCTCAGAAGTTACTTTTTTGACTTCCATTTCCAGTTGCAGGGGAATACTCCCATTTTTTACCCTTCATCTTATCTCAAAATATTTTACCCTCAGAGATAATTCATTCCCCCCCCCATTAGTGGATCCTTAACCTCCTCAACTCTGCTATAAGGGAGTGCCATGCTAGTGAGTCTTGGTTGGTCATTGTTGGTTGCCTTCTGCATGATTACATCTATATGCTGCCGATTTTACGTATAAGGAGAAGAGATTGAAGAGCGTGGATAGGAATTGGATTACCATTCTAAAGGAGGCCTTCGAAATCAAGGCACCGGTTGTAAGCTTCCATTTATTCATTTTTATAATACAAACTATACTTTTCTTCCCATAAATATATTAATATTAATTGGTCTAACATGATACTCCTTGATTTGTCATGTAGTTTTCTTTGAAATATATTTTCTATGTATCTTTTGTCTTTTGTCGTGTGATCTTCTTTACATGTATTCAAACGCAGAGGACATAGCGAGGAATGAGCTTGAAAGCAAAAGGATCGACACTAACACCGAGGAAATGACTGGATAAGGAGCGAGGTAGGCCATCTCCCTCTCTCACTTTTATTTCAATGTTAAAATAGGGAAATTTGTATCCTTTGTCATGGTTGTTACTAGACCCACTCATTGGGATAGAGGGAGATCACTTATTTATGAATACTGTATTTTCTGGCGTAATAGGGACACATACAAGTTTATAGACTTGTGAAAGGAAAAAGATGGAACCATATTACTCAGAAATGATGGATCATCCAAATTTTTGGGAAAATTCATAGTTAAGCTTGAAGGTAAAGGTGCCAAGGCAGAAAATGCCTTGCTCATTGAGAACTTGAATCACAACTTGTTGAGCATGAGTCAGAAGTGTGACCAGGGGCACACAGTTCTTTTCAATTCCAAAAAGTGTGAAATAAGATATAAAAATACAAGTAAAGTAGTGGCTACAACATCTTAGGGACATAAGAAGTTGTATTATCTAGATGAAATTGGAAAGGAAACATGTTGTGTAGGAAATAAAGTTGAAATTTGGCTATGGCACAAAAGAATGGGTAACATTCATTCTAAAAATATTGTCAAGGTCAACAAGAAGGAAGGAGTTAAAGAGATGCCTGAAATAAAAAATCCAACAAACACTATATGCAAAAATTGTTGGCATGGAAAGTATACTAGAGTTGACTTTAAGACCAAGGAACATTCTACCTCAAAGCCACTAGATTTAGTACACATTGGTTTATGCGGACCCATGAGAAATAAAGGAATGAAAGGTGAGATTTACTTCATATTGTTCATTAATGATTACACTCAAATGAAAAATATTAGTTGTATTAAGAAAAAGTCGGAATATTTTAAGCATGCCAAGATATACAAATAAATGGTTGAAAATGAAATAGATCTAAAGATAAAGTGCTTAATATTAGACAATGGAGGTGAGTTTACATCCAAATAATTTAAGCACTATTTTGAAGAAAATGACATAAAAGGTAGTTCTTAGTAGCTAGGATACCTCAACAAAACAAAGTCATAGAGAGAAAAAATAAGACTGTAGTTGAAATGGCCAGGACCATGTTGAGTGACTCAAAGTTAAGCAATATCTTTTGGGTCCAAGCAGTTGAAGCTGTGAAAATTTCGTAAACTTAGGAATCCTATTGTAGAAACTGATGGAAAGTCTTCTATTTGTTATTTACTTATCAAATTATTTACCGTGTTTTACAAGCAAATATCAAAATCCATTCACTACAACCTACACAAATAAACTACAAAATAAATACAAGTGTGGAAAAAAATATGAACAACTATGGCTTCCCTTTGCCTCTGCACTGGTCTCAATGCTGGCTGGAAACTGAAGCCTTCTGGCCTTTGGAAAATATCTCTGGGATCTGGCTTTGGCCCAATGCTATCTCCTCAGCAGGGAAATGAATTCCCCTTTGGCTCTGTGCAGTAACTGTGTAGGCACTACATCATTGGCTCTACGCTATTGCTGTGGCTCTCTCTGTCTCTGTTGCTATGTACTCTCCCTCTCAGAAAACCTTCCAACTGGAACTACTGCCCCTCACTGCAAAATATCTCTCGATCAAATTTTCTTCGTGAGCACTGCTCACTAAAGAAATCAATCTTCGATCTCTGCCTTATGTTTCCAAATGTGTTTTCCAAATTACCCTTCAAGCCAATATTATAGTCTTCTCATTGAGACTTCAACGACCCATATTATATCTCTAATCAATGAATACGATTAACTTTTAACTTGATCCATTTATTCAAGATCATTCTCACTCATATTATATTAATTCACTTTAATTATTTTATTTACCTAAGTTTAGACTTAGGGTCCATTTAAAAATAATTAATTATTTCTATAGACTACAATCCAAGTGGAATTTCACCAAACGGTTTCTGGGTTATCTAGAATACATGTGTCTAAGCCTATGCAAATTTTTTGAGACTTAGAGCACATCCGATGCCACCCCAAATAAACTCTCACTCTTAGTGAGGAATGTGCTCTAACAATATGCCCTGATACACACTCCTTTGACCCAAAAACATCTCCCTCTACACTGGTGATGTCTGACATTCTGTCCATCAAATTTGCACAAATGAAGCATCTGTATTGCTGCTTACACTGCCACTGCCAACACTACATCCATACTGCAACTCCCTCTGAATTCTGTATTTGTGCTGCTGCTGACTGTGCCACTGCTAACTACTATAGCACTAGAACACTGTTTCTTTCTACAACTGAAAAAAATCCAAAATTGGACAAGTATAATGCATCTCGGTGATGAATTTCTAACTGCTGCTAGCCTCTACGCTGCCTCTCTGAAGCTGCTACGCTGCTATCACTCTACACTACGTCCCTATGTCCTACTATAACTCTGCTCTGCATTGATCATACTCTGGTTTTTCCAACTATTGTACTGTCACTTCTGCACTCCTCTGCACCAACTAGCACCCGTCCATCCTGCTACTTCTAATTTGGGCTCCTATAGAAGGGTGATGATCCGAGAGGTGGACTCCTCAAGGATCTTGTCCAATGTTTTATATCTCTGTGTCTACAACTCCAAATCAACCCACCTCCCTCCTGGAGGTATATGAGAAATAATAGAATAATTATCCTCTTCTATCTTCGCTGCTCCGGCCTGAGGATCATGCTTCTCATCCTTGTCCTTCTTTCTAAGAGGAAACCGTGTGGCGTAATGTCCCATCTCGCCACACCAGAAGCATTTGATATTTGACAGATAATTTTTCCTCTTGCACTGATCTTTCTACCCCTTTGATGCAGGGGCCACATTCTCTTCCTCCTCCTTCTTGATCTTCGAAATGCTGTTTCTCCCACCCTCAAGTTGACACTTGAGTAAGTCTTTCCGCATCTCTTATTGATGAAGAGATGCCCACATTCACTCCCAGTCTGACAAGTTTTCTCTGCCCAGGATGCTTTGGAAAAAAACTTGGTAATATTTGGACACTGAGTTAAGGGGTAATATAACCATCTCTGTGGCCTTAGGAGCTACTCCTACGATTTCCAATTGATTTGAGTTTTCCTGAAGTCTAGACAGGAAGGGATTAATACGCTCTCCCTTCTGCATCTTGGGGGTCCACATTTTCTCTTCCATAAACATATTTCGCTGCTTAGAAGACCCCTGATATAACGTCTTCAACCCATCCTTGGCTGTTCCTTTGATAGAGATGTGTGAAACGATATGATCCCTCACTCCATCGAGGATCAACCACTTGGATTTAGCCATATTATTCTTGAAGGTCCATAATGGTGCTGCATCCATCGGTTCAACCCGAGCATTATCGATAAATTTTTTGAGGTCATTCTCATCTAGAAGGAATGAGATACTTGCCTTCCATATTACATAGTTGGAGGCACCCTCCAATCGGTCATGGTCACACAATCTGCTGGTGGCTATCTCACCCAACTGCAGTCGATCTGTTGCCTCTCACCCTCTACACAGTTGGAGGAAGCCACAAAATCTTCTTCTATTGCATGAGGAATTTGAGTTTCTTTGGAAAGAAAGCTCACTAAAGTCAGAAATCCCCAAAACCATGTTTCAGCTATGCTACCTGACGCTCTGCACCAGAAATCACTGCTACACATTCAACTGCGTCCCTCCAGCTACTGATCTACGTAGATCTACTGCACAGCTCCCTCTGCCTAAAAAAAAAACAATATGGAACAATCTTACCTCTCTGTCAGATCACTTAGAGAGAGATTTTCTTGCTGGTCTAACCCTCCTGGCTTGGACTTTGTAATCAACTGGGAGATCAGTTTGCTACATATGCAACAATTTGATCACAACTTCACCATGCAGAATCTGTTGGATTCATTCTTTGTATTGCCTGTACTCATATTAAACAAGATCTAATACCATGTGAATTTTTTTTAAAATCAGGAATTCTATTGCAAGAACTGATGGAAAGTCTTCTATTTGTTATTTACTTAAAAAATTATTCATTATGTTCTACAAGAAAATATCGAAATCCATTAAATACAACCTACACAAATAAATTGCAGAAAAAAATCTGAACAAAAATAGATCACAAAACCGTTTAACAGAGTTATTTTTGGACTAATGTCCCCAGAAAAACCCAATGTGGGAAAATCGGTGCAGAAGATCTAAGGGTTTATATATTTTGCAGTAAATACTTTGAGTAAAATTCTATGATTGACACATCGTCAAATCATACAGAGAAACTGACAGAAGAGATCTTGTGAGACAAATTTCACTCTTCCACGGAAAATTGACACTAATCTGCACCAAGACTAGATTTCCCTACGTTGCCTTTGTGCAGTGACTGCATCACTCTGCATCACAACTGTGGCTGCCCTCTGCCTCTATGTTGGTCTCACTACTGGCTAGAAACTGAAGCCTTCTGGCCTCCAAAAAATATCTCTGGGATTTGGCGTTGGCCCAACACTATCTCCTCAGTAGGAAAACGACTTCCCCTCTGGCTATGTGCAGTGATTGCATAGGCACTTTGTCACTAGCTCTGTGCTGCTACTGTGGCTCTCGATGTATTTGCTGCTATGTACTCTCTGACTCAAGAAACCTTCCAACTAGAACTACTGCCCCTCACTGCAAAAGATATCTCGATCAAATTTTCTTCCTGAGCAATGCTCACTAAAGAAATCGATCTCTGATCTCTACCTTGTGTCTCCAAATGTGTTTTCCAAATGACCCTTCAAGCCAATATTATAGTCTTCTCGTTGAGACTTCAATGGCCCAGATTAGATATCTAATCAATGACTAAGATTAACTTTTGACTTGATCCGTTTATTCTAGATCATTCTCACTCATATTCTATTAATTCACTATAATTATTTTATTTTCCTAAGTTTAGACTTAGGGTCCCTTTAAAAATAATTAATTATTTCTATAGAATACAATCCGAGTGGAATTTAACCAATCGGTTTCTGGGTTATCTAGAATACATGTGTCTAAGCCTCTCCACAAAATTTGAGACTTAGAGCACATATGATGCTACCCCAAATCAAGAGAAGCTACAGTTCATATTCAAAACATAAGAATGGTTAGGGGAAACAATGACAAAATCCATTATGAATTATGGAAGGGAATACCATCCAATGTCAAGCACTTCAAGGCATTTGGGAGTAAATTCTACATAAAGAGGGATGACTCAAAAATTGGAAAACTAGATTCTCAAGTGGATGAAGGCACTTTTTTGGGTACTCCACCAAAATAAAGGCATACAAATGTTACAATATGAGACTCAAAAAATTTCATGGAAACCATAAATGTGACATTTTATGAAGGATGTAAGACACAAACAAAAAAATATTCAACAAAAGTAGAGATAAAAGAACCAAGGAAAGAAGAAAAGGTGAAGGAAGAGCCATTAGAAGAAGAAACATAAGAACCAATAGATAAATAATAAAATATTGATAAAAAAAATATCTCAAGAACCTTCTAAAGCACCTAAGAAATGGTACTAGAAAAATCATCTGTGAGAACATATAATTGGACACATAGATGCAAGAATTGGGACTAGAAGAAGGCGACAAGCACATGTGGCAGAAGAAAGACATTTTGCCTTGTTATCCACCTTTGATCCTAACAATATTAAATAAGTTAGAAATCATGAATATTGGGTCAAGGCCATGAATGAAGAACTTGATCAGATTGAAAAGAATGACACATGGCCACTGGTGCCGAGATCGAAGGATAAAATTTCATAGGCACAAAATGGGTCTTCAGGAACAAGATGAATTAAGATGGACAAGTTACCAAGAATAAAGCCAAATTGGTTTGTAAGGGATATACATAGGTGGAAGGAATTGAGTTCAAAGAGAATTTTTATCCCATTTCTAGAATGTAATCCATCTGGATGTTCTTGGCATATGCTTTCTCAAGAAAAATCAAAGTATATCAAATGGACGTTAAATCAACCTTCCTAAATGGAGAATTGGAAGAAGAAGTTTGCGTAGAGAAGCTTGAAGGATTTAAGTTTAATGATAAGAAAGCCCATGTCTGTAGGTTAAAGAAAGCACTATACATTCTCAAGCAAGCCCTAAAAGCATGGTATGCCCACTTAGACAAATATCTACAGAAGCAAGGCTTCAGAAGAGGAAATTCTGACATCAACTTATAAATTAAGATCAAACAAGACAACTTGATGCTCATAAAATTCTATGTGGATGATATCATCTTTGGTAGTGATGATGACATGTTGAGTAATAAGTTTTCTGGTGACATGTAGAAGGAATTTGAGATGCCTTTACTTGGGGAATTAAATTTATTTTTGGGACTTCAAATTTCTCAAGAAGAAGATGGAATATTAATCTCTCAATATAAGTACATCAGAGATACGTTGAAGAAATTTCAAATAGATGACTACAAAACAATTAGCACTTCCATGGTGAAAAGCTAAAATCTAGGCAAGGACGATGAATCGAAGGAAGTTGATCAGAGATTATATAGATCTATTATTGGTAGCCTATTATATGTGACAAATTCTAGACCAGATGTGATGCAGATAGCTGGACTGGTTGCATGATTTCAAGCAACACCAAAAGAATCTCATTTCCCTGCTGTAAAAAGAATCTTTAGATATATTAAAGGAAAAATTGATTTTGGTTTATGGTATCCTAAAGGAAATAAATTTGTTATTACAACTATACTAATGCAGAATGGGCAGGTTGCATTAATGATCGCAAAAGCACTAGTGGAGCAACCTTATACATGGGTGGATGTCTTGTGTCTTGGTTAAGTAAAAACAATCTCTAGTCTCCTTGTATACAACAAAATATGAATATATAAAAACAATGGAACGTTGTACTGAGGTCCTCTAGATGAAACAAACATTGCAGGATTTGCAAGTGAAGGTTGATGAGCCCATTTCAAAGTACTGTGACAACACCAGAGGCATAAGTATCTCCAAGAATCCTATATTGCTTAAAAAAATAAAACGCATTCCCATCAAATACCATTTTTTCTGTGAGAAGATTGCAGAAAATAACATAAAAGTAGAATATATTGGGACAAAGGAGAAAATAGCTGACATTTTCACCAAACCTTCACTGCAAGAAAGTTTTGAGTATCTTTTGTAGAAGCTTGGGATTCTTCCTAGTTCACATTGATGTTCATTCCATATGACCCAACATATAGGGGGATAAGAGGCATGTTATAAGCACACAACAACAAGCATATTGTCAAGAGGAGTCACCCTTTTCCATTGATGTTAAAGGGGGAGAAAGAGTAGATCAGAGGCATGGAGTTAGGGGAAGAAATGATCGTAGAGGGAGTGCATGTGTTGTTGTCTATGAAAAAAGGGGGGATTGTTGAAATGTTGTTATCATTGACGTCAACCCAAGAAACACTAGAATATGCCCCACCCTTTTAAACCAAAATTACATGGAAAATCATATATTTTTGAGTCTGGATCATCTTTGTTAGATTCTCCTCATTGAGCCGATTTTGGTGGTATGTGGAACGCAACGATATCCTTCACGGTTTGGGAGTTATGCTTGTTTGAAGATGAAGCCCCCATATTATGGGTATACAACCCAAAGGGTGATGACATGGAAAATTTTCCTTGGACAACACAAATGATCATGTCATAAGGTTCCTACCAAGAATTTAAATAATTTTTCATATGGAAAAATTTTGATTGTAAATATTTGTTTTTTTAAAAACCTAGGGTATGTGAGGGTTTTGGCACCGAAGGAAACTAAATTTAAAAATAAAAAAAACCCTTTGAACCCTAAAAGGGTTTTTTGGCTCCAAAATATGAATTTCAAATTCAAATTATCCCTCCAAAATAGCAATTCGAGTGCCATCTTATGAGCCCCTCAAAAACTATATAAGCGCATTCAATTAGCCCTCCTAAGCATGAAATTAACGAAAATCCATTGAGTAATATTTCTCTGATATTTTTTTCTTAAGAATAAATTTCCAAATCAGACGAGAGGTAGAATTGTAGAAGGGTTTTGGTTATGTTCTTAGGATAAGGGTTTCACTTGTTTGATTGCAGACTTCTGTAGACTTAGGCTTTGAGGAACAACTATGTATTGCGAGGCTTTCTTGGAATATAAATTTTGAGCATAAGAGAGTGTCTTTTTGGACCAACGAAGAGTTATGTGAAGCTGAAATAATGACCTAATTAGACTGACGATCTCCTTTTCTAACAATTTTCTGGGCACTTAAATTGTGGTATGATTCATCCGTAATTAGGGCTAACTCCTATTCAAAATCTTAAGAATCCAAGCTATAAACTGAGCTTCAAGTGTTGCATACTTGTTGAGCTTTATCTTTGAGTTTAAGAGCTCCTAAAAGTTCTTATGGTTTGAAGAACTCACTCTAAAATTGTAAGAAAAATCCTAAGTATTTTGACACAGTTCTGACCCAATCTGCAATGAAGGTCTGAGCCAAATTTAAGTTGATTGCAGTGACATGATTATACCTTGAATTTGGTCTTCCTTTGACCCTATACCTGTTAGCGACACAATAATATTACAGTGCCAATATTTCTTCAATCATTGTGACTATTTCTTTGAAGTCCTCCACCTAGTGGATTTTTTGTCTTATTGCTTTGAAGTTTTTGCATGCTCCAGAATTAAATAAACAAGCATACTTATACATTTGCTTGCATTCCTAGAAAAATGAATTAAGCCAAATTTTGGAAGATCATTGTAGCACATATCTGATCCAAAGGAGTATTTATAAACTCTTGAAGTGAACATTTAGTACAAGACTACCTTCCTTCGGAACATGAATGGTGTATATCATAGACATACTTTTTGAAATTTGTGCTTGAATGGTTCGACCTTTGATTTGAAGGTATGACTGAAAGTGCTCATACAATCCTTCTTGTTTGATGAGAAAAGTACACAAGTAACCTAATTCTTGAGGGACATAGGTGTAGTATATATACTTGTGATGTAAGTCTATATTAAGTAGGTTGTTTGCAACAATTGCATTATTATATATTTGCTATAGTATTTAAGGATTGGCAGTTAAATATTGCAGTAGTATTTTGTGATATCTCTAGTTAACATTTTCCCCTTTTTGTATGATAATTGTAATTAATTTAAAATGATTGAGAAAGGGACACATATTCCATTTCTTGACGAAGGGGGTTGCTTGAGGAAATGGTTGTTCTTTAGTAACAAACCTGGTGGGTGGAAAACAACTTAATGTGATGACTGTGCATTGAATTCAATTGAAATGGAAGAAGTGGCCCAAGTGTCCTTTAGCCCAACCAAATGCAAAGAAAAGGATAGAAAAATTAAGAGCATCACAAGCTACACTATCAAGTGATGGGATACTGTGCAAGTCATAAAGAGGAAATAAGGGACATGTTGTTGGGGGAGGGCTCATCCCAAACATGTGGACATAGAGAGAAGCATAAGGGAACATTAGCCGAGAACGCAACATATGTGCTTGTTGTGTAGAAAAAAAGAGAGAGAGAGTCAAAAGGAAAAAATTAAAAAGGAAATCCTGACATTGATTCAAACCCTAGAAAGAGTGGTATCTAGCTGTGGAAACCTTGGTAAGAGGCTAGATGGTAATACATTTTAAAGAGAAAGGATTTCCTGTATTACAGAACGATCCATTAGAAGCTTGGTGTATATGAACTTGTTGAACTAGGAGAATCACATTGGAGCTTGTGAGGGATGTTGAACCACCAGGAGTGCCTTGGGGCTGAAGCCATGGTGCTTGAATATGGAACCACTTAGAAAACTGATTTTTCACCCGTAGGAAGCTTGACCACTATTGAACCTTCCTGAGAGTGGCTCTCTTCTCCAGAAAGTGAGCTAGAGATATATATAGAGTAAACTGTTGGCATGACTATGTTTCTGTTATAACGATATGATTTATAAGGAGATTATTTTGTGGATGAAGGCTATGAGGGACTTGAGACATCTTGTTTTAGTTGTGTTAATTGACTGAAAATACTCAAAAGAATCCCACCTCTATCTTTGGAATCCGAATCGGGGGTGACAACTGCAAGTAAGGCTTGGTTGGAGCTGTCTACGGTAGGGTGGAGAGATATGGTCTCGATCTAAGTTTCCATTTATGGTATTGTTTTCAGATAAGTGTTTGTAAATGCATTCCTGGTTATTAAGTTCACATGGAACTGTTAAATTGGTGTTGTACTCACTATATGAATTATTTGTGGTTCACTGTGTTTGGAACAATGAAACTCTAATAAATGTGTGCCTTGTTGATGTATTATTGTGCTAATTCTTTTTTGGAGGAAACACACATATTAAACCATTTGTGTTGGCACGGCACACACTGAGTCACACCATTGTGTGTGGAATGAACATTGGATATTTAACTATGTTGGCTTAAGGCCTAAAGTAATGTTTACATGATGGTTAGCTGTGTGGGCTATGCCTAAAATTGGACTGGTTTGAATGTGATGGCCATAAGCTTGTAATATTAATAATCTTGTTGGAAATACTGAGAGGGGGGGCGAATAAATATTTATTTTCAATTGTTATTTTTACAAGTTAGATCACTTATAATTAGAACACAAAATGAACAACAAGAATAAATAATTTTATTAATCAAGCATAACGACGACTTCAATCCTCTTCTTTACAATAAATCAAGTACAATATAGTGTAGGGATCCAACCCTAGATGAAGACACCAATATCCAATGCACTAGGCTCCAACCTGTACTTTTCCAACTACCGAATTGGACTTCACGAGGCTCCAAACCTATCTTCCTAAGGCACCAACCTTGTTTCTATGAGGCTCCAACCTCTAGGGCTCCAACCCTATCTTTGGTACAAGCTCCAACATGGTCTTCTTGAGGACTCCTATCCTCAAGGGCTACAATCCACTGCTTCAATTCGTTAAGTTAAGTTTAATGATTCCTCATGGCTCCCAATATCTCCACCTGCAAACTACCCTCAAACGATCTTTAAGGCACTTAGCACATCAATGAAAACTTTGTATTCACATGAAGGTGTATCAAAAACTCTTCATGTTACCCAAACAAAATTCTCAAAGGTCACCTCATGATGGATTCAACACATCTAGTCTCCAATATTGTCTCCAATAGGCTTCTTGATGATTCTACAAGGTATTCTCAAGATCAGCTCCAACTGCTATTCAAGATCTACAAGATTCCAAGATAAACTTCTATTATGCTTCCAATTCCCTTCAATGGATATTCAATGTCAACTCCAAGGTATGCTCAAGGTGTTATTCAATAGTCCGCCCCAATAAATCTTCAATGTCTACTTTGAAAACAAGTCTACTCCAAAACAGAGGATATGTCTTCCCTTTCCAAGATTTAAGGTCTTCACAACAATTTTGTCATGGGATAAGATTCCTCCTTTAGAATGACTGTGATGGCTAATTCAATAGAAAAAATCTCAATATTTAAAGTTCCTTTTTTCTTCACAAGTCCAAGTGTATAGTTGTCAAGGTTTTTAACAATATTACTATTCAAATGGTTAAGAAGGTCCACAATCATCAATAATTCAGAGTTATTTCTTCTCTACTAAGCCTATACTAAGGTCAGTCCTTCAATCCTGAGCCTATACCAAGATCTATAGCAAGAATTATTAGATTTTAGGTCTGAATGTAGTCAGGTCCGTAATGGTACAAATATCAAAATACTAAAATTTCAAGAACCGAGCTTGATCTGAGGTTTGTTCTGAGTTTGACATGAGGTTTTTTCCAAATCCATGCACTGTACAGAGGCTAATATGAACCACTTATGCAACATGGAAAAATTCTGAACCTCTGTATCTAGTCTTCAAAATAGTCCCAAATACTTCACTTCTCCTCGCTGTGTATGTAGCCTAGAATGGGGTGCCTTCTAGGCCTCTCGGCCTCCATGATGATACATGTACATAGGTTTTATTATGGTATGATGTGCTGAAGTTGAGCCTTCAAAATCCTGTCACAAAGGCTCACATATGTCATTGTTCAAAGCTCTAAGATAAGGTAACTTACTACTGTTTAAAGTCAGGCATGAGTTCTATTCAAGCTTCTAATATTCCCAAAACTAGCAGTAATTCAAAAACCAATCACAGAGATTATAAAATAAGATTAGCCCAAAACAATGTTCTATAACGTCCTCCTCAACCTCCCCTCCTTTTATGCTTCCTCTCTAAAATATTCATAGAAATTTGATGCCGAAATGAGGAGTTTGGACTCCAATGTATACTAGTTTTGACCTATGATGAATATTCATGTCCCTTGGCCAAGGAACACGAGCCTACACAAATTGGCTTAGGTCGGCTAAGATAAAATATATAATTTTATCTTAAAAAATCATTTTCTCCCAATATAAGAAGAGTTAGAGGGCATGTAATATCTCATTAGAAAGATATTGACCTCCTCTACAATCCCATGCCATTATCACGCTTAGATAAGGTCATTTTATCATCAATAAAATAACATTTGTGAAACTACCATCATTATTTCATTTATGGCAGCCTTTAGGATTTTATGTATAGGGCTTATTCTTCATATATTTTAGGCCTTCAAGCTTTTAGGTTTAGGGAATATAAGGCTTATTCATTAGAGCTCCAAATGCGACCTTCAACAATTATCCATGCCATTATTATCTTCGTTAAGGACAAGGTCTAGGGTTCTTGTATGTATTTTTTATTTATAAGGATTAGGGCATCTTCAAAGGCTAAGGCTTAGGGAATCCTATTTGGAAATCATTTATCCATGCATCATTATATCTTTCAAGGTCATGCATTAACATCTAGGGCTTCATTGTTCATCATGTAGATAGGGATATAGCTAGGGTTTGTCATTATGATTCAATCTTCATGCTTAGGGGAACCTATTAGGGTTTGCATAATGAGGTTGGGGTTGTTCATGTATCACAAGAATATTTTCCATCTCAACAATGCCATATCGACATCAATGAAAATTTTGACCAACAATATCCCCCTTTGTTCTTGACAGAAATATTCTTTCCCTTTCAACAATTTATCCCCCTTTGACAACAATGGAAAATGGGGTGCTCAAGTACTCCCCCTATCAAGTTTCTTCTTGATATGCTTCTTCATCATATTTCCTTTATATCCATGATAGATATGTTGCTCCCCTTGTCATAGTGCTGCTTATTGTTATGTTTCTCTTTGAAACTCCCTCTGTCATTATGGACTTGCTCCCCCTAAGCCTTTGCATGCCTTCATGGAAATGGATGAGGTAGATGATCAACCAATTCCCCCTACCTGCATAAATTACTCTAGCTCTTCTTTTTTCTTTAGACAAGAAAGATTTCTGCCTTGTGATCAAGTGGAAGACATATTAAATAATGGATGTATAGTGAAGATACAATATCATGATCTTCTTCAATGGAATCACACCCGAGAGATCTATCCAGAGATGATTATACGTGTGTAACTCATCAAGGGTTTCATAGGGCTCTTCAAATATAACTTCTGCAAGAATGGTAAAGAATAAAAAACTCCCCTAATAGTATGCATGGTATCCTTTTTTGGCATAATTTCATCATCAAGACTTAGAATATCATATCTACAAGGATGTACCCATCAAATCAACAACATGTGTTGTTGGCTTGAGTGTTCAAGATACTTTCTGATCCAACTTGCTTCCTTCTCCATACTCGTGTAAATTTCTTTTCTTGCTTGGTAGTCATGTTTTTAGCTTTTTTAGGGACCCAAATCAAGTTACAATTACGAGTCATATGTCCAATGTTATGGAAATTGAAGCATTCCATTCTAAACATAGATGAGGATGCATGATTTCTTTTTACAAATATGCTTCTAAGAGATTGGCGGGGACCATTATATTTGTCCTTGTGTTATGCCCTACAATCCTTTTCCATGTGGCCAAAATTTGTACAAGAATAGAAATATCCAAAAAATATACTTTGGTACATGGGAGATCGATATTGTCTTGATGTACTTCTGAAGTATTTTTTCCTTGGGATTCTTTGATCATTAGGGGAATTTTGAGGTCTAAAATGGGCCTCCTAAAAAAAATGTACAACAAAAATGAAATTTATAAGAACCAATAGGATTCAAGATGATGATGTAAACCATGGGGGATGATTCACCATTTTTTAAGTAAAAGGGTAAAAATATTAAAAAATAATAAAATAATAAAACTGCTTTTTCAACTCGTATTTTCAACTTATCTCCCAAATTTTTTACTCAAATTTTGAGTGGGAGTACTCGTTGGATGAAAAATTTAATTCCTCATCTAAGGAGTACCCATGTTGCATACTTTCGATGGACCCTGCAATACGAAAAATGAGAAATACATTAAAAAACGTGATTACAATCATGTTTCTCATGTATTTCTCATTTTTCGTGTAGTAGGCCCGATCAAAAGTATGCAACATGGGTACTCCTTGGATGAGGAATTAAATTTTGCATCCAACGAGTACTTCCGCTCAAAATTTGAGTAGGAACTTTGGAAGTTAAGTTGAAAATATGAGTTGAAAAAGTAATTTTTTCATTTTTCCTTCTAAAATTTAATGATGTCATCAAATGTTATTTGATTTTTTCCACTATTATTTTATAATCTACTTAGGAGGCCCATTTTAGACCTCAAAATTCCCCTAATGGATATCCATTGTCTCTTGCATCCTTGGTACCTTCTGCAGAGTATTGCCTTGGTGTAATTCTAAGGTCATTTTTCCTTAAAATCCTTTGGTCAAATTTATTTTTTTTTGCATTCTTGACACCATCTATAGATTTTATTGGACTAGGGTTTCTTCCAATGTCATCTTGACCCTTCTCCTTGTCTTTGCTGGAACTAGGGGCATCAATATTTCTTCCAGGATTCTCCACATCCTTTTTGTTTGAAGCATTAAGGTTTGAATAATTCTTTCTTGAGAGTTCACATGCATAGCCAAGACTTGGTTTATCAAGAGGATATCTTTGATGAATTAGGATGTCATATAGGGTTTGAGAGATTTTTAGACTCTCGTTCATATGATCAACTTCTTTCTTTAGAAGATAAATTTCTTCTTTCATAATCTTGCATTCTTCATCTCTCTTTGCTGGACTGATCTCCATTTATTCCTTCATCCTTAAAACTTCACATGTTTTGGCCTTGAGAGAGGTGATATATTATTTTAATTTGAATATCTATTCATATTTTTCTTCTTGTTGGCATATTATGGAATTTATTTCCATTTTTGCTTCATTGACTTGTTCATCTAGGAGTGCCAAAACTTCCATCACCTTTTCAGATTCTTGTGCTTATTTCTTTGCTTCTTCCAACTGAGATTTAAGGGAGGAGGGATATTCCTTGTATTGAAAAATTTGTCCTTCAATTTTGTTCAAGTCTTCATGTCTTTGTTCAATATTTCTTCAAAAACTTTCTTCCCTTTTCTTTGCTTTATTCAATTGATTTGTCATGGAGATGACTTCTTCATGATTCCTTTTCTTGTTTTTTTGGAATTCCTCCTTAAGCTTGGTGATATATGATTTAATTTGAATATCTATTCATATTTTTCTTCTTGTTGGCATATTATGGAATTTATTTCTATTTTTGCTTCATCGACTTGTTCATCTAGGAGTGCCAAAACTTCCATCACCTTTTCAGCTTCTTGCGCTTATTTCTTTGCTTCTTCCAACCGAGATTTAAGGGAGGAGGGATATTCCTTGTATTGAAAAATTTGTCCTTAAAGTTTGTTCAAGTCTTCATGTCTTTGTTCAATATTTCTTGAAAAAATTTCTTCCCTTTTCTTCTCTTTATTCAATTGATTTGTCATGGACATGACTTCTTCATGATTCCTTTTCTTGTTTTGTTGGAATTCTTCCTTAAGCTTGGTGAGCTCCTTATCTGTTTCTTATACTTGAATATTGAATATGTCAACTTCATTCCTTGTCTTGTCAAGGTAATGATCACCATCTTGTGATTTCTTCTTGTGCTTCTCATTTTCCTTTTTCAAACTGCTTATCTCTTCTAGGGAAACTACACATTTTCCTTGAGATATTATTCATTTTCTTCATATTCTAGGTCCTCCTTGGTCTTGATGTCTTCACTCTTGTTTTTAGATTCCTTTATGGGTTCTAGATTTCCTTCTTGATTTTCATAATCTTCTTGATTAGAGGTCATGATCAAAGGTCCTTTTGAGTGAATATTTTGAAGTTTGTCCCACATACCTTTTGCCGATGAACCTTTTTCCACTTTGGCCTTTATAGGATCTGGTAGCCCATTTAAGATTTATTTTATTTATCTTGAATTATACTTGGATTCTTCTTCCACCATGCTTTCAGTAATCATTGATTTCTAGACTTCAAAACCTTGATCCATCAAAAATAATTTCATTCTACCCTTTCATACTTCAAAATTTGTGCCATTTAACATAGGGGCTTTGTCAACCTGGTTTTCATCTGAATTCTTGACTGAAGAAGAGACATCTTTAGAAGGATTGGAGGATTTATTCCTTGGATTTTCCATTTGTACTCTAAGGGTCAATCTTCAAGATGTTAGGGTTTGAGAGACGATAATGGCTATGGTTTCAATTGTTGGAAATCCTAATAGGGGGGGGGGGGTGAATCAATATTTCTTTTCAATTGCTATTTATACCAGTTAGATCACTTATAATTAGAACAAAAAATGAAAAATATGAATAAATACTTTTAATAATAAGGAATAACGAGGATTTCAATCCTATTCTTTACAATAAATAAAGTACAATATAGTGTATGGCTCAAACCCTAGATGAAGACACCAATCTCCAATCCATCAGGTTCCAACCTGTACTTTGCCAAACACCGACTTGGACTTCACGAGGCTCCAAACCTATCTTCCCAAGGCACCAAACTTATCTCTATGAGGCTCCAACCTCTAGGGCTCCAACCCTATCTCTGGTACAATCTCCAACCCAACCCATTGCTTCAATTCGTCAAGGTAAGTTTAATGATTATTCATGGATCCAAATATATTCTGCAATGAGATTTTCATTAAGGGATTTTTAAGGTCTAAAATTGGCCTCCTGAGGAAATTATAAAATAATAGTGGAAATAATAAAATAATATTAGATTGCATTATCAAATTTTAGAGGGATAAAAGAAAAAACTATTTTTTTTTAACTCGTATTTTCAACTTATCTCCCTATGGGTTTACTCAAATTTCGAGTGAGACGACTCCTTGGATGTAGAATTTTATTCCTCATCCAAGGAGTACCAATGTTTCATACTTTTTATGGACCCTGGTACATGAAAAAGTGAGAAATACATGAAAACATGATTGCAATCACATTATTTCATGTATTTCTCAGTTTTTGTGTAGCAGGGTCCATCAAAAGTATGCAACATGGGTACTCCTTGGATGAGGAATTAAATTTTGCATCCAACAAGTACTCCCGCTTGAAATTTGAGTAAAACTTTAGGGAGATAAGTTGAAAATACAAGTTGAAAAAGAGTTTTGTTATTTTATTATTTTTTATTATTTTTACTGTTTTACCCCAAAAATGGTGAATCATGCCCCATGGTTGACATCATCATCTTGAATCATATTGGTTCTTATAAAGTTTATTTTGGTTGTACATTTTTCTTAGGAGGCCCATTTTAGACCTCAAAATTTCTCTAATGACAATATCTTCACCTTCAACACTACCCTCAAACGATCTCCAAGGCACTTAGCACATCAAAGAAAAGTTCACAACTCTTCATGTTACCCAAATAAAATTATCCAAGGTCACTTCATGATGAATTCAATGAATTTGGTTTCCAATAACATCTCTAATAGGATTCTTGATGATTCTCCAAGGCATGCTCAAGATCAACTCCATCTTCTCTTCAAGATTTGCAAGATTCCAAGATCAACTTCTATTATGCTTCCAATTCCCTTCAATGGATCTTGAATGTCAGCTCCAAGGTATGATCAAGGTGTTCTTCAATAGCATGCACCAAGAAATATTCAATGTATAATTCGAGGACAAGTCTACTCCAAAACAAAGGATATAACTGGCCTTTCCAAGATTTAAGGTCATCACAACAATTTTGTCATGGGCTAATATTCCACCTTTAGAAGGGCTTGTTACAATGAAATTTGTCACCATGACATTTAGATGTCTATATGGGTTCATCATTACCTATATCATGCTCCCTTAAAGGTCCAGAATTATAAAGTTCCTAAACCAAGTCTTGGAATTGGGGAAAAGCTCATTAAAACCCTAAAAAGCCTAACTCCGCACTTTTCCTAGTCATTTCCTGTGGTATCGTAGTTTCTTGCTCTATAACCTGCGGCACATCTCGCACGTTTTTCTTACTAAAACTGCGGACCCCCGTAAAAGGTAAAATAAAAGAAAAAGTAAGTTCTAGAAGCCCAGCTGGTCAAATATTCTCCCAGCTGGAAGCTTCTAGAAGTGTAATTTGGTCGAGCTTCACCCCTTCATTCATGAACCTCTATCACTTCATTAATGGAGATTATCCCTTGGTATTTGGAGCTAAAATACCTTTTTGAGAGGACTTTATCCGCCTTTCTTTGGAACTGAAACATCCTTCCTTCTGCTATAAATTGAGATCATGTTTTAGTCTCAAGGGTACTTAGAACTTGGTTGTTTTGAGGTGAATTGCTGAAGAAATTATACTCTCTATACTTGGCATCAATGGTATGAGAACCATTACATACTCATATCCATAGTTTTATGCTAGTTTAGAGAGGAGAAGGTTTGTCAATCCGATGGAAAACGATAGTTCAGGACCCCAGAAGAACCTGTATGACATCAAGGCGACAAGGTTGTAAGGTTATTTCTTATCATACAAGTTAATACAAATGGATTCTATTTTCTCATTAAGTTGTTCATGTATTTATTTGAGTAATTTAATTCTTGGATTCCCTAATCACTGACATAGATTAGTGCTTCTAAATTATTATATCTTGCAGGTGCTTTTAATCCTTTTTCTTGTCTTTGGATATAGGTCTTACATGCTGAATTGACCTCTTTTGGAGTGATTGGATTGAAGATTACATCAAGCGTTAGACTTAAGGTAGGAGCATCTCTTCTTAATTAGTTAATTAATAATTCTGAATCATAATAATCTAGAGAAAATGGTTTTCATTTGGTCTGTTTGTTTCTAGATATCCTTAGGATACTAGGGAGATTGCTCTTGTTCGCAAGAGGGATTAATCTGCCTAACAAAATGGCGACTCCACTGGGGAATTCTTGAATTTAGTTTTCTTTTTGATTTTCGGTTTGATTTTTAAATTAATTCTTTGATTTTAATTAGTTCAAAACTGGGTTGGGTAAATAACTCATTATAATCCCTAACTGTGAATCTGTATTTTTATTTTTTCTGTGTTTTTCCTGCTTTCCACACTTTTTTTTTAAAAACAGAGCGGCAGACTCCGCAGATTTTAGTGTAAAACAGTGCGGTACCACACCTTTTTCCATTACAAACTGCGGACTTCTGGAAAATTTTTGAAAAAATAAATTTTTTTTTTTCAGGAATGTAATTACTTGATTCTCTGTAATTACCCCAACTTGTCTTAACTGTCAAAAGTCTTCTATGTGAATTTCCTTCAGCAATTTCTATCTTTGAAGTGATCTTTTCAATTGATTTGCATTTTATGAGTGATTTTTTGCCCTGTCTTCTTGTTGCTCTGAATTAGAAACTTTTATATACCTTAGTTAATTGGTGTGTCATCATTTTCTTGTTGAGTCATTGAATTTGATGCAAGTCTTGCTTTTATGAAAATTCGATTTTATTTTCATCTGCAAATTTTGAAAACCTTTTAGCTTGATAAGGTCTAAATTTCACTTTAAAACCATTATTGGATGTTTTTGATTTCTTGTTGAGATAAGCAGAAAGTTCTTAGTTATATTACAAACTGAGCATAAACATCCTCAAAACATTTTAGATAGGATTCAAGATTAGAGTTTTCTTTTTGTTTTGAATTTTGTGTTTTTAAGAGTTTTTAGTTTTCTTTTGGAAGAATTTTGTTTCTAGTTTCTGATTTGAATGATATAAGGAATTTCATTTTGACCAAGTGATTCTTCTTCTATGAAATCGAGTTCTCAACGAATTATCTTATTTTCAAAGTTTCTTGTTTATCAAAGAAAGAATTGATGTTTTGAAAGTTATTGAAATCTCTCAAATATTTCCTCTAAATAGGTTTCATTGAAAAGAAATAAGTTGCTTTTCATATAGATGCATTTTAGCGTATTTTGAGTCAGGTCATTAAACATCATCGAAGTTTCACTTCCATACCTTTTTGACCTAAGAAACATCCAAACTAAAAGTAATGCTTAATTAAAATCAATCTAGAAATTTTTATATTTTCTAGGGCTCTTTTCCACCAACATAGCTCAGGCTAGTGTCTTGGAATAGGTTGTAGTTAACATTCCAAGGAATTTCAAACAAACAAGTAGTAAATCTTGCAGTAGGAAAATCCAATTGTAGCATGTATGCTCTGGGAAGCTCCTCCTAAAGGAGTTAAGCACGAGATCATGTCCGAACCAGTGAGGTAATCATACCTATCTCATTAGGAAATATAGAAGATGTGCACGTATTAAAAATGGTAAACCTTGGATAGACCATTGTTGAGGAGCTTGGGGTCACTTGTCGGTAAACCTTGGATTATGTCAAGGATCCTTCAAGGGATTGAGCTTGTTACTCTGCCCTTGCGTGTATATCGGATCATAAACAGTTCCCCTAGGTATATGTGTTCCCGTTGGTGACCTTAGTGGCCATATACTTTAGGATTCTTTCCCAAGGTGATGGTGGAGGGAAGGTCCCACTGTACTTGGAACAAACATCGGCTAGACTCACTTGGACTCTCCGGAGGGTTCTCTTCACTCGAGATGGTTTAAGTGGAGAAATTTGCACCGGTCTGTTTCATTAAGCAGGTTGTCGGGGTAACTGTTCCAACTACCATTTCTGCATTAAAATTCTATGATGTTGGATTTCATCACCAACTAGTGTTTTTAGTGTGGGAATCTACTGTTTGTGTGTGGTTTGATCTCTTAGATTTTCTAGGTGTGTGATCAATTTGGTTGTTTCCTTAGAGACTTCAAAATTTTTTATTGAAATTTTCTTTGATTGCGTGAGATTAAAAGTTTTAATCGTGGCTGAATTACCAAGACAATCACGTAGAATGCAGGGGAAACCCCCTGAATATACACCAAGCCAACTAGAAAGACTTAAATCTGAAAAATGACAAAAATCAGGAACTGGATTAACGGAACATGAAGAAACATCCATAATTATTCATCCTGATTACGAAGTAGATCAACCACAAATAGCAGAGTATACTCAGAAAATTTCAATTTCCGAAATAGCTGAACTTGCTTCTACAACAAGTGAATTATCATCTACTGAACCTGAAATTTCTGAGCCAGAAACTGAACTTGCTACGTATGAACCTACTTTAGAGTTCGTTACTCCAAACCCTGGTCGTCCTGATTCACCTAGAGTGAAGAATCAGATCACAGAAGATCTTCCTCCTGGTCTCATTATTATTGAAGAATTTACTGACACTGAAGAAGAAGTTGTTCTTCCTTCAGCTCAGGAATATTTAAATCTTAGAGAACGTGAATCAATTTTTTATAGTCATTTTAGACAAGATGTTTGTTATTCTTCATTGACATACTTTCTACAGAACGTTGGTCTAAATTACTTGCCACCCCGAATTCCTTTTCCTTCTACATTGAGATTTTATAGACCTCCTTTAAACATGTCTGGTGAGTCATCCATGTTTTCTAAATCTCCAGAAACATATTTTTATGGTGGTCCATCTGTTCCTGAAGGATACAAGTCTCTCTTTGGTACTTTCTCAAGGGCATCTCCTTTTCTCAATAAACGTATACCATCATCTGGTAAAAATGAATCAAATATAAAAACTGTAAATGCAGAACAAATTTATATGATGCTTGGAAACATTCCAAACCCTGACCCTCAAGGTAGTAATTTACAGTTTTGGGGGCAACCTCAAGGTAGTAATTTACAGCCTAGGGGGAAACCTCAAGGTAAATACATGCCTCAAGGTCAATATCAACCTCAAGGGAAATACATGCCTCAAGGTCAGTACATACCTCAGGGTCAATATCCACCTCAAGGTCAGTATCCAACTCAGGGTCCACAACCTCCTTTAGGACCCGGAACAACAATTGTACCTGGAGGTGGGAATTATCCAGTTAATTATCCAACATATGTTCCAAATTATCAACCTGGTTATGGCTCTTCCTATCCACCACCTTCGATGGGACCTTCGTATCTCAGAGCTAATACAATGTGGGATCCATCCCAAGCTCAACAGAATTTGCAACCTAATATGCAAGTACCTTATTATCATCCTGGAAAACCGATTGGTTATACTCACATCCAACAACTTTTCCAACCTGTTCAACCTATTGTTTAGGTACCTACATCAGGTACAGTTCAGCAACCCAGTCTGAGTACACCTAGAACTCCAACCCAAAATGTTGCGCCAATTTCTGTGCAAGCTACCACACCTATTCCTGAAGTATCTGCAGCTCTTATTTCTACAGCTCCTTAGGTATCAATAACGATTCCTCAAGTTTTTGCTCCACAGTCTGGACCTACACTCCAGACTACTGTTCAGATGCTTGCAGGACAACTTGGTACAGTACAGTTATAACAAGCCAACCTCAGTTCACTTATCAACCATACCAAGGGCCGTATCAATATGGAACTGTAGCACAAAATCCAACATATCAACCGTACCCTGGGTACGCATACCAGATGCCTACTCAACCCCAGTATGGTCCAGTTAATCCTGGTTATCCAGGGGGAATTCTAATTCCAAATGCACAGGCTATTCCAAGATATCCTGGATATCCTCCTCCTGGAACTGGTATAGTCCCACAAGGTTATTAATATAATCAACAAAACCCTAACCATCAGTTACCATTCATAGCAACTTTGGATTTACCTGATTTATCGCGCCTTACGAATGATCCAATTTATTATCTTCTGTATTGGCCGCCAATGCCAAATAAGTTGCCCAGTGATATTCCTAAATTTGAAGGAAAATTAGGAGAGGACCCTTCTAACCATGTCACGACTTATCACCTCTGGTGTGCATCCAACTCTTTAATTGACGATTCGATTTGATTAAGACTTTTTTAGAGAATGCTCATAGGATTAGCATCCAAATGGTACATTGAACTACCACGAGGCTCATTTCACAATTTTAATGCCTTAGAAATTGCCTTCTTAACTCATTTTCAGTTGCTAGTTAGATACGACAATGGCACGAAATTATTAACCTCACTAAAACAATCTACGTCTACTTACATATCAGATCACATACATGAATGGAGACGTAGAAGATGTTTGGTGAAAGTTTTTATTCAGAATCAAATTTTGGTAGAATGGTTTATAAAATCATTACTACCAAAAAATACTGAATATGTAGCTAAAGGAGGAGTTGTTAGGGAAGAACAACTCATTTCTCAAGCTCAGTGCCTTGACCTAGTATATACTCAGTCAAGTACTTTGTACGAGAAAATTCTGGATTTACCGTGTCCTCATCAGATAACAGCAACTCCCTCAGGCTCTCATGCCGCTTATGGTGTAATTAGTTCAATTAGTACTAATAAAAGTAAGAAGAAATCTTCCAAGATTACTTCTCCTATAATAACTTTACCTGATTCACCAAAAGGAGATTCTTCCCTCGAAACTTTTGCCGACATTCACATCGTAGATTCCTCTACAACTAAGTCTAAATATGGAAATAAGAAGAAAGGGAAGAATGTTTCCATTTGATGATCCATGGATTGTGCCTTTAGAGTCAGAACTGGATTCTTTCCCTGGCGCAATGCCTTTGAGTCCTTTTGAGATAACATATCAAGAAGTACAATCATTTTCCAATTCTTCATCAATTGATTCTGATCCAATGAATGTGATCAATGAAGAATCATTTTCAAGCTCAGCTATAACATCAATTCTTGATCCTTTTCAACAAGTGTTTCATACTGATGAAAGCATTCATGAATTCTTGTCCATAGATGAATTAGCTTGGGATGATCTCCATCACAGGTCATCATTTTTACCTTAGCTTGATAGATTTGAAAATAAATTTTCATTTATTTTTACAATTGACTATATCAAGGAACCCCAGAGTCCAATATCGATTACAAATTTAGATTCTGAAATTAATTTGGGAAATATTTCTTCGACAGTTCCCATTGAAATATCAGTTAAACCAGGAATTATTGAAAACATTCATATAGGTGCTTCTTGTATGTCAAATAAAATTACTACATATAAAGCCCTATTTCAAGAATTCCATGACATATCTGCCTGGTCTTATGAATAAATTCCAAGAATTTATCCTAACATTGTCATTCATGAAATAAAGACTTACCCGGATGCTAAACCTGTCAGGCAAAGGTTACGTTCGATACATTCATGAAAAGCTGCTGCTATTAAAGCCGAAGTTGAGAAATTACTAAAAGCAGGTTTTATTTATCCAATTACTTTAACCGATTGGGTATCTAATATTGTTCTTGTTACTAAAAAACAAGGAACCATACAAGCATGTGTCGATTATAGGGATATTAACAAAGCTTGTCCAAAAGACAATTATCCAACTCCCTATCTCGATCAAATCATTGATGATTGTGCCAGAAATGAAATGTATTCATTTATGGATGGATTTTATGGGTACAATAAAATAAACATACTCCCTGCTGATCAACCAAAAACAACATTCATCTGTCCTTGGGGAAATTTTCCTTGTTGTAAACTACCCTTCAAATTAAAGAATGCCGGTGCAACTTTTCAAAGGGAAATGTCTTACACTTTTCATGAAATTAAACACATTGTGCAGCCTTGTCTTGATGATTTAAATTCTCATTCATTGCACAGGGAAGATCATCCTACCCATTTAAGAGCAATTTTTATGAGATGTAGGCATTATAAGATTCGGTTGAATCCCCACAAATGTGTTTTTTGTGTACAATCTGGTAGATTGTTGGGATTTTTTGTTTCCAAAGCAAGTATTCGTGTCGACCCATAGAAGGTTGAGGCTATTGTCAATTTACCTCCTCCTTCCACACTTCGCCAACTCCAAAGTTTGCAAGGGAAAGAAAACTTTTTACGTAGATTTATCCAGAACTATGCTGAGTTAACGAAAGGTTTTACCATGCTGTTGAAACAGAATGTTCCTTTTATTTGGGATGAGATCCCTAATCGATATTTTGATGCTTTGAAACACATGTTGACCCATGCACCGTTATTTCATCCACCAAATTACATCCAGGATTACTTTTTATACGTAGCAGCCTCTGATTCCACCATTGGAATGGTATTAGTTCAAGAGGATGAATTCCACAATGAACATGTGATTTACTATCTCAGTCGGAATCTAAATCTGACTGAAATTAAATATTCACATGTGGAGAAATTGGCCTTGGCAGTAGTTCAAGTTGTCCAATGATTCCATCATTACATATTGTTATGAAAAACAACTGTGATATCTAATTGCAACCCAATGATGTAAATTTTGACTAAACAATTATTCGGGGGAAAATAATCTAAATGGATTGTTATCCTTAAGGAGTTTGATTTAGAATTTGAAAAATCCAAATCAAAGAAATCACTGGTGTTCGCCGAACTTATGTGTGACTTCCCAAATACTGAGACAAAAACTGTGGTAGGGCATTCGATTGCTGATGAATCTTTGTTTCTTATCAGTACATTAGATCCATGGTATGGAGATATCATCGTTTATCTCCAAACCCAAAAAATTCAGCTTGAAATCTCACGTTCAAATCAATGAAATATCCGTTACCAATATCAGCAATACAAAAATGTTGGAGACACACTTTATCGTCGTGGTGAAGATTCTATATTTCGACGATGTTTAACTCATGAAGAGGTTGAAATTTTTTTGAATGACTGCCACTCTGGATCATGTGGTGGTCATATGTCTGGGTATGCCATAGCCCAAAATATATTGTGTGCTGGTTATTTTTTTCCCTCATTATTCAAAGATTGCATTCTCACGGTCTGAAAATGCCACAACTGTCAGATATTTGATCGAAAGATGCGTGCACCACTAGCTCCTCTTCACCCCATAATTGCTATCGGTCCTTTTGAAAATTGGGGCATTTATTTCATTACATGTAACCCTCACTTGGCTGGGGGGCATAGGTATATTATTCTCGCAGTAGATTATTTTACCAAATGGGCCGAGGCGATGCCTACATTTGCGGCAGATGGAAAAAATGTAGCTACGTTTGTATTCAATCATGTAATTGCTCGTTTCGGTGTACCCCAAGCTATTATTACTGACCATGAGAGTCATTTTTGAAATATTATGATGACCGAAAATTCTGATCAACTTGGCCTGCACCATGATAACTCTACTCCATATTACTTGCAGGCTAATGGTAAGGTTGAAGCCGTTAATAAATTTTTAACCACCATGATTAAAAGGATAATCGGATTTCATAAATCAAATTGGCATACCATGCTTTTTTCAGCGCTATGGACATATCGAACCCCAACAAAAACTGCAACAAGGTTCACTCCTTTTCAACTGGTTTATGGTTTAGAAGCTGTGTTATCTATTGTATGCGAAATACTGTCACTCCAATTAGCCATAGAGTTACTACCAGCTACCTCTGAAGAGGAAAAACATTTTTTGTACTGAGCACAATTAGATGAGACTCAGCGCATCGCTGCATTAGCAACCGAAGCTCATAAAAAACGTGTTAAATCTCAGTATGATCGAAGTGTTACACCTCGTGTTTTTTCAGAAGGTGACCTAGTCTTGGTATACGGTCAAGCTAACGATAAGCTAGGTGATGGTAAATTCGAACCTATGTGGCATGGTCCTTACATTTTCAAGCGAGTTCTTGCAAAAGGGGATTATGAATTGATTGATTATGACTGGGTCTCTTTAGATAAACCTAGAAATGGACTTTATCTGAAGAGATATTATGCTTAATTGTTGTGTGAAGATCTCATTTGTACATTAGTTATTTTTCGAGTTAGATGCCTTAGGTTAGATGAGTGTGTCTAGTTTAAGTTTTTTACTACTATTACTGCTTATATTGATTACTCTTGATATTGCAGATGTCGACATCCCTTCAAACGTACATTGGTTTTGCTGATGGTTCCTGTCATAGTACACATAATATTTCTTCCATAGCCTGGGTTATTTATTCACCCACTGATGAGTTAGTTTCTATGCATGGGGTAAGCCTTGGTCAAAAAAAGAATAATGTTGCAGAATATATCGCAGTGATTGAGTTATTATCTAGTGCCATTTCATTTGGCATTCGACGTTTGATCATTAGGCTAGATTTAGAATCATTGTATTACATTTAAACAGAGTCTACACAATTAAAAATCCAGTGTTATTGAGATTATTTTTGAAGGTTTGTCTCTTGGAAAGGAAATTTGATTATATCGAATATCAGCACATTCCAAGAAATTTAAATACATTAGTTGATGCATTAGCTAATAATGTTATAAATAGACATTTGCAACATTAAAATAGTCAACCAAAACAACATTCGATATGTGTTGAACAAGATAGCCAAAGAAAGTAGTAATAACATAGATAGGAGTTTTTGTTTTCAAAAAATATTACATCGTCTGCAATAATTGGTTTAAAACACCTTATGATCTAAAATATAGTGATACAAAAAACAAAATACAATAGTCCATGATGATCATTCACTATTTGTGGTGATGATCATGGTAGTAAACTATTTCCCGTGCTACTCTGCACAGGAATCTCCTAAACTGGCCAGGAACACCAGTAACATGTCTCTGGAGACGAAGCGGAATATCATCCATCGATGTCTCTGGGATATCTATATTCAACCTCTCTAGGTTGTGCTCCAAGTAAGTAAGGATTTCTGGTGCCTGATTTTGTGGCTGTACAAGATGCTCTGTTGGCTTCCTTTCGAAGTGGCGAAGAGTGGCTGGACTTCGTGGACCAACATCTGCATTTAAAATTTTGTTATCAGTATTGGACGATCAAAAAACAAAATAAACATTAGATTTAAAACACATCAAAATGATTCATTTACTTGATTCATCCCATTGTGCCCCTAAAGGTAAGGAGATCTCGGGATCACCTCGGAAATCTATGTCTGCATACGGGAAGTCCTCAATAGAAAACATTTGGTTCTGAAGCCAACAAAAATATGCTGGAGTGAATCAAACTACCACACAACCATCGCCACCATGATGGGACATCAGTGCAACCCAATGCACCATGCGAGGCTCTCTAGGTTCACTAGGATCAACAGGGATCAACTGAGGGGCAAGAGATGGAATCCTCTCCAAAGAAAAAGAAACCAAGATGGCACCATACCCAAAGTTTTTTAACTTTCAGTTTTTTGCTCTGGTCAATTGGCCTTTCATATTGGCCAATACCCCTTCACACCAATTGAAAATGGTACCTCTATAACAGTCAACTTCTGTCTGCATCTGAGACTTGGTGGCCACATGTGGAGCTGCGCTCCCACACAACCTGGTTACGGTGAATGAAATGACTTTAAGATCAATACGTAGGATAGTATTTATGTCTATACGGTTATCTTTGGGATCAACTTCGTCACTGCAGGATTCTTGTTTATAGCTAGCAATAGGTAGGCCACCTTGCCTAGCTCCAAACAAAGAAATATGTTCACCTCTTTTGGATAAACCAGTGAGAAAGTAAATGTCTTCAAGCTCAAGTTCTAGCTTGTGATCACCAATGATAAAACATTGTTCTTAGACATCCCATTTGTTCACCAACCAGGTCATTAGTTCCACCTGTGCCCTCATGCCCTGAATTGCCCAGAATTTGTACAATCCACAATTTCTCAACACATGCATTATAGCTAGATTATTCATAGTCGCATCGTCTACCTCTTCATGCTCACGTTCTCTCCACTCCAACATTGTGGAATAATCTGCAAATGGACGCATTTGAAGGTTAGAAGCTTTTAGAGTGAGAAATTTTAACCATTTTTGAGAGAATTTAATAAATTTACTTTTCTCACGGCGCCTCCGCAGTTTTTACATAGAGACAATGCGGACCCCCACACACACTTTTCATAAAAATCAAGGAAAATTATCGGGGTCCACAGGTAAGCAATGCATGACCCGCGGACCCTTGAGAGTGGAACTTTGAACCTTTTTTCCCCTCAAAAAATGATTTCAAAACTTAAAAAGAGAATTTAAATGGATGAAAATGAAGAGAAGAGTGTTGTGGATTACTTGGATTCGACGGTTTTCGATTTGAGTGGTCGGTTCTCCCGTTATCACCTCCGGAACTTTTTTTGCCAAAAGCTCACAACTTTCAACTTTGAATGCAAAAGGTGAAAATTACTTTGTTGAACTACTTTTTATAAGATTTTTTGAATGAATAATGTATTTATTTATTTTTTTAATTTTTATTTTATTTTATTATTATTATTATTATTTTTTTTCCGCTTAAAAAGGTTATTTTTCAAAAGTTTTTACTTATTGGAAACATATATTTTTAATTTTTCGAGTTTATGTGCAGAAAACAGGTTTTTTCAGGTTAAAAGAATTATTTTGATGATGAGTACACTTTTATCACTTTTTCAGGCTCTTGAAAATTATGAAAAAGGGAAACACTAGAGTTCTCTTTTAAGCCCTTTTCAGACTCTCTAAACATGAAAAGATTTCCGAGTACTTGACTATTCAAACTCGTTAAAGTAAATGAACAACCGTTCTTTCAGTATAAGTTTACCCCTTTTCCAGACTGAAATGGACTATTTACGAAAAAGGTATATGTTGACTAATCATGGTCAATAGAGTTCTCTCCTGCATTATTTTATCCTTTTTCGGGCTTGAGAGACTAAATTTACGAAAAATAACACCCACAAAGTTTTCTTAAGTTTTTCTTCCAACTCCCTAAAACTGAAAAACACCGAGTTTCACCTATACTGGACTCGTTAAAGCTTAACAGTAAAGGACCTGTAAATTACAAATAGGATCGGACCACTCCTTCTTAGGGTTCGATTTTAATACTAATTTGGACTCATCTAAAGGATGAGCTTATACAACAAGCAAATGTTATCCTCCTCAAGCTTGTCAAAAATAAAGAGGTACTTGCCAGAAATGGTGGGGGAAAAAGAGAGAAAATGAATCCAGTTGTCATACTTTGTTCCAAAAAGTAGTATACCACTCTTGAACATGACACTTTTGTCACACTCGTACTTGGGTCGGGAAAATCCTTTGTCTAACAGTTAATCAAACCACATTGAAAGTCTTTAGTCGGTTTCTGGGTATTAGCTTTAGGTCAATTGTCACCAAACCATCTGCCGCGTCGTTATGTGTTCAAGAGACAGTTCAAATAAACCATTCATTGCAAACATTTGTCTCCATTCACGTTGACCATCCCTGAGTCAGTCCTTGGTAAAATTTATTTAAAACTTGATTTAATGGTTTCGTGTCGTGTGATTTCCTACAATGGGTCACTTCTATCGACGACAGCTCATCATCTAGACAATTGATCTAGAATCCTATTAGTACCTTGGGATCTACATGCCCTAATGGCAGGTTTCTCACCTTCGATGATAGGTTGCATCATTGACCTTCAATCGAATGACTCTGTGAAGTCTTCGACTGAAAATCATTTATTCACACCTCATGGATTGTACTGAGTACTTTGAGAACCATTGTTATTATTGGTGGTTTCTCTCACACTTGTTAACAATTCACATCATTGACTGGTAATCAAGTGGTTTCTACCATGTTCGACTTCGACTTAATCAATCACACAGATAGAATTGTACTAGTTTGGGAAGCGGAAATCAAGACCCCAGATCTAGTTTCCACCATCAAGGCTGCGAGGAGTTTTATTATTCATAATACAGTAGACTGCTTATGATCGATGGCTGCGTCCATGCTGTGTCTACTATTGATGTAATTCTAAAATAATTTATGTATCAGAACATGTAGTTAGTTTTGATCTGACTATGGGAATTCCTACCTCAGCGATGATATAGATATATATGTTTGCATTGAATGTTTTTACAGGTTTCAACCGGTATGCCTGCAACCCAAACCTCGGAATGATAAAGCACTTCACTCTTCAGAACTACTTCAGAATTCGTGCTTTAGGGGGAAATCTATTACACTAAAATTTGTCACCGTGACATTTAGCTGTCTATATGGGTTCATCATTACCTATATCATGCTCCCTTAAAGGTCCAAAATTATAAAGTTCCTAAACCAAGTCTTGGAATTGGGGAAAAGCTCATTAAAACCCTAAAAAGCCTAACTCCGCACTTTTCCTAGTCATTGCCTGTGATACCGCAATTTCTTCTTTATAACCTACGACACATCCCGCACGTTTTGATTACTAAAACTGCGGACCCCCATAAAAAGGTAAAATAAAAGAAAAAGTAAGTTCTAGAAGCCCAGTTGGTCGAATATTCTCCTAGCTAGAAGCTTCTAGAAGTGTAATCTGGTCGAGCTTTGCCCCTTCATTCATGAACCTCTATCCCTTCATTAATGGATATTATCCCTTGGTATTTGGAGAGAAAATCCATTTTTGAGAGGACTTTATCCCCCTTTCTTTGGAACTGAAACCTCCTCCCTTCTGCTATAAATTGAGATCATGTTTTAGTCTCAAGGGTACTTAGAACTTGGTTGTTTTGAGGTGAATTGCTGAAGAAATTATACTCTTTATACTTGGCATCAATGGTATGAGAACGATTACATACTCATATCCATATTTTTATGCTAGTTCAGAGAGGAGAAGGCTTGTCAATCCGATGGAAAACGACTGTTCAGGACCCTGGAAGAACCTGTACGACATCAAGGAACAAAAGTTGTAATGTTACTTCTTATCATACAAGTTAATACAAATGGATTCTATTTTCTCATTAAGTTGTTCATGTATTTATTTGAGTAATGTAATTCTTGGATTCCTTGATCACTGAGATAGATTAGTG
Organism: Pinus albicaulis; assembly: GCA_034641835.2. NCBI lineage: Eukaryota > Viridiplantae > Streptophyta > Pinopsida > Pinales > Pinaceae > Pinus > Pinus albicaulis. The sequence continues at coordinate 478,299,672 of CM076570.1, read as the reverse complement.
TTTCTGAATTATTATATCTTGCAGGTGCTTTTAATCCTTTTTCCTGTCTTTGGATGTAGGTCTTACATGCTGAATTGAACTCTTTTGGAGTGACTATATTGAAGACTACAACAAGCGTTAGAATTAAGGTAGGAGCATATCTTCTTACTTAGTTAATTAATAATTTTGAATCATAATAATCTAGAGAAAATGGTTTGCATTTGGTCTATTTGTTTCTAGATATCCTTAGGATACTAGGGAGATCTCTCTTGTTTGTAAGAGGGATTAATCCACTTAAAAGGGCTGTGATGGATACTTCAATAGAAAAATATTAATATTTAAAGTTATTTTTTTCTTCACAAGTCCAAGTGTATAGTTTTCAAGGTTTGCAACAATACTGCTATTCAAATGGTCAACAAGGTCCACAATTATAAAAAATTCAGAGTTCTTTCTTCTTTGTTGAGCCTATACTGAGGTCAACCTTCACTCCCGAGCCTATACCAATATCTATAATAATAATCCTTAGGTATGAGGTCTGAATCTAGTCAGGTTTGTAATAGTACAAATCTTAAAATACTAAAATTCCAAGAACTGAGCTTGATCTGAGGTTTTTTCTGAGCTTGAACTGAGGTCTGTTACAAATCCATGCATTGTACAAAGGCTAGTACGAACCACTCTCCAACATGGAACATGTATAAACCTCTATATATAGCCTTAAAAAAATTCCCAAATACTTCACTTCTACTCCCTGTGTATGCGACATAGAATGGGGTGCCTTCTAGGCTTCTCGACCTCCACATATGATACCTGTCCACAAATTTTATTATGGTTGGAGGTGCTGAAGTTGAGCCTTCAAAAGTATGTCACAAAGCCACACATATTTCAATGTTCTAGGATCAAAGATAAGGTAACTGACCATTTTTTAAACTCAGGTCCAAGTTCTGTTCAAGCTTATAATCTTCCCACAAATAGCAGTCCTTCAAAAACCAATCACAAAAATCATAAAATAATATTAGCCCAAAACAATGTTCTATAACATCCTCCTTGACCTCCTGTCCGTTTATGCTTCCTCTATGAAATATTCACCGAAATTTGATGTTGAAATGAGGAGTTCGGACTCCAATATATACTGGTTTTGACCTATGATGAATAGACACGTCCCTTGGCCAAGGAAGACGAGCCTACACAAGCCGACTTACGTCGGCTAGGATAAAATATATAGTTTTATCTTATAAATTCATTTTCTTCCAATATAAGAAGAGTTAGAGGACGAGTAATAGCTCGTTGGAAAGATCTTGACATCCTCTACAATTCTATGCCAATTAAATCCTTAGATAAGGTTATTTCATCATCAATAAAATAAAATTTTTGAAACTATCATCATTATTTCAATTATGGCAGCCTTTAGGATTTTATGTCTAGGGCTTCTTATTCATATATTTTAGGCCTTCAAGCTTTTAGGTTTAGGGAACCTAAGGATTATTCATTAGAGCTCCAAATGTGATCTTCAACAATCATCCATCCCATTATTGTCTTTATTAAGGACAATGTCTAGGGTTCTTGTATGTATTCTTCATTTATAAGGATTAGGACATCCTATTTTCCAATCATTTGTCCATGCATCATTAGATCAATCAAGATCATGAATTAACATCTAGGGATTCATTGTTCATCATGTAGATAGTGATATTGTTAGGGTTTGTCATTATGATTCAATATTCATGCCTATGGGACCCTCTTAGGGTTCACATAATGAGGTTAGGGTTATTCATGTATCAAAATAATATTTTCCATCTGAACAATGCCATATTGACATCAATGACAACTTTGAACAAAAAATATTGAGCCTGAATGTATGAATTTTGTTTGTAAATCGAACTTTGTAGGATATTTCCTGTTTATCTGTGGAACACAAATATCCTTATAACCTTCTTGGGCATTTTATGCCTTATGGTTTCCTTTATAAGTTTAACTATGCTTATTGTCATCAAAAGGGACTTGCAGATCTTTGGAGCGACATTGCTTGTTTCTCGCAATTCATTAAGAATAAAAGGACTATAGAACTTTGAGAAGTTGTTTGAATGAGTCTAGGAGATTATAGAACAACTACAACTGAGCCAATTTAGGCTCCCTTAGGATGGCTTGGTGTATCCAGGACGAAATACATATCCCTTGTTTCTCTTAGAGCCATTGTGGCTAAGCCATTGTTGAATCCCCTTCGCAAATGGAATCGGTAGGTGCCTTATCTTGTTTCCCTAGCCTTTGAATCTTATCCACGGTAGTGGTTGGAGTTAGCAGGGTGATTAAGAGATGGTTTCAAGGCCATATTTCTAGTTTTAAGACCACATAACTTAACTCATTGCAAGGACAATGTAATGAGTAGCCAATATTAAGTGGGGAAGGTGAATAACGATTGGGAAATGGCTTGGGATGACGAAATCCTAGAGGGGTCACACCCTGGAAGCCCACTGAAAAATGCATAGAGAGAAGAGTTGGGCCGATGAGGACTAGGATGAGTTGGAAAAGGCGTCAAATTTACATTGATGAAGGACCAACCATAATAAGTGCACACTGATAAGTGTGGCCACATGTTACACCTAATCATGGAGGCTACTTCCTATAAATATGAATAGGAGCACGCGTAAGATGAGCAAGGTGATGTAAGCCTGGTATTCGATGGTATACATATAATTTGAGCAAGACATTATTGGAGCTAGGCAGGCCCATAGATGGGTGAGCTTGAAGGGTCAACCCGAGAGAAACTTGTAGAAGTGTAAAGGGAGAGGAACCGAGGTAATGGTGATCAGAGGCTCAGTGTATAAGATCAAAAATGAAAGTGCTCATAATTGATTAGAAATCGAACGATAGTGACCACCTCTTCGCCAAGAATCCGATGCACTTCATTTCATCGAAAACTGACTCCGAATGAAGAAGTTATAGCTTTTTGACTGCCGTTCAGAGCATACAAATTAAAAAGAAAATTTGCATAACAATGACATGTTGATGACATGGTAGCCCAGCCAGCATGCAAGGAATATTATTCAGGTTTTCCTAGTGGCACGTGACAAGTGTCACAACAGGATTCACCAATTTGGTTTGAAAGTGATTTTTTTTAGGGATTTCTCTCGTAAGGTTGAATTCAATAATTTTTTTATTACCAGGGACTTCCCAACAAGAAGCTGACATGTGGTGTAGCCAGGGGCCGCCATGTGTCCCCTCTGGTGGACCCTCTCCAACTCCAAGGTGTTGAAGATTGCAACAAGAAACAGTGAAGGAGGCATCCTGAAACATCATTCCTGATCCTAGTTGGAAAGTGATCACCTAAACTAGGTGGGGCCCACACAAGTGATTTTTTGTCGCAAAGTCTATTTTTAGACTATGTCTATTTTTAGACATGTCGATCATATTCTATGAGTTGCGGGATGCTATTTGTGGATGGTTGGTCAAGTTGGAAAAATATATGGACTTCTATTTTTAGATATATTGGGCGGAATCTATTTTTAGATTGCCAGTCTAAAAATAGATATGTCAAATTTATTAGCTCTTAATAATATTTGGACTCTAAACATTATCTTATTCTCTTGAAGCACTTCAGTTCAGTGCACAGATTTGGCACAACAACTAACAGAAGGAATTACGCTATTCTTGAGGGTTTACTGGAGCTATTGCATGGAGGACTTCAGTTAGAACTCATGTGACAGAGTTTGGTGGAGTTGGAGAAGTAGTTGGTGGAGTTGTATTTAGTTTAACTCAGTTAGAATCAGTTGAGCTAGTTGTATCTAGTCTAACTGATTAATACACTAGTGAGAGTGGAGTGAATTAATTAGTTAATTAATTCACAAATAATAACTCAATAATCAACTAAACAATACATCAGTTAACTACAGTGCATGGCAGTTTTAGTGGAGACTAGTGGAGAGATAGGTGAAAGAGCAAGATAGGCTATCTATTGTGACTAGTAGTGATGCATGGATTGCATCTACATATACATTGGAGTTTCCAATGATAATAACGCTGTCAATGAGAGTTGGATTACATTGAATTGGTCTTTGTAATCAGCTTGGATTGCGCAGTGGAAGCAGGCTAGCAGGTGGCAAAGATCGGTGCATGGATTTGCAAGATCGGGCCTGATTAGTGTATGATGATTGTACTGTACTAAGAGCTTGTGATAAGCTTTGTATGCTTGTATGAGATTTTCATATGATCTCCATGTTACATAGTATATAGTTGGGGTTTTCAGCTTCAGGCTTTCCCGTTAAACAACTGTGTTATGTGTGTTTTTATTGCTTCATGTGTTTTGCAATAATTGGTTAAATTTCCGCAAGAATTATAGTGGAAGGATTCTGTATTTTGCATGAAGTTAAATAGTGTGAGATCAGGAGAGTCCGGATGTATACATGCATATTTTATATAATTTCTACATGGTATCAGAGCTGTGTTATAGATTTTCTACATGGAATGAGGGCAGGAATTTTTCGGTGCGCGAGTTTGCAGAGAATATATGAAAATTTTGGTGAAATATTTTCAGAAAAAATAGCATATTTGGATTCCTTGCAAAAAAATACGCAAATTGAAAAAAAAATCGGTCAAATCAGAGCTCGGATGAGGGAGATATCATCGATTTAAAATCAGCTCTTTCTGTTAGAAAATTTTGCGACGACGGGACAATTGCAATGTGCGTGAGCCAAGAATCTACATGCAATGAGGTACAAGATGCATGCAAAGCTTTGAGGAGAAAATCAGAGGTTAGTGACTTGGTGGTTGAGAGGGAGCCTCTCAACATGAAACATGAGAATCAGTCTCAGAAGGTTGTGGAGCAGCCACAACTGGAGATGCAGAAGAATCTTTATAGATTTGAAGTAGATGGGATTTCTATGGAGCTTCATACTGTTGGGAAGTGCAAGAAAGCCATGAAATTGAAGCTTGAGAGGGAGATGGATTTGCATGCAGGTAAAAGTGAACCTCGAGATATGGAGCAGCCACAAGATGAGGATCATGGAGTGGGAGCAACCACTCATGCAGAGAAATTTCGTGCCAGATGGGCAAAGGGAGTGCATGTAGCTATACCACTAGGTGAGAGGTGGGGCGACATGCATGAGTAATCCCAAGAGGAGATTTCTGGGTAGGATTCATGGAGATGGTGTGGATCTCATGAATTGAACCTGGCTACGAGGTGCCCACAGAGTAGCAGTAGCATGATCAGTTAGATTGATGCGGGCAGATCAAAGTGATAGTGTCGGATACTGGAGTGCGGTTCAGAGTTGAAAGCAAGTGCAGAGTGCATGGGTACAAATTTCAACAGCGCAATGGTTCCTGAAGACATGTGTAGTAGCTAAGTAGAAGTTGAAGACTTTGATGATAGATGCATCAGATTGATTAAGTTGTTTGGAGTCTTTCATTTTTGGAAGTGTTGCAGTAAAGTTTGTAGGGCGAATGCATGGAGTTGCATGTCGCATGCAAAGACAGTCCTTTCTTGTTGAGAGGGAGTGTTGAAGATTGCAACAAGAAACAGTGAAGGAGGCATCTTGAAACATCATTCCCGATCCTAGTTGGAAAGTGATCACCTAAACTAGGTGGGGGCCACACAGGTGATTTTTGTCGCAAAGTCTATTTTTAGACTATGTCTATTTTTAGACATATGGATCATGTTCTATAAGTTGCGGGATGCTATTTGTGGATGGTTGGTCGAGTTGGAAAAATATGTGGAATTCTATTTTTAGATATATTGGGCGGAATCTATTTTTAGATTGCCGGTCTAAAAATAGATATGTGTTATTAGCTCTTAATAATATTTGGACTCTAAACATTATCTTATTCTCTTGAAGCACTTCAGGTTCGGTGCACGATTTGTACACCGGCGGTCGAGACGGAAGGAATTACGCTATTCTTGAGGGTTTTTACTGAGATAAATGCATGGAGCTTCGGTTAGATTTCAAGTTGACGAGTTTGGTGGAGTTGGAGAAGTAGTTGGTGGAGTTGTGTATTTAGTTTAACTCGGTTAGACTCGAGTTGAGCTAGTTGTATCTAGTCTAACTGATTGATACACTAGTGAAAGTGGAGTGAATTAATTAGTTAATTAATTCACAAATAATAACTCATTAATCAACTAAAAAATACATCAGTTAACTACAGTGCATGGCAGTTTCAGTGGAGACCAGTGGAGAGATAGGTGAAAGAGCAAGATAGGCTATCTATTGTGACTAGTAGTGATGCATGGATTGCATCTACATATACATTGGAGCTTCCAATGATAATAACGCAGTCAATGAGAGTTGGATTACATTGAATTGGTCTTTGTAATCAGCTTGGATTGCGCAGTGGAGGCAGGCTAGCAGGTGGCAAAGATCGGTGCATGGATTTGCAAGATCGGGCCTGATTAGTGTATGATGATTGTACTGTACTAAGAGCTTATGATAAGCTTTGTATGTGTTGTTTAATCTTTAACATTAATCATTGGTTTATTAAAAATGTTGACAAGTCATGCATTGAGACATTATATCGAAGGGTGAGATACTTCAAAAGTTGGTCGAAATGAAGCAAGGTAACGAAAGTCACGTGCATAAAAGCCAAAGGTGGAGTATAAAGCGAAAAGGCTAACGGAAACGTAAAAGTGCAAAGAAGCGGTACGAAGAGCGCAAAACACAAACATTGAAAGAAATACCACCGCGTGAATCTGCACACAAGGGAAATTCTGAGGGGGTCGAGCAGCGAGGAAGGGAAGAGACCCATACCCCCACAGAATTGTGACAGCGTGGCGTGGTGGGGACCCAAGATTAGAAGGAGGTAGCAGAAGCGTGTCGCGTGACAGGGTGATGTGGCAGAGCGAAAGGTGGACCCTAACAGTTGTTAGGTTATGTATTTAATCTGCATTGGGATAATATGTTTCAAGAGTTATACATCGCATGCGGCCAAAAAGGTAAGGTAAGTCCTAGATGAGATGGTACTGAGACCCGTACCGGTAGTAAACCCGGCACGCGGTGTTCACCTGTCCCCAAATAACATCCAATCCCTACACGCCGCATGCCCCATTGTCAGTGTCCTTACGACACTTGCCCTACCTATTTCACTTCTACCCCTTCCTGCCTCAGAATTACCAGTCTTCACAACAGTTTCCCGTCGTTTTCTACGGTAAAAGTCTCAGGCCTTCCGGTCACTGTATATACCAAGCGGGAACAAGTACCGGGTCTACCCAATCATCACCAGACTACCCTCTGCGTCGCTTTCCCAAGAAAATCTACCTCTTGTGCAGGTACTCTGTCCCTTTTTCAATTCCCTTTGTTTTCCCTTCGTTTATCTTTTTGTTTTCATATGTCAATCATGGGAAGGGGCACACCCAAGAAGAACAAAACAGAGACTCCCCAGGTCAGGGAAACTAGAAACCCTCCCGGTTTCGAACCTTTCATCAACAAGCAAGCTGGAGTCTGTGACCACCAGTACCCTTTCCCAATCAGTAGTATAAGGCCTGAGCTTTTTTCGCGTCATTTTCATAATAAGGATCATTACCGGGTGGTTGTGTCAGGCTTTTACCATCAGATTACCCCCCAGTCTTCCCGGTGGTCGAGTTCATCTACTGGCTCAGAGACGCCTACGATGAAGATCGAGGTACTTTTACCTCCGCCCAAGGAAACCAGATTTTCTCCCTTGCGCCCAACATCATCAAGCAAGCCCTCCATTTTCCCACCAGTGCCACTTACATTGCTTTCATCGACGAAGCCCAAACTTCCCAGTTTACCAAATCACCATGGGAGCATCAAAAAAGCTTCATTGCTTCTATTTCCAGCAACCAGGCTACTACCCTTCCCAGAACGGAACTTTTCCCATTAAACCTGTTCAAGGAGGAGGTACAACCCATCCTCGCGCTCATTGCGGGTCTGTTTGGTGTAGGCGGGTTGGGGGAAACCTCCAAAGTATGTGTTTTATTTCTATGGTTAATGTCTCAGAAGGGGGTTGTCCTAGATATCCCGGGTTACTTATCTGCCAGCATCCGCACCCAGTTCCAAGAACTTCCCGAAACCAGTCATTTTCGTTTCTGTTCTCTAGTGTTCTATCTTTTCTTGTATCAGCATGCTGATAGTTTCGAGTGTTTGGGCTTGGATAGGGTATATGAGGTCAATTCTCAGCCCCGACTCGTTTTTGACTGGAACTCTGTTGTGCACCAATTTCCAAAAGGGGTGGGTTAGTCTAGTTTCCTGAACGATTTCATGTCCATCGCTTACACCATCATTCATGGCTCACCCTCCCCTAGGGTTTTTCCTGAAATGAAGAACTGGCTGCAAGCTGGTAAAATCCAGAGCACTGGGGACTGGTATCTCTTTGATAATTATACGAAAATTCGGGTCTATGGAGCCGAGGTCGCCCCTTACCTGCTGCTGGTGTTTCCCGCCCGACGAGTTTATGCTCTGGAATATATTCGGCAAACCCTCAAAGCCAACAAGCTCCACTTTTTCCCCGCTAAGAAAGGTTACATTCTGAGGCTTCCTACCCAAATCGGCCCGTTCGTTGTGAATTCAAGACTCACCCTTCCCATTGTCGAAAAGCTGTTGCAAGGTATGGACCTAAGACAGGGGAAGACTTGGGCTTACGATCCCCGGGATATTATTTCAAACAGGAGAAAGAGAAATCAGTCTGCACCTTATGTACATGAACCAAGACCGTCCATGGAGTGGAAGGCTAACATGGAAATTTGGCCTTTGGTTTCGCAGATGGAGACAGATTCATTTGCCACAGGAGAAGAGGAAGGCATCAACAAAGACCAAGAAGAAGAAGTCGGTCCTTCAGGAACAAGTTCTCCCTCTCGTAAAAAACAGAAAACAGTCTCAAGTGAAGCCGAAATTATAGGTGAGGAACAACTGCTTGAGCCATTCATTCCATATGCGCCACTTGATAGCAGCAAGGCCGGGATCAAAGTGCTGAGGGACAACACCACCTCTTTCGACTTCACTGAGGTTTCACAGGCCATGGGAGAACATACCTCACCGGTGGCAGCCGAAAGGGTCAAGAAAAAAAATATAATTAGAGAGAAATATAAAACTCAGTTGGAGGGGTATGTGGAAAAATATCACACCAGGATCTCCGCCACCATGAACCTCGATATCGAGCATCTGGTACTGTGTATGGCTGAAGCCCTTTTGGACCTGGATACAGGCGCCACTAGCTACCGGGTACTCCAACATGCAATTGATATGTCTAAGGTGCCAGCCACTGACATGTGTAACCTGTTCCAGGTTGTAGCTGATATGCTAAAAGATGAGGTAATGCGAGCTACCATCGCACTAAGGAAGCTTGAGAAAAAGCATGATCAGATGAGGACCACCCTGAAGAACGAGCAGGCAAGTACCCGTGCCCAGGAAAGTCGAATTCGCAGTCTTGAGGAGAAAATCAAAGGGAAGGACACTGGGGAGAAAAACCCACAGGCCTTTTTAATAGACCAATTGCGTAAGGAAGTCAACTCACTGAAAGGCAAAGCCCACATGCCAGCCTCCCAACTTGCACAGACAGCCGAGTTAGCACAAGTCGAGAAAGAGAAAAGGGAGTTGGCCGGCACTTTGTCACAGGTAAGAGAAGAGAAGGAGAAATTTGCAGGGAAAATCACTACTCTTCAGAGTAGGTTGGCAGAGCTACAGAGCACTTGGGACACGCACAACTGTGTGCCAGCTACTACGCCTCCTGAGACGAGCTCTCTTTAAGAAAAGCTGGACGCAGCAAAAGCTGCAAATGACGTGCTATAGAAACAGGCAATCACCGCAAAGAAGAGAATCACTGATTTAGAAGGTTTGGCGGCTGAGAATGGCAAGAGGATAGAAACACTACAAAAAGAGATCGAACATGAGAAGAAGACAAAAGCTGACCAGCAGAAAACAATCACTGAACTCCAAAATCGCGTGAAGGGCAATATCACTCTTAGGGAAGCGAGGAGTATAATCTGGTCGGACATAATCTCAGCAGTGACAGGACAATGGGCTTTCCTGAGAATGATAGGGGAAAATAAAGTTGCTATACTTTATCTCAACAGGAAATTCCAAGAGGCAGATCTCAATCTGTCTGACAAAACTCTGCACGCCAAAAGCTATATTTCTTTCTTGCAGGGGTTAGAATCAGACGAAGTGGAAAAGCACGGCATACCGAGTCGGTTCATGGAGGCCTTCGAATGTCAGAAAATCATCGACAAAGAGACAGCCCGAGATGCAGCTTTGAAAGCCTTGCAACAAGTGATATCGAACGTGGACCAATTCGATGTAGTGTGGAACGAGATTACAACAGCTGGACTCCCATCTTGCTGGGACCCAACCACTCCGTCCGTACTACAACCGTTGATAGAATATAAGACACGTCTGCAGGAAGAGAAAGACCGGATAGATGTCCTGATAGATAAGATTGCTCGGTTAAAGGGCGAGAACATTGTTTCATCCCTCAGCCAGGAGTTTCTCCTCCTACACTTGATCAGGCACAAGCTGCCTACAGAGGCGGGTTTCAACGCCCTCACACAAGCCTATGTCAAAGTGGAGGGGTTCGTCGCGATGCCAGAACCTTCAGCCGACTGCCAACATAGATGCATACAGTTTGCGAACCAGATTGCCAGCTCATCAGCGAACGTCCTGCCTCCAGCCTCAGAAACCGCTTCAACTCTTCCACACCTATGAAATCTTGTTAACTCATGATTCGGCCTCAACGGCCTATTTACTTTTTTACTGAATTAGTTTCTTTTAATTTTCGAGTGGGTTGTGTACTGCACTCCAGCATTTTACTTTTCATCAGACTATTGTTTAATTTTCTGTTTTTGAAAACGGCCAAGTGCCTGACTATCCATGATGAGAGGCCTTATTCCTCATCATGAATTTTGTTGTTTTGAGAATGACCTTTAACAAATTTTGTTTATGCGAAGAAGATATTTTTCCAAAAAATATCTTCTCGCTGAGATAGGAAGAAGTCTATATAAGTAAGATCCAATGAGAAAAAAGGGTTCCAGATTTCCTGAGGAAACTTGCTGTGTAAAGATATTTTGTATGCTTGTGGTTGAATTATTAATGCAAATGCATAGAGCCCATAGGGTCTCAGTGAAGAGAAGTTCTATTTTATGTGAGGATTCCAGTTCGGATGTTGTATGGTCTGTGACTCTTTCTTTGTAGTATTGTTTCATTGTCTATTTCACTGTCTCCATGTTTCTTTATATCATGTTTTGGAATGCGAGTGACTCGCCAGTTCTGATATGAATTTATCGTTATGTGGTACTTATATGAGGCTGGCCTAGTTGCTTTAAATATGGCTCATACATGATATTATGTTTCGTTTTACACTTCATTCAGATTTCCTCTGTATTGAATATCGTGGAATCTTATTCGTTCAGAACTGATTGGTATATATGGATTCTTAGTTCCTAAGCCCATACTATAGCAAAATATGTTTTCTGAATACCTTTCCATTGGTAATTAGTGCACCTCTTTTACCTTCTGCACCGCAAACGCCTTGATCTAACAATTTTCATATAACCTTTGGAAACTGGCCCTCCTAAATGAAAGTTGTTTCTAAGATGTTTGATGCATCTGTGTAAGTAATTCTACTCTTGCCTCTGCATGTTTCTATATGTTGCTGATCTGAAAGTTGTCTGGTCCCATCAAATCTTGTAATCCATCAGAAAAGTTTATATGGTAAAGAGCCCTGAGCTGAATAATGGTCTTAGGATATACCTTCCACTCTTTACTAGCTAAGATGTCCTAGGCACTGGTCTCTGAAAACTCGAGGCTGTCTCTAGGAACCACAATAGTATGCTTGTATGAGATTGTCATATGATCTCCATGTTACATAATATATATTTGGGGTTTTCAGCTTCAGGCTTTCTCGTTAAACAACTGTGTTATGTGTGTTTTTATTGCTTCATGTGTTTTGCAATAATTGATTAAATTTACGCAAGAATTATAGTGGAAGGATTCTGTATTTTGCATGAAGTTAAATAGTGTGAGATTAGGAGAGTCCGGATATATACATGCATATTGTATATAATTTATACATGGTATCAGAGCTGTGTTATAGATTTTCTACATGGAATGAGGGCAGGAATTTTTCGGTGCCCGAGTTTGCAGAGAATATATGAAAATTTTGGTAAAATATTTTCCAAAAAAAATAGCATATTTGGATTCCTTGCAAAAAAATACCCAAATTGAAAAAAAAATCGGTCAAATTAGAGCTCGGATGAGGGAGATATCATCGATTTAAAATCAACTCTTTTTGTTAGAAAATTTTGCGACGGCCGGACAATTGCAATGTGCGCGAGCCAAGAATCTACATGCAATGAGGTACAAGATGCATGCAAAGCTTTGAGGAGAAAATCAGAGGTTAATGACTTGGTGGTTGAGAGGGAGCCTCTCAACATGCAACGTGAGAAGTAGTCTCAGAAGGTTGTGGAGCAGCCACAACTGGAGATGCAGAAGAATCTTTATAGATTTGAAGTAGATGGGATTTCTATGGAGCTTCATACTGTTGGGAAGTGCAAGAAAGCCATGAAATTGAAGCTTGAGAGGGAGATGGATTTGCATGCAGGTAAAAGTGAACCTCGAGATATGGAGCAGCCACAAGATGAGGATCATGGAGTGGGAGCAACCACTCATGCAGAGAAATTTCTTGCCAGATGGGCAGAGGGAGTGCATGCAGCTATACCACTAGGTGAGAGGTGGGGCGACATGCATGAGTAATCCCAAGAGGATATTTCTAGGTAGGATTCATGGAGATGGTGTGGATCTCATGAATTGAACCTGGCTACGAGGCGCCCACAGAGCAACAGTAGCATGATCAGTTAGATTGATGCAGGCAGATCAAAGTGACAATGTCAAATACTGGAGCGCGGTTCAGAGTTGAAAGCAAGTGCAGAGTGCATGGGTGCAGATTTCAACAACGCAGTGGCTCCTGAAGACATGTGTAGTAGCTAAGCAGAAGTCGAAGACTTTGATGATAGATGCATCAGATTGATTAAGTTGTTTGGAGTCTTTCATTTTCGGAAGTGTTGCAGTAAAGTTTGCAGCGCGAATGCATGGAGTTGCATGTCGCATGCAAAGACAGTCCTTTATTGTTGAGAGGGAGTGTTGAAGATTGCAACAAGAAATAGTGAAGGAGGCATCCTGAAACATCATTCCTGATCCTAGTTGGAAAGTGATCACCTAAACTAGGTGGGGCCCACACAGGTGATTTTTGTCGCAAAGTCTATTTTTAGACATGTCGATCATATTCTATAAGTTGCGGGATGCTATTTGTGGATGGTTGGTCAAGTTGGAAAAATAGAGGGACTTCTATTTTTAGATATATTGGGCGGAGTCTATTTTTAGACTGCTAGTCTAAAAATAGACATGTCAAATATTATTAGCTCTTAATAATATTTGGACTCTAAACATTATATTATTCTCTTGGAGCACTTCAGTTAAGTGCACGGTTGCTTTATCGGCGAAAAGAGAAGGAATTACGCTATTCTTGAGGGTTTACTAGAGCTATTGCATGGAGGACTCAGTTAGAACTCAAGTGGCAGAGTTATGACACAGTTGGAAGAAGTAGTTATGGATTTGTATTCATTTTAACTCAGTTAGACTCAGTTGAGCTAGTTGTATCTAGTCTAACTGATTGATACACTAGTGAGAGTGGAGTGAATTAATTAGTTAATTAATTCACAAATAATAACTCATTAATCAACTAAAAAATACATCAGTTAACTACAGTGCATGGGAGTTTCAATGGAGACCAGTGGAGAGATAGGTGAAAGAGCAAGATAGGCTATCTATTGTGACTAGTAGTGATGCATGGATTGCATCTACATATACATTGGAGTTGCCAATGATAATAACACAGTCAATGAGAGTTGGATTACATTGAATTGGTCTTTGTAATCAACTTGGATTGTGTAGTGGAGGCAGGCTAGCAGGTGGCAAAGATCGGTGCATGGATTTGCAAGATCGGGCCTGATTAGTGTATGATGATTGTACTGTACTAAGAGCTTGTGATAAGCTTTGTATGCTTGTATGAGATTGTCATATGATATCCATGTTACATAATATATAGTTGGGGTTTTCAGCTTCAGGCTTTCCCGTTAAACAACTGTGTTATGTGTGTTTTTATTGCTTCATGCGTTTTGCAATAATTGATTAAATTTCCGCAAGAATTATAGTGGAAGGATTCTGTATTTTGCATGAAGTTAAATAGTGTGAGATTAGGAGAGTCCGGATATATACATGCATATTGTATATAATTTCTACACAAGGTTTGAATTTAATTCTTTTTACTATGGTTCATATTCCTATTACTAATGTACGAGGTTGGATTATATTATGGTGGAACATTCAAATCCACGTTATTAGCCAAAGTATGAAGTCAAACCATATGGTGGGCATATATTTTTAAACATAAGGTTCAAACTATAGGTGGAGCGTATTACATATATGGTTCAAACTATAGATGGAGCACATTTCGCATAACCCAAAGTCCGAGTTATATACAAAGGTTGATATGGCGGATTAATATTTTATATTGGGCACATATATGAAATACATGCTAAGGTTTTAAATGAAGGTTTTAAACTATACATGGCATATATTAAATTTCGAATTCAAATTCGGTCAAAGGTGTTAACCTATGGTACAAATGTTGCAAAAAAGTCTATGGAGGGGCAGAGGTCGGGGTTCAACCCTGTGACCTCCCCCCAACAACTCTGACACCTTAAGAATGTGCCATGTGGTGGTCCTTGTTACATGGAGTGGAACCACATTTAATTAACCCATTTTTGTAACCGTGGCAGAGAGTGTGTCACTAATTGCACCATTAGCACGCCTAAACTCCCACTAATCCATGTTTAATTAATTTAACTCAGATATTAATATGGCGGAATTTTCGGTAGTTCCACCAGTTTCAGTGGACTGCCAATTTTGGTGGACTTAGCTGGAGTCTTATCCAAATTTGGAGGAGGATTCGAGGGAAAAATTAAATTGACCATATCTTGAGCAATTTTCGACCAATTTTGGCTAAGGAAGAGTCATTCCTAGCAGATTGGCATGCTATGAACACATTGGAATAGGTTGCAGAGGTAGAGGAGCAATTCTACATGTGTTTTTGTCACTTTGAAGAAAATATAAGCCTAGGGCCACCAGGAAGGAAGGCCATGCCTAGATCAACTGAAGGCCAAATTGAGAGAATGAATAGTCATTTTTGATAGATTTTGACATTCTGAACTCATTGGAGTATGTTTCAAGAGCATTTGATGCATGTAAACAACATTTTTTTCACTATTGAGCTAATACAGAGGCCCAAGCCATGGAAGCTGGACCAAGGAGATGTAGCCGAGGAGGGGTGAACTCCTTCACCAAAACTCTATGTTGATGGATCAATTGTGATGGTTTGCTGTGTATTTTGTTGCTGCTATTGACAATTTGATTTTCATACTTTATGCTCTTGAATTCACTCATAAAATTCAGTTAAATTACCTTTTTGACACACTTAAGCAACAGGGAAACATATGTACATCAAGCATAAGATCAGTAAATAAATTTTAAATCTGAAGATGAAATTAGCACAGTAAAACTAACATTCATACTCAGATCAAATGGGCTCGGGATACATGAAAAGTGCCAACATTTAAAACCCCTAAAATAGTGTGTGTGTGTCTATATATATATACATGCGTAGGAATTGTATATTAATGCATAGCTTGGGTTGCGGAACCTATTATCACTCCGCCATATCTCTAAGGCTGAAGAAGAGATCCCAACAGAGGTTACCACAGACCAACATTTTAACTTGGTATCTAACCCCACTAAGTCGGAGAGGGCTCTCTCCACAAAAATCATAGCCGAGAGGGCTAGATGAAAAGGTTTTAGGCTAGCTATGAAATGCACAAGGGTTTGTTTTGTTTTGATTGGGTTTGCTAGACGAGGATTAGGTCAACAGGACTAGGTCAGGGAAAATGATATGGAATTGTAGTCCATTCAATGGGGCAAGGTAGGTAGAACGTTTAACACTTAAAGGTGATTTGGTGAGATGGTTTAAGACCGATGAGGAGCTAGGAAGAGCATAGGAGATGTATTCATCCTAAACTGAAGAAAATGGACAAATTATGACAACCTTAGAAAAGCAGAGCATGAAAGAACATGTGTTATCCTCATGTATTCTACAGAGTTCACCAGATGACTATTTATTTTCTACAAGTAGCTAAAGATAGCAATATTGGCCTATCAACTATCTTTATAAATCTCACTGCCTTCATTATCCTCAATTAACCTTTTTCACTATTTTTCACCCCTGCCCTTTCAAAGAATTTCCTTGCTGCTTTGAAAAAGACTCACTTTGGGCTTATTTTTCCCATTTTCACTCTCCCTCCCTACCCAAACTCTCATTCATTCATTTACTCCTCTAAAAACCCATTTTTCCCTTTCAAAAACCCTTCATAATACCCTCCCTTCATTACTTTCCCTTATATCCCCTAAAACAATGTAAAAACTGCTTTTTACATTATTTTAAGTCTAAAATGAACCTGTCGGGACCCCACCTTTATAAATAAAACTCTGTTTTTTTATATATAAACCCGAACCTTTAAGGTTTTAAGCCCCCCCCCCCACTTTAAACCCACACTCCCTCACGCTCATATGACCATTACCCCACCTCTTTGTATAGCCCGTGCTTTAATTTAAAAGAAACCCTCTGCCTTTGATTAAAAACCTTCATAACCCTCTCTTTTCACTTTATAAATGGGCACATCTGCTTGGTTTATTAAAAAATTTGGGCCCTGATTTCCACCAAAACTCGTGCTCCAATAATACTCTGCCACTTGTCCCCGGGCTCCACCTCTTCACCTACCCGCCATTCCAAATCTCCCAACCACCGTCGATCTTCGCCCTCGAGATCCGACGACCCACGATGCATATCGCAAATATTTTAGCGCTGGAGTTAACATTTTTTAGATTTGCGACATGGGCGGTATTCCCCCACCACGTGGCAGTCGCTGAGTGGAATCACACGCCCACCCCAAATACCATTACCGCCTCCTCAACCATGCGAAAACCACCTCCCACTTTCCAAAAAACTGGTTTTCCCTCCGCGCTAAGAATTCAAACCGCCCCCTCCATTCAAATTTCCTGCAAGTTCCGCCTATGGAACCAAACCTCGATTCACCATTCTTGCCCCTGTAAATGCCCAAAAGCCCGAGAAACCCCTGTAAAACGCAGAAAAACTCTCCCCGCAGGTTTTAAAGCTAATTATTTGTTTTATGTGTAGGTTTAATGGAGGAATGCATAAAATGCATTCCCATGGTCCAAAAACATTCAAATTAAATGCCTGGGTGACGATCTAGAGGTTTGGTTCAAATTTAAAGGGACTAGAGGCCCTATTTCGAGCTTAATCATCGAAAAAACATGGATATTGATGGTTATTTAACCCTGCAGCAATGAAAAGAGACATCCCTGCACCAAAAACACACACAGAAAAAAGGCACAGTGAGGAGAAAAACCATCATAGGACTGTGATAAAGCAATAAAATATTTAAGGGCTAATCACATATCAGAGACAAATCATAAGGATTAGCTTAAGAAGTAGAGATTGAAGGAAATGAAGACATACAAAGGAAAAGAATAAAGGATTAAAATTTGATCAAAAGGATTAAGTCATAAAGCAGGAATACAGATAAAGTCAAAGGTTAAAGACATAATAAACAAGAAGACATTAAAACAAACAGTGAAAGGAAAAATCAAAGTTTAAAAGCCTAAAACTAAGTTTCAATGATAAAAAAAAGGCAGATTGAGCACATAAACACATTCAAATGACTAAACCTATAGCAGTTACTTCTTCATAGGGTAGTTTTCCACCTACAACATGTTTTCTTTCAATAGAATATCAAATAGTTATTACACACAGTGAGAGATATTTTTCATCTACCAGCAATTATTGCAAAGTTATTGAAAAAGCCTTAAAGTCAAAAATTTCACAGAAATTAACTCAGAAGTTAAGTTAGGAGTTATTATTTCAGAGAAACACCTTCATATATTTTTGCCTTGGGCCTTGCATGGTCTCAAAGGTAAAAAATAATTAACTCTTTAATAAATGACATCTAAATCCTAGCT
Source organism: Pinus albicaulis (assembly GCA_034641835.2). Lineage (NCBI taxonomy): Eukaryota > Viridiplantae > Streptophyta > Pinopsida > Pinales > Pinaceae > Pinus > Pinus albicaulis. Next base: position 478,281,613 of record CM076570.1, on the reverse strand, counting down.
TAGCACCACCTCCTCATTTTGCATATAAATACTGCATTTGAGATTCATTTTTAGTGTTGGTTAGTTGGTGGTTAATTGGCTAATTTCTGTTGCTGAGCTAGTTGAGGATTGCTAGGCTGGATTTGAGAAAGCTCTGAGTTGCAAAGAGCTATTGTACATGGAGTAATGTAACTTTTTTGATCATCAGTAGTACAAGCATGTTCACAAGATTCTTGAGCTATGTTAATGGTGAAGTTTTCCTCGTTTGTCATTGATTTTCTTATGTTTTCCATTCTGTCCATATTTCTTTGATAAAAGAACATAAATTTTAGAGTAGGATATGCTGTTTTAGCACCCTATTTCTGTTTGCATTATTTATCTTTATATTTTCTTCTGCAAGGTCTAATTGGAGAATTATTAATTGCTCTCCAGTTCCATCTAGCTTGTTGTCTTAGAAATAATTTAATAGAGTCAAACCAAAGAATTCTATGGTGAGCCCTGTCCTTTGGTGTAGCTTGAAATATTGTTTTTAAGGCCTTTCTTTGAAGTATACTTAGTAGAGTATAAACCAGGGAAGTCTATGGTATGCCCTGTCCTCTGGCCTGCCTCAAAATGTTTCTTTGAAGGTCTTTTGAGTGTTGAGTTAAAGAACATAGGTTTAGCTTGATCTTTAGATGCTCTCACTATTATCTTACATGTTTTATTTGTTTGAAAGTAGTCTTAGGATTGATGGATTGTTGTATTAAAGGTTTGCTTATTAAATTCTGGCCAAAGAAGTCTATGGTATGCCCTGTCCTTTGGTTTGCCTCAAATAGTTACCTAAAATGATTTTCTTGTCTAAGTAGAGCTAGAATATTCTTAACTGACTATAGATTTTTTTCCTTCACAACTTTTTATTGTTTCATATCACAATCTAATCTAAGAGATCCACTTGATATAGTTAGCTTGCCCTATGAAAACCCTTGCAGAGTTGATGAGTAATTGAACCCTTTTATGACTCCATTTCCCAATGGATTAATGTTTTCTCATAGTCTATCTGTTCATTTGAAACATTCCTTCAACTAATCACACCATAAATCTGTCAACCTATCAATTAATTCAACCAAAATAAACAAGTCCTTAAAACTTCATAACTAGCCTAATATCATAAACAAAAGCATAAAGATATATCGTTTGAAAACACTTATATAGAGAGATCCCTCTCTGAATCTAGGAAGGCTAGGTACTAGGATTCCAAAGTTGTTCTGATGTGGCCCCTGCAGTGTTTTTTCTTGCCAATATTAAAAATCATAGGGAGCCAACATAGTGGCAACCGTACTGGGGAACACTGAGTAATAAACTGCAAAGCATAGACTCAAAAACTCAGAAAACCTCATTTTAAACTTAGAAGAATCAAGTGTCAGCCAAGAATGGTTCCTGATTGCTGATGGTGGACAACAATCAGCCATAAAACAAGTAAAAATCATCCACCTGGTGACTCCAATGGTTTTCAGTAGGCCTACTGACTCCTCTGATTTTTCATAGACTCCATTGGAAACTTATTTTGTCATCAAAAAATCAACAAAACCTAGTCAAGAATACTTTGTGAATTAAGTATCTCTTTCACAGTTTGGTTTGTGTCTGAAGAATGTTATACCTCTTAACATTTCTGATTTGTTGGGTCAAAAGTTCTGGCTTCTAGAAGAATTCATACTAGATCCTATCCTGACCCAGATCCTCCTGCTATAGTTGACAATCTTGAAAGTATCCTTAGGAAATCTCCTAGATCCAAGAGTTCAGCTGTTAGCAGGCCAATCCACAAAGCAATTTCCCTACCTAAAAACCTCAAAGACTTGTAGAATATCCCCTCTGACACACCCCTAGAACAAAGCTTGTCTAGGACTAGATCTCAGAGTTGGATAACTCAGATAGTTTTAGATCCATCCACCTTACAACATAATTCTGTTGTACTAACTTCATCTCCCACTGTTCACCTTCCTCTATTTAATCCTGTTCCTCCTGTTGTAAACCCTCCACTTGTTAACCCTCCATTGTTTCCACAACCTCATATCATGGAAATATTGTATGCCCCATTAGTCCTTCCTTTACCTTTAGTTGTTCTACCACAGGATTATCAGTCCAAGATTCTTTTATATGATGCTAGTAGTTCTACTACTACTCAAAAACACGTGGAAAAAATGAATGACTAGTTTGACAGACAAGAAATAGATGATGAAACTGTTAAACTTAGAATGTTTGCTCAAAGCTTAGGGGGAGAAGCAAGAAAATGGTTCAAAGGCTTAATCCATAACTATATAAGTGACCTCCCTGCTGTTCATCTATTCTTAAACAAATGGGAAGTCAAGAAAAATCCTCTTCAAATCCTATCGGAATATAATGACCTTAAAAGGAATATTGGGGAAAGTGTCCAAGACTACTACACTAGGTTCAATAGTGTTTACAATACACTCCCTCTTCACATGAAACCCACACAAGGTTCAACCCTAGTGAAATTTCCGGAAGGATTTGAAGAGAAAGGGATCCCCTAACCTTAGAGGACATACAAAGAGGAGAAATAAGTGTAGAAGCTAACTTAAATTCCAGAAGGGCTAGATTGAGAACATAGAAAAAGGTTACATACAAAGAAGAAGCTGGACCCTCCACATCTGATGCTAAAATTGATAGCCTAGTTAGAACAATGGAGAGGATTATGGAGAGAATAAACATGAATGAGAGATCTTATCCTAGAGAAAACCAGATAGCTCCTCAAAACAGAAATCAAAATCAGAACCAAAGCCAAAAATTGAGAAGAAATCACCCTCAAATTAGACAAAGACACCCTGATCAGAAAATCAGACCTCCTTTCCAAGAAAACTATGCTGATGAAGATGAGGGAATAATTAAAGAAACAGAGGAAAACCACATGAATTTAATGGGAGTAAACAATGAGGATACTGTTTTCCTCACTGAGGAAGAACAAGGCATATTTACACCTTATGAAGAAGAAAGCCTAGAATCTGAAGACTACAAACAAGGGTTTGAAAATTCCATCATGGAAGTGCACACACAATATGACCTTAGAAGCAAGAAAAACCAAGACACTCCCAAAAGAAAGACCTTTGAAATTTCTGCTAGGAATAATCCTGAAAACATTTCTAAAAAGACAGCAGAAAACAATAACATGGTGGCTGAAAGTTATGATAAAAACAAAAAAAAAAATAGTCACCCTAAGCCCAAACATAGTGGTGACCAAAGCAGCACTAGCAACTCAGCTAATGCTCCTAATAAAACTGTTTCAACTGCTGTTCATAATAAAAACCAGCAAGCTGATTCTGCTATGAAAACAGTGACTGGAAAGGCTGATTTAAACATTCCAAAAACTCCTATACCTTTCAGTATAGAGAATGAAATTGGCAATATTAAAATCTCCATTCCTCTTACTGAATTAGTCACTCAAGATTTATATAAATCCAAAATTTTGAGAGCTTTAAACATAGGAGAGACTGCTGATTATGTTAATTTAAATGATTCCAAACTTGAGCTTCTGTTTGGGCTAGAAGTGGAAGGGAAATTTCAAAAGGGAGGTGTTCCTCCATTTTAGGTCAGTTCAAACATCCATGATAAAATTTTGCACAATGCCATGTTAGAATCTGGTGCGTCACACAACCTTATGCCAATAGTAGTGATGGAAAGACTAGGCCTTGAGATAACTAGACCATACAAAGATTTATACTCTTTGATTCTAGTAGAATTAAATGTCTAGGCCTAATCAAAGATTTATGTGTCAATTTAGCACAAATACCAGCCAAGAGCCTAGCGATGGAAATTTTAGTGGCTGATATACCTCCAAAATATGGCATGCTCCTTTCAAGATCATGGGGTGCAAAACTCCAAGGTACCTTACAAATGGACATGACTTATGCTACCATCCATGTTTTTAGTCAACCAAGAAGATTATATAGGGAAACACACATGAAATACATGGTTAGCAGTCAAGAAAAACTAGATAACTCCCCTCTTTATTCTATTCACACAGAAATTGATTCATTCGTTCTTTATAATGATGAAAAGCTTAACTAACAAGTGACAGAAAATTAACAAACAACAATAGAAAAAGAGGAAAAAGAGAAGGAACAATCAAAACAGTTTGCCCAAACAAAATATTAGAGCAAATATAGTCAAGACTATGGGCAACAAAGCAACCATCAACATAGGGCTGATGGCATGAAGAACAAAGAAAAAACACTCAACATAGTGGAAACCATGATAAACAAAACAATGATAAAAATAATGCAAACCTTGAAGAACAACATGGTGAACAACACAATGGGAGCCACTATAAACGACATAAGGAGGACCATAACAATGAATTTAATGACAAATTTGAAATTGAACCTCTTTGGAGTATGAGTTTTGATGGTTCTTGTAGAAAGATTGGTTCAGGAGCAGTCATATGGGTGCATAACACATAGAACAATCTGTTAGGGTCCCGTGATTTGGCTGATTGGCAAGCCAAATGACAGTGTAACATCAAACCAATCTTTGGAGCCCAAGGACCTAGCCTTCTTGGACTCAGAGAGGGCTCTCTCTATTTGTGTAAGGGATATAGGTGTGTTTGCTTATTGTGTTCTGATTTTAGGCTAGTTATGAAGTAGGTTTTTGGTTTTGGTTTTTAGGTTGTGAGGGATGAACTGATCAAAGACATAAGATAGGTAAAAATATGTCAGATCAACTGGGCTATGGGGTTGAAAAGGTCAAGAAAGCTTTCAGGTGGTGATACAAGGTTGTTGAAGGGCCAATTTGAGCAAGGTAAAATGGATCTTTGGGTAAAATGGAGTGGGATGGACATTAAATTTGTGAAGAAAAAAGGATTTCAAACATAAATAGTTTAATAGCTGACATAAACATGGTAGGGCAAACCATTAATCATGAGAAATGTAACTATAAACTGATCAATGCATAGAAATAAACATTCAAGCCATGCATAGAGATATATGACTCTCTAACTTTAGGAAATGGCTATCAGACTTTGGGGAAATACATTTAAGACAAAAAAACAACTCAAATCACTATGAAGGAATGCCTAAGCATAGTATTTCAAGCTATTGGGCACTTTGAAGCAAGATTGCATAGTTTTAGGCAAAGGGCAAGATCAGTACAAGACCTCCTTGGTTCAACAAATGTCAATCAAACAATCAAAGAAAAGTTTCAGAGGTGGAGCTATGACTAGCCATGAGTAAGCAGGGCATACCGTGAATCATACTTAGCATGCATAAAACCATAAATGAAACAAGCAAACAATATTCTTCAGTTATCAAAGAGCAATCAAGGATTCTTTGACATGACTAAGAAGGAAGAAAACATAGAAGCTATAAAGAAACAGGAAATTTGAGGTGCCTCCAAGGGCATGTCTCAAATCTATTCTCTACTGTCTTATAGCAAGCAAGAACATGGAATTATGAATGAAAGCTAAGAAGCATAAAAGGAGGGACACTATACCATTTTACCAAGTCAAGGAATCCAACAACAGACCTCCTTCATCATCCAAAAACATTCAAGAAACTATCCAATGCATGAGACAAGTGTTTCTTCCAAGCTTTTATAACCATATATTGCTTCTATTCATCAAGTTCAGCTTTGTTTACAATGAAAGCCTTTGGAATATATAGGCCAAAGTGAGGAAAACCTCCTAGTTCAACTTGCAATCTCATTGGCCTATCCAAAATATTTGATTTTGTCCTTGAGGCTTTGCAAAGCCCAAGGCACAAAATATCTAATAAAATATCTCAAAAATGATAAAAAAGGAAAATATATTGACTTTTCATAACTAATCATGCACAAAAATAGCTAAATGCACATGAGGAAAAGTCACTTTAGAAAGGTTCATTTTTTACAAAAATACTTAAGAAATATATTAGCAGAAAATCCTCTGACTTGCCGGCAACTTTTGGAGGCCTTCTTGATGTTGAAATGAGGCCCGTGATGGCTCGTTGGAAAGATCTGAATGTTTTTTTTCTTCTGAAAATGCTTATTTTTCTCCAAAATTTCCATTGGAAGTCCATCAAAAACCGACTTGTGTGTAAAAACTCAAAAAATAGACCTTGTTGATAAACATGGCAGAGTGTGGAAAAAGTGAGTGTTTTCCGCCATTTTGGGGGAGAAAATCATCTTAAAATGATCTAAAAATCGCTGAGTATATGACCTTGAAATTATGGCATCCAATGATACCATTTTCATCCTTTGAGGATGCCCCAAACAGAAATGGCGATGCCCATGAGTTTAAGACAAAAACCCAAAAATGACAAAAAACCAAAATTTGTTGAATTTCGCCCAAATTTGGCGAGCATGACCTTCAAGGGTTTTCAGAAATATGTTGTGAAGCTGAGGCCAAAATTTGGAGCTTTGAGGTGTATTTCTTCATTTTTGGTGCCGGGCGCCTCCTTTGTGCTTCCTTGAATTTTTCCTGTGTGGCCTTCAATTTCCGCCAAGCAAACTGATTGAGCTTCTTATAGTGCTCAGTCATCCTCCTTTGAAGGTCCAAATCTCTATTTTCCTTCTCCAACTTCTTTTCCAAGTGATCATTTACCCTCTCAAGCCATGCTTCTCGATTGTTCTCTATCTCTTGTGTGAACAATGTAGTGAGAGGAGTAGATTCGAGAAGGGCAACTTCTTCCTCCTTTTGTTTCTCAAGGGATTTTCTGAGTCCCATGGTTCTTGGCCTCTTTTTCCTGGTCTGATATTCATCTTCACTGTCATTGAACTCGCCCATGAGTTCTTCCAATATGACTTGTGCCTTGGAGGTCTCTTTTTTGTATTTGATGGCCCGTGTCTCATGTACCACCATGTGGACACTCATTTGTCTATTTTGAATTTGAAAAAAGTGATTGAAGTTTCTAGCCCTCTTTAGATCTGCCCTCAAAGCATCAATTTGGCTTTCTATATTGATCAAGAGAGTCTCTAGGATTCGGGCCTCATTTTCACTATCATCACTTTGGATTTGAATTATGTCGAAGTCCCTCTCCTTTTCATGGCTGCTTTCTTCTTTCTCCTTTCCCTTGATTTTGGTGGCTTTCTTCTTAGTCTTGCTCCTCTTGGGTAATTCGAAAATGGGTTGCTTGGGCAATTTCCCCTTGCTTCGGAGGGCCCTAGTAACATTTGGAGTTATAGTTCTAGGCACCCTTTTCCTTGATGTCCGAAGCTTGGCCACTTTTGGAGAAGAAAGCATGGCCTCTTGCCTAGGAGAGGCAGGTAGCACATGCTCTATCGGCTCTTTGCCCTTGTTACTTCCCTCATCACCCTTGCCACTGTCTTGAGTTTCTTTATGAATGCTTGGACTGTCCTTTTGCTGCATATTATCACCGTGATGCTCTACCCTTTGCTGCCTTTCTTCCCTTTGCTGCCCTGCTTCATCATCATGCTGTTGCTGTTCATCTTCATTTTTCTGTTCATCATCATGCTCTTCTTCATCATGCCCTTCTTCCCCTTGCTGCCCTTCTTCATCATGCTGTTCCTCCTCTTCATCATGCTGCCGTTCTTCTTCATGAGGCTGCCTTTCCTCACTGTCCTGTACCTTCTCATCATGCTACTATTCTTCTTCATGAGGTTGCCTTTCCTCACTGTCCTGCACCTGTTCATTTTCACTTTGCTGCCCTTCTTCCCCTTGCTGTTCCTCCTCTTCATCATGCTGTTTTTCATCATATTCTTCTTCCCCTTGCTCATGCTCTTCTTCCTTTTCAATGGGAAATTTGAGCTTCTTGGGAATGGGCTTGCTTGAATATGGAGAAGGATGGTGAGTGGAAGGTGAAGGAGATGTACGGAATGAAGGAACAGTGGCAAAATCTGGATGTGCAATGAAAGTATCCCAAGAGATTTCCTTCTTCTCAAGTTGATGAAGAATGATAACCTTGATGAGGGAATGATGGAAGAGGCAAGCTGACTGCTGAGAAGGAGGTTTTTTCTGAACAGTGGAGGTCATTTTCTCAATACTTTTATGGAGGAAGAAAGGGAGATTTAACAATTTGGCTCTTGTGAAATGCATGAGCAACCAGACATGGTAGGCATAGACTCGGGATAATCTTCCCTCGCAGGTGAAGTATTTCATGATTATCTTCATGAGGGGGGAATAACTATTCAACATATATGAGAAGGGAAAGATGGATGGACATGTATCTCTATGCTCAGGCTTCTGAAAAGGTTTTTACTGTTCTAAGTCTAGGTGGCTTTTTTTAAACCACTTTTCTCCAACAAAAGGGATTTTGGTGGCCTTGGAAATGGACCTTGGAGAGAACTTGAAATCCAAGCCTGCCAGCTGAAAGTTTTTCCCTTGAAATCTCAAAGCACAAAGATGTGTTGAAGGGGAATAGATTTTCACCTCCTGCACCCTTTGACAAAACTCTAGAAATCCAACCTCATGAAAGTTAAATAGGACTGATGGATGAGCATTTAACTCTTCATTTGAAACATGCTCAAACCTCCTGTGAAGGCCACTTCTACTGTCTTTCCTGGGAGGCATTTTGTTTTGAATATTCTTTGCTTACTGAAAAAAAAACCAGTTGTCTCAAATGTTTCTTGAAATGGCTTCTCAAGCACACCCTGTCCTCCTTATTAGTCACTGCTTTGTCCTCTTTATGCCAAACAACAAGTATTTGTTAAATGAAACAAACTCAACTTATCACTATGTTTGGGCAAAGTCTTGAAAAGAGGTGTTTGTGGTTCCTTGTTTGAACAAGATCCTTTGTGTTTTGACAGAAACAAGACACCATTCCCCCAAACAATACTTTTCTGCTGCTCATTGGTTTCTATACAAAGGTAGACAAAACACCCTTGAGTTACTTTGAAAAATCTTTCAACACACTCTGTTTTTTGAATTATGGAGGCTGTACAGAGTTGGCTGTTTCATCATACAGAGAGGAATTTTTATAGTGATCAAGCTTCCACCTTATAAACAGTGTTTTTTCCCCTTTGAGTTTTAGAAAAAGTCTGCTCCTGTTTTAACAATGTTAGGACACTTTCCAGCCAACTTTGGGATCTCTGCTTTGTATTTATGTCTAGCAAATTTGTGTATGGTATTGTCTTTTTAATAACACCAGAAGAGTTTTTAAATTGATCTATCAATCCCCCTTTTGCATTTACTGTTTCATCCTCTGAGTTTTTTTAACCAAGTCTGCTCCTTGTAGCAGCTGTGGGCTATCACTGTTCTTAAAGGCAACTTTAGGCCCTTTGAAACCGATACAAACACACCCTATCTATTACTGTAACAATTTTTGGAAATACAGTAACAAACAACCTTGATTTTCTACCAAGAACTCCACTCTCCAATCACTATTTCTTCCTTGAGAAAATAACCCTGTCACCCCTTTAAGATTTTCAAAAACTAGCAAGGAGCAATGGAGAATACCTTGAAACAATGCTTATGGCCTTGGTCGATTGATTGAGCAGATCCAAAGGCGTTTTTGAAGGTGTTTTTGGCGTTCAGAGAGGAGAGGCACGTTTACTGAGAAGAACACCACGCAATGAGAGGTGTCGGGTCGGCCTTCGGTCAGTGTGTGAACGTGCGCACAGGCGTGCCGCACACTGCTACAGGCCCGCCGCGCGACAGTTTGAACCCTTTGTAATTTCACTCCCAGGCGCGCCGTGCACTTTTCCAGGTGCGCTGCGCAGGCTTGAAGCCTTCAAAAAACTTGAATTTTTCTTGAAATCCCTTGTTTCTCTAGTGGGCAGCTTGGGGGAACATTGTATGCGTTTGAAATTTTCACAATGAGACTTTGCCAACAGTCTCTTCACCTTTTAAATGAACTCAAACATTTGTATCTATTTGCAAGGGTTTTGGATGCCTTTTGAAAAGGCTTTTCGGTCATAACCATACATAAAGCAAATGTCTTTTAAAACATAACAGAGACTCATATTTGCTCAAGTTAACGACAAAGTGGTGTGAATGACGTCTCTCATAGTAATGACTTTCTTTTTTGAACTAAAGAAACTTTTTAAAAGCCAAAATCTTTTCCATTGTTTCTCATTAAGGGAGGAAACTTGTTTCCTTTGTTCATATCTGTTTTTAGAGGAAACCTTGCTCAAAACCATATAAATGATTGTAGATGCATCCTTGAATGACATTTCTCTTTGACTATGGGAACCTTCATTGTATTCACCTGGGTTTGACAAACATCTGTTTATCAAAAAAAATATCCTTTAAAAACCTTTCCTGCAATCATATGCAACAACCAGCTGGTATCTTCATATGTTTCATAAAAAGGCCTTTGTTTGTGACAATATCATGTTTCATTTCTTTGAATGTTGTCCCTGAAATTAAAAAAATTGCCATATCCTTTCTTACACATACTGTCTCTATGTGTCTATTTGCAAAGTCTCCTTTAGAAGCAAGGCTTAGACTACCTTCTTGTCAATTTAATGAGGTTTTGAAAAATACCTTAATGGACAGGAAAAGCAAAGCTTCTTTGAATACCAAAATAACACTACTTGGTGAGCTGCTTAACAACATTTTCTACTCATAATCACCCAATAGTTTCACACTGTATTTCAATTCTGTGTTTTAACAGTTAAACTCATGTAAGCACCTTTAAAACACCACTGCTTTCCCTCTGTTTTTAACACCATTTTTTCTATTCATAAGCCTTCAATGGTTTCCCACTGCACTTAAACTCTACTTTTCAATCAGTGAAACCATATAATCAATGTTTGAAACACCACTGCTGTGTTAGTGGTTTTCATCTATTGGAGAAAAAGGTGTAAAACAAGCTTTTAAGGCTAATTTCAGCATTGTTAGCCTTGTGCCCTTAAATGAGGCCATACCTCTATTCCTGGCCCTCTGCTTGTTAAATGAAGGAGGCTAGCATCACATTGCCAAACCCTTTGGTTGTTAAATGAAGGAGGTCTTCAACCAATGACCTAACCATATGCTCATATTTGGAGGAGGTTTTCTCAGTCATTCAACCTTCTGCTCATGCTTTGAGGAGGTTTTACACAGTGATTCCATTTCATCTACTTTCAAGCAGTGTCATCTTTCCTTTCATTGCCTATTCATAGTTAAGCAAATAAAAGTGACAAATTGACAATATGCCATGAGGGGAAATTCTCTAAGATATGTAATCCTGCTATTAAAATACCCTTATGCATCTTTAGACATTAGAAGCCACCTGACCATTATCTGCAGAGTATTACTTGTTAGTCATGAGTCACTATCCTTTGACTATGTTTGCAGGAGCTCATTGAAATGCCTCTCTGTCCAATACTTTCATCCTAGGCTCAAAACAACATGAGAAGCAGCTGTCTTCTCATGTTAAGTTTAATAATGTTTTCTGGAACACTGGTACACTTCTGCTTTTGAAAAAGACATTGAAACATTGTAAATCCACCTAATATTAGTTTTACCTGTGGCATATGCACTGATGAGACATCTAGGTTTGTTAGTGGTGGGACTTAAGGGTGTATCAAGCATTATTTGTAGAATAGGAAGGTTATATATGACTGGTTGATATTAGACAGAGGTTATTTTGGCTCTAGGATAGTTTGCCAAGGGAGGAATGCCTAAAGCACCACTACCTAACTCAGGGGAGACTTTTGGACAGATTTGGAGTATTCTCTTTGGAGCTGATGGACAAGTTTGTATGACTGAGACTAGATAGGGCTTGAAAATTAGGTTTTATCTCATCATGGGCTGATTTTAAAAGATAGGAGGGAAAAAATGTTTATGGGTGTTTTCTAGCTGGAAAATTTGACACATCGGAGATCAGCTGCTAGAAAACTTGGCTTTAAAAACTAGTCATCATCAACAGGTGAAAAATACTGATGACTAACACAATCATGCAGAAGGTCACTCATACAAACTAAATTTTGAATGCAAAAACAATATATTTGAATATGAGGCACTCCTCTTAGGACTACAATTACTGAAGAAATTAAGAGCCAAGAGGATAACTGTCCCTCGAGATTCAGAGTTAGTCATTAGGCAAATAAATGGAGAATACACAACGAAGCATCTAAGATTAAAAGCTTATAGATATGATGCTATTTACCTCTTGAAAGCATTCACAGAATATGAAATTACCTTTGTCCCTAGAAAACAAAACATCCTTGCCAGTTTTTTAGCCTTTGCTACTAGTACATGTCAAAAACCTTATCAAAGCAAACAATACACAGTCCAAGTCAAATATAGACCAACAATTCCTGACAACATAAAATAATGGCAATTTTTTGAAGGAGATAAACAAATAGAAGATTTCCTGCAGTCCAGAAATGAGTTTGAAGTGCCAAATTAAAACTCAGAGTATGAAGAAGACTACCCTATTGAGGAACAATCTTACAAATAAGAACCTCCTAACACTGCTGAAATAAATCTGTTTACAAAAGAAAACATACATAAATAGAGCTGTGCACTAATTTAGAAAAAGAAGACTTTGAAGTGCTGCAGTCTAATATTGATAACTTGCAAAAAGGACTGGTGCCTCTAGAATAACTTTTTGACTTTAATGATGTCGCGAAAAATCCAAAGATGGAACCAACTGAAACCGATATAGAATAATGAAATATAGGTAGTGAACAAAAACCCAAAATGATCAAACTATCCAAAACATTGCCAGCTCATATTAAATAGAAATATCTTGAGTTTTTTAGAGAATTTACTGATGTTTTTGCTTGGAGTTATGAAGATCTAAAGTCTTATGATACATAGATAATTCAACACAAGATACCCCTCAAAGAAAACCAGAAGCCCTTTAAACAAAAATTGCATAGAATAAACCCTGTACAACTACGCCTGGTTGAGAAGGAAATTAAGAAAATGTATGATGTTGGAATCATAGTCCCTTTGAGATACTCATAATGGGTTTCAAATCTTGTATCAGTAAGGAAGAAAACATGAGAAATTAGGCTGTGCATAGACTTCAGAAACTTAAACAAAGCCTCCTTAAAGGACAACTACTCTTTACAAAAAATGGATCATATCTTACAAAGGGTAGTGGGTTCTAAAAGAATTTCTTTGCTAGATGGCTTTTCAGGATACAATCAGGTGCTGGTACACCCAAATGATCAACACAAGACAACTTTCACCACACCTTGGGGCACTTTCATGTATGTGAAAATTCCTTTTGGGTTAATGAATGCTGGTGCCACCTTTCTTTTAGGGTCCCATGATTTAGCAGATTGGTAGACCAAATGCATAGGGTAACATCAGACCAATATTTGGAGTCCTAGGACCTAGCTTTCCTGGACTCAGAAAGGGCTTTCTATCTTGTATGCAAAGGATGTGAACTTTTTTTCTTTCTAGGGTTTGGGTTTTAGGCTAGTTGTTAAGTGTAGGGTTTGTTGTTTGTTTTGGTTGGGTGAGATGGTCAAGTAGAAATAGGTGGAGTGAGAGGTATTAAAATCATTGGGCTATGGAGTCTATGAAATTCATGGATACCTCAACAATGAAACAAGATGCATAACAAGGAAAATCTAGCTTGGTCAAATGGATCCTTAAGGTATGTGTGATGTGAAAAGAACAATAAGCTTGTGAACATAGTAGGTGTATAAGGGCAGTAAAGAATCATTAAAAAAATACTTTTAAACAAGATAGTCTCAAATACTGATTAACATGAAGAAGTAATCAATAGATAGGGAAAACCAGTAACTATTTGATTCAACTTAGGCAAATAAGCATTCAAGACAAACATTCCAATGAAATATAGAAGGCGAGAAACTCATTTAACTTCTAGTGATTTCACTTTCAAGGTTAGAAAACATTCAAGATAACAAATAACTTTAATTAATGAAGAGGGAACGCCTAAACATAAATTATCAAGATATAAATAAATTTAAGGCAACTTCTCAAGCATGGACAAAGGGCATGGTCAAAACATGGCCTCTTTGGCTAAAACCTAACAAGTAATACTTCAAAGAGAGATTCCAAAACATAGTTTAAATAGCATCAAATAGGTAGGGCTAACCATAAAACATATTTGAAACTAATGTATTGAACCATTCATGGAATAAACAAGCATAAGGAGGTCTAAGGAGCAGCTAAGAATTCCTTAAACAAACCTAGCAGAGGAAAACATCAAGGCAATAGAAACAAGAAGGACTAAGGTGCCTCAAAGAACATTTCTTAACCTATACTCTTCTATTCTACTGCAGCATAGAAGGATGGAAACATAATGAAAACATGAGAAAACAATAACATAAGAGAGAAGCACTTAACCAATAACCAAGCTCAGGGATCCTGCAAGCTATCCTCCTTCATCATCAATCAAAACAAGGCATTCAAAAACTCCATGAGATCAATTTCATCTTCAAACTCAAGAAAACCATGTATTTCTCTCAAAACTCATCAAATGCCAACATTTAAAATCAAGTCCTCATGCTCTATTTATCTAGAAAATGAGGAGGTGGAAACCATAAGAGGCTTCTAGAAACCCTAAATACATCATAAATGTCCAAGAGACCATGCAAGGCCCAAGGCACATAATATCCTATGAAATAAATGCCAAAATAACTTCTTGCACCTAATTCTAGAGTGATTTTCCTCAAAAAACTCGAAAATATGATTTTGCAATAAATGAGTGTGTTTTGTTGACTTTTGGCCAAAAACATAGTGCTGTCTATTAGTGTAGCGCCACCTTAGGCAGAAAATAGGTCCTGTTGCAGCCAAGTTTTGGCGACCTTCCCGATGTCGAATCTTTCTTTGTGATGGCTCGTTGGAAAGCTTGATGAGTCTACTTTCAAAAAGTACTCTTGGATTCCTAATCCAGCTCCCGTAACTTGTCCAAAATGTCAAAATACCAATACTTCTATTAGCGCAGTGCTAGGCTTGAAAAGGAGGCAGAATGGTGAAAAATGAGGTGTTTTTCAACATTTTGAGGGGTAAAAAATGCTCCAATTGCTCTAGAATTTTGTGAGAATAGTGTGATAACCATGAGGAATCCAAAAGTGTAGAGTTTCCCCTCCAAGGATTCATGAGGGAAGAGTGTAGCGCCAGTGGCGTTGCGCTAATAGGCCTCCAAAATCACAAAAAAACAAAAAAATGTCCAAATTCCCTAGAAATTGGTGGAAGTCTTCTTCAAGGGGTTTGAGAGACCTGTAGGGAAGCTGATGCCAAAATTCCAAGTCTAGCTTGGTAGTTCTTGGATTTCAATGAGGGCCTCTTTGAGTTTGGCACAAGCAAGTTTGTTTTTCATTGCATAATGCTTGGTCATCTTTTTCTGGAGAGCAAGGCCCATTTTTATCTTCTTAAAATACTTGTGTTCATTCTTATAATACTGAATGATATACTGAGCCATCCCAAAATCTCTCTCCAGCTCCCTAATTTTTTCATATTTTCTTTGGAGCAGTATTCTAGTGGCCATCTCCTCATCTTCATTATCACTATCTAGGTCAATGAATTGGGGCTTTTGTTTAGTTTGCCTGCCTCTCTTACATTTCTCACCTTTCTCCATCTTTTGTTTTCCTTTGTCAAGCTTTTGAGATGAAGAAGATGGCATGGTCCCTTGCCTCTTGGAGGAAGCAAACACTAGCCTTGGCCCTCTATGATAAGTGAATGAAAGAGGTGTGATGGTGGTCTTTATGGTGTCCTTACCATAGCTGTGATCTTCAATTTGAATATCATCCTCTGCACTTTCCTTACTTTCATTTTTTTCATCACCATGATTTCTTTCATCTTTGTTTTATGCACTAGCACTATTCTCATTATCACTGAGGGGCTGATTGTTGTCATGACTGTCATGACAACTGTCATGATTGTCATGACTATTTTCCTATTTGCTGTCTTGTCCCTTACTGTCTTCCTTATCATCTGCCTCTTCTTCATTCTCTGTTTCTGCCTTTTGATCATCAATTCTCATGTTAATTTGACTGTCCAAATCTTCATCTTCCTCACCATCCTCTTGCATATTGTCACTGTTTTTTTCACTGTCATGCTCACTTTTTTTCTCTTCATTCTCTGTTTTTCCCCCTTCTTCACTTTCACTATTCCATTCTTCTTCTTCCTCATAAATTTCTATCTCTTCCTCATCATTTTCCTCTTCTTCCTCATCATTATTTTCCTCTTCCTCATTGATTTCATCACCTTCATTGGCAGCACTCTGTTCATCATCCTCACTCTTTTCCTCACTTTGGGCTGATTCATTTACACCATTACCCTCATTGTCATTGCTTTGTCCATTATTTCCACTCTCATCCTCTTCATTTTATGCATCAAGAGAAGGGGAAGAAGGGAGGTTTCCTTGAGGTGAGGGCACTCATTTAGATGAGGAGGGCAAGTTTGGTTGATGAGGAGGCTGTGGGCTTGTGAAGACTTCATGTGCTATGAATACCTCCCAAGGTATACCCTGCTGTTCCAATTGATGTAATACCACCATCTTGATCAAGGAATGGTGAAATACACTTTGCATTTGTTGGGAAGGAATCCTTCTCCGGACAACAAAAGACATTTTGTCCATACTTCTATAGAGGTAGTAGGGCAAGTTGAGCATCTTAACCCTTGTGAAATGCATGAGAAGTCTAATATGGTAGGAATAAATCCTGGAGTACCTCCCTTCACAGGTGAAGTAATTCATGATAACTTTCATCAAGGGTGAAAATCTCTATTTGAGGTGTGAGAAGGGAAAACCAGACTTGCAACCTTGTCTGTACCTAGTATTTATAAATGGCTCATAATAATCCTTGTCCAATTTGGCTTTCCTAAAAATTTTTTCACCAACAACAGGGATACCAATAGCATTTGAGATGACATCCACTGAGATCTCAAAATCTACCCCTGCAAGGCTTGATTGTTTGTTGTGCAGGTTGAGAATGAGAAGCCTTGTAACTCTAGGTGGATTTTCATTTGTTTGACTCTCTCACAAAATTGGAAGCATCCCACATTCTGGAAACATGAGAGGATCATGGGAGATGACGTGATATCTACTGTGCTTTGAGGTTCAAATCTGTTTACTTTTCCTCCCTTGCGATTTGGCCTCTTAGTTCCTTGACCCCTGTCACTGCTGCTACTGTCTTCTACCCCTGACATGGTGATGGGAGTTGTTTGTGGACAAATAAGGGTTTGGAGGATCAAAATGAAAATTGTGGCGAGGGAAACCTTTGAAGATGAATGATATGAAGGCAGGGGTATGAATGAGTGCTTTTGAGCTTAATGGGGCTTCTCTTGAATATGAATTGTAAGCACACTAATTCACTCTCCCTCAAATGACACTTAATTTGTTCATGGAGGCCAAAAACAGAGGTTTACTTTTCATTTAAGACCTAGGGTTTACACAACTAGGGTTTAACCATTACTTTAGCCTTCAAACCATTAAAAATACTTGAGGAAGAAAATACATAGGCCACCTACCAGGTTTAGATACTCCTCTGTAGGCTTTGGAGGTGATTTGGAGGTGTCCTTGATCTTTTGGGCAAGTTTTTCCTTTGTTTGAGGTCCTACTGCACTAGCGCAGTGCCCTGCCCGAACAATTGGGTCGGCCTGTGGGCGCAGCGTCGGCAGTTGTGCCCATGGATTATCGCAACACCGACGTTCAGAAGGCTGTTAGGTTCCTGGGCGTGTCGGGCCCGTCTACGTGCAACACCACCCCGGATTAGCACAGCGCAGAGTTATTTTGAACGAGAAAATGGCTGATTAGTGCAGCGCTAGGCCTTGTAAGCGCAATGCCACTCTATTTGTGCAATGCCAGTGAATCGGCCCAGTTTTTTCAGAAAACTCAGAAAAATTCTCCTGAAGGGTTTTCTCTTTTTGAAAAGTGACAAGTGAGCTTAAAAAATGATAAATGAGAAGCCTTTATACTTTTTTGAACAATAAATCAAATTCAGAAAACCCACTTTTGCTAAGTTTGTTTTTGTCACTTTATAATTTTCACTGATATCCCTTTAGCCTTTTTGCAGGTGATTTTGAACTTGTCAAAGTGATTTTTATTCATTTGGTGAGGGTGTGCTAAAGAGATTAAGAGGTTCCTTTAAATTTGGGAGTGTTGGCACTTCTAAAAGTTTTCTGCTTGCACTGATAAACTAAAAACATGTTTTTATCCCTTTTTTGACATTCCTGAGTGTTAGTGGCCTAAAAACATGCTTTTCTTACTCTTTCACTAATTTTGACAGTGATATATTCACTTTGAAAAAGACTGGAAAATCATACCAAGCTATGTCTTCCCTTGACCACTTCTGATTTATGTAGGTGCTCGTGACACATTTGCTTTTGGTTTTTTCATCATTGTTTGGATTTTGAAAACTCATTTACTCAACAGTAAACTCAAGCTCAGCTTGATTTCTCATTTTTACATTTGACCTTATGATTTCCTTCCTTTGACCATTTTGAGGGCAATTGACTACACTTGGAGGCTTAGTCTCCCTCACACTGATACTCTTTGTATTTCCCTCCCTTTGATGCAGTGAACAATTGTTTCCTTGACAAAACATGGAGGTCACCTTCTGATATCATTCTTAAAACTTCTTCCTGTTGTCATCATGGAGACCCACGGTCTTCATTTCACCTTCTTTCCTACCTTCCCAATTTTTAGGTTTTAGGGCTGTTAGAGAAAAATAATTAGTGTTGTCTTCTAAGTTCTCTATAGCCCTTACAAGTTCATTCATTTTTGTTCAGTTCACCTCACATTTTTCCCTTATTCATTTATAACTTCTAAGAATATTCAATGTGTGCTTGGTTGTGTTGTTGTGCCTTTTGTCCTTGTGGCTTTTTCATTGGTTTCTTGTTTGGCAACACTGTTTAGCCAAACAGTCTTCAAAACCATGATTTTCTTTGAACATAGGCCTGCTGCATCTACTTTGCTGTGGCTGTCCTTAGTGATGATTTAGCCTCTTACCTTACCTCTTTTTCTGCTAATAGCCATCCCAACCATTCCTGCAGAAATGTTTAAGATGGGCAGTTGTCTTTTTGCAGATGTTGTGCTTCGACCAAGGAGGCCTTCCTTGAAGGATTTTTGATACCTTTTGGATAATCATGTGTTGACCCTCCTTTCCATTTGATTTCATCTTCTTGGCACATGTGAAGCAGTGATTTAGAGCACCAAAACAATCCTACAACCTATGAAACCCTAACTGACCTAGTGGGAGGCTCTTTGGGCTTGTATTTGACTGAAAACTTGGCTTTGGGTCCTCAAGTATAAAAAACAATTTTGATGTATTGAAGATCCAAAATCCAATGTACTTGATTTATCTAAAGAGTCTACAGAGATAGTTTTGAGACCATCAATGCTTAAGGCATTTGGAAAAAACAAGAGTGAGTAGGTTTGTTGGTGATCCTAGGTGGCAAGTGGAGGAATTAGGCAAGCCAAAACATAGTGTTAAGGTCAAAGGGGGCAAAACATAGTGAACATGAGTGGCATGAGCCCATGATGGGTCTTCTGGGAGTGACAAGCTGACCTTGGCTTGATAGAATAATGAAATAGTGAAAAATTTATCCTAAGGATAATGAAGGCAGTGAGATTTCTAGAACTCACAATATTCATAAATTTTGTTTCTAGAAATCTAGGATAAGTATTTAGTCATCTACAAAATAACAAAAATTACTGATGACTAACACTTTCAAAGAGCCATGGAAATTTCTTTCTTAGAAGAAATAGGTTACTTCATTGTGATTTACCTTGATGACATCATAGTCTATTCTAAAACAGATGAAGAACACCTAGCTCACTTAAGAAAAGTATTTGAAAAATGTAGAAAGTATGGTTTGTCTTTGAATCCCAAGAAAACCCTATTTGGCCTCCAAGAAGGAAAATTTTTATGCCATATTATATCTGAAGAAGGGATCAGGATAGACCCAAAGAGGATTGAAGGAATATTGCAAATCAATCATCCTAGAAATATCAAAGAACTTAAGAAGGTTCATTGGAAAGATGAATTTCTTAAGAAGGTTCATACCAAACCTTGTTGAACTCCTAAGAAACATTACAAGCATGCTGAAAAGACAAATAGGAGTTAAGTGGACCATAGAAGCAAAGCAATCCTTTGAAATTGTAAAACAAGCACTTACCCAAACACCAGTTCTAATTAGCCCTGATTTTACCAAATAATTTTTCATATTCTCCTTTGCATCAAAACATACAATTGCTGTTGTTCTATTATAGAAAAACATAAAAGGATAGGAACAACCCATTGCATTTTTCAGTAAGGAATTAAGAGATGCACCTCTGAAATAAAACATAATGGAAAAAAAATATTTTGCCTTGATCAAGGCATTAGAAGATTTCAAAGTTTAGATTTTACACTCCCACATCATTGAATTTGTCCCTCATTCAGTGGTAAAAGACATCCTAACACAAGATCCTGATGGCAAAAGAGGTAAGTGGATTGCTGTAATATTAGAATATGATTTAGAAATCAAGCCCACTAAACTAATCAAAGGACAAGGACTAGCTAAAATCATGGCTGAAACCAAATTTCAAGCACTAGACATGAACATGATTGATGCATTAGATGAACAAGAGGAGTTGGAAGCTCCACTTATTGAAGAATAATTTCTGAATTCGTCGTGGTATGCTGATATATAATATGTGCTTCTTAATCTTAATGTTTCGACCTGGTTTGTCTAAGACAAAGGCTATATTTTTAAAGTTGAAAGCTGTTAATTACTGCATTATAGATAAAAGTTTATATTGGAAAAATGCTAGTGGTATATTGCTTAAATGTTTGCTTAAGAATGATGTAGATAAGATCAAGCATGAGTTTCATGAGGGAGAATGTGGAGGCCACCTCTATTGGAAAACTACTATTAACGAAGTCCTTATAGCTGGTTACTATTGGCCCACCCTCTTTCAAGACATCCATAAAATGGTAATTTCCTGCTATAAGTGCCAAATATTTGAAGGAAAAAGAAAACTGCTGCCCTCACCTTTGCATCCTATCTCTGTTGAAGCTCCTTTCCAACAATGGGGCTTAGAATTCATTGGGGAAATCCATCTTGCCTCCTTTTCCCAACACAAATGGATCCTCACTGCAACTAACTACTTTACAAAATGGATAGAGGCCATCCCTTCTAGAACAACCACATACTTAGTAATCATAAAATTTCTTGAAAACCATATTTTGTCTAGATTTGGCTGTCCTAGAAAGATTATCACTGACAATGATGTTGCTTTTAGATCCAAGAAGATGGTGGATTTTTGCCACAAATATTAGATTACATTGGGCCATTCTACAACTTATTACCCTCAAGGTAATGGGTTGGAAGAATCCTCAAACAAAATTTTGGTAAACATCATCAAAAAATTGCTGGAAGAGAATAAGAAGTCAATGCACAATAAACTAGTACATGCACTATGGGTAGACAGATTAACAAGTAAAAAATAAATTGGAATGTCTCCCTATCAACTAGTGTATGGAGTTGATGCTGTAGAAATTAGTATACACTAAGCATTCATACATCCAGATTCCCTTGATCTCACAATATTTAACTTCTTGCAAAATACATAATCATTCCACTGTTAATTTTTTGCAGAAAATTAATTGCACACACATGTGAAGCATAAATAAAATCAATTGCACATAACACAGTTGTTTAACAGGAAATCCTGAAGCTGAAAACCCCAAATATCATATATTATGTATCACGGAGATCATGTAACAATCTCATACAAAGCTTAGTACATCAAGCTCTTAGTACACAATCAATCGTCACACACTAATCAGGAAAAATATGCAAATCCATGCACCGATATTTTCCCCCTGCTAGCCTGCCTCCACTGGGAAATCCCTGCTAAAGAATAGCTCAGAATGAATTCAAATTACTCTTGCCTTGACTGCACAATCCTCATTGGCAAATCCAATGTGTGTGATTCAGTTAATGCATCACTATAGTCACAACAAATAGTCCATCTTGCCCTTTCACCTATCTCTCCATTGGGTCTCCACTGGAACTGCCATGCACTGTAGTTAACTGCTGTATTGTTCAGTTGATTAATGAGTTATTATTTGTGAATTAATTAACTAATTAATTCACTCCACTCTCACTAGTGTATCATTCAGTTAGACTAGATACAATTAGCTCAACTGAGTCTAATTGAGTTAAATTGAATACAACTCCATGAAATACTCTTCCAACTCTGTCATAACTTTGCCACTTGAGTTCTAACTGTGTCCTCCATGCATGAACCACCAGTTTCCCTTGGGAATTTTGTAATTCCCTCAGCCCACTGATTTTCCAAATCTGTGTACTGAAATTAAGTGCTCCAAGAGAATAAGTTGTTGTTTATTGTCGGATTATTATTAAGATCTAATAATAATCGACACTTCTATTTTTAGATCGAAGATATATAAATAGAATTCGCCCAATATTCTAAAAATAAAATTTCATCTATTTTTCCAACTTGATCAACCATCCACAAATAGCATCCTGCAACTTCTGAAATATGATCACCATGTCTAAAAATAGACATAGTCTAAAACTATACTTGAGCCAAAAATAGCCTGCGGGCCCACTTAGTGAAGACGACTCTTTTCACTAAGCTCATCATCTTGTTGAATCTCAACACTCCCTCTCAACAAGATAGGGATTATCCTTCACCTCGATCCTGCCTCTATGGTATTCGAATTTGCTCCTGGTGAGCGCCTTCGTCAGAATATCTACATCTTGATCCTCCATAGGAATGTACTGAAGCAACATGATATTTTGCTGCACACAATCTCCGATATGATGATACCGGATATCAATATGTTTAGATCTATCATGAAACACAGGATTAACCGAGAGTTTAATGCAACTCTGATTATCACAATGTATCACTGTGGGATCTAAATGTGAACCGAACAAACCAACCAGGATCTTCCTCATCCAGATAGCCTCACATGCAGCTTGAATTGCTACCATGTATTCTGCTTTCGCTGAACTGAGTGCCATGGATCTTTGTTTCTGTTGATCTGTTGTACAAGAAGCGCCTTAGATACGATCTTGAAAATACCTCTGATGTGCTCTTTTTTTCCGTTGGGCTGCCTGCCCAATATGCATCCGTGAAGCCATGCAACTTCACCTCGTACTTTTGTCTGTACCATAAACCATACTCAGATGTGCCCCTGAGATATCTCATGACATTCTTTCCTGCCTTCCAAAAGAGCTTGGTAAGCTTAACCATCACTTGTGAAAGTTGGTTCACCACATAGAATATGTTTGGTCTTGTATTAACTAAATACATGAGCGAACCCACCAACTACCGATAAACAATGGCATCCACTACCTTTGCCGATGTAGCATCCTCTTTCCTCCAATTTTCTGGAAGAGGAGTGTCGATAGGCTTGCATCCTTGCATGTGAAACTTCTCAAGTATCTCCCGAGCATACTTTCCTTGAGACACAAACAGTTCACCTTCCCGCTGCCATATTTCCAATCCAAGGAAATAATGAAGGAGGCCCAAATCCTTCATCTCAAACTCCTTTACAAGATCTGCCTTGCATGAGTGTATCAACTGCTCATCACCTGTTAGTATTAAATCATCAACATAAAGTACAATGATTAAAAGCTTACCCTCCACCACAATCTGGTACAGGTTTACATCCGCCTCACTCTTGGTGAAGCCAAGTCCAGTGAAATAGCTGTCGATCCGAGTGTACCAAGCACGTGGTGCTTGTTTCAGACCATACAACGCTCTTTTGAGCCTGCAGACATGCGACTCGCTGATGAAGATCTCAAATCACTTCGGGCTACTCAATGTACACCTCTTCCTCAATGATCCCATTCCCGGAACGTGATCTTCAAATCCATCAATGAATGTGCCAGCCCATGCAGCGCTAAGAGAGCAAGGATGAGTCGTGTGGAAGAATACGCGTGTGACAAGTGCAAGGTTTTCTTCATAGTCAATCCCCTACGATACGCGAAGCCTGCCAGGAAACAAATATTTCCCTATACTTCTCGACGCTCCCATCAGCAGCTTGCTTTACCTTATAGATCCATCTTGATCCTACAAATGATTTTCCCACCGGTCTTGGAAAAATCTCCCAAGCACTGTTTCCTACAATGGAGTCATACTCCTCCACCATGGCATCTACCCATGTGGGCTCCTGCACTGCTTCTTCGAAATAAGATGGCTCTGTCACGATACACTTTCTCATAAGAGTCATGTATCTAGTAAATCGGTCAGGTGACTGTCTCTATCTGCACTGTGATGTAGGAACTCCTACATTTTGTGCCACATCAAGCTTCAGTCTCTCAGCTTCTGTGGTACGCTTTCTGCCTTGTTTGATGTTTGGTTCTGCATGAGTGGACTCCTCCACTCCATGAATCTCCTCCTGTGGCTGATCCACATCTAGAGGCTCATCTTTGGGAACAAGAAGTTCCTCCTTTGCATGCAAGTGTAGCTCCCTCTCAAGCGACAACTTCATGGCCTCATTGAATTTTATATCTCGTCGCACCACAGTCATTCGACTGTTTGGCAAATACACACGATAATTATGGGGTGTTTTTATGTACCCCACAAATATCCCAACTTCTACAGTCGGTTCCAGCTTCTTCCTGGCGTCCTTTGTCACATGAATGTAAATATATGAGCCAAAAATCTTCAAATGAGAAATATCAGGCTTCTTACCAGTAAAAGCTTCTTCAGGTGTACTCATGCCAAGTACTCTATGAGGACAACGGTTTTGCACATAAACCGCAATGTTGCATGCTTACGCCCACAAGTGCATCAGTGGGCCCTGGTCATGCAACATAGCTCGTGCAACACCCTCGATCATTCTGTTCTTCCTCTCCATGACCCCATTCTGCTGTGGGTTATGAGGCGATGAGTTCTCTTCGAATTCCTTATTTGCTGTAGAAGTCTTTGAATTCGTTCGAAATATATTCACCACTATTATCGCTTCGTAGAGCCTTCACTTGCTTCCCTGACTCCTTCTCCACCAATGCTTTAAACTCACAGAACTTTGAGAATGTTTCGCTCTTCTTCTGCATGAAGAAGATCCATCATCTACGAGAATAGTCATCAAAAAATATAACATAATACCTGCTGTGTTTCTTTGTTGAAGCATGAGAAAGGTCCACACACGTACGTGTGAATTCTCTCGAGTATCACCGAAGCACGGTTCTCCTTCTCATGAAAGGTGGTCTTCACAAAATTACCCATAGTACATCCCTTGCATTGATCGTGTGCAAGAGTACCCTTAGGAAGTCTGATCGAAATTTAACCAAAATCTTCAAGCGCCATGGTGAAGATGGCCCAATCTCTGTGCCATAATTTGTCCTCATCCCTAGGCTCACCACTTCTTTTGCTTTGCCCACCATTGCGGCGCGACCATCTACCTCCGGCTTGTAGAGATTCTTAATTCGAACCCTATATTCTTGGTTTGACCCGTTGTTTTATGTCGAAAGAAGGCTTTTACCACATTGAAAACAACATCATAATCTTTGTCTTCCAACATTGCGACCGAGACGAAGTTCTTCTTCAGACCTGGAACATGCATAACATCCTTCAAAAAGAATGGATTATCGGACTCCCTCTCAAAGGTAATTGTCCCAATACTAGTTTCACTGTACTGACCATCGTCGCCCATCTCTATATGCATCTGAAGGTCCTTCTCCTCCAAGTCACTAAACATCTCCTTGTCTCCCGTCATATGAAAAGATGAACCACTATCAAGATACCACACCGATCCCATACAGCTTGAAACAAAGCATGAGATCAAAGAGAAATAAAGTTCAAATTGTGAGGCTAAGGTCTCTCTAGCTGCAGCTCCAACAACCTTCTCGTTCTTATTCTTCTGTGGGCAGTTAGTGGCAAAATTCCCATGTTCGTGACAGTGAAAACACTTCACCTTGGACAAATCCTGCTTTCTGCCTTTAGCATCGGATTTTGAAGGAAATTTCTTCCCCTTCACTTTCCTTTCTTTGGCAGCCAAAGTGAAATTCTCTTCATCTTCATTCTTCGATGAAGAGCCATCCTTGGTACCCCGCCTTATCTCCTCCTGCACAAGATCCGACCAAAGTCACTCCCATCCCGACAGTTTCTCCCGTCTATTGATAGAGTCTTCATCGCTATGCCAACTCTTCGGAATCCCAAGGAGAGCCAAGCTTACCAAGTATTCATCATCAACAGTAACCCCTTCACACCTTACAATAGAATCCTTCTTGTCTTTGCTGTCTTCTTTTGCCATGCATCAAGTAATGCAACATCGCTAGATCCTGGCTTAGGAACATCGCTATGGATGAACTCCTTCAGTCCATTGCCCTCCAGTACTGCCTCCACCCTATCCTTCCAGGCTATATAATTCGAGCTCCCATCAAGGGCATACCCCAATCACAACCCATTGAAAGCCATTTCAATGTATACTCAACTTCTACACCAAGAATCTTCTGTAGCAAATTTGAATTGTCCACTAGCACAAACTCACCAATTATTCACAATTACAATCTTCAAGAATTAACAATGCTCTGATACCATGTAAAAATTAGTATACATTAGCATGAATACATCTAGATTCCCTTGATCTCACAATATTTAACTTCTTGCAAAATGCAGAATCATTCCACTGTTAATCTTTTGTGGAAAATTAATTGTACACACATGTGAAGCATAGAAATAAAAACAATCGCACATAACACGGTTGATGTTTGACTTCTGCGGTGAGAAACCCAAACTATCATATATTATTTATCATGGAGATCATGTAAAAATATCATACAAATCTTAGTACATCAAGCTCTCAGTACAATCAATCGTCACACACTAATCAGGAAAAATCTGCAAATCCATGCACCAATCTTTGCCCCTACTAGCACCTCCATTACTTGTGATCTATTTGAAGAATAGCTTAGAATGAATTCAAATTACTATCCACCTGGTATGAAATCCTCATTGGAAACTCCAATGTGTGTGTGATGCAATCAATGCATCACTATAGTCTGAGATAGTCCATCTTGCCCTTTCACCTATCTCTCCATGGGTCTCCTTGGAAGCGCCATGCAGCAGCAGTTAAGCGTTGTATTGTTGAGTTGATTGTGGGATTATTATTTGTGAATTAATTAAATAATTAATTCACTCCACTCTCACTAGTGTATCATTCAGTTAGACTAGATACAACTAGCTCAACTGAGTGTAACTGAGTTAAACTGAATACAACTCCATGAACTACTTTTCCAAATCTGTCATAACTTTTCCACTTGAGTTCTAACTAAGTCCTCCATGCATGAACCACCACTTTCCCTTGGGAATTGCGTAATTCCCTCAGCCCACTAATTTTCAAAATTTGTGCACTGAAATTAAGTGCTCCAAGAGAATAAGTTGATGTTTATTGTCGAATTATTATTAAGAGCTAATAATAATCGACACTTCTATTTTTAGATCGACGATCTATAAATAGACTTCACCCAATCTTCTAAAAATATAATTTCATATATTTTTCCAACTTGATCAACCACCCACAAATAGCATCCTGCAACTTCTGAAATATGATCACCATGTCTAAAAATATACATAGTCTAAAAATAGACTTGCGCCAAAAATAGCCTGAGGGCCCACTTAGTGAAGGCAACTCTTTCACTAAGCTCATCATCTTGTTGAATCTCAATAGATGAAAATTTTCCAAAAATTTTAGGAGTGCCAGTCATGAAGCTGATCCAAGAAGTACAGTCTGAAGATGATGACATGATAAGAAGGATAAATCAGACTGTCTAGTTACAACAAACCAGAGAGGAAGTATATAACATAACACAACTAGTGCAGGAAAACATCAAGAAGCTGTTTGATAAGAGAACCAAAGAAAATGATTTTGACACTGGTGACAAAGTGTTGAAGTGGGACTCAAGGAGAGAAGACAAGGGCAAGCATGGGAAATTTGAAAATCTTTGGAAAGGCCCATACATCATCCATTCTGCCAGAGGTAACAATGCATTTTTTCTGCAAGAGATGGATGGAATAGAACTATTTGGAGGTCTTGTTAATGGAAGGATGATCAAGCATTAATTTTGTTAAAAATACTCAGTTTAAAGATTTATTCATTGTATATAACATTGTTTGAAGAAAAGATCAGAAAAATAAACACAAAAAAAAAGAAAAATAAGGAAAGAGGGTAGATAAAAATAAAAGGTAAAACCCCATATCAAAAAAGAATATTTCTGAAAGTGTGCAAGTCCAAATGCCACTACCTTAGAAAAATAAGTTTTTTTTCAGTCATACAACCTAATCATGATTGAAAATTTTTTAAATTTATGCTGATAGGTTAGTGAATGAAGATTTTCCAAAATGTTTTAACTCGGCTTATCAGTAAATTATATTAGGAAAAGAAATTGGTTCCAATGTTTAAAATCTGAACCAAGAAAGAAAGAGAGGGATGCATACCAAATTCCAAATTATAGCCCTCAAAGTTTTTTAGTTTTACTTTCTGTAAAATAAATTCTGTGTGCAACTTGTACAAAATGCCACAGCTTATGACTAATTAGACTACTCAATCCTGATTTGATCATGTTTTCAATTTCATGTTAAATAGAATAGAGAATGAAATTTGTCAAACTGTTCAATCTTGACAGATAAGTAGATTAGGTAGAGAATAAAAAGCTCATCATTTTAATCTAAGCTTTTGGATGATATAAGTGTAGAAGTAGATAGTTTCCTGTTTTCAAAAGAAAATGATGTCAAGGGTTGGCTAATATAAATGCACCCAACGAAGAAAAAATGTTAGGAAAGTATGATGGGTAGGTAGAGTTTGAGTAGAAACAATCATGTTTTTCAGATTTTGAAGATCACAGCTTCAAAAGAAAAAGCAACAAATTAGCAAACTGAAGAAAGGAATCTATCTAAATGCAAATCAAGGAATTGGTCTGCTTATTCCAGAAATTTGATCTTTGAGGTTCTTGACACCTCCTAAATGAGCTTCCCTCCCTAGCTGGAGCCACTATTATCCTCCTGTATTCTACAGAGTTCACTAGATGACTATTAATTTTCTACAAGCAGCTAAAGATAACATTATTGGCCTATCAGCTATCTTTAGAAATCTCACTGCCTTCATTATCCTCAATTAACCTTTTTCACTATTTTTCATTCCCGCCCTTTCAAAGAATTACCTTGCTGCTCTTAAAGAGACTCACTTTGGGCTTATTTTTCCCATTTTCATTCTCCCTCCCTACCCACACTCTAATTCATTCATTTCCTCATCTAAAAACCCATCTTTTCCTTTAAAAAACCCTTCATAATACCTTCCCTTATATCCCCCAAAACAATGTAAAAACTACTTTTTACATTGTTTTAAGTCTAAAAATTAACTTGTCGGGACCCCACCTTTATAAACAATATATATAGAAACACGAATTTTGTTTTAAACTCAACCCTTTAAGTTTTTAAGCCCCCCCCCGCTTTAAACCCACACTCCCTTGCGCTCATATGACCATCACCCCACCTCTTTTTTATAGCCCCCGCTTTAATTTTAAAAAAACCCTTCGCCTTTGATTACAAACCTTTATAACCCTCTCTTTTCACTTTATAAATGGGCACATCTGCTTGGTTTATTGAAAAATCTGGGCCCCGCTTTCTACCAAAACTCATGCTCCAATAATACTCCGCCACTTGTCCTCGGGCTCCACCTCTGCACCTGCCCACCACTCCAGATCTCCCGACCACCGTCGATCTTCGCCCTCGAGATCCGATGACCCACGATGCATATCGCAAAGCTTTTAGAACCGGAGTTAACATTTTTTAGATTTGCGATATGGGTGGTATTCCCCCACAACGCGACAGTCGCTAAGTGGAATCACACGCCCGCCCCAAATACCATTACTGCCTCCTGAACCGTGCGAAAACCACCTCCCGGTTTTCAAAAAACCGCTTTTCCCTCCACGCTAAGAATTCAAACCACCCTCTTTGTTCAAATTTCCCGCAGGTTCCGCATATGAAACCAAACCCCGATTCACCATTCTTGCCCCTGTAAATGTCCAAAAGCCCGAGAAACCCCTGTAAAACGTAGAAAAAATCTCCCCGCAGGTTTTAAAGCTAATTATTTGTTTTATGTGCATGTTTAATGGCGGAATGAATAAAATGCATTCCCATGGTCCAAAAATGTTCAAATTAAATGCCTGGGTGACGATCCAGAGGTTTGGTTCAAATTTAAAGGGAACAAAGGCCCTATTTTGAGCTTAACATCAACAAAACATAGTTATTGATGGTTATTTAACCCTCTAGCAACGAAAAGAGGCATCCCTGCACCAAAAACACACATAGACAAAAGGCACAGTGAGGAGAAAAACCATCATAGGACTGTGATAAAGCAATAAAATATTTAAGGGCTAATCACATATCAGAGACAAATCATAAGGATTAGCCAAAGAAGTAGAGATTGAAGGAAATGAAGACGGACAGAGGAAAAGAATAAAGGATTAAAAGTTAATCAAAAGGATTAAGTCATAATGCAGGAATAAAGATAAAGTCAAAGGTTAAAGGTAAAATAAACAAGAAGACAATAAAACAAACAGTGAAAGGATAAATCAAAGTTTAAAAGCCTAAAACAGAGTTTCAATGATAAAACAAAGGCATATTAAGCCCAGAAACACATTCGAATGACTAAACCTACAACAGTTACTTGTTCAAAGGATATTTTGCCACCTACAACATGTTTTCTTTCAATAACATATAAAATAGTTATTACACACAGTTAGAGATATTTTTCATCTACTAGCAGTTATTACAAAGTTATTGAAAAATCCTTAAAGTCAAATATTTCACAGAAATTAACTCAGAAGTTAAGTTAGGAGTTATTATTTCAGAGAAACACCTTCATATATTTTGCCTTGGGCCTTGCATGGTCTCAAAGGTCAAAAATCATTAACTCTGTAATAAATGACATCTAAACCCTAGCTTAGCACCACCTCCTCATTTTGTAGATAAATACTACATATGAGCTTCATTTTTAGTGTTGGTTAGTTGGTGGTTAATTGGCTGATGTCTGTTGCTGAGCTAGTTGATGATTGCTAGGCTGGATTTGAGAAAGCTCTTAGTTGCAGAGAGCTATTATACATGAAGTAATGTAACTATTTTGATCATAAGTAATACAAGCACGTTCACAGGATTCTTGAGCTATGTTAATGGTGAGGTTTTCCTCCTTTGTCATTTTTTTTCTTATGTTTTCCATTCTGTCCATATTTCTTTGATAAAAGAACATAAATTTTAGACTAGGATATGCTGTTTTAGAACCCGATTTCTGTCTGCATTCTTTATCTTTATGTTTTCTTCTGCAAGGTCTGATTGGAGAATTCTTAATTTCTCTCCAGTTCCATCTAGCTTGTTGTCTTAGAAATAATTTAATAGAGTCAAGCCAAAGAAGTCTATGGTGAGCCATGTCCTTTGGTGTAGCTTGAAATAATTTTTTTAAGTCCTTTCTTTGAAATATAATTAGTAGAGTCTAAACCAGGGAAGTCTATGGTATGCCCTGTCCTCTGGTCTACCTCAAAATGTTTCTTTGAAGGTCTTTTGAGGGTTGAGTTAAAGAAGATAGGTTTAGCTTGCTCTTTAGCTGCTGTCACTGTTATCTTATACATTTTCTTTGTCTGAAAGTAGTCTTAGGATTTCTAGATTGTTGTATTAAAGGTTTGCTTATTAAAGTCTGGCCAAAGAAGTCTATGGTATGCCCTATCCTTTGATTTGCCTCAAAAAGCTACCTAAAATGCTTTTCTTGTCTAAGTAGAGCTAGAAGATTCTTAACTGACTATAACTTTGCTGCCTTCATAACTTTTTATTGTTTCATATCACAATCTAATCCAAGAGATCCACTAGATATAGTTAGCTTACCCTATGAAAACCATTGCAGAGTTGATGAGAAATTAAACCCTTTTATGACTCCATTTCCCAATGGATTAATGTTTTCTCATAGTCTATCTGTTTAGCTGAAACATTCCTTCAACTAATCAAACCATAAATATTTCAACCTATCAATTAATTCAACCAAAATAAAGAAGTCCTTAAAACTTCATAACTAGCCTAATATCATAAACAAAAGCATAAATATATATCGTTTGAAAACACTTATATAGAGAGATCCCTCTCTGAATCCAAGAAGGCTAGGACCTATGATTCCAAAGTGGTTCTGATGTGGCCCCTACAGTGTTTGTTCTTGCCAATCTTGCAAATCACAGGGAGCCAACAACATGTATTCTGCCTATCAACTTGAAAATTATCATATAATAATAGACATGAAATAGTTTATGAGCTACAAAAAAATCATACAAATGATAACAAATAAGAAACTATGCCAAACATTCATACCATATGTATCTCAAAGAAATAGCTACAATTCTTCATTAATTCCATGCCAAACCGGTCTTTGATCAATGCACTAGCATCCAAACGGATTCTAACCCTTGCTAAGAGTGAAGAAAGGAAAGATATAGACATAAAAGCTACATTATCTCATCCTCAGGGGTCGAATTCCTGAGTTGAGGATGAGGTCCACAAAATTATGAAATGAAATCTGGAGTGTAGGGAGCTCTAAGTGACTCCTCCCTAATTACATTGAAACTGATTCATTTGACTTTGATGATTACATTTACATCATGAATATACCCCTAGGTAACTTATCCACATCATAATTAAATTTAACATGCTCAATTACATAGGTGAAATCATGATTTTCAAGATAAAATTCAAATCTTTAATGAAATTTCAAAAATATCATCAAACTGTCAAATGCGCCTCTCTTTTCCAGGCATGCCCTCCCTTTGTCAAACGCACCGTCCATTTTGTAGGTTGTTTTTGACTAGGTTGTAGGTGTTCGGATTGTCTCCAAGATGTCTTGTTGGAAAGCCCTTAAAGTATAATTTCTAGGTATGCCTTCATTTTGCAAAGTGAAGATCATTTTCTCTATCAAAATTCAACCCTCCCAAGATTGCTGAGCGCGTAGCGCCAGGGAAAAAAATGAGGCAGAAACACGATTTTTTGATATTTTGACCTATTTTTTTTGCAAAACAAGGCTGGAAAATTGGTTTTCTTGGATGTATTTGTCATTTTTAATCCAACGGTGGTGGAATTTTGGTCAAAATATGGCTAAAAAAAAATCACAGCGCCAAGGGCGCTGCACGCCTAGGTGCGCCCTCTGAGTGCCAAGCGCACCCTCCAACTTGCAGACCACTTTTGGAGGCCTTCCGAGTGTGAAAATTGGGCCCATGATAGCTAGTTGGAAATATTATCCTGTCTACTTTCCAAATATGCCTTTATTTTTCAAAAGGGAGTTGATTTTCGTTGTCAAAAATTTATTCTCCAAATACTGGTAAAAAAGTGCAGAATGAGGGTGAAAAAATGAACCGTGCTCTTGCAGGAAACATTTGGAGACCTTTTGCAACTCCAAATTGAGCTAAGCATATATAATTGGAAATATATCTCTTTCTAGTTATCTTTTGACTCATCAAGCAAGTCCTTTGGATTCTCCATCTAGGAGAAAACTGGATTTTCCCAAGGTCGCTCCAGAAGTGCAACAACTCTCCTGTGGTACCTGTATTTTTGAAATTTCTCCAAAACCATGAAACCTGTGTAAAAATTGAAGGATATTTTCTTCCTTGGCCTATGATGGACAAAAAATCTCTCAATTTTGTCAAATTCATCTCTGTTTGGTCAGAAACACAGTTTGAAAAAAAACTAGCCCTATGTGTGGCAAATGATTTGTCCCCTGGAATGAATTCTTGAAAAATGATGGAGATATGATGTTTATGAGTTGGAATGGCCTTATAATTGCTAAAATGATCTCCCTTATTCCTCCTCTGCTCATATGTCTCTGATTCCATAGCAAAACCTAGCTCGGTGGGAGAGGAAATTAGGGTTTGGTGCTTGTGGAAAATGATGATTTGGGCACCCTTGGGAAAAGATAACTCCCTTTGGAATTCTCGTAACCTTTTGAAACTTTACCCTTTCACTTGACTATTTTCTTTGACAAATTGATCTTTTGATGGTATTTGAGAACTTTTTGAATTTGACTTTTTGGTGCTTTGGCATGTTTGGAACACTGACTTAGCAGCTTGGGATCATGAACTTATTACATTTAAATGAAATAAAATATCATAATGGAAATATAAAAATTTAAATTTGAACTCAAAATTACACGATGAAATAATTATTTCTCTTTACAAATAATCTTCACATGGTGATGAGAAGTTTATTTGATGACTTTCTACTTGCTGGTCTTACACAATGAAATGGAGTTTTATTGGACTTTAGAAACCCTAATGACCTAGTGAAAACTTGAAAAACCCTATAAAACCTAAAGGAACCTTGAAAGATTGAACTTTATGATAACTTTGACCTCATGACTGATGTGATGGCATGATGACCTTGACTTTATGGATGATGTATAGTCAGCAAGGTATGAAAATATACGAGCAAGTAATCAAGTTTAGGGAATAGTGATGTTTTTTGGGCTAGAGCTACCATCAGTGACTAAATTTTTGAATGCAAACCTAGTGGAATGATAAAAAATTCTGAATGAGACCCTAATATGATATGAATTGAGGCTTTTTGATCACTGATGGTAGGATGCAATTACTGACACTAACACAACCCAACTCATGAATGGGTCTGTTGATTTTTGGTAGCATCAAAAGTGTTCTACTTCTCCAAATTTGTGGAGAGGCTTAGGCACATGTATTCCAAATAATTCAGAAACCGTTAGTGAAAATTCCACTCAGAATGTGTTTTATTGTAAAAATTAATTAAAATTAAATAATTAAAGGTTATTAATAAAACACAGTGTGAATGATCTAGAAAAAATGAAGATAAAGTCTAAATGTAATCTTAGCCATTGATTAGAGATATAATCTTGAACGTTGATGTCTCAACGAGAAGACTATAAAGGAAGGATTGAGGGTCATTTGGAAAGATAAACCAAGTGAATCTAGTGATTGATTTTTCAGACGGAGCAAGTGCTCGGACGAAGAATTCGATCTAAGTGATTCCAACGCAGAGGGGTAGGGATATATTTCGAAGATATATTTTCTCTTCCGGAGAATCATCAACATAGAGAGGCAGAGAGACATCCAACATAGCCAATGTAGAGCCATGCGGGGCTACGTAGAGGCTGCGCAAAGGCTGCACAAAGGCTAAGAGGGTTACTGAGATTTTGCTGTCGGATCCGTTTCAGAAGCTGGGAGATGGGATGTTAGACCATGAGGCTGAGATATGAGATTATGGGAGTTAGATTGATCTATTTCTTGGGTTACGCAGTGCCAAGAGGAGGTGACATAGTGCCTACGTAGTCATTGTGCAGGGACCACTAGGGGAATCTCATCCAATGTTCAAATCAGCCAGATTTTCCAACATTTCTACCAATATTTTTCTCAATATTTCTACCAATATTTCTCTCTCTGTAACTAAATAACCTTTTTGGTATTCAGAGATGTATTCAGAATTTTCTACTGCTTAATAAAATCAAACACTCAGATCTGCTGCACCGGTTTTCCCGCATTGGGTTTTTTCGGGGATATTAATCCAAAATAAAGGTGTCCTATATGTGTATTTTTATTTTCTCAGTTTCCTGGTTTCAGAATCACAAGTTATTAAGTGTAGGATGCTTCAGTAATTTTCTTCAATATTTCATGAATGAATCTGAAATAATTCTGTAATGTAATTTACAAATAGGAGAAGTAAATTCAGCTGGTTGCAGTAGGATTCCAAAGATTTTTTGATATAGGAATTTTCACATGGTATCAGAGCATTTGATGTGAAACAGGAAGAGCATACATAGCACTAAAGCGAAGTCCGAATTGTTGCAACAAAAACAGATCGAATCCCTAGAGGGATTTCAAGAAGTTTTCGTGGTGGTATCTCTCTAAGTGTGTCGATAGAGAGGTAAGACTTCCAGATCGAGATATTTCTGAGGTAGAGGGAGCAGCACAGAGCCTTCATGCAGAGCCAAAGGGACACAATTTTTTTGCAAGTAATTGTTGAGAAAATAAGCGCCAGACGAAGAAGAAGAGCACATAGTGAGGGAATTATTCCTTAGTGATTTCCTTACCGAAAAATTCAAATTTTCTCATTTACTGGGCAGTAAAGGAGCAATAGACTTACCAGATCAATCAGGAGTGTGTAAGCTAGCCTAGAAGATACGCAGTAGGGAGAAAGAGAAAGAAATTCTACAATTTTTGGCTGAGATGGCAGCTCATGGACTTAGAGATCATGATAGGTTGGAGGGATCCTTCAACTATGTGGTCTGGAAGGAAAGAATCAGTTTCCTTTTGGACAAGTATGGTCTCAAGGTGTTTGTAGACAACGTGGTTGCTGTGTCTACAGATCCGGATCAGAACAAAAATTATAAGTATGATCTGGCAAAGGCCAAGGGACTTATCCTTGATGATGTCAAGGATCATATATTATCTCATATAGCTGGAAAGAACACAACCAGGGAGATATGGGAGGCCTTGTCCCTGCTATATGAAGGAACTTACGAGTAGGGGAAGATGTACTTGTAGCAAAATCTCTAGATGATCTAGATGCAGAAGGGGGAGCGCATTTCTCCATTCCTAATGAGACTTTAGGAAATACGTGATCAGTTGGCGGCCATAGGATCCACCCCAACTACTACAACTATGGTGAGGTTGGCCCTTAACATAGTCACTAAGGAGTGCAACTTTTTTTTCCAAATTATCTTGGGCAGAGCAACACTATCGAGTTGGCAGGAAATGTGGGAAACCCTTCAGGAGGAGGAGCTAAGAAGAGATATTGTCAAGTGTAAACTTGAATATAGTAGCAAGAGCGAATCAAAGAATCCAGAGGAGTAGGAAAATGCAGCCCTCGTATCGAAGGGGAAGCAAGGGTAGCATAAACAAAAGAGAGATGTTTCGAAGGTGAAGTGTTTCAGATGTGGCGAGATGGGACACTTTGCATTGTAGTGTCCTTTGAAGAAAAAGGACAAGGATTAGAAGCATGATCCAGAGGTTGCAACTGCGAAGGTCAAGGAGGATGAGTATTCCATGAGCGCCCACACATATCTAGGAGGGAGATGGGGTGGCATAGAACTATAGTTCACCTTAAACTTCAGTTGGGTAGGATCCTTGAGGAGACCACTTCATGGATTATCACCTTGCTACGAGAGCCCATGATCAATAGTAGAGGGATAGAGGAATTTTCAGTTGGAGCCAAGGAGTGATGAAGTGACAAATGAAGTGGTTAGTAGCATTATGAGTTGAGTAGTGTAGAGTAGAGAGGTAGCAGTGCGTAGAGGCACAATGCAGTAGCCTCAACATCGTAGTAGATTCTGAGGATAGCGTAGAGCTAGCAATAGTTAGATCTTTAGCACCGAGGTGGATCCACTGAATGCTTGTTTAATTTTTGGGTGGTTTTAGTTGCTTCTCTCAGCAATTGAGTTGCACTGCAGATGTAGTGTTACAAGTGGCAGTGCTAGCAGCATAGCAGATGCAACACTTGAGAGGGAGATGTAGTACAGATGTAGTAGTGGAAATGGCAATGTCATGGGCAATAATAAAGTTGTAACAACAACACAGTGGTTGATGGACAACTTGTCAGACATCAACAACACAGAGGATGCTTCAAGGTCAGAGCAGTATGCATAAGGCATGTTGTTATAACACTTTCCTCGCTAAGAGGGAGTGTTTATTTTTGGTAGCATCACAAGTGATATAAGTCTCCAAATTTTGGGAGAGGCTTAGGCACATGTATTCCAAACAACCCTAAAACCATTTGTGAAAATTCCACTCAGAACGCGTTTTATTGTAAAAATTAATTATTTTAATGGGGACATTAAATCTAAACTTAGGGAAATTAAATAATTGAAGGGTATTAATAAATCAAAGTGTGAATGATCTAGAAAAAGCAAAGATCAAGTCTAAATGTAATCTTAGCCATTGATTAGAAATCTAATCTTGACCGTTGATGTCTCAATGAGAAGACTATAAAGGAAAGCTTGAGGGTCATTTGGAAAGATACACAGAGTGAATCTAGTGATTGATTTTTCATACGACACAAGTGCTCGGATGAAGAATTTGATCTAAGTGATTCCAACGTAGAGAGGGGTAGGGATAGATTCCAAAGAGATATTTTCTATGCCAGAGAATCATCAACAAAGAGAGTCAGAGAGACATATAGCATAGCCAACATAGGTCCAGAGAGGCTGATGTAGAGCCAGCGTAGAGCCACATAGGGCTACGCAGAGGCTGAGAGGGTTTCCGAGATTTTGTTGTCGGATTAATTTAAGAAGCCAGGAACCAGGGTGTGAGACCAGGAGGCTAAGATCTGAGATTCTGAGACTCAGATGGATATATTGTTGGGGTGACACAGTGCCAAGAGGAGGTGACACATTTCCTACACAGTCACTATGTTGAGGGCAACACACACTACAAGGAAAAGACCCTCTAGCGGATGTTTTTGAGGAACCACAAAGAAAATTACCCCATACATCCGTTTCTAGCGGAGGTTACTAGAGGAGGTTGGCGGGCGGAGGGTTTTGCGGATGTTTTCATATTGGTGCTCTTATCGTTAAAACTCGCCCTGGTGCTCTCAAAAAAAGAAAGCACCGATGCAGACAAAATCATTGGCACACCGAACACCGTGTACTTCGTACACACCCGCCTGGTGCGTCATAATATAATAGACCACCGGTGCCTCACAACTCATCCGCGCCAGTGCATTATAAAACACAACGCCAACGCCGAAACCACCCGGTGCGGTAGACAAAAACCACATTGGTGCATCATAAAAAACGCACCAAAACACAAACCGACCGGTGCGTTTGTAGAAAACAGTACTGGTGCACCTATAAACAACACACATAGGTAAAGGGTTAAATTAAAAAAATATTTATGACAAAAAACCTGGATTTTTCAGTTTTCCAGTGCTCTTGAGCTATCAATTACCGGTGCGCACCATACCATAGAACGCACTAGTGCTCATCGAACATTGGCACACCAGACAACATGCACGAAGTACACACACCACTGGGGGGTCCAATTACTGTAACACACCGGGGCGTCAATACTCTTCCATGTCGGTGCATCATAAAACACCGCGCCAAAACAGAAACGAGCCGGTGCATTCTTCACTAAGAGCACTGGTGTGCTAGAAACCGCACACACTAGAATAGCGTTATATAAAAAAA
Source organism: Pinus albicaulis (assembly GCA_034641835.2). Classification (NCBI taxonomy): domain Eukaryota; kingdom Viridiplantae; phylum Streptophyta; class Pinopsida; order Pinales; family Pinaceae; genus Pinus; species Pinus albicaulis. The sequence continues at coordinate 478,242,664 of CM076570.1, read as the reverse complement.
AAAATTAAGGCCAAAAAACCGGTGCTTTGCGACTATTACGCACTGGTGCTTTACCATTACGCCGCCCTGGTGCATCATCAAATTTTCGCGCCGAAACTGAAACATCCCGGTGCGCGGTTAGGGAAATGCCTTGGTGCGTTATAAACAACCTGCCAAAATTGATATCGCCCGGTGCGGTTTTATTTAACCGCACCTGTGCGCTTATAAAACCCCGCGCACCAAAACAGGGTTAATTGAAAAAAACTTTACGGCAAAAAAACTTCATTATTCACTTTCCTCAATGCTCTAGAGCTCTCAAGCCCCAATGCTATTTCCTTATTTCTGAGCCGCCCTGACATCGGTGCTCTCATTGCACCCATTGCATGCACTGCTGCTCTGCATTGGCCACAAATCTCTAGCTTGCATTTTGAAAAACAGTGGGCAAATTTTATTTTCCAAATTTTATAGCCAATATGCCTCCTTGACGGCGAAATGTACAGGTATTTTTCTAGTTTTTCTATAATTAAGCCTTTTAGCGGATTAGAAATTGAAATAAACTTAAAAATAACCATTAAAAAAGAATTTTTTTTTTTCACGCGATGCGCTCGAGCTGTTCGGCTCACACCGGATAGCGGTACTACCTGTAAAATTTACAGGCAGCATTGCTATCGGTGCTAACGGTAACCGCACCGTTTCTGGGGTAGTGCCGGAAGGCGCCCCAAATAATTTTAAATTAAAAAAAAAAGGCAGTGTGCTCATTTATCTAGGCGCACCATTGACCCCGACAATCACAGTGCAGTGCATTGACTTCATTTGCTGCCCTGGTTTATGTCAGCGCACCGCATTTTGCATTCCGAGAGGGTAAACGGTGCGGTCGGGTAAAAGACCACACCGTCAACTATGTCATTGTCATGAAGTCGATGCGCTGACACGACTATACACGCCGGGGCGTATATTTCAGTCAGCGCACCGCTATTTTGAATTATATACAGTCCACAGTGCTTGAAAAGTAGACATCTGCACCGAATCTGGTGCGGTTTGTTTCATTAGGAGCCCCAGGGATGGTGCGCTAAAATATTAGGACGCACTGGCACCGGTGCATGACTGTTTTTATGGAGCACCGACTTGTATGTTTATTTTTTTTTTCAAAAAAAATTATATATGTATATTTATAAATACATTTTTGTTTTAATAAAAAAAAATTATTTAAAATGACAATGATTCAGAGAGAACAGGAGCAACAACAAGCAGAACAATATGATATGATTCACCAATGGGAGGCGAGATAGAGGGAGAGAGATGGATGCCCTCGCCCTATTACTGCAGATACCTAGGATATCCTTATGCAGGTAGGCCTCCTCAAGTTCTATGAGGAGGCTATTTCCGGCCTAAAGGCCCATAATGTGCTTTTGAGACATCTTATCGGCAGGCGGAATGCCCACCGATAGGCTTTTCAGGTTGGTCCTGACTAGTGGTACACACCCATTGAGGAGGACATTTATTTTATTACAGGACTATTGAGGAGAGGGGTGGATTTTCCCTCATTCCCAGACGTGCCAGCTAGTTGTGTAGCAGGGAGTCAGTTAGTTTACTCCCAGAGATACATTGGAGCACATGTACTGTCTTCTTCAGAGTTTCAGGTACCTGGAGGTCAGTTACGTATAAGTGCTTTTGGTAGACAGGACGTGTAGTGCCTCTCTATTATTGCTTTGATCATTTTTCACAACACCAGTGATGGGAAATGCATTAGTTGCTCACTTTTATATTATGTTGATTCTTTAGTACAACAGTCACGACTTGTCAGGTGTTCTGCCATTTTTTTGCGACAATTTTGTACAGCCTTAGATAGATGTCGTGCTCATGCACAAGGGAGGGTCAAATTCCCTTTTGCTTCAGAGTTGTTTTGTTTATTTTTTGAGAGGTTTCCAGAGATGAGACCTAGTTTTGTTCGACAGCCTCGTAGGCCAATGTTCGAGGCCCAGATGCGCATGTGGGGGAAAATGATGCCCAAGAGGGGAGACACAATGTTTCCAGCAAGGATATCACATGATTCACTGGACTTACTAGCCAGTGCTGGCAGGCTGCATCCCTTCATTATGGTCCCATGTCCTTATGATAGACTAGATTGGCGAGGGTGTCCCAACATCCTCTTCACTCCTGATGAGCCGCCAGATGATAGAGGTAATATTACTGTTTTATTTATATTTATTCTAACATGTTCTTTAACTTGTTTTATTAAATTGTGTAGTGAAATTGTCTAATTATTGTTGTGTACTTGTATATATTTTGCAGACATTGGCTCTTTTGATGGTGATGAGATGCCAGATCTAGCACATGATCCAGGTGTCGATACTGATGATTACGATCAGGAGATGGCTGATGCGCCAGAGGATGAGGATGGTGGCACAACAGAGAGACGTGCTGATCATGTGCCTCATGGTGCACCAGTACCACCTTTTTCTAGGTGTGGTCAACCTGAGACCAGATACTGGATGGAGTTGGGCAGCCAACTCTGTGGATTGATTTCAGATGCGGGCATCAGGCCCGCTCATTACAGAGAGATACAAGGTGATGATAAACTGTTACGGATGTGGAGAGGCATGCTGCGTGACATGTATGGCCTGATGCGGCATGTCGTAGGAGCTACGACAGCTGTTACGCGATTGAGGAGGATTGTCCGTAGCTGTAGGCGTAGTCGAGCTGCAGCATATGATGGACAGTCCGCCAACAGCGACTTAGATGCATCTCATGATCGTTCACCTCGCGGTGCACCTGATGTTCAGCATGAGGCTCCACTAGCAGCATCTAACACTATTCATCATGGAGATGAGGCTGGACCATCGGCCACGTCCAGTCAGCAGCCTGCAACATCCATCATGAGTACTAGTCACGATCATCATGAGCAAGCTGGACCATCGACCGCCGAGGCTGCAGTACTATTGACTGAGCAGGCCTCCACTACTACTGCGCCTCATATTGATAATGTTGTACTACCACCAGCGGATTCATCCATCAGTACTAGTGATCATCATGATCATGAGCAGGCTAGTCGACCATCGACTGTCGAGGCTGCACCCAGCTTTACTAAGTAGGCCGCATCCACTTGTACTAGTGTTATTAATGTTTTTATACTACCACCAGTGCTTGATCCATGACATTTATATTATAGTTGTATATTTTTAACATTATTCAGTTATATATATATATATGGTCCATATATTTTATGTTCATGTTGCAGTTGTACTTAATTTTCATGTTTATGATCATCATGATGTGGCACATATTGTTAGTCATGTTAGATATGTTCATTTAATGTTTAGCTTGCAGATAGATGTGTATATGTGATAAGCGCATGAGTTATTTGACATTATATTGAGATGTATATTTGATGTTTGTGTTGTGATGATGTTAATATATAATGTTAATTTGATGTTAATTGAATGTGTTTATTAGTCAAATATGATGTTTGTATGATGGTTATCATGATCGTGATGATGTTTATTAATTAATTTAATATTATTAAATGACCATGATATTTATTAAATATTATGTCGTGAATGTAATTGTAATTTAAATTTTAATTCTATGTAAAATTGTATTTGTATTTGTACTAATTGTAATTTTAAGTGTAATTGTATGTAAAATATTTATTAATGTAAAAGTTTAATTGTAATTGTAATATTTAATTTATTCTGAAATGATTCTAATTGTATATATGAAAAATTGTAAAATTGCAATTATAATTCTTATTGTATGTAAATTTCACAAATTGTAATTGTATTTGTAATTGTAATTTTAATTGAATTGTATGTAAAATATTTGTAAAATTGTAATTGTAATTGTAAATGTAATTCTATGTAAAATTGTAAATGTAATTGTATTTGTAACTGTAATTTTAATTGAATTGTGTGTAAAATATTTGTAAAATTGTAATTGTAATTGTAATTGTAATTATTGTAATTGTAATTCTAATCGTAATTCATGTATGTGAAATTAATGTAAAATTGTAATTGTAATTTTAATTAATGTAATTGTATGTAAAATGTTAATTTGTAAAATTTTAATGTGAAAATTTTAATTGTATTAATGTGAAATGATTTTATTAAAATATTTTAATTTGTAAATTTGCAAATAATTGTAAAATAACAAATCTAGAATAATACGAATTTTTGTAACATAAAGTTTAGAAAATAATAAAAATAAATTCACGTACTTTATAATTATCATTATTTTATTATGATCTTACATATATAAAGTTTAGAAAATAATGAAAATAAATTCATGTACTTTATAATTATCATTATTTTATTATGATATTACATAAAAAAAAACTTTAAAAAGTCAGGTGCGCTTATCATCCTAACAGGCCCCGGTGCATTGTATTAATACAACGCACCGGTGCATCACGTTTCCACGCACCGGAAACGAATAAACACAAATAAAAAAAACACAACTCTATTTTGTTTAAGTTAAAAAAAGCGGCAATTTGAAAAATGGGCGGAAAAATATTTTCGAAAATCTAATTTGATAAAATAATTCTTTAAATACTAAACACTTTTCATTATTTGAATTTTTTTGCTAAAAATTTTCAATCAGATTTTTGCAGGAGACAGACTTGGAGCAAGAGAGCACGAGGGCACTGCGGATGGCGAAATACGTTTGAACAAAAGTATTCAGACAATCAGAAACCAAAAATCTGGTGATTCAAGCCCTTTATCATAAAATTTCAAACCATTTTGTGATTAAATTTAATCATATTTTTTACTTTTTCCTGCAGTTTTATCCATTTTTACCCTGAACCCTTCATTTTTTTGTTTTTGCCCTTTATTATCCCTGTTTCCGTGATTTCAGAATTATGGTTTTTCATTTTAGATTGACGTCCAACCCACGAGACGACTTGCATAGTCGGATCCCAATCCATTCGGCCATTGCCTGAATTTTTGAAAAAAATGGATTTTTCTTTATCGGTGCGCCCTGCGTATGCCACTGCATTGGTGCTATGTATTATTACAACGCACCGCGCAAGTTATGTGTCGTAAAAAATTGAAATTTTTTTTTTAAATCCGTGCACCAAATCTGAAATAGGGCACCAGTGCTCTCTTTAACTAGGAAAGCACCGTACGATGTATTACACCGTTTTTGCGGTACGTTTATAATACCCCACGCACCGTTAGGTCTATTACACTATTTTTTCGGTGTGTTTATAATACCAAACGCACCGTATGGTGTATTATACTATTTTGCGGTGCGCTGTTAATATATCCACGCACCGGCGACGGTGCAGATTTCATGAAAGGCGCACTGGTGTCTTGAGATTTATTTTCTACCTGAAAAGTTGAGAATTTATTTATAAATATATTAATGAATGATATGCTACATGTTTCAGATTGATAAAGAAATTTCTGACAAGATATTAAGTAACAAAAATACTGTTAACACATCAAGAAAAGCAAAAAAGGTAGGTTCTTTGTAAATTCTTTATAAAAAATATTATTTTTGAACTATATGTAACGTTAAATAATATGTATTTTTTACTGTGTATCATGCAGAGCCACAAAATGACGAAGCTCGATATGACTATTTCTGATCCACGACTAGAAGAGCGTAAAACTTTAATGGAAAAATTCCAAAAAGATGAATCAGGTGAATGAAACAATACTATCGATCAAATATGAGTTTATTTTTTTAATTATCATTAATAATATACTTAAAATTATTAGATACAATGTGTCAAACAGTCTACAATTCACAGCTATTTAATGTTCTACAGGGGCCAACAACTCAGAAAAGGAATGTTGTTCTAAGAAAAGAAAAAAAAATAGAACATGCAAATGAAAATGAATTTCTCCTTGGCTCATCTGGAGTGGTGCTGGAAGTAAACGAAAGGGGGAAAAAAATTTACAAAAGTTTGAGGGATCTAGTGGAACGAATACAACGACGTGCTTCAAATGTAATATGTAATCATTGAATTTTTCGATCATTAGGTACAATAAATAAACAATTTAGCATTAAATATTAATTTTCAAGAATTTTCTTGCAGAAAAGAAAAGAAAATGAAATTCATTCAGCACATAAAACAGGATGACAAGGAAGAAAATGGTTGATCTCTAAGTTTGTGAGTAATTGTTACTTCCTTATAACAACTTAAATAGATTTCATTTTTTGTATTTTTAAGTTGTTTTACAAAAATCATCATTGAATGTCTTCAAACAAGGAAAGCTATTGAAAACCATTAGGCAGATGGGTGAAATTGGAGACAAACTATTGGTTGTGAATTTGTGATATTCAGGATTTAACCACTTAGTTGTAGCATCTGGGTGTTTCAAATACATCATCTATGATAGTAAGAATAAACAATAGAGTGAAAGGGATTATAACTTTCTGAAACTCAAACGACTATATGGATAAAATTTTGAAAGATGGCATGGTACATGGTTTTGAAAGAAAGAATGTGTATAGTTTATGAGTCAATTTTTGCTATGGTACGTCATTTTTATTTTTGATTTACATTGATGTATATTATTTAATATTGCAATTTTCATTATTCTCACCGATGTATATACACTCATTTCAGTTTATTTTTATGTTTGTAGATGGAAAGTGAAGAAGAAGAAAACAATCAACGTCGTGAAGACCCAAGTCATGGAAGTAGCTCTAGCACTGAAAGCAATTCAAGAGAAGAATGATGATCACTATGTAATTTGGATATCAAAGCAAGACATTTTATTTTTTGAAATATGTTTGTCAAATCAGACATTTTGTTTAATGTAATGGACATAGTGTCCCAATTGAAAGATAAAGGGATACGAATAATTGTCCCATTTTGTATGATAAAGGTTGTCTTATATATATATATATATATAATCATAAAATATGTTTTAATTTATTCTATTGCGTTCTGCATTGTCGTTCTCAAATGCACTAATAAAAATTCAATTCATATGAATATTGTTATAAGATTATATATATGTGTCGACCTTTGATGAATAATGAATTTAAAAAAACCACAATCATTCTGATATGATATAACAAATTAATCCAAACAACACATTCAAATGCATTAATAAAAATTTAATTAATATGAATATTGTTATAAGATGTGTCGACTTTTGATGAATCATTAATTTAAACAATCGACCATTTAATTTATCAGTCAGTGGTGGATGTTTCTTAAAAAAATAGCGGATGCGTTTATGATTCTATGGGCCTTTCTAATAAAGTTCCGATTATAAATTAAATCGCGTTTGTGTGATACTACTTTGACGTTTATGTATCTACCTCAGCAGAATTGATTTGTAGATGCCATGTGCACCGCATGAATATTGATACCAATTATAAATCTCGTTTTCTTTCTGTGATATGGAGCACCAGTGCCTCATAAAGATACACGCACCAGTGCGCTTATACGACCTATGGGCACCACTCAAATCCCAAGACCAATTAGAACGGCCCCATGCATTGTATCACCAACACCAGGCCCGGTGTTGTTGTTTTCCTTAACAGCCTGGTGCATTCTCCTTCAACCGTCGTGGTGCGCTGTCTACTGATACGCACTGGTGCGTTAAAACCTGATAAGAGCACCGATGAAAAAACATCTATAATAACCTCCGACCGCCCATTTTTTTTTAGTTGAGTTGAATTTCCATTAAAAGCTCTGCCAAAACCTCCGTTACCAGAAATGGATGTGGTAGCATATGTTTTTTTGACAATTTTGGCCAATTTATAACACTAAAAACCTCCTTTATAACCTCCGCTAGAGGGTCTTTTCCTTGTAGTGACAGGGACCTCTAGGGGCATCTCTTCCAATGTTCGTATCAGCCAGATTTTCCAGTGATTGAGTGAGGTAAAACTCACAATATTTCTGCCAATATTTATCTCTCTGTAAATGAATAAACTTTGTGGCATTCAAATATGTATTCAGAATTTGCTACTGCTTAATAAAATCAAACCCTCAAATCTGCTGCATCGGTTTTCCTGCATTGGGTTTTTTGGTGACTTTCGTCCAAAATAAAGGTGTCCTATGTGTGTATTGTTCTTTGCTCAATTTCGTTGTTTCATAATCATTATTTATTAAGTGTAGGCTTCTTTAGTAATTTGCTTCAATATTTCATGAAGAAATCTGAAATAATTCTGTAATGTGATTTACAAATAGGAGAAGTAAATTCAGTTGGTTGCAGTAGAATTCCATAGGTTGTTAGATCTAGGAATTTTCACAGGGTCAACAACCATTAAACCATTTCCATGAAGGCTTGGAGGTTACCCAGATGGCATAACGACCTGGTTGCCACATTCCTAGGTTAATGATGTGGCACTCCCTAATTCAATGGTACTTCAATGGTCACATCTCTTGATTCGAAGGTTGGTTTGAGTTAAAGTTTTGTATCACCAAATTCATCTCAACGAGACAAACACAATGGAGACACCGAACTAAGGTTTTAAGTAAGTTGAGAAGATAAATAAATTTTAGACCCCATTTCCATAATGATAGCTTGGATCTTCGGTCAACATAGTAACTATCCTCTTCCTAACCCGTTTTTTGATGAGAATTATGTTTGGAGTATGTTACATATTTGCATAATAATATCACTTTGTAGCAATACTCTATCATTCTGTGGCTGGTAGTAAGGGTTTCATATTTTGACTCATCATTATGTAACAATAAATATTTTGGTGTTGGGGTCTCACTGTGATATCATTTGCAGCAATATAGTACTAAGGGTTTCTTTATTTTATCATTGAAGTTCTACACTTGCAGAAAGGGTTTTCGTCACTATTGTAGTAAGGTTTTGGGAGTAAGGGTTTCACTGTTGGGATTTAATTGGTATATATTTTGCAGTTGTCTATTCATTATATGTGGGTCATTGTCCCTGGTATGGGAGGCCACAATAGTTGGTTTGATCTATTATCATTTTCAGGGTGTTTGGGTGGTGTTAGGAAGGTGATTGAAGTGACCTTCAGGTTGTAACCTGAAAACATTTTAGGGTGGTAGGGTGGTGCTAGGGAAAGTTGGAGCTTGCAAGGGTGTTGGAGCATCCTTACAACATTAGATGATAAAACTAGGGCGTTGGAGTGTCCTTCTAGTTGGAGCAGTGGAAATTTGAACGCATTTCTAGAGTACGAGGGAGTTGGGGATTCCCTTTTCAGATGGAGTTGTAGCATTTATGTACTCACAAAATTATTAGAAAAACATTTGGTGGTTTTTCTCCCGGAAGGGTTTCCACCTAAAAACTTCTGGTGCATTGTTCTTTTGATGTGTTGATGCTTTATATGTTGTTTATGCTATGAAAAAATTAATAAAATTCTAATTGATATGAAATACTAATTCAACCCCTTCTTAGTATTTCCAACAATATTGTGGCCTTTGGGTGAACTAGATGTTGAGACTTTTAGCTTGATCAATAACTAGTATCTAATATTAAAATTTTCATTAGGGATTTTTTTAGTGTCACACCATTTGTTTGTTTCCTCCTTTGACTTCTCGTCCTTCTACTTTACTTGCAACTTTCAATAGTTGTATTTGAGTTTGATTATCTTTATTGTGTCATTTTCTTTGAGTTAGGTATAGTTTATCCTTCTTGCATTTTGTTGATGAAATTCAATTTATATTACTCAATAATAGGTATCAAACCCAAGAAATTGACCCTATTAGACTTCCCCTTATTTGATATAAAATGATCCATTAGGCTATGGCTTAGCAACCTTTATATGATTTTGTTGTTTTTTATATTTTTCTTTTATTTGTGTATAAAGAAAACGATCTAATGTATTAAAAATAACCTATGATTAAGGATAATCTCTAAAAATAATAAATGAAAAAAACCATAGAGTAGAAAATAAATAACTTTATTCAATAAGATTAAAAAAAAAACAAGTAACAAAAAAAGTTGAAATTAAATGTAAAATACATGACAATAATTATGTCTTATCTTGATTATTGATACCAAAAATTCTTTCTTAAATATTCTATAAATTCATTCAAAAATAAAGAACAATTCTAATTGTGTTTGAAATCCTTACTAAAAACACTTGAGATATTAAATTGTTCATAAAATAATCCACAATATAGGGAACACTTGTATAAGCATTATGTAAAACCAACTTAGCTCATGCAAAACTTCTGAATTGAATTTCTTCAGCAATTAAAATGCCCCTATACAAGAGGTTAATTTCTCTATTTATTGAACTTTGAATGATTACAAATAATTAATTTCAGAATAAGAAAATTGAGATAACTAAACAATATTGTATGCCAAGGCCACTCATTCAGGTTGGGTGACCCAGTCGTTGTTTGGTATCCATCATAGGCAGTGTTCAAAATTGAACACGTGACAGCCAATAGGCCTCCAACACGTCAGAGAAGTCTTAACGACAAATTACTAGTCAAATAAAATTTAAATTTTGAATTTTACAGGTTTAAAAAAAATTAAATAATATTTTAAAAAGTCGTATGAAGTGCTATCAGTCTGTTGGACATTTCTGAAAATTTAAATTGCAAAACAGCTGCAACTTGGTGGATAGTCAGTGCGCCTTGTTCATCGACAACCTAACCTATTGATTCTTGAGTAAGCCACTACTTGGCGGCAGGAGGTCGTTGTTGAAGAAATAAATAAGATCTACTTGGAGGTTATTGCACAGTCATATGACGGGCGTCCAACCTTCTTCCTCTGTTAATTAGTGTAAAAATATTTACATGAGGGTCCTGAGAAAAAGGCTTGGTCACTCCAATTTTAGATCTGCAACTCCTCACCTGGCTGGTTCATGAGCTTTCACACAACGAAATAGAGCCCACCCATGAGGAAGGCTAATCTACCTTGGCCCAAAGGCTAGTCTACCTTGGTGAATTATTTTATATCAATTCTTTTGATTTTCTTATTGGTGGGCTATTGGTCGAGCATTCTGGGCTTAAATATTTTTTTAAGCTTTTTACCACAAACCTGACATAGTATTACCTCTATCTGGAAGTAAGGTCTCTTCTACTATTGCTTTAGTTCTGGTGGAAAATAGACCCACCTTGAAATTCAATTATCTGTATGGGTACTGGGTAGCTATTGGTAAATATATTTACAATAAGAAACAAAATTACAAAACAATTCAAGTACACATTTCCAGAATTATACACCGTAAGTACTGAGAGTTCAACAACATAAATAAAGGTCTGGAAATAGACAAGACTACTAATTTTGAACATATTATTTAATGTGAACCCATAATTTAATGTATCACGCAGTCGGACAACACTACACCATTTTCTCCAACTTTATGATCATCTAATGCTCTTCAACATTTCTGTGGCCATTCTCTAAATCCGATACAATAGGATTTTCTAAATATGGAGTTTTGAGTTGGAATTTGGGCAAAACTATTTTTAAGTTAGACAATGGTTCTAGTTATTTAAAATTTCTTTTCAATATTAAAATTGGTTTAATTAAACTAACATAAAAGTTTTTATACATGAGAATTGTGTGGAATTGACAAATTATATTTAAAATTATAACCTTACTTTATGCTTCTCTACAAACAGTAAGTTTGTTGGTTATACAGACAGTGATTATTCAGGGTGTATTGATGATCAGAAAAATACTTCAGTCTATGCTTTTCTATTTGGCAGAAACTTGATCTAATGGTCATCCAAAAAGCAGACAATAGTTGTGTTATCTTCAACACAGGCCGAGTACGTTGCAGCGAATTCATCATCATGTCAAGTAGTGTGGCTGAAGAGACTTCTCTCTGACTTCGGATATATAGAAAATGAGCCTATTTCAATATTTTCTAACAACACTTCTGTTATTTCCTTGTCGAAAAACAAGGTTTTTCATCAAAAAAACAAACATATGGACACTCATTTTCACTTCATCCATGAACTTGTTAAGAATGACGATATTGTTCTCAAATTTTGTGATTCCAACGAATTAATTAGTAGACCTATTTGATTTCAAATATGTAAAGTTAATTGACCAAAATAATGTAACCCTCAAAATTAAGAGAGTGTTAAAGATTAATCTTGAACAAATAATTGGTTTAACAGAATCAGTTAGATTCTCTCGGTTTCTTAAATCTTTCTGTCATTTAGTACATGTCTCTTATGTCAAAAGTAATCATTAATTATATTTATTTTTTCAAATCTGGTAGAGGTGAGTAGGAATGAGAAGTTTGAGTTTAAGATTTTTTATAATAAATTTTGTTTTTCATAATAAATAATCATTTTGAGAATGTAAACTTATGTGATTCATAGTTTTTTAAAACAAAATTCTTCAGGAAAATTTTGATGTGATTTTCTCGAAATTTTTTGTTTTAATAAACTAATTAACTTATTATGATATAATTATATGTATTATTACTAATATTTAATTTTATAATAGTGTTTTTTCCTGTCAAATGACTTTGTATGACTTTTTATGTTATAAATTTACTTAAAATATTTTTGTTATAAAAAAATTAAAAAATATATATTTTTTAAATAGAATAATTAAGCATTTAAATTCTTTAAAAACAAAATAATTAAGTATGAAAATAGGTTTTGTTTTTGGTTTAAAATAAAGTAAATTAGTTTAGTTTTATGAATTTCATTTTTTTTAAAATAAATATTGTTAAAATATTAAAATTTTGTTAATTGAAAATGTATATAGAACCGGTTAATATTATATATTATAAATTATATTTAACTATTAATTATATTTATTTTGTTCTTGTTATTGAATATTAATTATATTTAACGAAAAATTAAATTAAATAATTAATTATTTAAATATTTTTTATTTTATGTTAGTAATTTTTAAATAATAATAATATTATTAATAATTTGAAAAATGTTGATGTACAATTTTTCTCAAAAATTATGTTAAAATAAGTATATGGCATGAGTTGTCTTTCTGAATAAATAATATTGTTTGAGGAGGACATATATAATTTTTTGAGGACAAGTGTTGAAGGATAGGTAGAGTAAAGAAAACAAAAGTTGATGGATATCATTATAAAATATAAATCAATATAAAATGCTAACAAAATTATTTAGCTTTTTAAAAATAACAAATCTTTGTACATTACATCCCATTCTAATCACTAAATAATTTTAATAAAACTAAATAAATAAAAGTAATTTTAATAAAAACAATTATCTGTATGAATTCTAAATACTAATAATATACTTTATGGAAGTAGTTTCAGTGGACATTGTAAAATTAATATAATGTAGTCTCAACATAATGGTACCCACAAAATTAATAATAATAATAATAATAATAATAATAATGCAATAGTTTATGAAGAATGTGAAATAGTTTCAGGGTTTGGATGTTTTATCTTTAAGTAGTAAAATAATCACATTAATGTAATTATTGTTTATATTTTTTGCAAATAATCAATTTGATCAATGTAAAATATTTCTAGCTATTGTAAATTCTCATATATAACTTTTTGGTGAAAGAGTAACAATATAAAATGGCAAATTCAACTTCTTTCACCAAAAAATTTTATATTAAAATTCATGATATAACTATTATCTTTTATTAATCAAATTGATTATTTCTTAAAATTAAATTAAAAATAATATTACATAATCTATTAAATAACATTCAAAATTTACAAAAATTAAATATTATTCAAAAAATATAAAATACTGGGTAGTAAAACTAAACTTACTAAAAATTAAAATCAAATTTAAAAATATTAGGAAATAAAACTAAACTCGAAAAGCATATTACAATAACGACGGAACAAATCCAATTTGGGAAAAATTAAGATTCAATCTCGCTACGGATATAACATTTCCACATATACACCTTTCAAATTGGGTTTTGGCTATTTTTAAATGTTAAAATTCTTTGGAACTCTAAAATTCTGGGTAACTCTCACATAATTTGTTGTTATAAAATTTTAATTAGATTATAAACACATCTTGAACTAACAAGTAAATAAGTACAAATAAGAATTCCAGGAAAAGCCATGTAACAAATTCACATAATACTCTTTCAACATTGGATTACAAAGATAAATTATCAAAAAGTATTTTTCTGGAATGTATATATATAAACCATTGTAAATGACGGAAAATATTTTCGCATGAGCTTTTGATTATATACAAACATAAGAAAAGATCATGTGGAGCCAATATAGCCATCTATCTAAATACTTTGTTGGCTATTAATTTTCATTTGTAGAAAAAAGTGACCATGATTTGGGATTCAGTGTGAATCTGGATGAGCCTAAACTGTTGTCAATTGAAATTCATTCCTAATTATTTACAGAGTTGTCTTTAGTGTGACTTTTTGGAGTTTTAGGTGCTGGAATCAAGTGAAAAAATTTGAAGTAAAATCTTGGTTTTTATTATTTAAACTGGTTTTTTGACTCTATATATGGATTCAACACCCTCAAAAACCCTTAGGGCACACCGGAAAAAGCCACCATAAAAGCCTTCAAAAAATCGCACTAAAAACTACTCGATTATTTACACAGATATTCAAGAATGAGCTCAAAAAACAAGTTCAATTATTCTTCAAAAGTTTTTATTTATTTATATTATTATACAAATTTGGTCATATCATCTACACCTATTATTAACATGGAGTGGAGAAAGAAAAAAGAGAAGATCTTTGGAGCGATGGAGCTACATGCAAACACTTCCCATGAAGGTAAGATGTGCCAAAGAGACTAGATGTGCTTAATCGATCTTGATGACACTCGCTAAGTCGCACTTCATTGATTTAGAGACCTATATATGCTAAAATTATAAGGATTTCAACCCTGATTTGTTGTATATTATTTAGTTGGTAAATAAGATCATCAAGACAAAGACTCAAGAGTACACGCTACAATGGAGATAAGCTGTACATAGGATTTCTCTGCAAGATATATTGTCTACTTCCTACCTTAGCCATTCTGTTACCTTAGCTATTTAAGATACTCTTCATAGGACAAAGACGTCTGGCAACAATCAGGTTAAAACAACACATCAAAGAGTACATGGTACTTTTCAAACTTCTTTGTTCACTATTGTGCATTTTAATCTGTGTTAGTAAGTAAAAGCAGTATTTGTTCACTATTGTGCATTTTAATTTGATACAATGTAACATCGTTCCTTCTATAGATCCAAAGTTTCTTGCTGTTAAGTTGCATTGTGAGTAAACAGAATCAAAGGGATTTGATTATATATTTGCTATTACTAATATACCATCAACCTAATTGACAAAGAACACTGTATTTGTTAATCAATACACATATTTTTTTGGAAAAATATGTGCAATATAACACGACATTTCCCAGCTACAATGTTTTACCTTTTTTGCTACTAGAATATGACCAACCTAATTGACAAAGAACAATGTATCTCCTAATCAGTGCACATCTTTTTTTGGGAAAATATGTACAATATAAAACAACATGTCCCACCCACAACAATTTACTCTTTTTTTTTTTAAGACATGAGCAATGGTTTAACTTCTTCGGTTTGTCTTCAATGTTGTGATGATAGTTGATTGTGCCAGAGTGATGATAATTTCTGAATAACATGATAGGAAATTCTTTCTTCAGAGCTGTTTTTCCCTGAGATCAAATTCTGCTGCAAATGATAGGAATAGGTGTAGTTGCATTACCAAAAATTGTATGAATGATGGGAATAGGTGTAGTTGCATTACCAAAAATTGCATGCATTAGTTATAGTTCTTCCCTTTTTTTAATGAAATAAAATGCAAGTCAGATTTGGTTACAAATGATTAGGAAATTTACAAATGGATAACATGAACAGATAAATTCCTAGGAAGGCAACGAGTTCTTCCTTTTTCTTTTAGGAAACATATCCAATAGAAGAGGTAGACTTAAAGTGGCTTTTTCATTTTGTGAATTTCCATCTTTGATTTCCAAAGTATATTGCATTCTCAATTTCTTTGCACTAGTGACAATTGCACCTATTGTTCCATGTGCATAGCCTTTAGTTGTTGCTAAATGCCTTTTGATTGATGTGTTGGGATGAAGTTATACTTGTTGCAAACAGGAGTTAAAACTCCATCCACGGAATGTGCTATGTTGAAATTGAATTTTCTTACTTGATCATTTGTTGGGGCTTGTTGTATATGAGTCGCTTGAAAGTAAATAATCGAGCTTTCCAAGTCCTTGTTATGCAAAATATCTTCAAGATGATTTTTGAAGCTACGTGTATTCAATGTGGAAATTAACAAGTTATTTTAGGAGGGTATCGATCTATGTATTTGTTTCACTAGCCATGGTGCATTTGTTGTTAGACGAATCATTTCATGTGATACTTTATTTGTCACATGAAAGTTGTTTTGTGATCATTTATTTAACAAATAGAGTGAATCGATGCTTTTCACTCTTGAAAATGATGTGTAGACAATTCCATGTCATGTGACACTTGTTGGGTCAAATGAGATAGCGTTTAGAGTTAGGCCTTTTGTTCTATGAACTGTTCGAGCACATGCTAATTGTATTGGAAATTTCTTTCAAATAGTTGTTTGTGTTTTGTTTCTAGAAATTGTATTTTTTATCGCTATTCGTAGTATTGGTGTCCAAGTTGATTCAATTTCTTTATCATATAGTTGAAAATGTTTAATTCTTTATGCTCTGCCAATTGTTGGATCTAAAAATTCTATCCAGACAACATCTACATCTTTTAATTTTCTTGTATATGATTTAAAGATTCCATCATCACCATTGACTAGTCCATCTTTTGTGTCGTAGTTTCCAGCACATAGTTCAACTTACATATTTTGTTTAGCTAATACTCTTGTTGGAAATGTTGTCATTTTTTCATATGTTGACATCATGTCTTGATTTATTTCAAGTTCATCAATAGCTTCAATGACTATTAGTTATGCATTGAATAATGGGAGAATTTTTTCATTGTGTCTATCCAAATCTTTGTTTCTATAGAAAATATATGGAAACAACGGATCCATCGGTGTTGCTTTATAGCAATGGTTATTTATGTAATTGATGTCTTCATCTAATTGTTCATTGAGCCTCATTTAGTTTAAGATCCTAATGAAATCGGTGTCTTTTTGTCGCATCCTGCTATGTAATTGATAACACTTGATTTCATCTTCCAAAAATGAGTATTGAATTATTTGTTTATCAATCATTTGTTTCTCAAAGATGAATGAATCATGTATAGGTTGTGTTTGGTACAGATCTCCTGAAAGTATTAAGTCAGCGTCGCCAAAGTAACTTGTTGGAGTGTGCTTTATTTGTCGCAAATGCTTGTCAACTTCATATAAGAGTGTTTCTCCAATTAGTGATGCTTCACCAATGAGCAATACACGAAGTTGTTGAAAGAAATTTTCCCATGCATCCAACTTTTCACTACTTAGTGGCAAGTAACTTGACTTGTTAAATGGCATATAGAAAGCATAGTGTAATGTGACACCTCCTGCATTGAACGATGCTTTTCCAGTATACGTAGTTATGTCCTTTTAACAGTGATGTATCATAAAGCATATACTTATTGTAGAATCAAATTAGTGACTGGAATATTGCTATAATGGTGAACGTCCTTCCAGTTCATGTGTCTCCTGTTATGAATAAGTAGATTGGTTTGTTTGGACTTGATATTTTTAGGCTTAATATGCCATTTACTATTGTTGCTTGTTCTTTGTTTAATTGTCTCATAATGTTAAAGTATTGTGTATCTTCCATCATCTATGGTTGTTTTACGATTTGAAAATTTATTTCTTTTTTTATTATTATATTTTTTGTTCTTTGAAAGTGTTCCAAGTCATTTTCGAAGTCATATTCGATAGATTCTTTTTTTTCCTCGAAAATTTCTACATTGAATAATTGTTATTCTTCACTTTCAATCTCATGTCTTGCCTCTTTGATCACGTGCTCAAAAAAATGCTTAAATTTCAAAGTTGTTGGATTAGTATGGAACATGAATGACCACATAGTGCTCATCATTCTAAATTTGACACAACTCTTTTCACGGAAAATTGACATTGTATGCTCCCAGAAACACGTTTTGTTCACTTTGTCAAACAAGCAAATTTTTGGAAAAAAAATTGCAGGGATAGCCTAGTCAGCAGTTCGTACTACTGACTGGGCATGCGCAGTGGCAGGTTGAATGGTCAATGTAATTTCTTCGTCGAATTTGGTTGTGCCAAGTGGCACATTGTCAATGGTTGTTGTGGCAAATTTTTTATTGGTTAATTGGGTGGGAAACCAAAGGATGCCATGTGGCCTAGCCAGGGGCCGCCACGTGGTAGCCCGAGGGCCACCAAAATTGGGTCAAGGTCTGAGCGGAGCGGACATGGGTCAAAATTGAGATCTCCAAGCATCCAACACAAATCGTTACCACTGTGCCATCACCATAAGACTTGATATATTATGGTTTACACATAGTTTTGATATGATATGGGTTGCACCATGGGGGAGGGGGTCAGGGTCTAGCCCCAACCTTGGTCACCACATGGGGGCAGTATCACGGGTGGGAGGCTAGCCTGCCCCCCGACTAACCATAACACTAACCGTAACATTATGTATCGCGCCATGTGTCCACCGCCAAGACTGTTAGGAGCTGCTGGCCTGCTAGCCGCCCCTACTCACCATGACATTAAATGCTAACCTCCGCCATGTGTTCAGTTAACATTAACGTTGAAGGTTAGCGGAAAAATCGTGGGGTTTTTATTAAAAAAAAAAAAAAAAAATCGGATTTTAAGCCTTATTGTGCAAATTAAGGCACCCACAATTTGCACCAGGATTTGGCAGAATTTGCACTCAGTTAGTGGAACTCAGGGTGGATTTGTAGGTTCAGTGTTGGATTTGATGGAAAATGTGGAGTGAATAGTGCAGAAGCTAGGGGAAGTCATAGCTTGAGGATTTTTTGACCAAATTGGAGGCAGAAAGAGGCTACACAGACATTTTTTGGAATTCTTGAGCCATTGGAGCAAGTTTCAGAGTTGTTTGAGCATTAAAAATGCATGTAAACACACTTTTGAGCATAAGAAAAGAGGGCCAAGCCATTGGAAGTTGGACCAAGGAGATGTAGCCCAGGCGGGGTGAACTCCTTCATCATGCATTATTGTGTTACTATTTATGGTGATGTTCATGGTTGTTAGATGTTGTTGTTAGTTGTTTTATTCATGTTAATTTTCTTAAGAGGTTCACATAAAAACTCATGGAAAACTTGCAATTTACCTCATAATCCTCAAGCACTTTATTTATATTATGAATTGGAATTTAGTACAACAAACACTAGGTTCCCCATTCAGATCAAGTTGGTATCAGAGCACTAGGTATACTTGTGCAAGGATAATTTAATTATTTTGCAAGTTTTTAAATGCTTACAAGGTTGAAGCTCAAGAGAGGATAAGGCAAGCTTGTGGGTGCAGGTTCTCTACTTGGAGCAAGGAGGAGGGAACATTTGCTACAATTTCCACCACAAGATTAACCTCTAATTGCAGTAGATGCTTTAGTAAGCATTTCTCATGAAATAGGAAATGATAACATGACATAGGATGAGAAGGATTTTATGAAGGCTTTCTTTGACATGACAGAGATGGTGAAAGTCCTCTATGAAGAGAGGAACACAAGGTTGCAGGGTGAAAGCTCCAAGCCTCCAAGAGGAGAAGGTTATCTAGTAGGAGGAGGTAATGGAAATGGTGATAAGTCACCATCTAATCCACCATCATCCTCACCACCATCCACACCACCATCTTCACCTTCACCTTCATCCTCTTCCACTACTACAAACCTTACTCATACTCATCAACATAGCTCAAAATGAATTGCTAGAAAACCCTTGTTAAAACTTGATATTAAATTTGAGCTACCTATGTATAATGGTGAAGTGAATGCATAGGAGCTTGACAATTGGGTTCGTTAGTTGGAGGTCTACTGCAAGATTCAAAACCTTCAATATGATGATACAAAGATTCAACTATCTTCCTTGAGACTGAAGGGTGCATCACTAGTATGGTGGGAAGCCAAGACACAAGGTGAGATAAAAAAACATGGTAATATCTCAATCGCTTGGTATAATTTCATTGCTACAATTAAAAGACAATTTTACCCTCTAGCATATATGCAGAAAGCCATCATGAATTGGCAGAACTTTAGACAACTTGAAGGTCAAAATGTGCAATATTACACCCAAGAATTTAGAAGAAGAGCTCTTATGTTAGGTGTCGATTTGCAATCAAAAGACACATTGATGAATTATATATCGGGTTTACATAGCTACCTAAGGCATAATATCCTTATGTTCAATCCCACTAGTCTAGATGAGGTTTGTGTGCAAGCCATTAACCTTGAGGCAAGAGGGAAAAATATTTCAGAAGAGAGTAAAAATAATCCATTCAAGGGTGGAGAGAAAGGAAATGGTTTCAAAGGAAAAGGATAGAAAAATGCATCGATTAAAAATGTAGGAGAGAGAATGACATGCAAACATTGTTCCAAAGAGGGTCATGATGAGGACCATTGTTGGAAGCTTCATCCAGAGATGAGGCCCAAGAAATTCAACAACAAAGGGAAGGAAAAGACAATTACAATCACTCAAGAGGATTTGGGGTCTTATTCGGGTGATGAAACTAAAATTACAGCCATGGGTATGAAAGGAAAAGAATCCATTGCTAGCACTAGTTCATCGAATTGTCACACTAGTACTCCAAATGAAGAAGCAAGGATTGAATTTTTTCATGTAAGGGTTATTTCAAAGCATACAAAAATCGACACTTTATTTGATAGTGGGTTTCAAGGCAATTTTATATTTGAAGACTTCATCAAGAAACTTAATATTGAAACCATTCCAAATCCTAAGCCATATCCATTGGGTTCGATATGAAAGGACACCAATTTAAAGGTTACAAGAAAGTGTATTTTCCAGTTTGCAATCACCGCAAACATCATTGACGAAGTGGAATTAGATGTTGTACCGCTTGAAATTTCAGGGATTGTTTTGGGAAGTACTTACCTCTATGACATAAAGGAAATATTATATCTCCATGAAAACAAGTACCACTTTCTCAAAGATGGTGTGGAGTACATAGTGAGATCCCATCGCAAGAAACTAAATCTATCATTAGTTAATGCATGGCAAATGAAAAGGCTAGTCAATTCAAGAAAACATTTAGTGCTTCTTATGATCAAATCCAATGTTGATGATGATTATGAAGCATTTGATGGTTGTACTACAAGTTTCAATTCTAATTTGGTTGATGTAATTAACCATGATGATAAGGTTTTTCAGGATGTGAAGGAATTTTCTCTCAAGAAGAATGGAATCCCACATGAAAAAACTTTGCAACAAGAATGTTCTCTTTGTGAAATTGGCATGCATCGGATGTAAAAAATTCAAAGTGCAGAAATACCAAAGCAAAGCCAAAAGTTGTTGAACAATGGAATCACTGACCATATCTTCCGCCATGCAGTGAACCTATGGTTTTGGTGCCCAAGAAGAATGGAAATCATTTTATTGTGAGGGACAAAAGGAGTGGCTTTCATCAAATAATAGTTGTTGAAGGAGGTATGTGGAAGATGACATTTAACATCAAACAAGCTTTCTTGAATGGCTTATTATGTTTTATGGTATTTTCCACACTCCTACTATTTTCATGCATATGAAGAATTATGAATTGGAGCCATTTCTAGATGTGATAGTCCACTTGTATGACATTATCATTTTTAGAAAATTTCATTATGCACATGTCATGTATGAGAGAAAAATATTTGATGTCGTAAGGCATGAACATTTTTTTTTGAAGATGTCAAAGTATGAGTTGGGTAAAACTTCTTTGATGTACTTGGCTATAATGTTGGAGGAGGTAAGTTGAAGGTACACCTCTCCAAGTTTTACACCATTGTGGATTGGTCAATGCCCAAGTTGGTCATCTCGATAAGAGGTTTTTTTGGAGTAGCCCAATGTTGGAGGAAAATTTTATTAATATTTCTTCTATTGTAGCTCCTTGGCATGCATTGACATGTGTGAAAAAGGTCTTCTCGTGGGGAGGAAAACAACAAGAGGAATGTGATGCTTCGAAGCAAAAGATCATTTCAGCTCTTTTATTTTCTCTTTTAAACTTGAAAATGTCATTTGAGTTTCAGGTTTATGCAAGTAACTTTTCCATTTCATTTCATTCATAAAATTTTAATGGTGCAATGATTAATTTGCAGCGATTAAGGGACTTTCATTTGATGGGCGTTCTTCAACAATTCCACTTGGTCAAAATGTATAAGAGAGGTATAAGCGACAAATTTTTTGATATGCCTTCTAGGCCTATTATTTGTGTAACTATTTTACTCAAGAATTATTTTATTTTACATGAAAGTTATGTTAAAAAATATGCATACTTTCAAGATGTACATTCAAGCTTGAGTCAAGTAAACCAAGTAGTGGAATTTGTTTACCATTTGCATCATAATTTGTTGTGTCATCTTGGAAAGAAGGATGATTCTTTTGATGGTGACATGGAAAAACCCAAGAATTTCATTGAACGACTCCAAATGGTACAGAAAACAGTGCAAGATCATCTTGAAAAGAGAAAAGGCAAGTACAAGTATCGTATCGATTGCAAGCACCAAGTCGATGATGGATTTTGGCGTCACTTTTGTGAGGAGAAGCTTCAAAGTGAAGAACAATGAGAGAATGTTGAGATTACATCTTGCGAAGATTTTGCTTCATAATTCCTTAATGAGCTTCAACAAGACACCATTAGTGATAGAAGAACAAAGTCTTCAAGATGGGGGAATGTTGGTTACCTTTGAGTGAAGCCCAAGGAAAAAATTTCGTCAAAGTCCAAATGGATCAATATTGGAAAGGTGAGGGGGTTTTACCCTCATCTACTTGACAGTTGAAAGTGATATTTTGGGGTCCAAAAGCTTCTCAATGGGGAGGAGTGATTAGGTGCTCAGAAAAATGCTCAAATTTCAAAGTTGACGGATCAGTGTGGAACCTAAATGACTGCATAGTGCTCGTCGTTTTGAATTCTTCACAACTTGTTTCACAGAAAACAGACACCGTATGCTCCCAGAAACTCTTTTTTTTCTCTTTGTCAAACAAGCAAATTTTTGGAAAAAAAATTGCAGGGACAAGCTAGTCAGTAGTTTGTATTGGTGACTAGGCATGCACAGTGGCAGGTTGACTGGTCAACAGAATTTCTTCATCGAGTCGTGTGGTGCCAAGTGTCACATTGTCAATGGTTGTTGTGGCGAGTTTTTGATTGGTTAATTGGGTGGCCAACCACAGGTTTCCACATGGCCCAGCCAAGGGTCGCCACTTGGAAACTCAAGGGCCACAAAAATTGGGTCAAGGTCCGAGCGGAGTGGGCAGGGGTTGAACCCGCAACTTCCAAGCGTCCAACACAAACCATTTCCACTGTGCCATCACCATGAGACTTGATATATTATGGTTTCCACCAATTTTTGATATGATATGGGTTTCTCCATGGGGGAGGGGGTCGGGGTTTAGCCCCAACCTTGGTCACCACCTAGGGGTGGGACCATGGGTGGAAGGCTAGCCCCCCCACCCACTAACTAGAGCACTAACCGTAACATTATGTATCACGCCATGTGTCCACCGTCGAGACTGCCAGGAGCTGCTGGCATGCTAGCAATCCCCACTCACCGTGGAATTACATGCCAACCTCTGCCATGTGTGTACTTAAAGTTAACACCGATGGTTAGTGGAAAATTGTGGGGTTTTTATTTAAAAAAATAAATTTGACTTTTAAGCCTTATTGAGAAAATTAAGGCACCCACTATTTGTGCCGGGATTTGGCCAAATTGGTGCTCAGTTAGCGAAATTCCGAGCAAATTTGTAGGTTCGGTGCCAGATTTGGTGGAAAATGTGGAGCGGATAGTGCAGAAGCTAGGGAAATTCACAACTTGGGGAGGATTTGACCAAATTAGAGGGAGAAAGAGGCTACACAGACATTTTTGGGCATTCTGGAGCCATTAGAGCAGGTTTCAAAGATGTTTGATCATTGCAAATGTATTCAAAATATTCCAAATTTAGCATGCAGCTAATTGGAATATTGATTTTTGCTGTTTACCCTTAGGAGATGAATAAATGGGTAAGGAGACCCATACATTTCAGAAATAGAAATAAAATCCCTCTTGATGTGAAAAGGGATCATAAAAGTAATTGGATCTAGCACTCTCATGTGTGGAAAGGGACATTTGCATGTGGACAAAGTCAAGTTTGACCAAATCAACAAAATAAATGTAGGAGGAGTGGATTAACAATAAAAATAGCTCAATATGAATGAGTTTTAACCTAGACAACTATATGTGAGCTGGATTGAAGACCCTTAGGTGTGAACAGGGCTGAAGAAGGTTGAAGAGGTCAACCTTGACCAAATCAAACAACGCAGTTTTAGAGGAGCGGCTCTAATGAAGGTACAACGCAGTTTTGGAGGGAGATTGTTTGAGTGATGGCGAAAACCCTAATGAGTGGGACCCAAGGTGAGAAGGCTCACTTAGTTTATAAGGAAGACGATGGAAGCCATTTGAGGTTCGCTTATGAATTATATTTTTATGTCTTCTTAGACTTTTTCTCTCTTTAGTTGTTTAGCTAAGATTGCTGGTGCTGTTTAGCACTAAGGTATTCCTGTTTAGGAATTCCTTCTCTTCCCTTTGAGTAGCTCTTGGGAGAGAAATTATCTATCATTCCACACATATGGAATTGGTGCCAAGCTTCAGTCTTCAGTTTCAGCGCAGTTTCTGTAGGAGGTTGTGTTGAGTTGCAAGGTGTTGTAGTGGAGGGTTGAGAAACCCACTTTCTGAGTTGGTTTTGCATAGGAGGAAGGATTCCTTCTATTGAGAGATCAATTTGGAGGGTTATTGAGCTTATTTCAGACCTTTGGCAGTAGGCCAATGTATTATCATCACCTACAGTGTTATTCTAGTCTGGGAATTGCGTTATTTCTGGAGGGAAGTTTCAACAGTGTCTTTTGTGGCTCTTTTGGGGAGTTTTCTTGTGATTGGAGGGTTGAATCTTCCATGGGGGAAGACCTTTGATCAGATATACATCAGATCCATATTCTTACAGCCTTCTATAATCCTGTGCTTCAGTTTTCAGTGATTATTCAGTCTTACTGCTAAAGATCACCATTTGTATTCGAGTGTATGCCTAGAAACCCTTTCCGGGTTCTCTAGATTTTGTAATAAGGAGACTAGATCTCTGTTCTTGAGCCATATTATTTAATATAATCTCAGATCTATTTTTATCTACTATTTATGTGTACAAACCCTCATTATAATGCACTATCTCTTTATGTAGTAATTTCATGTTGCAGTAGTTTTGGGGTTTTTGCTTTTTCTAGCTATCCTAGGTGTGGGAGGTCTGTTTACCTCACCTAGTTTGAATTGTTTCTGATATACTCTTGGATTTAGGTTGTATATTGTCAGATCTAAGGGATCCAATTTTTTATTTCTTTTTCTCTAGCATATAATTCTGAAAATGCATTTTCCATGCATGCCTTGTTGCACAGTCCCCATTTTGGGATACTACAGTGGTATCAGAGCAAGATCTTTGGCTTAGCCTGTGAACTTCAAGCCAAGATGCTATAAGAAGAAGGAAAGAATAGAAATATGGAGAAAATGAGATTTGTCTCATCATTTTTTAGATCTATGAAGAACCTCTCCAAGGAGGTCAAACAGAAAGAAGAAAAGAGGAGTAGTGAAAATTCTAGAGGGTTTCAAGAGAACGAAGATCCATGCACTTCCTATGATCAGAAGAGGAAACCAATGTTACAGCGAGCTCCAAAGAATATGACTACGCCCTTTACTTTTGGAAAAGAGGACAAATTGCAGAAATATGGAGGACACTTGGATCGCAAGATTCTGAGTGAGTACCTTGTTGAGTACAAATATCAACCTAGAGCCTTCAAGGAGACTCTAGCTTTCCCTCAGTTCATTCAATTGGAGGAAGAATGAAGACCTTGTAGCAAAAGGGGAATCAAGGAAAATAGGTTTCTATTGTCTACTTTTGATGGGTCATCTACAACAAGGGTTTGGGAAAGGAAACTAGATGCATTCTTCCTACTACATCCTATGGTAGAAAGGGAGGTTGTAGAGATTGTAGCACTACACCTTGAGGGTAAAGCCAATATTTGGTGGTTTAGCCATTTAAGCCATGCAAGGGTGACTAATTTTGCTGAGTTTACTCAAAGGTTGATTAGCCTAATTTGGCAAAGAGATGTCAGAGGAGGAGAAGCCTTCACCACCATTGGAGGAGACTTGTACCAGCACTGTCACAACTATGGAGGAGCAACCTTCAACATCATTAGTTGGAGGAGCCAACACATTGGGGGAAGAAACTCTTACAACCATGCAAGGTGTTCCCAGGTTCCATCAAGGTATGATTAAATTTCCACTTTCTATTATTACAGAAAATCTTTTAGAAGGTTGTGGAAATCTACCTTTGCATGACCAAGGGTCAACACATATTACTGATTTGGAGCAGCAGGATTGCACTGCGCTGTGCAACCTTGAATTGATCAAGGAAGGGATGAAACATCATCATAATGAGCCACTATTGAGCTGCACACCACACTTGGGGTTGGGGTGTGAATTCTTGGAGGATAGGATGAACTTTGTCCCAAACAAACTCATGCAAAACCATAAGTTCATCCTTGAGCTGGGACATGAGACAGCCAAAACACCATGGAGGAGATTAACAGTGCTGTCAATAAGTAGTAGTGAGGAGGTTTTGCCTTTAACTCACTTGGATCTTTATGGATTCAAGATGATCATTGGTATGATATTTTTTCTAGGAGATCTCCAAGGAGTTGCATTTCAACATCCCATGAAATGCAAGAAGAGAAATCTGATTTGGGAGGATGGTAGTTTTCATTGGAAGGGTACCAAGGTTGAGCATGATGGGAGGCACCCAAATTTTGATGAATGGGTGTGGATGGGGAGCAAGAAGCTGTAAAGCTACTTGCAAATCTATGATACTGGGCAGCAGGAGGCTTGGCTGCATTGGCTACTCTTGAAGGAGTTTGGCCATCATGTGGCATATCCTCTTTCAAAGGGTATGTGGGTGAAGGAAGTTTGGTAGGATACTTGCATCATAGGGAAGCAAGGAGTATGGATGCATTGTATTGATATGACTCTCTTCATATCAATCATTATGTTTTCCTCACATGATTTTTATGATGGAGGTATGAGGAGGCAACAAAAACTTTTGTTGCTTGGGTTTTTCTTGGGAGAGCATGTGTAGATTTTCTCTCACACTTTGCATGATGTTACAGGAGTAAGAGATGGCACTATCATGGTGTAAAGGGGCTACTCCTTAGCCTTGTATGATTCGGAGGTACTTCCTCTTTGGAAGAAACTTATTTTATTTAGAAACATTATGAGAGATGTCTTTGACAATGAGCATGTCAAAGAATGGATTTATAAGTTGGCAGGAGCCTATTTGCATAGGCCAACAACACTGTCACTTGGGAGCTCAGACTTACTGATGGAGTGTCCCCAAGATCACTTCACATTTGATGCACTTGGTGGACAAGGAGGAGGTGAGAATGATGGAGTAGTGGATGGGGACATCTATTACTGTGATATGTTCTTCTTGACTTGGATTTCCAAGCATAAGAAGGAGGATCTCCATGCAGCACATGGTTCATTCCACTTCATGGGAGTATGCCCAACCACTATGGAGAACTTATTCATGGATCCATGCATCATCTTGCTTTCAACACATGGTAAGAATATTGTTTTTGCATATATTTATTATCTAACACAATATTTGCGTTCTCTTACCATTTCTATTCAGTGCATTGCTGTACAAGGGGGCAAGCTTCTTATTGAGCTCCATGGGAAAATTTTGGCCAACTATTATGATGGAGACAACCATATTTTGTATGAATTTGGGCAAGTGTTATATCACTTATTGTGTGCTCAGTTGATACACTCAGCCATTTACTATTTACTGGTAGATGTGATGACTTGCACAACTAGCCATCTATTAAGAAACAACTTGCCATGCTATTTTCTGAAGCAGCAGTGGGAAAGACTATGCTGGTTGCATTTGAGAGATCATTGTCCTTATCCTTTGGTACATATGGCAGCCAACATGATGCTAATCATGATTCAATTTTCTAATATTGTCTTTGTCATTATGAGGAACATGATTGGAAGAGAGACACATTGTGGGGGTGTGTCCTTGGGGAAGGAGATTTCCCACACTTTTTGCATTACATGTTCCAAGGGGAGCATGGGAGGAGATATGGCCACCACAGTAAAACACTTGCTTCTTTATGAGGTGGGCCATGGGATTGATTGGATACCATATGATGGTGACTTCCAACTCATCATATATGGGATAGTTTGGGCCAGCCTGATTCATAACATTGGAGAGGAGATCTTTGGAGGTCTAGTCTTCATCTTGCCACTTGAGGGCAATATTATTGCAGCCCAAGATCAATAGATAATCTAAAATTATCATAAGTGTAGAGGAGGATAGCGTGGGGTAGGCTAATTTTTCTACCATGTTCAGATTTTCAGCCCATCTACTTTGCAGGAGCTCAAGGTGGAGGAGGATTTTCAGGAGTTACCATGTTGAGAGGTAACTCATTTTGTATGGATACTTGCTTGGGGATGGGAGATTCATGTGGGAATGGTAGATACCAATTTATATCAGACCTCATGCCTCAAGAAGGCCTTTAAACAACCCATTGTTGCCTCCATGGGTATTTTACTATTACATGATGATAGCTATTTGGGATACTCACCAAAAGCTAGCTTGCATACTTGGGAGGAGCAACTTGGAGATGTCTTGATGAGACAACATCTTGATCCTTGGAGGATTTCATCATATGAGGATGCTAAAGGGGGAGAAGAAGAGGTTCTTCAGTTCTATCTTTACAATTGCTTGAGGACAAGCAACATTTGGGAGGGGAGGACTGTAATATTCCAAATTTAGCATGCAGCTAATTAGAATATTGATTTTTGTTGTTTACCCTTAGGAGATGAATAAATGGGTAAGGAGACCCATACATTTTAGAAATAGAAATAAAATCCCTCTTGATGTGAAAAGGGATCATAAAAATAACTGGATCTAGCACTCTCATGTGTGGAAAGGGACATTTGCATGTGGACAAAGTCAAGTTTGACTAAGTCAACAACATAAATGTAGGAGGAGTGGATCAACAATAAAAATAGGTCAATATGAATGAGGTTCAACCTAGAAAACTATATGTGAGCTGGATTGAAGACCCTTAGGTGTGAACAGGGCTGAAGTAGGTTGAAGAGGTCAACCTTGACCAAATCAAACAACACAATTATAGAGGAGTGGCTCTAATGAAGGTACAATGCAGTTTTGGAGAGAGATTGTTTAAGTGATGGTGAAAACCCTAATGAGTGGGACCCAAGGTGTGAAGGCTCACTTAGTTTATAAGGAAGAGGATGGAAGCCATTTAGGGTTAGCTTATGAATTATATTTTTATGTCTTCTTAGACTTTTGCTCTCTTTAGCTGTTTATCTAAGATTGCTGGTGCTGTTTAGCACTAAGGTATTCCTGTTTAGGAATTCCTTCTCTTCCCTTTGAGTAGCTCTTGGGAGAGACTTGATATATCATTCCAAACATTTGGCATTAGTTCCAAGCTTCAGTCTTCAGTTTCAGCGCAGTTTCTGTAGGAGGTTGTGTTGAGTTGCAGGGTATTGTAGTGGAGGGTTGAGAAACCCACTTTCTGAGTTGGTTTTGCATAGGAGGAAGGAATCATTCTATTGGGAGATCAGTTTGGAGGGTTCCTGAGATTATTTCAGAAATTTTGTAGTATGCCAATGTATTATCATCACCTAAAACGTTATTCCAGTCTGGGAATTGCGTTATTTGTGGAGGGCAGTTTCAGCAGTGTCTTTTGTGGCTCTTTTGGGGAGTTTTCCTATGATTGGAGGGTTGAATCTTCCATGGGGGAAGACCTTTGATCAAATATACATCAAATCTATATTCTTACAGCCTTATATACTCCCGTGCTTCAGTTTGCAGTGATTATTCGATCTTATTGCTGAAGATCACCATTTGTATTGGGGTGTATGCCTAGAAACCCTTTCCGGGTTCTCTAGATTTTGTAATAAGGAGACTAGATCTCTGTTCTTGAGCCATATTGTTTAATATAATATCAGATCTATTTGTATTTTCTATTTATGTGTACAAACCCTCATTAGAATGTGTTGTATCTTTATGCAGTAATTTCATGTTGCAGTAGTTTTGGGGTTTTGCCTTTTCTGGCTATCCTAGGTGTGGAAGGTCTGTTTACCTCACCTAGTTTGATTTGTTTATGATCTACTCTTGGATTTAGGTTTTATATTGTAAGATATAAGGGTTCCAAGTGTATTTTGTTTTATGTAGCATATAATTCTGAAAATTCATTTTCCATGCATGCCTTGCTAAGCATTCCCCATTTTGGGATACTACACGTAGGTAAACACACTTTTGAGCATAATAGAAGAGGGCCAAGCCATTGGAAGTTGGACCAAGGAGACGTAGCCCATGCAGGGTGAACTCCTTCATCATGTGTTGTTGTGTTACTATTTATGGTGACGTTCATGTTTGTTAGATGTTGTTGTTCAATGTTTTATTTATGTTAATTTTCTCAAGAGATTCACATAAAAGCTCATGGAAAGCTTTCAATTCACCTCATAATCCTTTAGCACTTTGTTTATATTTGAATTGGATTTAGCACAACAAACACTAATTTTCCCATTCATATCACTCTTCAAGGTCACCCGATGTTGCATTTGTTTCATGTGAAATTTTTCTTTATGATGTTTATCAATGAATTGTAGGTGTTTTACCATGTAAAGTATTGTTGCTTGAAAATGTTTTCGTCTATTCTATATGGAACAAAAAACATCAATTTTTCTCGATGGTAATTATAGGGGTGTTTATGCTTATTGTATTCTACATATCTAATGACATATGGCGTGGCATTATTTCATTCGTTTATGCCTTTACTTGTATAAGTTGCTGCAAATTCTGCTAAGCATATTTGCTTGATTGCTTTAGTACGATGGATATAGTAATCAATTATAGGACACATTATGTCGTCTAAATAATTTTTTTGACATTGTAATTTTTTTGTTTTTTCATGGTAAATGCTCATTTTTTGATGGGTGAAGTGTTTATGAGTATAAAATTCCTTGAACTTGTACTTAGTGTTAGAGATAAAATTATGTGCACAACTTGTTGTGCAGACACTTGTTTCATAGTCACCAAAGCTCTTCCGAGTCTAGTAATTGTTTTTATGATGTCAACGTTTTAGTTTTGATGTTCTTCTCGTATGTGTTTAACAATTGTTGTCATTGTTCTATCAAATTTTGTCATGTATGAGCTACAATCTATAGATTTTGCATATGAGTCAACTATGAATTGAGAGTCAGTGTTTGCAGCCCATATCTTTGTAATGTGTCTTGAAAAGTGATTTGTACACATGTATGATCGTTTTCTTTGTAATAATATTTTTGTACGATTCAAACTGCATGCTATTGCATGGATATACTCTCCATGCGTTAAATTAAAATCATTTTAAAAACCATCGAATGTGTATCCATCATCATATTTATAATTTTTCATTGTTTCAAAGATTAATTTTGCATTTTCTCTTGTTTTTTTATTTTCATACTCTAGAGGTCTTAATAATCTTGTTCTTTTCATAGGCGGTTGTGGGAAATTAAATCTACAGTTTAAATTTTTTCTTTTCCTACAAGTTTTTGTATGGGGATGATGGTGAAATATCTTTAAGTTATCTGCAATTATTGAGGAATTACAGGACAAATATGTATCATTAAGTTCTCAATCTCCATGTCTATATTTTTTCCAATGACCGATGCATTCATTATCCATAATAATGCATGGTCATGTTCGTTACCTCTATTTTGGAATTCTGTGGCGAAAACTTAATCTTGTATACTTCCATAGTACGTGTTATCATGAAATATTAAATTTCATAGAGCACATATTCTATTTCTATAAACACGAGCACACATTACAGGGTCATCTCTGATCAATGAGTCAATTTCATTGCTTTCAACTTCATTTTCATTTTCTTATTTGTTTCAATGCATTGATCAATGCTTGCTAACAATTTTCTACAGTACTAAGAGAAATAAAAAAAGTTGGTGGTCCTAGTTGTTGTATCATTGCATATAATCTCCTACGCATTTGTTCATGGTAGTCTAGATATGTACAAATAGAATTTAGGTCCATGTATATGATGTCTGATCTTGAAATACGATCAAGTTTTGGCTTCGATTTGACGTGTTTTTCTACTATCTTTCTGCCTTTTAGTTGTGTTTTTCTTATACTAATTGATACTACTAAACAATTAGTCTAGGATGATGTGTATTTCTTTGTAAAACAAGTTTTTTATATGATATGCAAAGTCTTGTTCTTTATGTAACACTTCCCATTTTGCAATTTTCTGATATAAAAAGTTGGTTGTTATGTCATCATCTTATTTTTCGCTGTAAAACAATGTGGGGAAACTCATTTCTTCTGGGTGTTTGTCTTGAAAAATCCCTAATAGAATGTATCCCTCTGCAGGAAAAATATTTAAATTGTTGATTTGAAGATCAAATATGTTGTATGAATCAATGAATCCGTGCACCAATGTTTAGTGATTGGTTCTTCATTATCTTGATACATAACTTCTTCATTGTTCTTGTGATGAAATTCTTCATCATCAATATATGTTTCATTTTCATATGATTCCTTGTTCTCTATGAATACTTGTTCCCATTTATCAGCGATTTTGTTTTTTTCTAGTTTGTAAAGTGTTGTCGCACATAACCGTTTTAAATCTTTCATCACAATGTGGGGACGAATGTGACCAAAACAATAAACATTTTTTAACTTTAGTCTCTTTTTAATTGCTACTGCAATTGTGTTAGTTTCATTTATGCCAAGAGGCAAGGCATGTTAAATCATTGAGATTTCAGTTGTAACATTGATAAATCCACCCGTAAGTCCCAATTGTGGCTTTTTATATCTATAGTTGAGTTCTCTTATTTGAAAAAATGGCAATCAAAATGATATCAATCTTTCTTCAAGCTCAATTATTGTTTTCACTATTCTTATACTCTTGTTTCATCTTATTTTTGTTGGAACAAGAAAATTTGGCTCTTGATAATTTTGCAATGCTTTCCTACAAAAATTTGCAAATGTACCTATTGTTAATATTGTTTGGTGAGGTTTGTTTCAATTTCATATTTGCTTTTTTATTCAATTTTGTTTTTTCATTAGAGGAAATTTCAGCCTAAAAGTACCCATGAAATTTTCATGTAATTTTCAAGTCATAATATGTAAACCAATCAAAATGTTTTAAATTTAGAAAGAGGTACATGTAAATATTTTGGAGGGGAAAGAAGAAAAACTACTTTTTTTAATTGTATTTTTTACGTATCTCCTTATAGGTTTACTCAAATTTCAAGTTTAGACACTCGTTGGATGCAGAATTAAATTCCACATCCAACAAGTAGCCATTATTCATACTTTTGAGAAGACTGAAATTGATAAAAATTGCATATACATTCAAAAAATGTGTTTCAACACATTTTTTGAATGTATCTGTGATTTTTATCAATGTTGGTCTTCTCAAAAGTATGCATGATAGGTACTCGTTGGATGTCGAATTTATTTTTTCATCTAATGAGTGTATAAACTTGAAATTTGAGTAAACCTATAAGGAGATACATCAAAAATACAATTAAAAAAAGCAATTTTCTTCTTTTCCCTCCAAAATTCATAACTTTTATTTTATTATTTTAACTATTAATTTATTATTTTTCCTTAGGAGGCCACTTTTAGGCTTAAATTTCCTCTAATTTAGATCTTTTTGTTCGATAAGTGTAACATATATATATTTTTAAAGTTTTTTAACATGTCATACAATCGAAGATAGGCACATCTGTGATTTCTCTAAGAAAAATTTCTTCTGCACTGGTAATATGTTTTGCCTTATTACGATTTTGTTTTTTGCAATTTCTATTTTCTACAATGGTATAGTGCAATTTTCTTTTAAACCTTTGTAGTTGAATTTATTTTTTCTAGAGTATTTTTTTTCCCTAGCAATAATTTTTATCCTATGCAAAGATAGAGACTTTTCTCCTATATTTTTGAAACATAGTTTCAATGTTATGTTTATATACGTTTAAACTTTCTTCAATGGAATTAATACTATTTTTTTCGTTTGAATTTTCACTACGTCGAATATTATTTCTCCTTTTGCAAAAGGACCTATATAGAGTTCTATTTTTCCTGTTTGAAGTGACCATAGGTCGATTTCTATATTAAATATCCTAGCAAGCCATTGGAAAACAAATATTCCACCCTCAATTTTGCTTTCTTCGTAAGGGAATGTCAATTGTATCATGTAACCCTGCCAATTTGTTATTTTTGGCACATTTTTTATAACATCAAATATATGTTTCAATTCATTTATATGCAAAAGAGTCTTTTTGCATTATTGCATTGAAAAAAGTTTTTGAAACTAAAAGTCTTAGACAATTCACACTATATTCAAAATTTTCTAAGTGGTATATTGTTTCAAAACAACTTTCACCATATGTACTTTGCAACATGTCTACATTGTTGACATTGTTTTCACTAGTATTATGGAACATGTTTACATTTTCAACATTGTTTTCACTAGTATTACGTGAGCTATCATTGTTTCTTTTGTGAAGTAGTGGCTCAAAATGTATCGCTAGTGGGTTGTCATTATGGAACAATATGTCATATGTGTTTGTAGATAAGTTTGCATTGAAATGAAAATAACTCTTTCCCTCATTTTTGAGCCAAACACTTATTGGTATTTTAAGCCAGTTGGAGGCCCAATGTACACAAAATGTATTTCCCTATAGACCCCTATTTTGAGGATATATATTAATTGATGTTGATTTAGACATCTTGTTCAAATAGACTTCTGGGTCGCTAATTTTGCGCATTTCTGTCAAGGAGAAATTATTTAGCTCAACTTTGTGAGATGAAAATGCTTCATCACCTCCCTTTCCCAGATAGACTCTAAAGTGTTATATTATTCCTTCTCTTATTTCTTTAGATGTGTATCTAAAGTGCAACAATATTTCTAGTGCATTAAATAAACAATCTCCTACAATGTATGAGAAGTTTTTCAAGAGAAATAATCCATAATATTCTAAAAAAACATTGATATCAACTATGGGGTTGTTGTCATCTACTTTTATTTTTCTTTCTAAGTTGATAATTTTCTTCTTAAATTGTTTCATTATAGTGGAGAACATAAAATGATGCAAACAATGCAAAGAAGTCAATAGTTCAAATCTTAAGAGAACTTTATGTACCTGATGCTCGTTGATGCTACATTCCTTGATTAAGCCACTAAGGATGCTTTAGATGAAACTTTAATTTCCTACAATCAAGTAATATTCAAACGTAGAAATGGCATGTTCTAGTGTCTTATCTAGTACTGTATAGGCATTAATAAGTAATATATCTATGAACGACATTTTTTAAGAAAAATAATTAGTTTTTTTTTACTCAAATGAAAATAGTCTTGTGAAAATTTTAGAACTAATGAAATTGGAACCATATATGTGAAGTATATGTAAATTTGTTTTAAAAATTAGATATATTAGTTGTTTTCCCAAGATATAATTAAATCTTATTTTTATTGTTTAATTGAATCCCATCTTTATATTATAAGGAAAACGAAATGATCTTCATCAAGACTCTAGTACGATTTTTTTGTTGTTTTGCCTTAAAAATCAACCTTTGTTTTTATTTAATCTTATAGTTATCTTTTCATAAGAAGAAACACGACAAGTTTTCTCTATTGAAAGATAATAAATTGAAAGAAATTGAAATTGTCTGAACAATGAAGTTGAAGTTGCGATTGTAAATTCAATTTCTTGAATATATGTAAATTCAAAATAATCCAAGCTAACCAAAATACCTTAGTCTACAAAGAAATTAAATAGAAAAAAAAATGTTAAAGAAAAAAAATAAAGTAAAAATTATGATCGTATATCTTAGATGAAAAAAAATAGTGGAATTGTATTTAGATCATGATTGAAGAACAAATTGCTTGTTTTCATTGTTAGTTACCAAAGTTAAATTAGTATGTTCAACCACTTTGGTAGCCATCATATGCAAAATGTGTCTCTCCATAGTCCTTTTTCGATTGACAATTACTATATAACGAAGAGAATCACATTTTATGTAGGAATATGTTAACATCATGAATTCCATGAAGTTTATACAACACATCAAGTGTTATTTAATATTGGTATGATTGGAGTAAAGTTGTGATGGGATGAGTGGGCATTGAAGCCCAAGTGTCGGATTTTGAGATATAAGACTTATGAACCCCATTTCCATCAGGATTGGAGAATTTTTTTCCACATTCTACTGTGTCTAAAAGGTACACACTAGCCAACATTTCACTGATACCATGCTTCATAGGATATAGCCAAGAAGGGTACCAAAGGTTCCCTCTATCCAGGATGTGAGTAATGTTTCTCCTAAAAATCTACTCAAGAACCCACCAATGAGAACCAAATTCTCAAACTCCATAATGTCATTGAGTTCCACTACATCATTGAGCAAGACATTAATGGCCTCTAATTCATTTCTTAAACATTTATTATGCTTACAAATATTTCCTAGTCCTCCCAAATTTTAAGTCTCAATGTGTAGAGCTATTGGAATCAAAGGGAAATATTTCGCTCATTAGCTCACTAGTTAGATGTAATCTAATAAACACTGGCTCTGATATTTATTTAATAAGCCTTTAGAAATTTTGGAGCTACTAGAGCCTACCATCAAGTCTAAGGTAGATTTTCTAGAGGAACTATTGGTTTGGGGAGAAATCCATTACGATGAGTTTGATATTCCCACTTGATCGATAGCTCGGACCTCATTTTTGAAGGTTATTGATTTCCTTGACTGTATTTACCACTATCCTCCTTATGTTTTCCTTGAAAGAAAGGGTGGGGTGAAGAGGTGACTATTATTGTTTCAGGATTATATATGTCCAAATAATAAGCTTGGTCACTAGGGTATTGTTAGGATATTCCGACACATAGGAAATAGTTAAGTATAACTTGGTCTAGTGTAAAGTTAGGTAAAGTGTGTTTCTTTACTATGTACATTTGTAACTTATAATCTGATGGTCACGATTTGTAGTGATCCAACGGTTCACTCTCTCCTCAGTATTAATGACACTTGATCCGTGGCTTAACGCTTAATTGGTCCATGATCTCTATTTAAAGAGCATGGAGGGTCATTTGTCTGGTAACTATTTATGAGAGAAACATATGTAAATTTTATTTTTATATTAATAAATTCCCTGAATTGGCCGCGTTGGCTCAGGCTGTGGATTGTTTCCCTCTTCGAGGGTTTTAACCACGTGATATACTAGTGTACTGATTTGTGATCTGTTTGTGAGCAGTGACTTTTGGTGTTTGATCTAAGGAACTTTTGTAAATTCCTACATGGTATTAGAGCTATTTTGAGGGCCGCATTCATTTTTTATCCAAATCCAAAGCCAATTTGACTGCATGCAACTGTCGTTTTCTAGATCTACTATTTCTGAACTTTTTTGGGCTTCGAGAACAACTCTGTTGTGTCTGGAGCGTCTGTTATAGTGAGGAACCCCTTTCATTTCATGCGAAAAGGTTTCTGGTTGCCCAAGTTATGTCATTTTAGATCTGGAGGTACAAAGTATCTGTTTTGCAGTTATATTTATTAATCATTTTTTTTTAAATTTCCGTTCCCTCTGTTTATTTCCGTTTATATTTTTTCTATTCCTGGATCTATACCCTATTCTATTTTTATACTCTTTTCTCTGTGTTGTGTGTGAGCTTGGCAAATTAGAATCATGAAGACATGATTTTTTTGCTACGTATGCTCTTTCCCCGCGTCTTTGTGCAATCTCGGGAAATCAGAAATAGCAAAAACGGATAGTTGCCGGTAAGGCTAATTGAAAATCTAACTTTCTGCTGTAAGGGTTGTGTTCCATTTTTTTGTGCTCAGATTTTGTGTTTTTTTTGCAGGAAAAAGAACGCACACCGAAGAGTAAAAAAAAAAAAACCCTTCCTCCTTTCAAACAATTATCGAATCCTTTTATTAGCTCACTTGGTGTAAAGTTAATTTATGAGAATAGAGGTCTTGGGTTCAGGTCTCTTTCTCAAGCTTCTTTTTCTAAAAAGGTTATTGTTAAAGGGGCGAGTTTTTTTTTTTAAAGTAGAACTTCATCATCAAATTTCAACCATTCCCGTAATTATTCGGCATCTACAACTCAGTTTTTTCAAAAAAGCATAACTTCTTCATCCAGAAGCCGTTTTTCGAGCTGTTTTTTTTTAATCGGCCTAATTTTTCGAGATATCTCCATTGGAAGAGTTATTTTAGCTCTTTTCAGCTTCATATTTTAAAAAAAAATGGAAATTTCATGCCCTGTTATTCTTAACAACACCAATTATTTCCAATGGCTACCTCATATGGTAGATTTACTTAGAATTAAAGGGCTTTATAGAATAGCCACAAGGCAAGAAACTAAACCTACCAATGGAGATAAAGCTGCTAAATGGAAAAATAAACAAGATGAAGCACGAGGGTTGATAGGAATGTCCATTGCTCAAGATCTTCGATTTCATATCCTTGAGATTGACACCCCTAATGAAGCCCTAAAAAAGCTAAATAATGTTTTTGGTATTCAAAATCAAATCAGGGCCCACCAGCTTGAAAATGAGTTGCTTACTTTTAACCCCAATAATTTCTCCTCTATTGAAGATTTTTTGTCCAAATTCAAGACCCTTAGACTTCTTTTAGAAGGTTGTAAGGTCAAAAAGGAAGATGGTAGCCTCATATATTCCATTCTTGCTAGGCTTGGTCCTGCATACTCTGTATTTGTTTCCACCTTCCATTCCAATAGAAAAGCCAACATTTCTCAAGGAACAGCCTACAAGAACCCCACTTTTCATGCATTTTGTGATTCTTTGATAAGAGAACAAGAAAAAATATTACACCTTGGTCTTATCACTTCTAGAAACGCTTCTAAGAAAGCCTTAGTAGCCCAACAACAACCATATCAAAAGAATCCCAGGAAGCAATATCCTAAAAAGTATGGTC
This sequence comes from Pinus albicaulis, assembly GCA_034641835.2. Taxonomy (NCBI): domain Eukaryota; kingdom Viridiplantae; phylum Streptophyta; class Pinopsida; order Pinales; family Pinaceae; genus Pinus; species Pinus albicaulis. The sequence goes on along the minus strand of CM076570.1, from coordinate 478,203,633 downwards.
CTAAACCAAACAAGGGTCCTAAGCAATTTCAGCTGCAAACTAAAAAAGCGTCTCACCAAACTGATAAGGCAACTAAAAACAAAGGGAAGAAAACAGATAGGCATTGAAAATTTTGTAATTGTGATGGCCATGGAGAGTCCAAATGTTTTAAGATCAAGATGGAATCCATGGAAGCAGTAATGAAGAAGCAACACATCAATTTGGAGACCTCTTCAACTTCATCTTTAGGAATGACACTTTCTGCTTGTGGTTGTCAAGCATCTGGTTATGCATTAAATGTATCTTCTTCTTCTCATTCTCATGAGTGGCTCATTGATTCTGGAGCTTCTTACCACATGGCCAAAAATAAAGCCATGTTTTCTTATTTAAATTATTGTAACACCAAACATATTTATGTTGGTGATGATAGATCTCTTAGTGTTGTAGGATCTCGAACCATTCATCTAGATAATGGTTAGCTTAATGATGTACTATGTGTTCCTACCTTGTCATGAAACCTTCTATCTGTTTATCAGATAACTCATTCAGGTGAAGGGAAAATAGTATAATTCTCACCTCATGATGTTATAATCAAGAACCTCAAATATCCTAGACATATTTTAGCTACTGGCATTGCTGATGATTCCACAAGGTTGTATAAGTTTGACAACTTTGGGTCATCATGTCTTCCCTCCATTTTTGTTGCTCATAATGATGAAGTGAACAAACTTTGGCATGAGAGATTTGGTCAATTAAACTATCGCTCTCTTCAAACTCTATGTAAATAAAATATGGTGACAGGTATTCCTATGGTATCTTGCCAAGATGGTGTTTGATCAGGATGTGTACTTGGAAAACATCATCGGGATAGTTTTGACAAACGTGCCTCTTGGCACGCTTCAGCCCCTTTGCAACTTGTGCACGGTGGTTTATGTGGTCCACTTCCTGTTGTTTCTTCCTCTGGTTGCAAGTAATTCTTAACTTTCATTGATGATTTTTCCATACGCACTTGTGTATACTTCTTAAAACTCAAGAGTGAAGTTTTTAACATGTTCTTGGCCTTTAAGGCCTTTGTTGAGAAACAATCTGGACATCAAATTTTTAAGTTAAGACCAGACAATGGAGGAGAATATGTTAACAAAAAATTTATCAACTTTTTCATTGAGCATGGCATTCAATTGCAACATATTGTTTCATATACTCCACAACAAAATGGTGTAGCTGAAAGGAAGAATCACACCTTAAAATGGTGTATGCTTCAATCTAAAGGACTTAGTCTCAATTTTTGGGTAGAAGCAATTAACTATTCAAATTACATAGTAAATCACACTCCTACCAAGGTTTTAAGGAATGTAACTCCAGAAGAAGCCTGAAGCTCAATCAAACCAAATGTAAGTCACTTTCATGTTTTTGGAAGTGATGCTTGGGCCCATATTCCAGATGCGAAACATAAAGCCTTAGAACCTAAGAGTGAAAAATGCATTTTTGTTGGCTATTCTAAAGATGTCAAAGGATATGGACTTATTCAACCAAAATCCAAAAATATAGTCATTAGAAGAGATGTAAAATTTGATGGAAATACATCGGCCTGTGAGCCTAGTTTGACAGGTGTGCCACGTTTGGCCTGCGAGCCTGATTTGGCATATGTGCCACCTCTCTCTATCTCTTATATTTTTGATAGAATTTTGTTGTGTAACCAGCTCCAAAAATAGAAGAAAAGAGATATCAACACCTTAGAAATAAGCCACTTCGAGGGGGCAACCTCCAATACATTACATAAATGAACAATTCTTGGATGATACAATTTACAAAACCTCCTTTCTATATATAGGAGTCCATGGGGCCATAATGTAACCCTAGTGGGCCACAATGTAATCCTAGCCGACCTAACAATAATAATTTGAGGGCACAATAATAACAAAATGGGGGTTACAAGGGTACAATAACAATAAGGGGGCTACACTAACAACAATAAGGACTATACTAGTTATACAAGGACCCCAACATGCCCTCTCTCCTCTTCAACAAAAGCCGAATCTACCCTGAGAGCTCGAGGGTGCTTCGCATAAAATTCTCATCCCCATGTAGAATCTTCAAAGGGGTAAGTTCTTCCACTCATGAGATTCAAATCATCGATCCAGTCGTTTAGTTCTCTTTTTCCATGACCACTCTGTGTTCTAATATGATTTTTCCTCTCATCAAGTTCTTATGAATATTGTTTGAACCTGAAGATTTTCACCTTATAACCTTCTTTAAGCATGAAACATGGAAAACTGGATGCACTCGCGAAGAAACAGGAAGCTCCAATTTGTATGCCATAGTACCAATCTTTTGCAACACCTTGTAAGGACGATAATACTTTGGCGATAATTTATTATCCTTCTTAGCTTGCTTGAGGGACATTTGTTTATATGGTTGTAGCCGTAAAAATACCCAATCTCCTACATCAAAACTTCTTTCGCTGCGATGTTGATCTGCCTGTTGTTTCATTTGATTTTGTGCCAAATTCAGGTTATCCTTTAAGAGTTGGAGAACTTCTTGCTGATGCTCGATGTGATCTTCCACTGCTTGAAACTTCGAATTTTCCCTTAAAGATGATGTGATGGATGGTGGATGATATCCATAAAGTGCCATAAATGGGGTCATTTTTGCTGCAGTATGGAAGGAAGTGTTATACCACCATTCAGCGAGAGGTAACTACTTGACCCATTGTGTTTGTTTATCAGATACAGAACAACAAAGATATCCTTCTAAACATTTATTTACTATCTCAGTTTGACCATCAGATTGAGGATGATAAGATGAGCTATGAGCTAATTGAGTACCCAAACAAGAAAATAACTCCCTCCAAAAATTTCCAGTAAAAATGGGATCTCTGTCGCTCACAATAACCCTTGGGCTTCCATGTAGCTTTTGAATTCTGTCCATAAATGTAGTAGCAACCGTACTTGCTTTAAATGGATGAGATAATGCACAAAAGTGTGCATACTTGGTAAGTCTATCAACTACCACCATGATGATACTCTTTCCTTCGGACTTAGGTAAACCTGTGATAAAATCCATTGAAATATTCTCCCAACATTGACTTGGAATGGATAAAGGTTGTAGAAGTCCTGGGGTCTTAATTGTCTCAACTATATTCTGCTGGAAAACCAAACATTCCGCCACAAACTTTTGAATATCAGATTTAAGGCCATCCCAAAAAAATTCTTTCTTCACCCTGTGGTAAGTCTTTAAAAATCCTGAGTGTCCTCCTAAAGGAGAAGTGTGCAATTCCAGAAGAATCTTTTGTTTTAGTTGGGAATTTTTACAAAGATATAAGCGATCTTTGTACCATAAGGAATCATTTTTCCAACTAAATGTATCAGATGTACTAGGATCTTGCTGCAACTTTTGAACGAGTGTCCATACATCTTTGTCCTTCTTCCATTCATCTCTTGCTTCGGTTATCCAATCTGGTTGGATAATAGAAATGGCACAAAGCAATGCTTCCACCTCTTCATTCTTTCTCGAGAGTGCATCTGCAACAACATTAAGCTTTCCTTTTTTGTAGATTATTTCAAAGTCATAACCCAACATCTTTGTGACCCATTTTTGCTGCTCTTCTGAAGATAGTCTTTGTTCCAAAAAGTGTTTCAGACTATCATGATCAGTTTTTACCTTGAAGTGTCTTCCCATTAGGTAAGTTCTCTATTTCTTTAGTGCATGCAGTATTGCTAACATTTCCTTCTCATAAATAGGTTTCTGTAAATACTTTCCTTTGATTGGACGACTTTCAAAAGCAATGGGTCTTCCTTCATGCATTAAAACAGCACCAATTCCATTTCCTGAGGCATCACATTCCACAATAAAGGTTTTTGTGAAGTCTGGCGTAGCTAAGACCGGTGCTAGGCACATTGCCTCTTTAAGATGTTCAAAGACCTTAGTTGCTTCAGGAGTCCATGAAAATGCATCTTTCTTCAATAATGTTGTTAGAGGTGCTACTATTCTCCCATAATTCTTAACAAACTTGCGATAATACCCTGTTAACCCGAGAAATCCTTGCAACTACTTTATGGTCGTGGGGACTTTCCATTCCTTAATGGCTTTAATTTTGTTAGGGTCTACTTTAACACCCTCGTGAGATATAATATGACCCAGATATTCCACCTCTTGTACTCCAAAGAAACATTTGGATGTTTTTCCATATAATTGTTTCTCCTGCAATAGTTTGAGCACCCTGTCAACATGTTGAACATTATCCTTCCAAGAACTGTTGTAGATTATTATATCATCAAAAAATGCTAGCACAAATTTTCTAAGGAAGGGTTTGAAAATGGAATTCATCAACCCTTGAAATGTAGAAGGTGCATTGGTAAGGCCAAAAGGCATGACCAAAAATTCATAATGACCCTCATGAGTTCGAAATGTCGTTTTTGGAATATCTTCAGTCTTCATTCTAATTTGATGATATCCTGAACGAAGATCCAACTTGGTAAAATAAATTGCTCCATGTAATTCATCCAATAATTCATCAATCACAGGAATGGGAAATTTATCTTTAATGGTGAGTTTATTGAGCTCCCTATAATCCGGACACATTCGCCATGATCCATCCTTCTTGTGTACCAATACTACGGGAGCAGAGAAAGAACTTTGACTAGGTTGAATTATACCCATCTCTAACATTTCTGCAATCATACGTTCAATTTCACTCTTTTGGAAGTAAGGATATCTATAAGGCCTGATGTTTGGAGGAACACTTCCTGGAATCAAATGAATAGCATGATCATGATCACGAATAGGTGGGAGTCCTTTGGGAGTTTCAAACACCTTGGAATGATTGTCCAAGACTTGTTGAAGATCTGCAGAAATAGATGATTTTGATGTCGGAACTTCTAGTGAGCATAATTGTGCAATTACGCCTCGTTGTTCTTTCTTTAGAAGCTTTGTCATGACATTAGAGCTTATTATCCTTCCTGGCTTCCCTTCAATACCCCGTAATTCGACTTCCTTTCCTTCTGCAAAAAATTTCAAGAAAAGTTCTTGAAAATTAAAAGCTACCGTCCCCAAAGATTGTAACCATTGTACTCCTAGTACAACATCAGCACCTCCCATAGGAATGGAAAGCATTGGACTAGTCAATACATATTCCCCCATGGTTAGCTTGATATTATGACATTTTCCTGAGCAATTTATAGTTCCTCCATTCGCAACCATCACTTGACATTCTGGTGCTGGGTATAGGAAACAATTTAATTCCTTGGCTACCTTACAATGAATAAAATTATGGGTGCTACCTGAATCAATCATCACTATTACCTTTTTCTTCTTGATATGTCCTTCTATCTTGAGAGTTTGAGGAGTGGTAATTCCTGCCAGTGCATTACACGATATGGTCGGATTCATTTCTTCCCCTTCTATGGTTGGTTCTTGGTGTATATCCTCTTCTTGTTCATTTTCTTCTTCCTCTTCACAATCTATGTAAAATAATTTCTTCTCAGCACACTTATGACCTTTAGTGTATTTACTATCACAACTGTAGCAAAGCCCTTTTGCTCTTTTTTCTTCCAATTGTTGTGGTGTCAACCTTGTAGGTTGTGGAAATCTAGGCGTAGCAACACTTCCTTCTTTATAGAATTGAGTGGTAGGCTTCCTTATCGCCATAATTTTACATTCAACTTTTCTTGCCAACCCGAATGCCTTCTCCAATGAATCAAGTTCCAAAACGCGAACTTCATGTTGGATGTTATCCTTTAAAGTGCCTATGAAGAGATCAATCCTGTGTTCCTCTGGAATATCAGTTACCCTTATATTCAATTTTTGGAAGTCCTCAATGTGCTCCCCCACTAAGCCCTTTTGTTTGAGATTTATCAATTGGCTAAAGAGGGTGTTGCTCTTTGTATCCTCTTAATGTGCTATCATTTCCTCTGTAAAAATTGACCAAGTGACAATTTTTTTACCGGAGAAAAGCCATCGATACCATATAAATGTATTTTGTTCTAAATGTAAAGTTGCAATGCGTACCTTTTGTGTGATTTGCACGTTATGGAGATCAAAATATTGCTCCATCTGTAGTATCCATGTTACAGGATCCTTTCCATCAAACTTCCTCATATCCATTTTTGGAATATGGTGGTTCTTCCCACCAAAATTAGAGTTTATGAAATCACGATTAACATTTATTTTGTTCTCATCATGAGTTTCTTCTACTATCTTTTCACCATTATGAAACATTTCTTGTATCAACTTTGTCAAACCTTCTATGTCTGATTTTAGATCCTTCTTCATGTTTTCCATGTTGTATTTTATGTCATCCATCTTAGCTTCCATGCCAAATTCCATGCCATCCATCTTAGCTTCCATTCCATCCATCTTAGCTTCCACGCCTTTCTTCAAAACTTCCATTTCATTTTTTGTTGCTCTTTGTGAGAGCGAAATTTGGTGCACTTGCTCTTGTAATTTTGATAGATCATGTTGCAATTCTTCATCTTCATGAGTCATAGTAGAGCCTTCTGAAGGCTTAATGGGTGTGGAATTATTTTTACGGGGCATCTTTTGGAACCCAATACTGATATCTATTCTACAATATGCCCTTGGAATCAATTCAAATTGATTCTTCAAACAAGACTTATGCAATTCGGAAAAAAAAATACACACTGTTTTCTTGCTTTTGAGGAGCTCGATATTGAAATTGGATTATATCTGTGATTGCAACACTTAAATATTTGAATTTCGGTATTGACGTAGCCCTCTGAATTCTCTTTTGAATGCCACAAGTCTAACCTGATTTGGATTCTCCAAGACAAAGTTGTGTACAATCTCCCACAATGACCTAATTATGGACTAGTTCAGTAGAGCGAACTTGTACGACTTTCCACGTGTCATTGTGTCATCCTTCAGCTCTGAAATTGATAGCCAAGAAACTAAATTCTGTGTACTTGCGAGCACTTTTTACGACACTCTAATCTGATGCTCAGAGAGAGAGTTATGAATCTTTTCCAACGATCACCTCTTTGAGATGAAATTCAGGAGCCTGAAAAGGCACTACCTTCCACAGATCATATCTCCGAAAATATTGCGAACAAAGCTCTGAAATTTTTTGACGAGTTTCCTCAGGATTTTGGCTTCACACCCTAAAAATTTAAGATTATAAACCTTCGTAGAATTTTTTTTTATAGTGAAAATGCCACGATGACCTGTTTAGAGAAGCAAAACCCTAGAATCCAAAGCTCTGATACCAAATGTTGTGTAACCAGCTCCAAAAATAGAAGAAAAGGGATATCAACACCTTAGAAATAAGCCACTTCGAGGGGGAAACATCCAATACATTACATAAATGAACAATTCTTAGATGATACAATTTACAAAACCTCCTTCCTATATATAGGAGTCCATGGGGCCATAATGTAATCCTAGTGGGGCCACAATGTAATCCTAGCCGACCTAACAATAATAATTTAAGGGAATAATACTAACAATATGGGGGTTACAAGGGTACAATAATAACAATAAGGGGGTTACACTAACAACAATAAGGGACTATACTAGTAATATAGGGACCTAAAAAATTCCTTCGAGCTCAGATGATGACAGTGAGGATGAAAATCCTCCTCCACCTCTTGAAGATATTCCTTCTACTCCACAACTTCCAAGATGGGTCCACTCTACTCAAGATGCAGCAGGTTCTCTTGCAGGTGACCCTGCAGATCGATGATGTACACGTTCTTAGTTCGAAAAAGCCTCTTCCTTATTGGCTCAAGTTCTAGAAAATCCTGATCCAGGCACCTTTGAAGAAGCTTCTGGTCATCTAGATTGGGATGAAGCTATGAATGAAGAATATCGTTCCTTATTGGAAAAAAATACTTGTGATCTTTTTCCTCTTCCAAAAGGAAGAAAACTTGTTAGATGCAGATGGGTTTACAAAACAAGTTTTTGACCAGATGGAAAAGTGGATAGACATAAAGCTCATCTTGTTGCTAAAGGGTTTTCACAAGTTGAAGGCATTGGCTATATTGAAACCTTCTCCCCTCTTGCCAAAATGAATTCTATCTACCTTGTTCTTTCCTTTGCTGTCTGCTTTAAATGGGAATTCCATTAGATGGATGTTAAATTCGGATTATTACATGGATATTTGCATGAAGAAATCTACATGGAACAACCCCCTGGATTTATCCAAAACGACTATAGCCTTGTTTTTCGCCTTAGGAAGTCTCTTTATGGCCTCAAACAAGCTCCTCGGGCTTGGTATGCTAAAATGGATAGATTTCTATTAGATAATGGATTTTCTAGGTGTCATTCTGACAACACTGTCTACACCAAGAAAGTGGGTAAGTCCTTCACCATCCTTGTTCTTTATGTTGATGATCTTATCCTTACTGGTAGTGATCCCAACCATATAAACCATGTGAAGTCTAGCCTCAAAAATAAGTTTGAAATGACATACTTAGGACACTTGCATTATTTCCTTGGTCTTCAAGTCTTGCAATCCAAATAAGGTATTACCCTCTCTCAGTCCAAGTATGCCTATAATATTCTACACCACTTTCACATGGAAGACTGTAAGCTAGCCCCTTATCCCTTTTAGTCTGGAGTCAAGCTTTCAGTCACTTGTACTACCCATGAAGTTGATGCTACCTTATACCATCAACTTGTTGGTAAACTTCTGTATCTAACCCATACCAGTCCTGACCTTTCCTTTGTTGTTGGTCTTGTCGCTCAGTTTATGCACCAACCTCATGAAAGTCACTAGAAAGAAGCTAAACAAATACGTTGATATATTCGAGGTATGGTTTAGTTCGGGATTCATCACAGTGCAGGAGAATCTCCATTGTTGATTGGTTTCACTGATTCTGATTGGGCTGGTGACCCTGATGATCGAAAGTATACTGCATGATATGCATTCACTCTTGGTTCAGGACCAATTACTTGGTCTTGTAAGAAACAAAGTGCCATCTCTCTTTTTTCGACAGAAGCAAAGTATCGTGGTGTCGTTGAAGCCATCAAGGAAGCCATGTGGCTTCAATAGATCTTGTCTGAATTTGGTCTTCATCAGCAACATCCAACTACACTTTGGTATGATAATCAGAGTGTCATTCAACTTTGCAAAGATCCATTTCAGCATTAGCGTATGAAACACATTGAGCTTCATATACACTTCATCAAAAAGCTCATTCATTATCGTGTTCTTGAGGTACAGTATTGTTCAATCAATGATCAAGTTGCTAATATCTTTACAAAGGCTCTCACAGAAGTGAAATTTACCAAAATTCGATCCATGCTTGGAGTTCAGGAAAGTTATCATTAAGGGGGGATAGGCTCTAATGCCTCCTTCCTTCTCCTATTGTGTCACCTTTGTACATCCTTCAATCCTATCCAAATTTTTTCTTAAGGGGGGATGTTATGATATTTCGACACAGAGGAAATAGGCTCCTTTTGTGTCACCTTTGTAAATCCTTCAATCCTATCCCAAGTTGTTCTTAAGGGGGGATGTTAGGATATTCCGACACATAGGAAATAGTTAAGTATAACTTGGTCTAGTGTAGAGTTAGGTAAAGTGTGTTTATTTACCATGTACATTTGTAACTTATAATCTGACAGTCATGATTTGTAGTGAATCGACGATTCACTCTCTCCTCGGTATTAATGACACTTGATCCGTGGCTTGGCAGCTGATTGGTCCATGATATCTATTTAAAGAGCGTGGAGGTTCATTTGGCTGGTAAAAATTTATGAGAGAAACATATGTAACTTTTCTTTTTATATTAATAAATTTCCTGAAGTGGTCGCGTTGGCTCAGGCCGTGGACTGTTTCCCTCTTCGAGGGTTTTAACCGCGTGATATACTGGTGTACTAATTTTTGATCTGTTTGTGAGTGGTGACCTTTGGTGTTTGATCTAAGGAACTTACCTTGTAAATTCCTACAGGTATCCTCCAGCTGAATCTCCAAAATTATTTGCATTTTCATTTCCCATGAGCTTAGGTCTTCTCATAGCATCGATGGGGTGGAAGGATTTTGGGGTGCCACAGATGTCCATTGGGTCGATCCATATTAGTTTATCCCCCAATGTATTGTTATAATAATCAACCAAGACCTCTTCCATGAAGCTAGGGTTGAAGAATGTCAAACCTTGAAGCACAAGCCTTGAAGTGCCTCTAGGAGAAACCTTTTAAATAAAAAAAACCTCATTGTAGAGATCCAATTAGCCTCTATCTCGAGAAAATATCCATACATTTATCATCATTAGGTGTTTTAGCATCTACATGAACAGGCATTATTTTATTTTTTATCACCCATCTCTTATTCTTGTGCTAATATTTTTTAGAAACAAACACCTCTAATTTTAAAAGGAATATTAGTTTGTTTGTGATAAATAGAAAACTTGATGCTTGAAAATTCCTTTGCTCCTGAATTGTGTGCTCTTTGTGAGATGCTAGGTTTATTCATGGTGTCCCTATGCATCTATGTTAGCGCTTTATTTTTTTCCATAATCCAATCAATCATTTGTGTGAGAATGAAGCCTTTATGGCATAAACATTGGGCACAAAGCTCCATTATCCTCAGTTGTGAAAAAATATAGTAAAAACAATTGTTTGTATATATATGTGTGTGTGTGTGTGGTTCACAGATCCTAGGTATCGAGAAGTGGTCTAATATTTCATTTTTTTAGTTCAAAGGATGTTTTGCATTCATTGAATTGTTCCATTTCCTCTTCACCACATGACTAGCGATTCTACAACGAAGATGCCAACTTGGGCATAGTTTTCCACTCTTGCACTATTATGTTTGCCCACATTTTCTTGTACAATGGTCCTTTAACTTAATCCTACTCAATTATTATGGACGCATAGATATTGAGGATACAACATAGTATTATTTTTTATGCTTTATCTTTTTTGTGAATATTGTTGTTCCTAGAATAGGAGGAAAAAACATGGGTGATTTTGAGTTAAACCAGGAGGTTCTGATTTGCTGAAGATTCTCATCTCAATAAGCACACTTCTTCACGACAACATTTCTTCATGACACCAGGATAATTGAGCTCTGTGTAGATTTTATATGGGATAAGTTTGACATAGTTACGGATATTTAATAAATGTTATCTAAGGCACTTACCTAATGAATGAAAGTAGGCTATTTATTCCATTCCATATTATATTTGGGTTTGTCTTTTGTTGTATTTCATTTTCTGCATGAGGTTTCATTATTCCACGTCAAAACAATATTATTGAAACATAATCATTTTAAATTAGTGTGCATCTAGTGATATAAGAGAATGTAAAAAGGGTTTTATCTATGATGTTTTCATTGTAATTTTAATTAGATTTTTAATGAACATTTTGGGATTTGAAAGTGATTGCTCCTAAAGTTGTTTGAACGTCTTGTTACATTCTTTTTGAAATTTAAAAATTAATTAAGATTCAAACATTACTGTCATAAATTAATTACAAAAGAACCTTGTATAATAAATAATTTTAATTTTAAATAGAAATCATAAAGCTATTTAAAATAATAATCATATTCAAATTTTTTATTGAAATAATAAACGTATTCAAAAGTTTATTATTGTTATCCTATCAATTATACCATGTTTAGGCTATTAACGTATTCACTTTGTGCAGATAACATGGACTAAAGGTGGCTAATGCAGTTTTGTATCATAGTCTTTGATAGGCATAGAAGGCACTATCTAGAATTCCATAAATAACAAATAGTGTTATAGCTACACATAACTAAAGAAGTTGCAAATAAAACCATGGATCAAAGAAAATTACAGTGTTGTACGCCATTACACTACATATGTACTCTACTAAATGTGTCAATTTAAGCGAAGGATATTGCACTAAAGAAATTGAAAATGCAATAGCTTCAATTCCTATAACTACTTATCATTAAATATTCTAAGTAGAGATAGACAAGAGAAATTACTATGGCATGTTGACTTTTAACACTTATTCAGTGTTCTTTGCATTTGAACAAAGATATTGTATGCAACAACAACAACATTTTCAGCAATTAAAGTTGCATATAATCCACCTGCGACGAAATTTGAATTTAAAGTACTCATTGCTTGTTATCTTCTTTAATTTATCTCCACAATCTAGTTTCTGATTATCGACCTCTTCCTATTTTATGAGTTTTCGAAACAATTTTTATGATTTCTCGACAACACATTTCATGATTCCAAATTATTTCCTAGTGTTTCCTTTGTCGATCAATCAAAGAGTGAAAATTTAAATATCTAAAAATACTTGAAATGTATTATAATTCTTATTAAGTTCTTAGGCATTTAATGGTATTAATTATCACCCCTCCGAATATAAAAGGTTGTAAGATTCTTTGAGCATAGACAAAATCACACATAGCCCTCATACTATGGTGTAGAATACACCTCTGCATTTAAAGATAAGGATAGAAACCTAAACATGCCACATGATGAGTTGGATAAAGATATTATAAACACACATACATAATTAGGGTTGCATTTAAGGTTTTTATTTTTTTAAATTTTTTCTTGTTATTTTATTTTAATTAAAGGAACCAATAAATTTATTCATTGTTATTAAGAAGGTATCAGGTAGATTTGGAAGGACAAGCCCATATTTTTAAGCCTAATTCATTTTTCCACAAACATACTAAGTAGATTAACATAATTTCAAAATTTGGCAAGCTCTCAATATTGATTAGAAAAAAAAAATTGGCATGGGATATTCAGTGTTTGATTTAGATTTACTTTGATAGATTGAAACTTCCAACTTATATTAGTATTAATGTTGTCGAAGCTAAATGGTCACTTCTCAACTTATTTATTTTTCTATAAACAAAATTAATCTAATAAATTTATTTATGTTAATTTTTATTCGTTAACATATAATAACGCATTAGTGTGATAAAATCCGACATTGTATCCATCTATTCATGCATTCTGGAAGACGACCCTCCCAAACCGCCTCGTAATATCATCCCTAAGGTCATTAACTACAACATACCCTGGGCTTTTTTCGATGGTTCAGCACAACCGATGGGATGTGGAGGGGGTGCTCTTATTCATCTCACTCATTAGCACTCCTTTAGAATCAAAATGGGATTGGGTCCAGGCACCAATAATTATGCTGAGCTTATCACTCTCTGTAATCTACTACATTTTTCTTTAGAACATAACATCCATCACATTCAAGTGTTTGGCAACTCTAAAATCATTATAAATTGGTTCAACAAAACTGCATCATGTCATGTACGCACACTTCTTGCTATTTTGGAAGACATTTGGCGATTTGGAGAGAAATTCTCATCTATCTCTTGCTCTCAATGGGGATTTTGAGAACAAAATGTAAGTGACAATAGTCACTAGCATGCATATGCAAAAGCATCTACAGCATGTAATTTTCAAAATTAATGAAAATTATGATTTTTCCTTGGGAAAAAAGAACGCATTAGTGATATTGAGTGAAATTACATTAAAATGGCATAGTCTAACTTTTAGATGAAATGACCTTTTTCACCATAATATTCATACAATTTCAAGCAAGATTGTGATTTTTTTTTGTTTAAAATAAATTTTTGAATGCATAAATGGATTCAACACCGTGAAAAACCAATGAGGCACTCAAATTATATAGATTATACAACTTAAACTTAATCTTATAAAAATCTCTACCGGATTTTGGTTAAAATTAACTATAAAAAATATCTTGGAAAAGGTCATTTGATTTATTAGTGCTAGGCACATCAAGATCTATAAAAAATTAATAATTAGAAATATATGATAAAGAGATATTAAATTGGATTTGAACTTAATATTAAATAAAATTATTTTAACAAAATTCACTGCAAACCGTATAGATCCAACAACACCATTGTTACCACAGTAGCTTGGAAGTTGTGTTACAAGTCACCCACAAGTAAAAGGTGAGATTTATTAAACAATGACAACAAGTTTAGCCACTATCAATATGCTAGGAGATTATTTGTATATATATCTATGAGGTTCTCATGTAAAGTATTGAGGAAGGTATGTATGCTCCATAGCCATAACATTATGTTTTCCTTTTCTTGCTATTACTTTATTTGATGATCATGGCATGGCACAAAGGATTCTGAAAGAAACCTCACTGCAATTGCATATTATCATTCCATGTAGCTATTTGCAGGTAAGAGGAAAGTCTGAAATTGCATGAATATTTATAGTAACAAAGTTTCTTAGGTGTGGCCACTACATTATATGTGTTAAATCCTCCTCCACAAACCTTTAATGCTTCTCTAAAGTCACACTAGCACATTTTCCCCAAATTTCGACGGCCACAATGTCACTATTGTGACACATAGGCGGCCCAAGAGTGACATTTTTCGGTGCGCAAAAATGTGGTTTCTCCTCACGTCAGACTTCTGACACTTGACTTAAACGTTGGTATAGCGATGATATTTTTGACATTTTATATTTCTGTTGCACTTTTGATGTTTAATCAATCGTCGCATTTCTGATAGTCACAAGCGTTGCTAGTCTGACACCTCCACACATCGCTAGTCTGACGCCGCCAAATGTCGCTAAAATGACGGTACGAAAAGGTAGGAAGACCGATGGTTCTAAGTTGCTGGAAGAGTGATGAAACAATTTAAAAAAATAAAATAAACATCATAAGACTGACGGTCCTAATTTGTCAGAAGAGTGACGAAACAAAAAAAAAAAAAATTAAAAAAATAAACGTCAGAAGACCGACGTTCCTAAGCTGTTGGAAGAGCGACGAAAAAAAAAAAAACATCGGAAGATCGACAGTTCTTAGCTGTTGGAAGAGCGACAATTTTTTTTTTTTTTTTTTTTTAAATAAACGTTGCTAGAGTGATGGCTCTAAGATGTTAGAAGAGTGACGAAACAATTTTTTTTTTATAAAAAAAAGTAAATGTCGCTAGAGCAACGGTGCTAATATGTCGGAAAACCGACGACACAAACGATTAAAAAAAAACTTAACGTCGGAGTACCGACAGAAACAAACCATTTTATTAAGAAAAATGTCGGATAAGCTATCAACAATAAGCTAGGTTTTTGATATAGAAGAGGAGTACATGAACCCTCCAAATGATCAAGTTTTCATCTTCGAACTAACAAGCATTGGGAAAACTAGAAAGAATAAACAGTTTCAGAGTACTAATAAAGAAGGAGAAAACATTTCTTGTGCTTGCTGAAAGCCCTAGTTTGTGGGCCAAATTTGAAAGGAGAAAATATTCAGGTGTCTTATCAGCATAAGGATAATACTAGGAGACATTCATCGCAATTCATGTAAAAGTGTGTCAAGTTATTGATTCTTGAACAGGTCCTTGAACTACTTTGAAATTTCACTCATGTGAAAGTTGAATTCTCAAAAGGAAATATCAATCCACCAGTGAAAATGGGAAGCCCTAGCCAGAGGTATGGATACCTATGCAAATTTGGCATGAAAACATATTTGCAGGCATATCAATATTGGAATCATCATATATTCATGCATATAGTTATCATAAAAAGAAGTATTGAAATGACACTCTTCCAGTTCGAGGAAGTTGTGACATATTGGAAAAATTATTGATGATAGTATCCTTTATAAATTCCAATGATGGGACTTGTTCTCAATCAAATTTGTGAACAAGTTAGGACCATTGATAGTATGATGCAATTTGTATCTCTATGTCGATCTACCGAGGTAGTATGGTGCCACTGTTAGATCTAACTTTTGTTTCTCACCTCAAGTGTTATCTACCTACAATGGTACCCTACTCAGTGATAACATAAGGATCTATGATTTATGCATGCATGAATAATACTAGTCCTTATACTTATTTTTCAACCCAAGGTCAAGTGTTGGAACTTGGGATATGATGTCACTTGTAACATATCCCCATGTGTAATTGTGATTTTTTTTGTTCCTATTTATGTTTGGGCGATCCAATATTCCTTGAATGGCTTAGTTTTGACTGTTAAAAATGCAACAAGATGATGGAGCTTAGTGAAATGAAGTCGCCTTCACTAAGTGGGCCCGCAGGCTATTTTTGGCGCAAAGTCTATTTTTAGACTATGTCTATTTTTAGACATATGGATCATGGTCTATGAGTTGCAGGATGCTATTTATGGATGATTGGTCGAGTTGGTAAAAATAGATGGACCTCTATTTTTAGACATTGGGCGGTTTCTATTTTTATACTGCCGGGCTAAAAATAGAACAGTCAAATATTATTAACCCTTAATAATATTTAGACTATAAACATTATCTTATCCTCTTGGAGCACTTCAGTTTGATGCTTGGATGTGGCACATGCAGCTGACAGAAGGAAATACGCTTTTCCTAAGGGTTAGTTGAGCTAATGCATGGTTGACTTCAGTTAGAACTCAAGTGGCAGAGTTTGGTGGAGTTGATGAGACAGTTGGTGGAGTTGTGTTCGGTTTAACTTAGTTGAACTAGTTGTATTTATTCTAACTGAAAAATACACTAGTGATGAGTGGTTTGAATTAATTATTAATTAATTTACTAATTATTAACTCATAAATCAACTAAAGAACACATCAGTTAACTGCAATGCATGGACAGTTCAGTGGAGACCAGTGTTAGAGGTGGGTGAAAGGGTGAGTCTACTATCAGTTGTGACTATTGGCTGTGCATGAGATTTGCACACACATTGATGGATATTGCCAATGATGATTGCGCAGTACAAGCTAGGAGATTCGAACTTGGATCTCATTCATTCACATCTTGGATTGCGCAGTAAAGGCAGGCAGACTTGTGGAGGAGATTTGAACCTGAGACTTGTTTAGCTTCCGTGCTAGTTTGTGTGTAGCATGTGAGATAGTGCTTAGAGCTGTGAGAGCTTTGTGCTATGTATTGTTACATGTTCTCTATCATTATATTATACAGATAGTTGGGGGTTTTCAGCTATTGCTTTCCCCAGTACATCCTGTGTTTATGTGTGCATGCGACTGTTTCTATTTCCGCATATTGATGATCAATTGTAGAAGAGGTTATGTGTTATGCATGAAGCTTAAATAGTGTGTAACCAGGATAATCTCGGCGAATACTTCAGCAAATTTTTCAAATTTCTACATTGACCATTCTTATGTTATTTTTCCAGCACCCTTTTGCTGAGGTTGGGCCTAACATCATTTTTCTATTAGATGTGTTCTATAGGTTTGAAACCCTTTGGTTGCATTTACAATACTATAAGGCTATGCTTGAAATTCCTCCAAGTGAGTTAACACAAGAGGACTGTAAAGAGGGAAATGAAACCTACAACTATCATTTGTTACCTCTAAAGAAGTCCTATTTTTCTCCTCAAAGGGAGGCCTCTAGACGTTGTTATACCTGCATTAATTTAATACATGGTGCATGTGGGAAGGGTCATCAAGTGTATACCCAATTATAAACCGTTAAATAGGGTGATTACTCTTGTAGTACATACAAGAGAGGTATTAGGATAGAAAAAAACTAATAACATGACATTATTAATCTCATATCTGAGTGTACACATAATTGACATTCCTATTATGATCTACCATCCATGAAGCTTTCCTTGTGAAATAAACATCAAAAGTACCATGGAAATGCCAAGTCACAAAGGAATTAACATGTCCAAGAATATTACCATATCAAGAATGGAATGTCTTTGTACTAGTGCTTAGCATGGTTACACACTGAAGTGATGGAAATATCTCATATAAAGACCAACTATATATGAAAATCACACAAATTATACCAATTAGTCTTATGCTACCATTACAGTGTAAAAGACTCCATGACTCAACTATCTTTTGCAAAATTTTAAAGGAAAAATGCACAACTAATTTCAGTTGGTTAACACAAATACCAAAGTTGGATAAGTCCACTAGTTTGGTGGCCAATGGGTAATAAGTTGGTGATGGTAATAGTGTTGCGCCACTAGATGTGAAGTTTAGCGATGGCCATTTCCTTGTTACTATAGAAAGATATACTTCCTAGTAATTAAAACATGGCTCCATTTCCTTGCTACTGTAGCAAGGCACACTACCCAATAATTAAAAAAAAAACCCCATTTCTTTGTTTTTGTAGCAAGGAAAACTTCCCAGTCATTAAAACACGACTCCATTTGCTTTCTATTGTAGCAAGACAAAATTCCCAACAATAAAACATGACTAAAAATATTTCATAACATCACCTTGTACCCTTTTCTAAGGTAAATAACAATATCATGTATATCCATAAACGATACCTCTGGAAATAATGTGTGTCTCATATTTATAATATTATGTCCATTAAAAAATACACCGTGTTTAACGTTAAATTTAGACTAATACTTGACATCATGTCCAAGCATGAATACACCATGGAAACACCTTGACATCATGCCCAACTGGGATAGCCTATTTTCATTTATTATAATTTTGTATAAATGCTTCTAACAACGTAATGCATAACAATATCACACGATGTCTACATAATTAGGAAGCTACAAGTATTTCATACTATCTTAGGTTTCTTTTATTGTCTATGAGGGAAGTATAATGAGAATCACTTCTCGACTGTATACATATGTATTAGAAAAGAAGCGGTTGTGTAGTTATTAGATAAGTCATATAAAAATGAATGCTTTGAATAGTAATAATTTCTACCAAGCTTATACAATGAACTGACACAGACAAAGTTATCATAGGCCACCGTTAATTAATGCTACATTAGGAATAGAGCTAAAGCAAGCTACAATTAATATAACTAATATTGTGCATAAATAATATCACTCTAGATGTGAATAAATCCTGGTATTTATCTACATGTAATAGAGACCATTAGAGATACTTTCAAGAACATCAATTATCTCTTTTATAGCCTTCCAATGTTCCTCATTCTAGCACTCAATGCAACAAGGGAATTATTCACCCAAATATAAGTGTGAAGTAATAGACTAAAATTTTATGTAGCTGTTATGAAAAAAGCGCTTAAAGCACAAGACCATATTTATAACCTTAATTTCTAAGTGTAAAATGGGATATAATTAGCTCATGTTAATATACTAAGGATTTGTAGCTACAATTAATATCACTGAAAAAGTTTAGGTTCTATTAGTATTGGAAGATAGGCCAAATACTGGATTCCAAATTTCTCGAAATCAATTCCTTGACATCCTAGTATAACAATAGGTTAATAACCATCTCCACATCACCTTCCACTTCCTCTCCATGTCAGTGCCACGTTAGTGCAATGTTTTCACCTTGTCATCACCACATCACCAATGATCCATGTCATGATGATACACCATCTACCACATAGGTGTGCCACATCATTCTACTTCAGTACCACAACATCAAGAACAAAATAACAATGACATGTTATATTCCATGTGGGTGTTCCACATACCAATGAATATATTATTGTTCTTCACTGCAAATTGAGATTGTGATCTTCAAACAGTCTACAAATAGAGATTCTATCTCCTTTGAGATTTTCAAAATAATTCCATTCTACATGTTTAAGTTGACACACTAAGCACAGGCCTCGACCCATAGAGGGCACCCAAATGAGAAAATGAGAAAACAAGAGCATGTGGCAAAGTGTTTTTTTGGAAAAATGTGGAAGAATTACGTGAAAAAGTTGACATAATTATATTTCATGGATTTTCCACATTGAGACTTGTTCAGAGAAGGAAATATGCAGGCATTTTTGGCTCAATAATGCCCATGTGTGCTTATATTTTGAAAAGCACCTTTGAGATTCATATTTGACGGCTCAATGTTGTGTCTATGTGCGAGCCAACACACATACACACACAAAGATTACACACATAGACATAAACGTAATTATTATAAATATTTATGTAATTCAAATAGAAAATATGCAACACTATGGACATATAACCAATATCAACTTTTTAACGTTATAAATTGTATCCTAACTTGAAAAAAATAATAATAATTTTGTTTTGTGTAATGAATTCTTGGAATTAAAATGAATTGGTAGAGTGACTTCAAATACCTTGTGTAGAATAAATATTTAGTGATGATAATTTGATGTTTGTAGGAAAATTCCAGGCCAATTTTCCATCATAAATCCATCCTTATTTTTGGGGTTTGTCCCCTTGCCTTCATTGTCAAGCCCCCTAGTTGGGGGTGACAAGTTTCCTATCAATCATTCTATTATTCAGTGGCTTATCCCCTTCCAGGATGATGAGTGTGAGGAGATAATATAAGATGCAATAAGATAATTTCATTAGTGTCTAAGAGACCACAAAACTAGGTCAACCTAGCTAAAATTGAGATTGTGATCTCCAAGAAAATTTATCATCATCTGAATGAGGAGGAGGTTATCCGTAGATCTCATTGTGTTCACTTAGTACGATAAGCCTTGTGTTGGGTGAACCCTCCAACCTTGCAAGACTGGGCTGAGTGGGGAGATTTGAATCTTGGGTGGAAATCATTTAACGTACATGGAGTAACCCCTAGAGAAAACTCAAGGAATAAATGTAATTTGTTAGATATAGGTCCATATTTCTAACTTGCACCTGGACCTACAAATGAAGGTTGGAAACTTGACACATATTATAACACCACCATACCAAGTAAATTTTCTACAATTTTAAGCATTTTTAAATAAACTTGTATTTAATCTTTCTTTCTTTCCCATATGAGATATAATATTTGAACTCAAAATAATTGACATGTTTTTCGGAACTAAATGAACCAAGGGAGTTTATGGCCTAACAGACTAGACTTCCAGAAAATGGTGGTAGGGACAAATTGGCTACAAATAATCTAGGTCCACTCCTAGGCTAATATAGCAGATATAAAATTACCAGAACAGGGACGTTGATTCTACGACAAAAGGGGTCATTGGGCTGGGGAACCCACATATATGAAATTTATGTTGTTGGCTAAGAGGAAGGCCTTCCAAAATAGATGAGGAGGTGAAGAATGGCTATTTTGACTCGATATAGGGCTCTTAGATTGTTTCAACTTGATACAACCAATGCTTCTTCTTATAGGGAAATTTCCATGCTCCCTTGAGCTGAATATACAAAACATGCTTTAGGCTTAGCCAACAATATCCATTCACTAGTTGTCACTTCCTAAACACTTTGGTGCAGTGCCCTATCCAATCTCATGGGTTTCCATTAAGTTTCAGTGCCTTGCTGACCAATCTTGAGCAATATATTTTCTGGAATAAGACTATTTATGTGCTCTATAATTGACTTTTCTGTAAATGCTAAATTAAACGCCTTCAATTTAGACCATATTTTTCTAGACTTGGGTTTTCAAATAAAAAATATCAATGACTGTGGTGATACCTTGCTTAGGTAAGTTCTTGGCTGAGAATTAGGCAGTAGGTCACTTTCTCGAAAGTAGTGACCTACTTATGTTAATAACACAATTGTTGTACTTGTCACTAAAGATTTTTGCTTTTAAACATGAAACTATCTAAGAAGATGGAAAAAAAAGAAGGTAAAAGAACACCTCTGAATTTAAAATTGTATCAAATTTTTATTTATAAGTTGAATTTTAAATCATATGAAAAGCTACAGTTATGTGCTTTGTCACGGGGCTTGTTGAATCTCCCTAAAATTATGATTTCCCCCCAATTCTTAACCCTCTTCTATGCATGTGATAAAAACCATTGACTCTCTCAATCATATAGGTCAAAAACCTCTTTCTAAAACTCTTATGAAGTATCTTTTTTGTTTCCAGTTTTATAAAAATGTTGAAAACCCCACATTCCTTGGAAAATAATATTTTCAACAACTATTCTAATTTGTTATGTGGCTTTATTTCATTCACAATCTATTGTTTGTTCAGATTATTTGGCACCATTTTTAAGCAATATATCCATTGTCTGGTCATTTTTGGCATCTAAATAAGTGTTAAGATATTTTAAACTCTATGTTAGCTGAAACTTTGTTGTGAAATTTGAAACAATTTGGCATGACTAGTTGAACTTTTTTGTTTCACCCATCTATTCTGCTCCATAAGGGTAGGAATGAAAGAAGAAATTACGAAGAATAGGATAAGTAGGTATATAGGAAGAATTAGAAATATCTCCCCTCAGATAAATGTTATGTGCAGAAAGAGAGAGGAGAGCCTTATTCCAAGAGAATTATTAATCAGCAGAAATTGTGAATTTAAAAAACCCCTGAAGCTGAGTTTATCATCCTCACTTCGAATATCCATTTAAGATTTTTGGTATGCCCTAATAAAGTTAAAAAATTATTTCCAGATGTCTCAAATTATTGAAGGCCTTGAAGTGCGATCCCCAAAGATAATTCTTACATAATCAGTGACATGTTTCCATTGTTTTTCTTTCTGCACAAATATCCTCAGATGAAATGGCAGCATTATATCTAGAAGTAAAACAAATATAATTCTCTTGAGTAGCCTTTTGATGCACATACCATAAGGTATTTAGAAAAGATATACATCTTCATTATGTCTGATAATGTGAGCACACTGTATTTGGACTCTGGAGAAACGATCTTGACTAATGTTCCAATATTTTTCAATAAATGTCATTTAGACGTGAAAATTCCTGATAATCCTCCTTTTTGTTTTAAACAACATATCTAACAAGGATAGAAAGGATGGAAGGAATTATAACTGGGTCTAATGATTCTATTGATACCATGTAATTCAAGGTATTCAAAATCACATGTATAAGTATATAAAGCCTTGGAACATGATTTCATTCCCAAAAAATTGACACACATATCCAATGCTTGAGAGCATAAATCTCAACATCTTATCTAATAAATAAGAACCCCTTGTTATTATATCTTTCCACTTTTAGGAAAGTGGTTTCTTTGCACTCTGCAATACAACATCCCTCACCCCATCAATTATTTTAGAGTGTTTGAACGCTAGACTTGGAATAATAAATCCTAAAAGTACTACATCTCCTTGATGAAGGAAAGGTGAATGAAAGTTGTTTATCAAGTGGTACAATAATCTGGGTATTATTCATGAACATGCATTTTTACTATATCCAATTACATCAGTGAGATGATCAGTTTTACAATTGCTTCAACTAGTGTATGAGCTCAAAATTCCACCACTTGGCCCTGGAAACAGGTGGCTTGCATGGAAGTGTCACAATCATATCGGTTATGCAAGAATATCCATCTATTCTAAACTATTGTTATCTTTTGCAAGACATTATAATGCATAAAATCACAAAGCCACATATGGAGAAATAGGATATAGAAACTCATGTGGGCTCAACATACTCTTCCATCTTGGTAAAATTGAAATAAACATTCCTCAGAATCTATTATACTAGTGTTAAAATTTTCCCCTACTCTCAAGAATGGTTGATTATTTTTGAGTTAGCTCTGGGACAAGTACTCCCTAGATACTCCCCTGGTGGAATTCCCCACTTGCCCTACTTTGGAGTCTTGGCCTCAAACTTGGGACTCGGGAGTCCATCCCAAAGACAACGAACAAAACTATTGACACATGTTTTGATTGAGTCAAACTTATTTTAGAGGGAAATGAAGTGTTTAAGGTTAGAAGTCTTGATAAATATAGTTATCCCTCATTCTTTCTCTAGTGTTCCACTATCTAAAATGGAATCACCAAATATTCATGCGTTACATTTGTTGCTTCAATAAATCTTGTTGTTCTGGTTGATATGTTGGCGTACTATTATATGATTTCTAGTTTTATTGTTCTCATTATGTCGAATGCTGATATGTTTCTACTATTATGCTGAATGCTACTATTATTACACTGAACTCTATCCTATAAACTGTGATGCCCAAAGAATAACACGTTGGACTGATTTTCTATATGATTTGTACTAGATATGATATACATAGAGTCACATGATTGGTTGGATTTAACATATTCTATTTGCCTTGGAAGTGGCTTTGTAACCAGTGACTATAATATATTTAAATAGACCCATATTCCCACTAAAGTAACTACCATGAAGAGCATTCCTTCAAAATTAGTGGACTTCTACATTCGTTATGGTTAAGGAACAACCCAGGATTTAATTGCTTGTATAGGGAATTCCTATAAGGTGGAAGGAATAATGCATCCCATATCTCAGACCTCTAATTGATAGGAATTCCTGGTGTGTGTCCATACTTAATGGATTTATATTAATAAAATATGGGTATACATGGCTAAGTGGTACATGCCTTAAAAATATCTCTTGGTCCTTAATAAACTGAATGTAAGATCCATATCTAACCCCTCGCTACAGAGATAAAGATATACACATATACTTGTGTGGTTATTCACATATCTAAAATGTAGTTGACATGTTCCTTAGCAATGTTTATATAATGTTGAGTGAAATAATGTGAGAATTAAATATACAACTAGATTTAGGTTTAGAATAAAGTGCATTTCTAAGTTCACTACTGCTTGCAGAAGTAATCAACTAAATATCCACATAGAAAATACACGAGGTACAAACACCAGTACCTCAACTTTGTTAATGGAATAGCTACCATTAAAGGTGGTTCCCATGTTGATCTAGTAGCAAACTAGATAACAACCCATGTGATGAACATTGTAAATAAGAAGAAAAAGACAATTGTGGTGAAAGCACACATGATAAAGAATAATTTATGGATATTTGTCAATTCTTTGATTGACAATCCTGCATTTGAATCCCAAACCAAGGAGACACTGACAACTCGTCAGAAAAACTTTGGTTCAAAGTGTGAACTCTCGCAAGAGTTTTTGAAGAAAGTTGATAAATGTGGAGTTGTTGAGAACATATTATCAAGGGCAGAATTCAACTTCAAACACTCTTTCTGGACATCTCTACTCAATATTCCTTCATTTCTTGTTGAATTCATTACTCCTATTTTCAAGGCAACCCATAAAAATGGACGGGTATTGTCTTTCTATACCATGCTTGAGTATGAATCATGGAGAGAATATATGGGTGGATCAGCATTAGGATGGACCATAAATTACTATAAAGGTCTTGGTATAAGTACTTCTAAAGAGGGGAAAGAATATTTTAAAAATTTGGACAAACATAAAAAAGACTTCATGTGGATAAATGAGGAATATGGAGATGCAATTGAATTGGCCTTCATCAAGAAGAAAATAGAGGACGAAAAGAACTGGCTAAGATATTTTGAGTCAAGAACATATTTGGACCAGATTGGCACGCTTATCAAGTACATCAACTTTGTAAACAAGGAACTGATCCTATTTTACATTTTTGAGTTGCAAAGATCCATCCCATCCATGGTTGATGGTTTGAAACCAAGGCAACGGAAAATATTGCTTTTCTCTTTCAAGAGAAATTTTGTTACGAAAGCAAAGGTTGCTCAATTCTCGGGTTATGTCTTAGAGCATTCTGCTTACCATCATGGTGAGCAGAGTCTTGCTAGCACAATTATTGGAATGACACAAGATTTTTTTGGAAGTAACAACATTAACCTCCTTGCTCCACTTGGGCAATTTGGTAGTAGAGCCCAGGGTGGAAAAGATCATGCAAGCGCTTGATATGTTGGCATACTATTATATGATTTCTATTTTTATTGTTCTCATTATTTTGAATTCTCATATGTTTCTACTATTATGTTGAATGCTACTATTATTACATCAAAATCTATCCTATAGATTGTGATGCCCAAAGAATAAAAAATTGGACTGATTTTCGATATGATTTGTTCTAGATATGATATACATAGAGTCACATGATTGGTTGGATTTAACACATTCTACTCGCCTTGGAAGTGGTTTTGTAACCAGTGACTATAATATATTTATATAGACCCATATTCCCACTAAAGTGACTACCACAAAGAGAATTCCTTCAAAATTAGTGGACTTCTACATTCGTTATGGTTAAGGAAAAACCCATGATTTAGTTGCTTGTATAGGGAATTCATGTAAGGTGGAAGGAATAATGCATCCCATAGCTCAGACCTCTAATTGATAGAAATTCCTAGTGTTTGTCCATACTTAATGGATTTATATTACTAAAATATGAGTATACATGGCTAAGTGTTACATGCCTTAAAAATATCTCTTGGTCCTTAATAAACTGAATGTAAGATCCATATCTAACCCCTCGCTACAGAGATAAAGATATACACATATACTTGTGTGGTTATTCACTTATCTAAAATGTAGTTGACACGTTCCTTAGCAATGTTTATATAATGTTGAGTGATAATGTGAAAATTACATATACAACTAGATTTAGGTCTAGAATAAAGTGCATTTCATTTGTCATAGTGTACACGTGCCATCCTGAAATAGAGGATTTCTATGTAAATTTGAGAGCATTGTCTTCACTAAGGGTAGTGGTAGGATACAAGCCATGTACAAACTTGTTCTTGCATGAATAAAATGCTCTTGGCCACCACATTGAAACATTGGCCATTGCTTTTGGATGTGTCTCTAAGCATCCAAAATCATCCTCCTTAGATTAATGACATAACGCTAACAAGTTGATCTCTAACATGGTAATCATGAGATTTTAGTCGCAGAAGGTGGCCATTTTCAACATTTAAGGAATTTTGTTTTGTGGTGATTGTTGGTGAACTATCATATAAACAAGATAGGGGTTTTATTAGCCTTTTTTTGTCTAGAAGGTAGGTGAAAAGGATCTATTTCGATTCTTGGATATGAGAAAGAAGTTAATCAACACGGAAAATTTGTTAAGTATTGGAGTTCCTAGTATTTTTACTTTCTCGACTTAAGTACTGATGCATTGATTGATGTTTAGTGACTTATGTAATCCTTAAATCAACATAGAGATTTATCACCCTTTGCTGATTATATCTCGTCTAAATTTCACCAATATTTTCAACTGATCACATCTAAAACCCTATGTAGTTCTTAAAATCTTCTCTGATTGATTAATATCCATCAAACCTTTCATCTTGAAGACAAACATAGAGAAACGGATCAGGGTTTGATCCAAATCATGACCATGTGCAACAAATGGTAACAAAATATCAATGGTACAAATTTCAAATAAATCCTCAAGAGCACCACAACATTCTAACTCCTTAACATGATAGGGGACCTCCCCAAGATTCACTTGGTTTTCTAAGTTCACTACTTCTTGCAGAAGTAATCAACTAACTATCCACATAGAAAATACATGAGGTAAAGACACCAGTACCTCAGCTTTGTTAATGGAATAGCTACCATTAAAGGTGGTTCCCACGTTGATTTAGTAGTAAACTAGATAACAACCCATGTGATGAACATTGTAAATAAGAAGAACAAGATAGATGCGGTGAAAGCACACACGATAAAGAATAATTTATGGATCTTTGTCAATTCTTTGATTGACAATCCTGCATTTGAATCCCAAACCAAGGAGACACTGACAACTCGTCAGAACAACTTTGGTTCAAATTGTAAACTCTCTCAAGAGTTTTTAAAGAAAGTTGATAAATGTGGAGTTGTTGAGAACATATTATCATGGGCAGAATTCAACTTCAAACACTCTTTCTGGACATCTCTACTCAATATTCCTTCATTTCTTGTTGAATTCATTACTCCTATTTTCAAGGCAACCCATAAAAATGGACGAGTATTGTCTTTTATACCATGCTTGAGTATGAATCATGGAGAGAATATCTGGGTGGACCAGCATCAGGATGGACCATAAAGTACTATAAAGGTCTCGGTATAAGTACTTCTAAAGATGGGAAATAATATTTTAAAAATTTGGACAAAATAAAAAAATACTTCATGTGGATAAATGAGGAAGATGGAGATGCAATTGAATTGGCCTTCAGCAAGAAGAAAATAGAGGCTGGAAAGAACTGGCTAAGACATTTTGAGCTAGGAACATATTTGGACCAGACTGACATGCTTATCAAGTACATTGACTTTGTAAACAAGGAACTGATCCTATTTTCCATGGCTGATTTGCAAAGATCCATCCCATCCATCTTTGATGGTTTGAAACTAGGGAAAAGGAAAACATTGTTTTGCTCTTTCAAGAGAATTTTTTTTACGCAAGCAAAGGTTTCTCAATTCTCAGGTTATGTCTCAGAGCATTGTGCTTACCATCACGGTGAGTAGAGTCTTGCTATCACAATTATTGGAATGGCATAAGATGTTGTTGTAAGACTTAACAACATTAACCTCCTTGCTCCACTTGGGCAATTTGGTACCAGAGCCCAGGGTGGAAAAGATCATGCGAGCGCTTGATATGTTTTCACATGAATGTCGCCAATAACACGCTTCTTGCTCCCAAAATATGATGATGTAATCTTGGGCTATTTGAATGAAGATGGCCAAAAAATTGAGCGAACGTGGTATGCGCCAAATATTCCAATGGTACTTGTAACTGGAATATGATGGAATTGGAACAGGTTGGAGTTCCTTTGTACCTAAATACAACCCAAGAGAATGCGATAAGATGGATACGATACAATGGTGTTTATATCACCATAACTAGAACAAGTAAGTATAAAAATAGTGTAAAAACAAAAAATGTTTCAATTTTTAAAAACAAGTTCAAAGTTACAATCAAATAGAGGAAAAAACACGTACAAAAAAAGAGATAATAATCATGAACATGCTTCATCTTGAATTATGAACTGTAAAGGAACTTACAAAATGTGACACTAAGAACCTGGTCAAACACATAAGCAAAAATATCCTGGATGTGACCCTGGTTGACAAGTTGTATTGCTCATGATGCAAGAGGATTTGTACCTACGCTGCCAAGTCATTCAAAATCCATAATTATCTATACAATAAATACAAGTCATTGATGTAGTATTTTTTACTCTAAGATGCATTCTTATGATAATGTTAGAACATACGTTGACAATGTCAAAACATACCTGAATAAGCTCTTCTTCATTTCAAGAACAATTTAATGGAGTCGCCTGAACTTGGAACAAGCTTCCCATGATATGAAAGAGTAGCAACTAAGTCAACAATGAATTTTTTGTTGCTACGTTGGATCGAGGGAGGTTTGATCCAAGATTAAATCGCTCCAATAAATTATTCTCTACTAAACATGGCCAACAACATGAAGGTGGAAGCTCTTATGCGCCCCCCCCCTCACATCACTCTTAATTCCCTAACACCCAATCTATATTTCATTTTTTACTTTCATGAGCAGAAAAAAAAAATTCAATAACTAATAAAAAATCAATGCAACAAAAAGTACACAAGAAAACATTTAAGGTGCTTGGCATAAAAATAGTGTGATAAATGAGTTTTTATATAACGAAAAAAAGGTTCCAAGTATGGTAACATTTGTCTTATAATAATACAATATTTTACAATATCAAATTTTCTTTTTCTTATTCCTACTTCTAAAGCTCTTAATTGCATCATCAACATCATTGTGCTCTACTTCTATTTCATGCCTTTCCCGCATAGCTCACCTAGTTGCGTACTCTCGATGTCTGGTCTCATGCAGTGACGAGGCATCGCCTACAAAAACAAATAATATTAAATTTTAATTGTCAGTTTTTAAATATAATTGAACTATTTCAGTAATATTAATAAAAAAAAATTGCAATGAGATTATTTACCTAGTGCACTAGTTGTCACTGTTGGAACCGCTACCCTGTGTTCCTCTCTGGTGGTAGGATGCTCAAGTACAACATTCTCTATCATTTAAACAAAAAACGTTATAAGGACACAACCCTCAAGGTATAATTAGAAAAAATTATAAGTAGAAATTAATTACCATCATGGCCCTCACTGATAGTAGCATTGTCGGCCTGGTCCCCACTGGAGTGATTAGGTTGCACGTGAGGACCATGTACTTCTGGAAATATTTCACTCTCAACGCACTGCTCTACAACTGGGTTATTTGGCTCGTTGAAAGTGTTGCTCCACTGATTTAAAAAAAGTTGTTGGACATTAAATTTATGGACGAAAACAAACATATTGAAAGGTTAATGTTTTACCTTATCAGGCATTCTGGATCTTGGGACCTGTCCCAAGCTTCTACGACGTTCAACTATGGCTTGATAGCCGGAACGGAAGACGATCTCTTTGTCTTCCTCTGTGGTTTCTGTTCCAAAGTCATCACCATACATTACATATGATTGTGTATTTTTAATGTTATTTGATGGGATTACAAAAATTTTGGAAGATGATACAATTAATTATAAGATGTTTAGCTACTCACAATTCTTGTGGCTAATTTCAAGTAGCTACCCTGGCCTAGCTTGTGATGGAATTTTTTTTCAATCCTAGCTTTGGTTTCCTTCGAGGTGTCAGGAAACCTATCATCAAAATCTTGAATTCAGTTATGTAACACACTTTTATTTTAGACATAGAGAAAATTAAAGCTATTGAATTAAATTTATAATTTACCTTGCGGGTCCAGTTAGCATTTTTCCTTCTTTCTTGGCATTTTTCTCTCTTTCCATAAATAATGAGTGCTCTCCGCTCCTTCTTTGGAACTGTGAGAGGACGCTCGTATCTAGAGTTAATTTGCAAGTGCATCCTATAGGTGTCTCGGGTATATTTCAGATATTTTCCAACTACCCGGGCGATCGTTGTTCTATCAAATGTGCGCACCCCAAAAAGGCCTTCTAGATAATCTAGAAGTTCTTTTTTCAGGTTGGAATTCTAGGAATTCCACCTTGTGCATATGGTTGGGCCAAAAATTACCAACGCCTTGCTCTCCAAGGTCCTGTAGAAATCATTGTTTCCTACACAGAAAAAAAGATATTATCATTAATTTAAAAATAATAATCATGATAAAATATGTTTTAGATAGAGTACATGAAACAGTTAAAATATTAAAACTTACCAAGGAGTTGTACTTGCTTTATAGGAACACCTTCATTATTCACCAAAAATGTGCCTGGAATGGTCCCCGTGGAGGTGACACGTGTAGCTCCAGGAAATGCAATAATAAAGTTGGCCATACCAGCCTCATCACTGCCAACACGTTCAACGGTTGGCTGTGTGTCTTCTTGGGCAGGGTGCGTTTCTTGGCTGCTACCTAAAGGCATAGAAGGTGTACAAAAGGTTCCTCAGGAATCTCTTGCCTTTGTGTCCCACTACCACCAACACCGGGGACATCAGATCCCAGAAAATGCTACATAAAAAAGTATTTTTTTGTTAGTTTAGTTAATTTAAAAATTAAAAATAAACCTATCACAATTGATCTCATGTAGAACAATAAAAATATTCTTTTTATTTTTTGTTATTACATTATATGTTTCTAGCTGGGTCATAAGTTATCTTATCCTCCTTCCTAATTCAGGTGTTTGAGGCACAATGTCTACTAAACACTCAAATTCCTTGGTTTCTTTTAGCGCCTTTTTTTGTAGCAACACCAATGGACATGGGGATGAAGACAACTCTTCGTCGTTGAGGGAATTATCAGGTTCACCATGGCCAGGCGTCTGCATATTTTAACAAAATTAACATTATTTCAATTATGTAAAGAACTAAAATACCTAAAGATGGAGTAAGGCTGGCACTTTACTTGGAGATTTGCATGAAGAAATCTACATGGAACAACCCCCTGGCTTTATCCAAAATGACTCCAACCTTGTTTTTCTCCTTAGGAAGTATCTCTATGGTCTAAAACAAGCTCCTTGGGCTTGGTATGCCAAAATAGGTAGATTTCTATTAGATAATGGCTTTTCTAGGTGTCATTCTGACAACACTGCCTACACCAAGAAAGTGGGTAAGTCCTTCACCATCCTTGTTCTTTATGTTGATGATCTTATCCTTACTGGTAGTGATCCCAACCATATAAACCATGTGAAGTCTAGCCTAAAAAATAAGTTTGAAATGACAGACTTAGGACACTTGAATTATTTCCTTGGTCTTCAAGTCTTGCAATCCAAAGAAGGTATTACCCTCTCTCAGTCCAAGTATGCCTGTGATATTCTACGCCACTTTCACATGGAATATTGTAAGGCAGCCCCTTCTCCCTTTCAGTCCGGAGTCAAGATTTCAGTCACTTGCACTACCCTTAAATTTGATGCTACCTTATACCATCAACTTGTTGGTAAACTTCTGTATCTAACCCGTACCCATCCTGACCTTTCCTTTTTCGTTGGTCTTGTTGCTCGGTTTATGCACCAACCTCATGAAAGTCACTGGAAAGCAGCTAAAAGAATAATTCGATATATTCAAGGTACAATTTAGTTTGGAATTCATTACAATGCTAGGGCATCTCCATTGTTGATTGGTTTCACTAATTATGATTGGGCGGGTGACCCTGATGATCGAAAGTCTACTGCAGGATATGTATTCACTCTTGGTTGAGGACCTATTACTTGGTCTTGTAAGAAACAAAGTGCCATATCTCTTTCTTCGGCCGAAGTAGAGTATCATGGTGCAGTTGAAGCCAGCAAGGAAGCCATGTGGCTTCATCAGATCCTGTGTGAATTTGGTCTTCATTAGTAGCATCCAACTACACTTTGGTGTGATAATAAGAGTGCCATTTAGCTATTTGTAAAGATCCAGTTCAGAATTAGTGTATGAAACACACTGAACTCCACATACACTTCATCAGAAAGCTCATTCATGATCGTGTTCTTGAAGTGCAGTACTGTCCAAACAATGATCAAGTAGGGAATATCTTTACAAAGGCTCTCACAGAAGCGAAGTTTACCAAACTTCGATCCATGGTTGGAGTTCAATAAAGTTATCATTAAGGGGGGATAGGTTCTAATGCCTCCTTCCTTATCCTATTGTATCACTTTTGTAAATCCTTCAATCCTATCCCAATTTGTTCTTAAGGGGGGATGTTAGGATATTTCGACACATAGGAAATAGGCTCCTTTT
The DNA here is from genome assembly GCA_034641835.2 of Pinus albicaulis. NCBI lineage: Eukaryota > Viridiplantae > Streptophyta > Pinopsida > Pinales > Pinaceae > Pinus > Pinus albicaulis. Next base: position 478,170,976 of record CM076570.1, on the reverse strand, counting down.
GTGTCACCTTTGTAAATCCTTCAATCCTATCCCAAGTTGTTCTTAAGGGGGGATGTTAGGATATTCCAACACATAGGAAATAGTTAAGTATAACTTGGTCTAGTATAGAGTTAGGTAAAGTGTGTTTATTTACCATGTACATTTGTAACTTATAATCTAACAGTCATGATTTGTAGTGAATCGAAAGTTCACTCTCTCCTTGGTATTAATGACACTTGGTCCGTGGCTTAACACCTGATTGGTCCATGAAATCTATTTAAAGAGCATGGAGAGTCATTTTTCTGGTAACCGTTTATGAGAGAAACATATGTAACTTTTCTTTTTATATTAATAAATTGCGTGAAGTGGCTACGTTGGCTCAGGTCGTGGACTGTTTCCCTCTTCGAGGGTTTTAACCACGTGATAATACTAGTGTACTGATTTGTGATTTGTTTGTGAGTGGTGACCTTTGGTTTTTGATCTAAGGAACTTACCTTGTAAATTCCTACACCTTGGTTTCTTTTAGCGCCTTTTTTCGCAGCAACACCAATGGACATGGGGATGAAGACAACTATTCCTCGTTGAGGGAATCGTCAGGCGCACCATGGCCAGGCATATGCATATTTGAACAAAATTAACATTATTTCAATTATGTAAAGAACTAAAATACCTGAAGATAGAGTAAGGTTGTTACTTTACATGTTCTTCAGCTGGCCCCTTTCTGCGATCATCCTGTCACATTATAAGATAATGAGAAGCATGAAATATATAAAAAAAATTGTTAAGATAAATAAACTAATATGAAACTCAAATTTTTAATTGTTTACCTGTCCTAGGGTTGTTCCTGTACTACCATGATCATTCTGGCACATTGCAATAAAATTAGAAATGTGAAAACTTGAAAACAATATCTAACCTGAAAGCACAAAATGAAAACTGAAATAATTTCTAAATTTACCTTTCTAATACATAAAATTTGTGCATTAAAGAGTAAAAATTTGCCATCAAATGACATTCGAGTTTAAAGAGAGTAAACAGTAAATCAGAAATATTAAGACAATGTCTTCTCTAAGTGTTCAGATCAACATACAACAAAACAAGTTAGAGGCGAATTTATAAGGAATGGGTGTGAGCCAAACATTGTGAATTACAATTCTATGATCATTGGTCTCTGTTTTGTTCGTAGAGTAGAAGAGGCCCTGGAGTGGTTGAGTATAATTAAAAGTAAGGGCTGTAAGCCAAATATTTATACTTACACCTTGCTAGTAGAAAATTTCTGCAAAGTAGGTAGATTAGATGGGGCTAAAGAGATTTTCAATGAAGCTTTAATGAGCGGAATAAAGCTAACTGTAGTGACCTATAATGCATTGGTCAATGGATATTGCAAGGGAGGGAAGTTGGATGAGGATTTCCTTCTCCTCGAAGAAATGAATGAGAATGACAACATGCCTGACATAATTATGTATAGTACCATAATTTATGGGCTAATAAAAGAGAACAAGATCTTAGAGGCTTTGAAGTTGCATGATCAAATGGTAGACAAGGGATATGAACTTATATGAAGACAACGCTTTCTTATCTGTGGTGCCCTTGTCAGATCCTTATAACGAGTGGTCGCATTACTTGTGGAACGATTAACTTTCCCAATCAGTAGTCGGCTCAAGGTGATCTTGGGTTGTGTGTTTTTAAAACTATGGTTACACTTGGGCCTCCAAAATTGATTATCATACTATATTGCTTTTCTATATGATTAAAATCCATTGGGGCCATTGTTAGTGAGTGAAAATTGTTCTAATTGTAGTTAGCATGCATACACAATCATATGCACATAATTTTTTTTTTTTATCTATGGCCATAGTTAAGGTTGCCAGAGAGTTATTTTGATGTTATGTTGAATTTGAATTTTGAAAATATAAAGATAACAAAAAAGTCGCAAGTATAAAATAGGTACATGATTTACAAGAAGTCTGTTGAAAACTAGCGAACCATTAGAATAATTGGCATAGAAGTGCCAACTGATCTACTACCTAATTAATCACGAAATTATATGAAGCAACTTAAATATGGAGTTCTTTTCCCAAGTAAATACATCATCATTGTTAAATCTAAGAATTTTGTGATCCATAATGTAGATGAATTTCTTTCGGATTAATCAAATCCTAATGATGTGATTAATATGAAAGATTTCATCATTTTCACCCTAATCGTATGTATTTCTAAAAGCATATTAATTTTTGAGTGTTATATGCTATGATCACTTGAAACGTGAATGGTTAGTTTGCATGTAGTATATACTTCTTGATTATTAATATCGTCGAGGCATTTCTAGGATAAAGTTCCTGTATTATGATTCGACAGTAGTTAGTGGATTCATCTAACAAATTATCTGTGTAGATTTTAAGCTACAAGCCAATGAGACAGAGTATGGATCCTACAGAGTGAAGATATCTTCAAACACAATGGATGCTGCTGTAAAATGTAGATCCTCATAGCTAGAATAGCTACTGAAAGGAAATATTTTAGCAGATGATAAGTTGGATCCTGTAGCTATAGAAATACTTTTTACTCATGAGGGGTTTCAGCTTCTAAGATCATTAGAACGGGAGACCAACACTTGTATAATATTTGAAAGACACAGTCATAGTATAAAATATTTGGTCCAACCAACAAAAGTGATAAATCTATTAAAGATCTGGTACATAACTCGATGTTGCTTCATGAAAACAAACATCATCAAATATCTCTTAGAGGGGAAGGGGTGCCATATGGGTTGATGAAGGAAGTTGTCAAATGATTTGGTATGGAGATAGATGGATTTAATTCATGCATTATGGAGGCATAATTTATTCTTGATACACGACGTCATGTTTTGTTTGTTCATGGCAGTAGAGAGTCAAAAATTAAAGTTGACAATGTTGTCGCTGAAACCGCAAATAGTATTAAGGGGATTCATAATAATATTTTAAAAGAAGTTGATGAAAGTGGGAATGCTTGTCCCATCTACTTCTGTGATATTGAAGACTGCTACAGACTCGAAGGATGTGGGCATGCCTTCTGCAGATCATGCCTAGTTGATTAGTGTAACTCAGCCATGCGTCATCATGAGGGGTTTCCTCTTGTTTGTGCTCGTGAATATTGCAACCATTTGTTCTTAGTTTCTGATCTAAAATCCTTGGTCTCTAGTGAGGCACTGGATGACTTATTTAGAGCTTCTCTTAGGGCATTTGTGGCTTTGAGCAAAGGTACCTACAGAGTCTGCACCACCCTAGATTGCCCATCAATATATGAGGTTTCAACTTCTGGTAGACTCTTTGTTTGTGGTAGTTGTTTAGTGGAGTTGTGTACAACCTGTCATCTAGAGTGTCATCTATACCTGTTATGTGAAGAAATAGAGAATTCAAGCAAGATCCCGATTCCTCTCTCAAAGATTGGTGCAAAGGCAAAGACTATGTTAAAAGGTGTCCTGGTTGTGGGTTCATAATCGAAAAAACTGAAGGTTGCAATCACATCAGTTGTAAGTGTGGTAAACATATTTGTTGGGTATGTGTAGAGTCCTTTGACAGTAGTGACAGTTGTTATAGAAATTTGGGTGCTGTACATAGTGGTTACATAGATGGTGGTTAATAATTGCAAACTCTCTTACTTTTTCTTCATTTTATGTTGAGTTGATAATTTTTATGTTTGTTACGAGTTGTGATAGATATTTCATTGCACGTGTTTTGTTCCTCCACACAAGCTAAGGTTAGGTTAGTTGTGGTAGGTTAAACTGAGGTGAAGTGACATCAAAGGATAATAAACTTCTAGTGCCGGAAGGGAGAAGGGGGTGCTTAAAACATATGGAATTCTATTGATAAAACTCAACCTTGATTGATATGGGTTGTTGAGTAAGATGGGGAAAAGTAGACATTCTAAGTACATTATAAAGTAGAAATTTCTTAATTACATGCGGTAAACTCATTATGATTCAAGAGCACACAATAATTATTCAATCGAAGGACCTTTGCCACAAAAATTATGTCCCCAAATCTGCATTGCTTTGAATCTCAGATGATTTTCTTGGTTTGTAAGACAATCCGCAAAACATTTCCCAATTTTTGATGATTTTCTTGATTTGGAAGACAACATGTGAAACATTTCCCATATTTTGGGAATAGCTTGCAGGCCAAAAAGATAAACATTAAAGGAAGCATAAATAGAAATTAATGTGTATCCATGGGAATCCTGTCAATGGTTACCTGATAGAGCAATATACCTATCAATATTATGTCATGCTTAAAGTGGCAATGAAAAACATGAAATTCAAAAGTCTAATAGAATCTTCTAAGGTTGTTTGAGATGATGGTCATATATCCTCTAAAGTTTCCCTTACATCCATCATTAAATTATGAATATGGTGCTCAGCATGACAGTTTGGTAATTAATCATTATTTGTTCCATAGTTTCCATAGCCTTGGGTATTGCTTGGGAGTACTTGTGTGCAATGTTTTAAAACTTGGACCAAGCTGACTCGGACTACCATATCAGCTTGGCCAATGGATTGGTTCAGAGGGCCAGTACCTACTCGGCCAAGTTGGACTTTTTTGGTACCAAACCACAAGGCATGACTAGGATAGTTGGGTACCAAACTGGCCCAACTCGGTTGAGTTATGTTATGTTATGCATAGGTCATTGTTTGACCTATATTTTTGCTGATATTTTAGAGCAGATTTTCCTAAACAGAAATTTGGCCTTCTTTCAGCCTCTTCGTAACCCCTCCACTGAATTTTACTTGTTTCTGCCAACATGCTGTAAATATTCCCATAAAACCTGGGGTTTGAGAAGATCTATTTAGTTTGCCTATGGCATGTTTATTCTAATGGATTTTGGTAGTTTCCTCCTCCACTGCGTTGTCGGTACGGGCATGTCAATTACATGCCACAAATTATGTTGCTGGTTGGAGGTATTCTTGCTTGTTATCTTGGGTTTCAGGCTGTGCTTCAAACTGTTTGGCACATTTTTCTAGCATAAGTTTGGTTGTTGGTAAGCCTGCTAATTTAGGATATGTATAGGTTTGTGGGTTTATCTAGGATCAAAATTTCTGTGTGCAAGCAACGATTCGTCACATGTGTGATTTGTTGAATGTTCCCACAACAAATTAGTATTTCTTCTCGCTGTAATTTTAGTGGAGTATCTCTAGGTTTATACTTTGTAGATACTTGAAGGCCTAAGGGTACATTTTTTAGGGAGGGTATTACCTTTTTTCATTCAAAAATTATATTTTCCTAGTCATTTTTAAGGGCCCTTCGCACTCTAGAGGCCATATATATATATATATATATATATATATATATATATATATATATGAGTAGACTTTGCATATTTTGCCTCTAATGGTTTGGAATCATGGTTTTGAATCTTCAAATTTAAAAATATAGTTTTTAATTAAAATTTAAATATTATCTGTATTTTTTAGCAAACCAAGCAATTGAAATCAGATCAGTCTGAATCATTACAAGTCCTAGTTGACCCTTGACCGATTCCAAGGCCATGTCCAAGTTTTAAAACATTGCTCAGGAGTGTGGCAGCTTGGCGAGTACTTGGTACAAAACTCACATTGACCAAGAATTGGGCAGTCAATACTTGTTGTACTTGTGAGTGTTGGCAAGATTTCCCATGCGCAGTGGAGTATGGTAAGTTTGAATGAATGGTAGTTTTTGATGTTGCTGGCAGTTTTGGGGATAAGAGGGAGTTTTTCACCTTGTCTTTTCCTTTGAAACCCCTTGACTTGAATACAAATTCATTTGTGAGAATTTTTTGAAGGCCATTTGCAAGAAGATTTTGGGGCTCTAAGGAGAATTTCAAGTGATTTAACAGGCTAGTTGTAATTTTTTGGCTTTAAGGTGATTTTCAGTTGGAAAAAGATTCAATCAACTAACAGTTCTTATTTTCTTAAATTTCTTTATCTTAGGATATTTTATTCAAGTGCCTGGGTGTCTTGGGAGTGCCATGGAGCCATCTAGAACCAACATTGAACCATTTGAAGGTATTTAGAATGGGTTTTGATGGGTATAACAGGAAAAATAGAGGCTATAGCCCATGGATGTGGTGCATAGAAGCTAACAATGAGGTGATTAGGCTTGTATTAACCCAGAGATCCACATTCAAAACCTATTGAGTGGGTGTAGATGAGGCCAGGTGCGCCTCCTAGTTGGTTTTGATGGAATAGGGATGCCCCTCATAGCATGGCCACTTAGCTCAAAAACAGCTATAAGTTACTATAATCAGAATATCTGAAAAAAAATTGGGACTGCATTTTGATACATAAGATTTCACATTTCTTTTTTCCCTCAAATTCCCATCTTTGAATTTCTAGGTCAGTTTGGTTAAGGCTTGGAATTTGATTCAAAACCATTATAAAAATTATTAGACACCGTTGGAAATTTGGGATAAATTTAGAGGGTTCTTGGGTAAGATGTGAATGATGTAATGATAATTACTTTGGGGGTATAAACCAACTTGTATACTACGTGGCTACACTTTCTGACAACAATCTAGTTGTTTGTCCCAATAAGACATCTGAAATCGTGATATAGAGATGCAAAAAAAAGAAGAAGGAAAGAGGCATGCAACAAAGATTGGGAGAGGCCTTGGAAATTGAGGTGAGGGAGGTTCCTTAAGGGTTTTAACATTTTGGAGATGATGCAAACATCTCAAGTAATAGAAAAACTAGTCTATGATTTTACCCGTCCACTATTTTAGATAGGTTCAAGTTTCTGGAACCTCGTTCCAACCACTAATCATCTTATTTAGTGTAGGGTCCTTGCCATATAAGAACCATGAGGACTTCACCTTGTTGACCAATATCTTATAATGTTCATTCATAAAGGAGGTTTTTAAGTTATGACAAATAAAGTCAATTTATTGTAGGTATTGGGGGGATATAATTGGGTGTATCGGTGGAGGGGGGTGGGGGGAGGGTTTAGAGGTATTATGAAGTATACAATCAGGTATTTAATAAAAATAGGGAGCCTTAATAGGAAATACATATTAGGAGCGGGATTCAAGAAAATGATTTTGGTAGATCTTTATCAATATCTATGGAAATTGAGGGTATTATTTAAAATCCCATGAATGCATGTGCTATGTCACAAGTTTATAAGTGAAGGTCTTGTGAGATGAGCAGATCAACCTACTCCTACAATTGATGTGGTTGACAATGAATGGCTATTTTCTCAAGAAGATGTTATTTGTTTCTTTATATTGTTATGTTTACAAATAATATAACTTGAATTCTTCATTAAATTTCTTTTTTGTTACCACCAATCCACATATTTGATCCTAATACTTGCTAATAAAAGCTTCTCTTGCAACACTATTTTTTATTTTTTGTTTTTTTGTTAGATATTCGAGACTTGTGGGACTTGCAACATTATTTTATATATATATATATTTTTGTTTACTAGCTATCAGTGACTTGCGAGACTATCTTGTTGATCAGGTGATCATGTTCAAAGTTGAAAAAATGCTCAAAAATGGAATTTCTCAGAATTGGTTGAAACGTGAACGACCGGATAGGCCTCGTCACTGTGATTCTGGTGCCGCAAACAACACTCAAATCTGACGTCGTATGTGAAAGTTATGTGGGTTTGAAGTTTCCAGTAGTCTTAAAAAATCTAGTTGACCAAAGTTGACTTTTGACTTTGGAAATATTAATAAAAAGGAATATTCCATCAAGAAGAATGGTATTTGGACAAGTGGCATTCAGTGATTGGTTTATGGTTTGACTATTTGTATTTTTAGCCAATCAACAGGTGCCACGTGGCAAGCCCAGAGGCTGCCACGTGGCCCCAGGCTATAGAAGGTTTTTTCATATCAAAATTTTTGCATTCATGAGAATTGAACCGCGAACCTCACCGCTGACAGCGCAAGTGCCTACCGTTAGGCCACACGTATAGTTATTAACATATATGGAATGTAGCCTGTATTTAACGTTTGTTAAAGTTTGGGTTGGTGGTAAATGGGGGCCAGCCCTAAGGGCCAACCCCCACACATGATATGACCGGCATCCGTGAATTAAGAGCTTAAGCCACTAGAGACGACAATGACCAACCGTTAGCCTTAACGTCAATGTGAAAACACTACCATAAAACTTAATGCCACAGATAATGTCATGGCTAGTGGGCGGTTCTGCCGGCGGATAGAGTGGGGTTGACATGTGACCGCCCACCCTAAGCATTTAATTTAACTACTAGTGGTTCTGCCTTATTTGGGTGTGTTCGACCAAATCGGGCCTTAGTGCCAATTTTAGTGCGGTTAACTGTAGTTAGCCCAAATTTAGTGGGGTTTTCAATTGAACATTAGGCATAATTTTGTTTTCATCATAACTTATTCAATATTGGACCAATTTGGATGAAATTTTGGTCAATTTTGGGTATTCTAAGAATTCCAGAGAGTTTGGGACAGGTTTCATAGCCAATAGAGGTGTTATTTAGCCAAATTTTATTCAGGGAAGCTTGGAGAGCCATCAGGGCCATGAGGGAAATAGAGCCGCATTGGGTTATACTTCACTGTTTGAGGTGAAATAAAAGCCATTATTAAGCTTATTTATGTCTTCTGAATTCAATTTCACAGTTTTTTCTGCCTGTTTAGGCATATTTCTCAATGTAAAATCAATTTGAGCAACTTAATAGAGCAAGGACATGCCCATTGAGAGCCTTGGACCCGACAAATGTAGCCTAGGAGGGGTGAATTGCCTCATCATGTTGCTGTGTTGTTATGGTGAAGTTATGCTGCTATGTATTTCTGCTTTAAGATGTTAAAAAATAATTATAATTAACATTCCCTCACACATAAACTCAGAAACAGTTACCAAAAACACTTTGTTTAAATTGCAAGACATGATAAACACTTTTCACACTTAATTAATGGAAATGGATACTTTGAACAACATTAAAAATACTTCCATTTTCATATTAGATGGTATCAAAGCTTAAGGATTTGAGCCTTAGGAGCTAGAGTTTTACTCAACATTTTTTTGTGCAAATATATAGTTGATTCTTTGCAAGTTTTGATGCTTACTAGGCTTAAACTCAAGAGAGGTGAAGGACACTTGTTTAGTGCACAAAGTAATCCTCAACCAAGAAGGGCTAGAGAGCCACCTCCAAGAGCCATAGAAGGAGCTTCAAGCATGTCTTAAAGAGAGGGAGAAGCTCCTGAAGACATTGATCCCAAAGAAGAATAACGGATATTCCGAAAAGCTTTCCTAGACATGACAGAGATGGTAAGGATACTCTACCAAGAAAGTAATGATAGGCTTGTAGAAGAAGGGTCTAAAAACCAGAAAGAAGGATAGGGTTCTTCAGGAGGAAAGAAAAATGATGACAAGTCAAAGAAAGGACATGGAGGAAATGGTGATCCACCATCCCCATCTTCATCCTCTTCCTCTACATCGTCATCCTTAACTTCAGTGAATCAATCTTACAAGTTTAAAACCACTGGTAAAATTCCATTTTTAAAGCTTTATGTTAAATTTGAGTTGTGTATGTTTAATGGTGAGTTCAATGTAGAGAAACTTGAAAATTGGATAAGACAGTTGGAAGTTTATTTGAGGATATAAAACCTTCATGAACACTACACCAAGATTCAGTTAGCCTCTTTAAGAATGGAAGGAGCAGCATTGGTATGGTGGGAAGCCAAGACCAAGGATGAAATTAAAAAACAACGGTAAGATTACTTTATCATGGGCTGAATTTATTTCCGCAATTAAGCATCCATTTTATCCATTAGCTCATTTACAAAAGGCTATCATGAATTGGAAAAGTTTTAGACAACTTAAGGGACAAAGTGTTCAAGATTACACTAAAGAGTTTAGACAAAGGGCTTTATTATTTGGAATTGATTTGCATAGTCAAGATACTTTGCTGAAATATATAGGTGGTTTACAAAATTACCTTATACATACTATCCTTATGTTCAATCCTACTAGTCTAGATGAAGTTTGTGTACAAGCTACACATTTAGAGGCTAGAGGGAAACAATATTTTGATGGGAATATGGATAGTGAATTTAAAGGAAAAGGGAGGAAAAGAAATCCAAACTATAGGAAAGAAAAAGGAAAGTTCTTTTGTAAAAAAATGTTCCAAAACAAGCCACGATGAAGACCATTGCTAGAAACTTCATTCGGAGCTTAAACTAGAAAGATTTAAAAACAAAGATAAGGCCAAAGAAAAGGGAAAAACTGTTGTAACTATTGAACAAGACTTAGGGTTGAATCAGGTGATGAAACTAAAAGCATAGCCATGATACTAAAGAACATAAAGGGGAAAGAGATTGTAAAGGAAACAAATCCCAGTTCTAGCACTTTAAACTGTCACATAGAAGCTCAAAATGAAGAGAGGAGGATAGAGCTATTTCATGTGAGGATAATAGCCAAACACACAAAGATAGACACACTATTTGACAGTGGGTCTCAAGCAAATATCATCTCAGAAGACTTAGTCAAGAAGCTGAAACTTGATACCATTCCACATCCAAAGCCATATCCACTTGGTTGGATTTGCAAGGATGCTAATTTACAAGTTTCAAGAAAGTGCATGTTGCGCTTCGCTATAACAGCTCATTATGTTGATTTGGTTGAACTGGATGTGGTACCGCTTGAAATTACAGGTGTGGTGTTGGGTAGTCCATATTTATATGACAGAAAAGAGATCTTCCATCGCCACGAGAACAAGTACCATTTGTTTAAGGATGGCAAGGAGTTTATTGTGAAAGCACATCGAAAGAAGCTAGAATCGTCTTTAGTGAATGCAGGGCAATTGAAAAGGCTTGTCAATGCAAGTCAAAATCTGAATTTGTTGATGATTCAATAAAAATATTTTGTACATAATCCTTTTCATGTTATTGCTGATGTAAATGATGAAATGTTTCAGTCTGAAAGCAGGTCATCTTTGGAACAAGATGACAAGATGTTGCAGAAAGTGCCTTTGGTGTCGATCAGTGCAGAGAACAAAGTGTCGGTGCAAGTTGGTGCAAAATTCCAAGAGAGGGTAAAGCATGCAAGAAAAGAGGGCACAAAGTTTAGCATGGGTCATTGCTGGTTTCAAAATGGCAGATTGGTATGGCGAGAAAACTTGGTCGGAATTTGACACAAGTACATGGATCATTCGGCAAAAATTCGCCATGAGGACAGTTGGCAAGGTGAATCTCAATTTCAGTTTCCTTTGAAGGTAGATCATTGTAGGAATATTATGATTTATGCAAGTTATAGTTGTTGTTTAGCAAATTTCAAAAATTTGTATCATGTCTTAGTCAAAGTTAGCAACAGTCGGTCAGGGGATTCAAGGAAGAATTTATCTTTTTATGAGAAGCTTAATTTGATGAAGTCAGGAAGATTTCAGTGGTTCAAGGTTGGAAGAGTGGAGAATCAGTCTCCTCATCTTCAATTTCTGTAAATTAGAGAGATTTTGGGGTCCAAAAGCTTCCCATTTGGGAGGTGTGATCGGGTGATCATGTTCAAAGTTGAGAAAATGCTCAAAAATGGAATTGCTCAGAATTGGTTGAAACCTGAATGAACGGATAGGCCTCGTCGCTGTGATTCTGGCGCCATGATCGACACTCAAATCCGACGTCGTATGTGAAAGTTATGCAGGTTTGAAGTTTCTAGTAGCCTTCAAAAATCCAGTTGAGCAACAAAGTTGACTTTTGATTTTGGAAATATTAAAAAAAAAGAATATTCCAAAGAATATTTTGAAAATATTCCTTGGAATATTCTCTAGAATATTCCATCAGGACGAATGGTATTTGGACAAGTGGCATTCAGTGATTGGTTTATGGTTTGACTATTTGTATTTTTAGCCAATCAACGTGTGCCACATGGCCCCAGGCCGTAGAAGGTTTTGGCATATCAAAATTTTGGCGTTCATGAGAATTGAACCACGGACCTCACCATTGACAGTGCAAGCGCCTACCGTTAGGCCACACGTATAGTTTTTAACATATATGTAATGTAACATGTATTTAATTTTTGTTAAAGTTTGGGTTGGCGGTAAATGGGGGCTAGCCCCCACACATGATATGATCGACGTCCGTGAATTAAGAGCTTAAGCCACTGGAGAATGCAGCGGCCAACTATTAGCCTTAACGTCAATGTGATATTACTACCATAAAACTTAATGCCACGGATAATGTCATGGCTAGTGGGCGGTTCTGCTAGCGGATAGAGCGGGGTTGACATGTGACCGCCCACCCTAAGCATTTAAGTTAACTACTAGTGGTTCTGTCTTATTTGGGCGCATTCCACCAAATTAGGTCTTGGTGCCAATTTTAGTGCGGTTAACTGTAGTTATCCCACATTTAGTGGGGTTTTCAATTGACATTGGGAAAATTTTTGTTTTCATCATAACTTCTTCAATATTGGACCAATTTGGATGAAAATTTGGTCAATTTTGGGTATTATGAGCATTCTGGAGAGTTTGGGACAGGTTTCAAAGCCAACAGAGGTGTTCCTCAGCCACTTTTTCTGTATGGAATCTTGGAGAGCCATCAGGGCCATGAGGGAAATGGAGCTGCATTGGGCTATACTTCACCGTTTGAGGTGAAATAAAATCCATTATTAAGCTTATTTATGTCTTATGAATTCAATTCATAGCTATTTCTGCCTGTTTAGGCATATTTATCACTATAAAATCAATTTGAGTAACTTAATAGAGTAAGGACATGCCCATTGGGAGCCTTGGACCCGGCAGATGTAGCCTAGGAGGGGTGAACTGCCTCATCATGTTGTTGTGTTGTTATGGTGAAGTTATACTGCTGTGTATTTCTGATTTAAGATGTTAAACACTAATTTTAATTAACATTCCCTCACACATAAACTCATAAAAAGTTACCAAAAACACTTTGTTTAAATTGCAAGACATGATAAACAATTTGCACACTTAATTAATGGAAATGGATACTTTTCACAGCATTACAAATACTTCCATTTTCATATCACTTGTTTTCTAATAAACTACAACCCAGGGGATAAGCTATCAAAGTTATTTGGGGTTTGCAAGACTAGCTTGTAGCTGTCTAATAAAACATGGCTCATGGGAATATAAGATATCAAAAGCATTTGAGATTCATAGCTATCCTAGGCCACACCAACCCTCAATGTGGATAGATTTTTTTTGTGTCTCTTCCTTAAATTTTGAACCTTAACAAAATTTCAAAAAAAAATCCTCAAAATCCAATTGCACTATAATTTTTTATTAATTACACCATTATTTTAATAAAAAAGGAAAAGTGAGATATATAATATTACAGTGATAATTTTTATTTAGCTATATAAAAATGAAAATCACATGATATATGAGTAATTTTAACGATATATAAGTTCAAATTCAACTCATGACATTCATGTTCGTATTCGACAACAATGAAATATAAGAAAAAATCATCATATCTAAAATATTTGATAAAATTTGCCTTGAAATTCATGTGTGTGTGTGAGGTTTCTAGTATTATAGTCCCTTATCCATTTGGATGAAGATGATCCAGATCAATTGATCTGGTCAAAGAATTCCATTTAGGGGAATGCACAAAAAAATTGTGTTACAAGGCCTTTTTAGAATCAAATACCACACAACGACAAAGTTGGTGGTGGCAATATTTATGGAAACACTCTTTTCAACTCAAATGTAAAGTGATGTTATGGTCGAAATTGAATAATAAATTGCTAGCATAGGAAAATCTACTCAAAGAGGATGGTCTGGTCAAAATCATTATGCCTTATGCCATGTAGAGGAAAAATCCATCTCTCATACTTTCATTTCATGTCCCTATATATAAAATGCTTAGATTATCACCTATTCAATTTGGCTCCAACGTTTTCTCGATAGAATAAAGAATCATTAAAGGAATTCACTCAAGACTAGGTATCATATTGTTCAATGCAATTTTACTAGGATTTCCTTATTATCTCATGAACAATATTTGGTGGCATGCAATCGGGCCATTTTCCATAGCAAATACATACCACCTAAAGTGATGAGCGATATCATAGAGAAAATAGTAAATGAATTTCTGGAAAATCCAAAAAAAAAGAAGACCATGGGATTAGGGGTTAGAGGAATAATGAGGATTAGGGTTCAAGGGTTAGGAGAATAATGAGTTAGTGGTTAAGGGGTTAGGGATTGGGGGCTTAGGGGTTAGGGGATTTAGGCACATTTAGGGGTTAGGGGAATAATGAGTTAGTGTTCTCTCTGTTAGAAAATTATATATTACAAAGAAATGCAACACATAAAATATGTGGAAAACACAAGCACACAAAACACATAAAACCAACGAGACACAGATATACGTGGTTCACCCAGTTTGGGCTATGTCCACCCCAAACAGCCAGTCCTTCCTTTCTATTATCTAGCAAAATGAAGAGACACAACCTACATCAGATCCACTGTAATATCCTTTGTTCTCTCTCACAGTCTCCCTATCTGTTTCTCACTCTGAGAATACACATAAAATACACAGCTGCAATACAATATCCTCATACAAGCAAGGGGTTTCCTTCTAGGGCAAAAAACCCTAAGCTAAACATAACTTCTACCATCAGATAATCCGCCTAATGAACGGCCTAGATTGACTAGAAATTACTGTACTTTTACAAGGAAAATTTACATTTGTTTTTAGCTTCGGGGGCATTGCCCCCGAAACCCTCCACCAGGGGGGGCTCCATAAAGTCGCAGATGCCCCCCCTATACCCCCTAGGCAGCGTTTAATTAAGGGCAGCGTTGCCGCCCCATTAAGGTACAGGGGTCCAATGTTGTGATACAAAATAAACAAGATAATTAGGCTCCACACCCAACAATCTCCCACTTGGAGACTAATTGTAGCAACTCCATCGCTGCTTCATTTGCTGGAAAATGACTCCACTTTGGACCTGGTTGTTTCTCATCTTCATCCTCATACTTGAAGACCAATTGAAACTGTGCATATTCTTAGTTTCTCCATGGTTACAGCTTTTGTTAGCATATCTGCAGGATTCTGGCTAGTGTGTATCTTTTCCATCTTCAGTTGTCCATCTTCCAATACTGACCGCATGAAATGGTACTTGAGCTGTATGTGTTTAGTCCTGGAATGAAATGCTGAGTTCTTTTCAAGATGAATGACACTTTGGCTATCACTATATAATGTGACCATGTCATGCTTCTTACCCAATTCATCCATAAACCTTTGCAACCAAATCATTTCCTTACTAGCCTCTGTAGAAGCAACATACTCTGCTTCTGTTGTTGAAAGTGCAACAACACTTTGGATTTTTGAAACCCAATTGACAGCTACTCCACCTACAGTAAATACATATCTTGTAGTGCTCCTCCTATTATCTCTATCACCTGCCATATCTGCATCAACATATCCCTGTAGAGAAATGTTTGAACCACCAAAGCATAATGCTTGATTTGTGGTACCTCTCAAATATGTGAGAATCCATTTTACTGCCATCCAATGTTCTTTTCCTGGATTGTTCATGTACTTGCTTACAACTCCCACTGCATGTGCAATATCAGGCCTTGTGTAGACCATTGCATACATTAAGCTTCCAACTGCTGAGGCATATGGAACTTTAGACATATAATCCATTTCTTCTTGGGTCTTGGGGCACATCTCCTTACTAAGTTTGAAATGGCTAGCAAAAGTTGTACTAGCTGGTTTTTCATTTTGCATATTAAATATTTTCAACACCTTTTGTATGTACTCATTCTGAGACAATGTTAATTTGCGATTTTTCCTGTCTCTAGTTATTCTCATACCAAGGATTTGTTTTGCAGCTCCCAAATCCTTCACTGCAAATGAATTTTCCAATTTTATTTTGAGCACATTTATTTCCTCCATGTTAGACCCTGCAACAAGCATGTAATCTACATACAATAACAATATAATATAGTTTCCATCATTTTTCTTTTTCAGATAAACACATTGATCAGAGTGACATCTAGTATAACCTTGTTCAGACATAAACTTGTCAAATTTTAGATACCACTACCTTGGAGCCTGTTTTAAGCCATATAAGCTCTTCTTTAGCCTGCACACTAATTTTTCCTTCCCTTTGACCTCATATCCTTTTGGTTGCTGCATATAGATATCTTCCTCCAAATCTCCATCTAGAAATGTTGTCTTTACATCTAACTGTTCAAGATGAAAATATTTTGCTACTACAAGACTTAAAATAGTTTTGATTGAAGTCATATTAACAACAGGAGAAAATATTTCATCAAAATCAATACCTTTCTTCTGTGCAAACCCCTTCACCACAAGTCTAGCTTTGTACCTATGTTTTCCTCCATCTTCTTCCTTCAACCTATAAACCCATTTATTCTGCAATGTTGTTTTACTTGTAGGAAACCTGACTAAGTCCCAAGTCTGGTTATGTATTAAGGAGTCCATCTCTTTTTCCATGGCTAGCTCCCACTTCTTCCTGGTTTCAACCTGCATTGCTTCTTCATAAAATTCGGGTTCACCAGAATCAGTCAACAATAAAAATATAATGAAGGAGAGTATCGTTCAGGGGGTCTACTTATCCTAGTATATATTCTAACACCACTTTCAGGTGTTTGAGGTGCCTGTTGCTGTTGCTGTGGCTGTTCATTATTATTATTTTCAGGCACCTTTACTTTTTCTGTGATCTCATCAAGAACTATGTATTCTTTATTTTCTTTTTCCTATTTCTTTTCCTACAACTGATTCTTATACAAGACCTTTTCATTGAATATTAAATCTCTGCTCCTTATGATTTTTTGATTTTCATAATCATATAAGCGATAACCAAAATCATTAACACCATATCCAATAAAGGTACATTTCGTTGATTTTTCCTCAAGCTTTGTTTTGTTTTATTTATTAATATGGACAGAGGCCTCACAACCAAAAGGCTTTAAAAAGGAGTAGTTTAAATTTTTACCTGTCCATGCCTCCTTTGGAACACCACCATCCAAGGAATTTGAAGGTCCTATGTTTATTGGATAAAAAATAGTATCTATATCATCTGCCTAAAATTGTAAAGGCAATCTTGCATGCAATCTCATACACCTTGCACGCTCCATGATTGTTCTGTTCATCCTTTCTGACACACCATTTTCTTGTGGTGTTCTTGGAACTGTCTTCTCTCTACGAATTCCATGCTTTGAACAATACCTATCAAAATATTTGCGGCAATATTCACCTCCATTGTCTAATCTGAGACACTTCAACTTCTTTCTTGTCTCAATCTCAACCAAAGCTTTCCATTTCTTGAAAGTATCAAATACATCATATTTATTCTGAATGCAATAAATCCAAGCTTTTCTAGTTGCATCATCAATAAAAGTAACATAATAACGAAAGCCACCGAGAGATGATACATGAGCAGGTCCCCATACATATATATGCACAAGCTCTAATTTTTCGCTCTTCTTTTCTTTCCCAACTCTGAGAAATCTGACTCATGTTTTCCATAAATAAAATTCTCACATAAATCCAAGTCAACATTCTTCAAACCTGGCAACAAGTTTCTTGAGTGAAGAAACTTCATCCCCTTCTCACTCATGTGTCCGAGACTATGGTTCCATAATTCTAAATCTTCTCCTTTGGAAGTTAAAGCATTAACATAGTTAGAAATACCATTGCATAAATACAATGTACCAACCTTTTCGCTTTTTTATATTACTAGGGCTCCTTGGTGACCTTCCAATTTTTATCTGTTAAAGTTGTCACAAAACCTTCACCGCCTAACTGCCCTGTTGAAATTAGATTTTTCTTTAGATCTGGAACATTCTTTACCTCCTTTAATAGCCATTGGTTTCCATTCTGTTGTTTTACAAGAAATTTGTTGAGATTTTCCATATTATTTTGGCAGAAATCTCTTGGATAATGCCAACAATAGGTTTTGTTGCAAAACTGATGGCATCAAATCTTGAAGAGGAGATAATTAATCCTATTTTGTTGTGATAGGATGGAATAGAATTCATTTTTTAGTTTCTTCTCTACATATATAAATTGTAAGCCTATGAGCCAATATTAGATATGAGGGATGAGAGGAAGAGGAAGTGCAGATATGAGAAATATGCTGTCGTAAATCTCCTGTTGAATAATAAGAATGCCGATACCTCTGTTTGGTGGATGTAGCCCAGATTAGTTGGGTGAACCACGTTAAATTCGTTGTCTTTGTTTATATTATGTATGTGAATTATTTAGCTTCCGCTGTGTTAATTCTTACAATTGGTATCAGAGCAGCAATATCGATTCACTGCCTGTTGGTGAAATAATTGTTTGTTGCATAAATCGTGGATCTGTTGCTCACAACTTGGATTCCGCTAACCAGAGGCTGTGTGGAGCTTTCTGCCATCTGAGAAGCAAAAGCCAGTGAAGTTCCCCGAGTTTTATGAGGGTGAGTCGAATGCTCGGATGGGAGGCCGCATATGTAGTTGAATTTACAACGTCATACACGATGGGAGGCCACATATGTAGTTGCTGGCTGAGGCAACTTGTGTAAGGTTGATGTGGACAACGTTAAGTCGATGGACAATGTTAATTTGATGGATTGCGTTATGAAGCAACATAGCCAAGCTGTGGTTTGCGTGAATGCATGGATTGCACATGATTAAATTTGGAAGCCTTGCTGTGTACGTGACTTCTGCCATAGAGGTGAGTGAATTCAATTTTGTCTTTGTGTTTCTCTTCTCTATGCGACGTGGAGACTTTCCTTCTATTGCAACAGTGGTTGGTAGCATCAACTGGCTAGATTGCAATCGCTATTTGGCCAAAATCAAATTTCAAACGCGGAGCACAGTACATCAAGCGGGTAGGATTAAACAAATAGGAGAAATATGCAACGAGCACGCTGGCAGGGCTCATCTAACCCATGGACAACGAGGAGACTTGCCTTCGTATGCTAAAATCGTATGCCTGAAACTGAAAGAGTGAGCGTTGAATGAAAGCGAGGTAGTGTTTTTTGATTTGTTGTATTGAAATGTCGTTCGATTCGTTGCTAGCTGTATTGAAATGTCGTTCAATTCGTTGCTAGCTGCTGGTATTTGCAATTTACAGTTCGTGGGATTTTTTTTAATTGTTAATTTGATTAAAAAAGAAATTTAAGAATCCATAGAAAAGAAGTTAAATTTAAAAATGTCAAAAACTCAAAGTGCTCAGTTTGAGACCGAGAAGTTTAATGGGAGGAATAACTTCGAAATCTGGAAAGTTAAGATGCACGATTTATTCGTACAACAAGGTTTGGCCAAGGCACTTTTGGGAAAATCCAAACAACCTTTCACCATGACAGATGACGAATGGAATGACATCAATGACAGAGCACTGAGCGACATACGATTGTGTTTGGCGGATGATGTTTTATTTAACATCGTGTCAGAGAAAACAACCGCTGGACTATGAACAAAGCTAGAAAAACTATACATGACAAAATCCTTAACCAATAGGATTCTTCTGAAAAGACAGTTGTACAGCTTGCGCATGAAGGAAGGTACGACAATAACTGATCATTTGAATACCTTTAATACTCTCTTGGTGTAGCTAGATAGCATAGAAGTAAAATTTGATTCAGAAGATAAAGCTGTAAATTTATTATGCTCTTTGTCTGAGTCATGGGATCATTTTATTACTTCTATAAGTCTTAGTTCATCAGAAACCCTTGAATTTGATGATGTTTTTGGAGCTATGCTGTCTGAAGAAACCAGGAAAAGGTCAAATTTAGAAACCTCTACATTAGAAGAAATGATGGTTAGAGGTCAATCTAAAGAAAAACGCTTCAGTCAAAAAAGTAACTCTCGGTCAAAATCGAAAGGGAAGAAGAGTAAGCTAAAGTGCTGGTTTTGCAGAAAATCGAGACATTTGAAGAAGGACTGTTGGAAGAGACAGCAAACATCCAAAGGAGACTATTCAACGGAAAATAAAGAAGAAAACATGACAGATACAGGTTCAGGTTCAGCATCCGGTTCAAGTATAAGTGATGAAGTTTTATCAGTTAATTTTGCAAATCATGATCAACATTGGCTATTAGATTCTGGTGCGTCCAATCACATGTGCATCCATAAACAGTGGTTTAAATCTTATAAGTCAATTAATGATGGAGTAGTTTACATGGGAAATGATGTCTGATGTAATTTTGTGGGAATTGGAAGCATCCAGATTAAAATTTTTGATGGGACAAATAAAATCTTAACTGATGTAAGACATGTGCTTGAACTTAGGAAAAATCTTATTTCTCTAGGAGTGTTAGACACAAATGGATATAAAACTTTTATTCAAGGTGGAGTAATGAAAATTTACAAAGGAATCCTATTAGTAATGAAAGCAAATAAGGTTGGAAATCTTTTTCAGTTAGAAGGAAGAACAGAGTTAGATCATGCTTCTAATGTATCTGAAAATGACAGTGATTCTATTTGACTATGGCATCAACGGTTGGGCCGTATGAGCGAAAGAGGATTAAATTTTTTATCTGATCATATGTTACTTCATAGTTTAAATTTTTTTAAGTTAGATTTCTAGAAACATTGTATTTATGGGAAATAAAGCAAGCGGAAATTTAAAACTGGAAAACATACTAGCAAAGGAATCCTTGATTATATCCATTCTGATGTTTGGGGTCCATCTCCTACAATCTCATATGGAGGATCATCATATTTTGTATCTTTTATATATGATTTCTATAGAAAAGTATGGGTCTACATGTTAAAAAGAAAGTCTGATGTATTCACAGTTTTCAAGCAGTTTAGAGCATTAGTAGAAAATAGCACTGGAAGAACCATTAAATGTTTAATAACTGACAATGGTGGTGAGTTTACTTCAAAGGAATTTAATAATTATTGCAAGGAAGTTGGGATCGAAAGACATAGAACTACTGTATATACTCCTCAGCAAAATGGAGTTGCTGAACGCATGAACAAGACTTTTTGATAAAGAGCAAGAAGTATGCTAAGTAACGCCAATTTGCAGAATGAATTATGGACAAAAGCAGTATCTACGCCCTGTTATTTGATAAATCGATCACCATCAACTGCAATAGTATGCAAAATTCCTCAAGAGGTATGGAAAGGTCATCCTTGTGATTATTCTAAACTGAAAGTTTTTTGTTGTGATGCATATGCTCTAATTCCGAAACATCAGCGTTCTAAATTAGGTCCTAAATAAAAAAGATATATCTTTGTTGGATATGGTGATGGGATTAAGGGATACAGGTTGTGGGATCCTACTACTCACAAGATCATCATTAACAGAGATGTTAGATTCAATGAATCTTCACTTGATAATCCAGATGTAGATATTAAATTGAAACAGGAAAATGTACCTAAGTTTTAACATATTCAATTTGAAACCAGTTCAAATACTGATGATAGTAAAGATGAAAAAGTTTCAAATGAAGATCATGAAGAAATTCCTACAGATAATAATCAGCAAATTGTGGAAGAACTAGAAACATCTTTAAGAAGGTCCACAAGAATCAGACATCCTCCTAAAAGGTATATGATTATGTTACTTCAGTTTCTTTAACCGCTAATGATGATGAAACTTTATGCTATCAGGAAGCTATAGAAGGTTCTAACAGTGATAAATGGAAAGAAGCTATGAAGGATGAGATGACGACATTAGACAAGAATGCCACATGGGACCTGGTATAACTTCCTAATGACAGAAAAAATGTAGGATGTAAATGGGTTTACAAATTGAAAAAGGGTGTTGATGATAAAGGAGACAGGTACAAAGCGAGGATGGTTGCGAAAGGTCTTTCTTAGAAAGCAGGAATTGATTTTCATGAGATATTTTCACCAGTTGTTAAAATTGTTTCAATTCAGATTGTCTTAGCATTAGTTGCTTTACTTGATTTAGAATTACAACAACTAGATGTTAAGACTGCATTCTTACATGGAGATCTAGATGAAGAGATTTATATGGAACAACCTAAAGGGTTTGTTCAAAATCGTAACAAGAAATTTGTTTGCAGGCTCAGGAAATCATTGTATTGTCTGAAGCAGTCGCCGAGACAATGGTACAAGAAATTTGATTCTTTCATGATGAGTCAAAATTATATAAGAAGTGAATATGATCATTGTGTTTAATTTAAGAAATTAAGTAATGGCATATTCATTATCTGAGTATTATATGTTGACGATACGCTTTTAGCAAGAAAAATCATAACTGAGATCAACAGGTTAAAGGCTCAGATGGCTAGGACGTTTGATATGAAAGATCTAGGAGCAGCAAGACAAATTTTGGGCATGGATATTTTCTGAGACAGGAGCAATGGTAAGCTGTGGTTATCAAAACAAAAGTATATTGAGAAAATACTCTTAAGGTTTGGTATCAAAAATGTGAAGCCAGTTTCAGTCCCTTTAGCTTCCCATTTTAAGCTTTCTTCAAGTTTATGTCCTAATAAAAATGAAGAAAAGGAATATATGTCTCGAATACCATATGCTAATGCAGTAGGAAGTTTGATGTATGCGATGGTTTGTACATGTCCATATATTTCACATGCAGTTGGGGTTGTCAGTAGGTATATGGAAAATCCAGGGAAAGAACACTAGGCAGCAGTGAAATGGGTGCTTTGGTATTTGAGAGGCACAAGTGATTATTGTATCACTTATGACAGAAGTAGTGAATTAGTTTGCAGATATGTTGATTCTGATTTTGTAGGTGATTTGGATAAGAGAAGGTCAACTTCAGGATATATCTTTACTCTTGTAGGTGGAGCTATTAGCTGGATGTCAAAGATACAAAACATTGTTGCTTTATCCACTACAGAAGCAGAATACATAGCTGCTTCACATGCTTGCAAAGAAGCGGTTTGGTTGAAAGGTTTGTTTGGTGAGTTTGGTAGGTTGCAAGATGACATAAAGTTATTTTGTGATAGTCAAAGTGCAATTCATTTGGCTAAAAATTTGGCCTATCATATTAAATCAAAGCATATACCTATAAAGTACCATTTTGTAAGACATGTTTTCTCTGAACGAGGAGTCTCTCTTGAAAAAGTGCATACAAAGGAAAACTGTGTAGACATGTTCACGAAACCAGCTTTATTAGAGAAGCTACGATGGTGTCTGGATTCTCTTGGCTTGCAGAAAAAATGACTATAATAAAGAAACAAGGTATCAGGCTAATTGTTGTCGAGGTGGAGATTGTTGATATTTTCCATATTATTTTGGCACAAATCTCTTGGATAATGCCAACAATAGGTTTTGTTGCAAAACTGATGGCATCAAATATTGAAGAGGAGATAATTAATCCTATTTTGTTGTGATAGGATGGAATATAATTTATTATTCATTTTATTCTCTACATCTATAAGTTGTAAGCCTGTGAGGAAATATTAGATATGAGGGATGAGAGGAAGAGGAAGTGCAGATATGAGAAATCTGTTGTTGTAAATCTCCTGTTGAATAATAAGAATGTCGATACCTCTGTTTGGTGGATGTAGCCCAGATTAGTTGATTGAATGACGTTAAATTCACTGTCTTTTTTTATACTGTGTATGTGAGTTATTTAGTTTCCGTTGTGTTAATTCTTACAAACTTTACCCATTCCAACAATTTTACAGTGTTTATGATCACCCAAACGAACTTGTCCAAAATCTCCTTGAACATAGTCATGAAAATATTTCTTATCAGGTGTGGCATGGAATGAGGCCCCTGAATCTACCACCCAGGAATCAATAACATTTTCTAAAGAAAGAATCAAAGCATCTTGTAACACATCACCTGTCACATTTTCTTCATGATTGTTTTCTTGCTGTGCGTCTCCTTCTTTTCCCTTATGAGATCTACAGTCTTTCTTCAGGTGTCCTTTCTTTTTTCATTTCCAACACACTATCCCCGATATGGACTTGGATCTGCCTTTCATTGATTTACTATGATACCCTGAGCTCTTTCCTCTTTCCATTTTTCTTCCCCTAGACTCTGCACTCAAAGCATTACCCAATGTCTCACCGAAGCTTTTCCATCGCATTTCCTTGCTAAGGATGGCATCGACAACATCATCAAAATTTAAAGTAATAGATCCAGAGACAGAGTTAATAATGGCCATAACTAAACCATTCCAGCTTTCTGGCAATGAGAACATAAATAAAAGATCCCTAACTTCATCATCACATTTTACCCCTATAGAAATTAACTGACTGGTAACTATATTAAAATCATTTAAATGGTCTGTAACAGATCCACCTTTCGACATCTTCATATTAAATAACTGTTTCATAAGAAATACCTTGTTTGAGGCCGAGGGTTTTTTATATAGTTTCACCAATGCCTTAATAAAACCCTCTGTTGTTGTTTCCTTCAAAATATTGAAGGCTACTGACGCAACGAGGCAGAACCGTACTATTCCAAGCGCCTTTCTATCGAGAATCTCCCATTCTGCGTCTGTCATAATCATCAGTTTCTTTGTTTTTTCGCTCAATGGTAGGTACATATCTTTCTGATACAGATAATCTTCCATCTGCATCTTCCATAGTGGGAAGTTTTGGCTGTTAAATTTCTCGACCCTAAACTTACCATCTTCCACCATTGCTCCCACTCGAACCAGGAACCCTTGTTTCCTGCAAGTTTATCAGCCAAATAGACCTTCGACTCTGATACTAGTTGTTAGAAAATCATATGTTACAGAGAAATGCAACACATAAAATATGTGGAAAACACAAGCACACAAAACACATAAAACCAGAGAGACACAGATATATGTGGTTCACCCAGTTTGGGCTACGTCCACCCTGAACAACCATTCTTTCCTTTCTATTATCCAGTAAAATGAAGAGACACAACCTACAACAGATCCACGGTAATATCCTCTGTTCTCTCTCACAGTCTCCCTATCTGTTTCTCGCTCTAAGAATACACATACATTACACAACGACAATACAATACCCTCATGCAAGTGAGGGGTTGCCTTCAGGGGCAAAAAATACTAAACTAAACATAACTTCTACCATCAGATCATTCGCCTAATGAAAGGCTCGGATTGACTAGAAATTACTATACTTTTACAAGGCAATTTTACATTTGTTTTTAGCTTTGGGGGCACTTCCCCCGAAACCCCCCGCCAGGGGGGGATCCATAAAGTCGCAGTTGCCCCCCCCCTGGACCCCCTAGGTAGTGTTTAATTATGGGCAGTGTTGCCGCCCCATTAAGGTACAGGGGTCCAACGTTGTGATACAAAATAAACAAGATAATCAGGCTTCACACCCAACACTCTCATGGCTTATTTTCCGAGTCTGTGGAAGCTTTACAGGTACCTGGGGCTAGTACTACCGGAGTGGTGCAAGTGGAAGGGTGTTTTGGGCTTATATCCGAATAGGAGGGGGAGGATGTCGTGGAGTTTTCATCACTTCCATAACTGCCCCAAAACTGTCGACAAGTAGGGTTAAAAAGAAAAAAAGGAAAATTCATCAAGAAAAAATTTGACTACCAAAATTTGGTTTTCGGAGTGGACATACAAGTAGACCGGACGATGGCAACCTTGGAGACCATACTGGTGGGTGTAGCGTGTGGAAAATTATTCTCTTCTCAATTTATTGGTGATTGGATTGAAAAATATTGGGGGGAATCTCTGGATAAGGAGGTGGAGGTGATAACTCTATCAAATGGGTGGTTCATGCTTAGGTTTGCGAAAAAAGAGTCTGATATTAATGGGTCCTTGCGTGCAATTTGGGTTTTGGAATTGCACTGATTCTCTTCAAGTGGTGGATCCCATATTTGATGTGAAGTGGGAAAGAGTGGATGAGATCCTGGTTTGGGTGTGTCTGTTGGCGTTACCTCCGCACTTATGGAAAATGGACATTTTCAGGGCCATTGGGAATAGTATGTGCATCTTTCTGGATGTGGATATGTCATTTCAGGTTACAAAATCTTGGATTGTGGCTCGTATACTGGTTTGTCTTGTTCCAAGAGAAGATCTGGTTGAAAAAATCCACTTACATCTCGACAGAAAAACTTTCTTCCAAATTATTGATTACGAGCACCTTCCTTTTCAGTGCCATAGATGTCACAAGTATGGTGATCATTTGGTCAGATACTTCCTTCTATGAACTAGCAAGAGGTGTCGTCAAAGGGTAGTCTACAAGAATGATTATCGGGCTCAGGTAGCTGATCAGTTAGAAGGTGGTGAGAAAGAACAGATGGAAGAGGTGGTGCATCAGCAGGAAGAGGGGCTTATCCCGATGGGAGGGATGGAGGAATAGATTGAACAACTGTATATCCCTCTTATCGGTGAGATATTGAACCAAGCACGGGATGCTAAGGCTCTAGTGGGACCTACATCGGACTTGGTGGGTACTGTCACTCGATCCCTTCCTTCTATTCATGATACTCTTGATCTGGTATTAAATGTTATTCAATCTCCCGGTCCTTTCAGGCCCCTAGTAAATGAGCCATTGTGCATAAAAAATCTTTCTATAATGATTAAAATATAAAGTTATAACATACCAACTCATAATCGAATAGAACATTTGTATCAATATTCTTCTTCCGTATCTTCTTGATATTCATCCAACTGATCGACATATATACCAACATCTCATTCATAAATGGTGTTGAAATGATCGACGATGTCATCATCATCATCAATTATGTCATTTTCAATAATATCCTCATCAAAATCATCATCAATAATTGTTGCCTTGTCTCCTACGCCTGGTTCATCTTCTATATCTTCTTCGTTTGTCAATTCATCTTCCTGCTCATCTGCCACTGCATCATCTTCTTCCTCTACAGTATACTCTACTGGTCTTCCTCTTGGATCATATCTAATAGAAAATGACCATCCATTCTCACTTGGAACCTTTGATTAAAATACTTGTTCACATTGGCTTGGAAAAACATTGCGATCTTTTCTTGCTTCAAACTGCGATGTTTTAACCATTGGAAATCCATTTTCATGTTGAATAAGAGTTATG
Source organism: Pinus albicaulis (assembly GCA_034641835.2). Lineage (NCBI taxonomy): Eukaryota > Viridiplantae > Streptophyta > Pinopsida > Pinales > Pinaceae > Pinus > Pinus albicaulis. Next base: position 478,144,113 of record CM076570.1, on the reverse strand, counting down.
TCATCATCACGTACATTCATTCGTATCCTATACCTTTTGAAGTCAAACAAAAATAATTTGAAGGAATTAAAGTCACACTCAACTATATATTATCTAAAACCCCAAAATATCTATTTTCATATTCTCGAGGATGTCTGTCACTCCTAGAGGAAACATTACTAACCTAGACTAATTGAGTCTGTCATTGTCCGATTTTTGTTGTAATAAATTGCCATTTCATGAACTCACATAAAGGAATATTCAATTTATGTCAACATACTCCATTTTTCAATGGCCAATATGGCACGATGGAGCAAACAAACCCGCCCGAACGTGTTTCCCTAGGCTCCCTCACAATACAACACAACTGAGCCGGCCGACCCAAACTAAACACGTTTCCTTGGGCACCATCACACTACCTGACCCAACCCAACACGCCCGAACGTCAATTAAGCTGGCATGAGGGAGAAAAGGAAAGGGTTAGGGGTTAAGGGTTTAGAGGTTTAGGGTTTAGGGGGTTAAATGGGTTAGGGGTACCTAACATAACTAGCCTTGTCACTCCCTCCTTAGCGCACTAGCTAGAACTTGCTAACACTCTCTATGACACACTCTTATTCATGTTGGTTGTTTCATAAAGGAAAGCAACATTGATGCAGGTTATTTACCATTATTTTTAATCAAGCAAAATCCAACCAAATTACCCGACCCACCCCAACCCACTCGAATGCGTTTCCTTGGGCGCCCTAACACAACCCGACCTGACCCGCCGGAACACGTTTCCTTGGGCGGCCTCACATGACATGACCTAACCTGACCCACCTGAATGAGTTTCCTTAGGTGCCCTCTCACAACCCGATCTGACTTGCACGAACACATTTCCTTAGGAGCCCTCACACGACCCAACCCGAACCGACCCGACCCACCCAAATGCATTTCCTTAGGCGCCCTCACACGACATGACCCGAGCGGAACTGACCTGAACCGAATGCATTTCCTTGGGCACCAACACATGACCTGACCCGACATGCCCGAACATCGATTAAGCTGGCATGACAAGGGAGCAAACGGAAAACGGGTCACATGAACATGCACAAGGCACATGGGCGGTCACAACTTAGATTTTTTGATACAAACTCCCTCACACAATCTGACCTGAACGTGTTTCCTATCATGCCCTCACATGACACGACCTGACCCACATGAACGAAGGCACGACAGAGAAAATGGAAAATGGATCGCACAAACGTGTAGTACAAGGCACACGAGCGGTCACAACTTATCATTTTTTATTCGGCCACCCTCACATGACCTGACCCACCCTAACACGTTTCCCTAGGCACCATCAAATGACCCGACGCGATGCGACCTGCCTAAATGCATTTCCCTAGGTGCCCTCACACAACCTGACTTGACCCTTCCCGACCCACAGAAAACGCATTTCCTTGTGTACCCTCACACGACTTGACCCAAACTGACCCGACCTGAACCAAACCGACTCGGCTTGATCAAACGCATTTCTTTGGGCACCCTCACATGACCTGACCCAACCCGACCCACTCGAACACATTTCCTCGGGTGCCCTCACACGACACGACCCGAGAAAACCTGCCCAAATTCGTTTTCTTGAGCACCCACACTAGAATCGACGCGACGCGACCCGACCCGCTCGAACACATTTCCTTGGGTGCCCTCACATGATGACACGACCCGACCCACCTGAACACGTTTCCTTGTGTGGACTCACATGACATGACCCGATCGAACCCTACCTGACCCACTCGAACGTGTTTCCTTGGGCACCCTCACACAACCCAACACGACCCAACTCGGACGCGTTCCTTGGGCGCCCTCATAGGACCTGACCTGACCCGATATCACATGACTCGACCCAACCGGACTCGACCTGATCCGACCTCACACAACCCGACCTAACTCGACCTCAGATGACCCAATCTCATATGACCCGACCTGACACTGCGACCTGACACGACCCCACCTGACCTGACTAGACCTGCCCGGACAAAGGCAATTAGTATGTGAAGCTTGCAAAAAGGCTAAAGGGATGACATGCATGACCATAAGAGAGGGTAATAGAAAGTTCGAGCAGAAGGCTAGAGAGGGAGATCTATTGAAGGTAGATAATGGCTAGAAGGCCAAGTCCTTAAGGTCAAGAGGCCTTGACTAAGAATTTGAATCACAAAGTTTACGACACATATTGCAACCTGCACTGAATGAGATGCTCTAGCTAAAAGGGATGTTGATCTTAAATAACTTTTCATGGTCATGGTAATTAAAGAACATGAGAGTATTGGAATGCATAATATTGCTGAGACTGAGGGAGATCACATTAACATTATTTAGGCACACTATTCATGATTTAAGGGTGTTTCACTCTACTTGGAGTTGTGATGGATATTGTGCTACGTGCCAATGCTCTTGTTGCACAAGGTTTCCATGATGGCTGCTTCCTCGAGGAAGTGATTAGAGGTGTTTTGACAATGAATGAGATCCATCATATTACCATTATGATAAAAAGTCTCCACCATCAACGATAATGTGGTGATGTGCGAGGTTATACTAGCGTGGTACAAAAATTAAGTAACCTTGAAGGCAAAGTGTCATGTTGAAGTGAATTGCCAAGGTAACGCACACGTTAGTCAGTACTAGGTGAGTGACATTCATGAATTGCAACTCTTGAAAGTGTGATTTGTCACCATTTCAAAGCAGGTGGGGAGGGCCCACATTGGGCTATGATTTGTGGGTTAATCACAATACAAATATTGTAATGAAAAAATGGTAAATATTCTTCAATACACGGGACATTATATTTTGAAAAAGTTATAATAAAACTTCTAATTTATTCCTTCATTAAATTTAAAGATAATTATATATATATATGTATATATATATATATATATATATATATATATATATATATATATATATATATATATATATATATATTCATTTTTAAGATAACATGTTATATTAAAGATAAATTAATAATAATTAATATAAATAAATATATTATTATTTTTATTATTTATCTAGTTACATATAATAGCTAATATAATAGCCACAATAATCACTCCTATAAACAATAAAACAAATAACAAATATATTATTATAATCCTATTAAAATTAATAAAATGAAAAAACAACATTACAAAATATTCCGCCGTTACAAAATGTTACAAAATATTTACCATTGTCGTTGTTCCGACGTTTGGTCTAAATGCCGCAATACCAGCGGTTGTCCCCACACCGTCGCAATACTGACGGTTGTCCGCAAACCATCACAATACCAATGGTTATCCCCAATACTGTCACACTATCGACAAGTGTCTCTAAACGTCGCAATAGTGATGCTTATCTCCAAATGTCGCAATACCAACTCATGTCTTAGAAACGTCGCAGTTCTGACATTGTGTCCCAAAACGTCGGTATTTTGACGACATACCTAAACGTCGCAATACCGATGATTTCCCTATACATCGCTATAGCAACATCTGTTGGCGGGATTTAAAAATTTGAGAAAATTGGGGAAATTTCTGACAATACGTCAAAAGTGTCGGAACTAAAGTGTCAAAATTTTGACCCAATGTACTAGTGTCATGTCCTTCTCCTGGTATATTACAATACATGATCTCTTTTTCGATATAAGTTATAAACTCAAGTCCTCAACCTAAATATAACTTAAGTACAAGTTTCTATGTAAGTAACCAAGTGTGTTTATGTCATTTAGGTCTCTACACCCTCTTCCATCATTACAAGGCATCATTCAGGCTAGTAAAAAAACTTTCATGTAACCATCACCCTAAAGAAAGTTACCAAGCTCCATAGATATCAAATGCTTCAAAGAATAATGTTACATGACTATCCATACAACGTTTTGATAACTAACCAGCAAGTTACTTCCAATATGTTTGTTAACTCCAAGTTTCATCCATGCACCAAACAGTCCATGTCATATACAACACTCCTAAATATATCAATACTTTTTTGAAATAATTATAAATACTTATAATGCACAAAAATAAATGATAATCAATAATAGGAAAATATTTATTATATAAACAAGGAGATTTTTTTTTTTTTTAACTGAAATGGCTAGATTTTTATTTATTGAAGAAATCAGGTTGGGATGGAGCCAAAGCAACCTTCAGTACATGGCTTCTTGCATGTCCCTATTACATACTATAGTGCTTTTCATGGGATGCAAGTTTGTATTGGAGCTTCATTGTTTATGCTGAGTTCTCCTTGAGCTAGTAGGCAGCCTTGATTGGCATAATTGTTAGCTTCCTTGTTCGAATATCTAAGGATATGGAAGCATTTGAAGGTAGTGAATTCTTGAATTATATTCCGAAGCCTTTGAAGAATCTTGTTAAGGACAACGTCATTGAACTGATCTTTCATATGGATTTTTTTGATCAAGATTTCAGATTCTCCAAAAACTTGTATCTCTTTGATTCCTCTTTCTTTGGCGATTTGATAGGCTTTTAACAAACTCAAAATTTCAGCTTGATTTTTGGTTCACTGTCCTAATCCCCAGCTGTAGGTCTCTCTAGAGAATCCATCCTGGGAGTAAATGAGAACTCCAGCTCCTACAGTCTCGGGGTTTCCTTTGGAGGCACCGTCGAAGAAGACCGTTGTTATTCCTTAATTTCTCCACCAACTCTAGAAGATTTCGTCCTTATCTCTTAGCCTCCATTTGGGATTGTGAAGAGGTCTGACTACACTTTGATTCCTATTTCGAAAGACAAAAGTCCCGAACCATTTCTTTTCCTCCAGCAGTAACGTAGATTCATATTTGAGGGGTTGATTGCTCAGAGTTACGAATAGGAGACCTTTAGCTTTAGCAGCAACTATGGACGGAGTCCAAGATATGTTGTTAAATATTTGTTCATTCCTGAATAACCACAATTTCCAGCAAACAAACTTTGGGATGGTGATCCATACCCTGGCCCAGAGGGACTTATTATTGATGGTCGAAGGGTAACAGTCTTTCCATGTTGAGAAGAGATCAACTATAGTAATTTTTGAAGGAACCTCTGTTTTTAATCCTTGAAGAATGAGGGTCCAGACATTGGATGTAAAGGGGAAATCTACAAATAGATGATCGATTGTTTCAGAATCTGATTTACAAAGAGCACATCTGTGCGGGCCTGCAAAGTTTCTTTTCATTATATTTTCTCCTGTTAGGATTTTTTTATGCATGACTGTCCAAAAGAAAAAAACAATTTTTGGAATTGCCATGGAGTCCCACACCTGTGTCCAGAATCTGGCAGATTGCATACTTTCGCGTTGGGGTAGAAGAGCAGCATATCCTTTGGCGGAGGTGTAAAAACTGGAGGTTCCCCAACCCCACTAGTCTTCGGCAAACCCTTGAACAAGAGCTGTGTCTTTGAGTTCTGTTATAAGAATGGTTACTGCTGTTTTAGGCACATCGGGATGTCGTTAAATTTCCATGCCTTCCAATTTCCTTGATCATCCCATTCTGAGATATCAGCAAGTATTTTTATGTCTCTCTCCTTCAGCAGATTGCGGATTTCTGTGAGCTTTGTTTTATTTTCCATTGGCGCATTCCCCATGATCCTATCAGACCAAAGCTTAATGAGTTTTCCGCTCCTTGGAATTCGATATAGGTGCTGCAAGAAGAATGGAATGCCTCTTTGGCATAAACTCCACAGCTGCGTGCCTCTTTTGCTATTTGTGTTCTTCATCTGCCTTAACGCTACTCCTTGGAGATATTTGAATCTGAGCGTTTGACAAGCTACGTGATTAGGATCATTGAACATTTTCCAGAGGATCTTACAGTCGAGAGCTGTATTAGCATGCACAAGATTTCTTATTTGAAGCCCCCCATCGCAGAGCTGTCTTTTAACGATATCCCATTTTACCAAATGTAACTTGCGTTGATTTCCTTTGACTCCATGCCACAAGAAATCTTGCAGAATTTTATTTATCTGTCCTGTGATTGATTTTGGAGCCAGCAAGAAGGATGCTTGGTAGATTGGGAGCAAGGAGAGCATCGCTTTAATTAGTGTGAGCTTTCTTCCATGAGTGAGCCACTGCCCACCCCGAAACTCAATTTTTAATTTGATTTTAGTCAGCACTACCTCCCACAACGAGCTCTTGTTAATGCCCAAGGTTAATGGCAGCCCGAGATAGTTTATTCTGTCCCACTTGGAGTATCCTTTGAAACCTAGAATGTGAGCCACTCTCTAGATGTCTGTCTCTTCCACATTCCAACTGTAAACCACACTTTTTATTTCATTAATAAAGGCTCCCGAAACTCTACAGTATGCTTAAAGGGTGCACTTGTATGCAGAGGCTATTCTGCCAGAAGCCCCACCCAACATGAGTGAGTCATCACACTACTACATTTGGCGGAAATTCCGACACTTGGTTCCGACGCTTTTGACCAAATGTCGGAAATTTCCACAATTTTTTTCCATCCCGCCCGAAACCGTCGCTATACCGACGTTTATAGAAAGGTGTCGCAATACCAACACTTAGAAAAGTGTCGCCATTGCGACGTTTGGAGGAAGACGTCGCACTGGGGACACTATGGCCCAACGCGTCGCTATTGCGACGACTACAAGTGTGACACAATGTCTAAGTGTCATAATTGCGACATTTGGAGGCCTTCGTTGCAATAGCGACGCCTTTTCCGCCGTTGGTATAACAACACTTATATGCGCACTAAATACAAAAACGAAACTTATATGCACGCTACATAAAAATGATTTTATTGTTTCGTATCCGTCGCAATAGCTATATTAACGTCTGATATCACGCGCGCATCCGCCCTCCGCTCTTGCAGAACAGCATTCGCCCTCAGCTCTTGCAGAACAGAATTTGCCCTCAGCATTCGCCCTCAGCGTTCGCCATCAGCTCTTGCAGAACAACATTCACCCTTAGCTCTTGCAAAATGGTAAGTTCTTACTGCAGGCCCTTCCTCCTATAGTAGGGTTGAATCTATTTGGGTTTTTTTGGTCAATTCCATTGGATTGTGTTAGGCTGTAGGGTTATCTCTAGATGTCAAGAATCAAGATTCAATACCCTCTATTATCTTCATCACCCAATACAACATTTAAATTTTTCCCAAAGAAACGCTTATTAATTTGGTAGCCATTATTTCTCCCTGCTTTAAAAACCCTACATTTAAATGAAAACAAGCATTGCATTTCAACTACAAAAATCTATTAGTGTTCAAATGTACATGTGTGCTACATTAACGTATGATATCACGCACGCATTCACCCTCCGCTCTTGCAGAACAACATTCGCCCTCAGCATTCGCCCTCAGCTCTTGCAGAACAACACTCGCCCTCAGCATTCGCCCTGAGCTCTTGCAGAACAGCATACGCCCTCAGCTCTTGCAGAACAGCCTTCGCCCTCAGCTCTTGCAGAACAACATTGGCCCTCGGCTCTTGCAAAATGGTAAGTTCTTACTGCAGGCCCTTCCTCCTATAGAGGGTTGACCCTACAGCCTAACCAAATAGCTCCACTTGAGAAAACTTTTCATAATCTTGGGGCTGGATATACTGCAGAGCAAACAATTGTAGTTATCATTCGTGCTCTAATATATTAATATACTTTTTACATTGAACTGAAGAAAGGGAAACAAGCAAATGCTAGCCATCATACAATGCTTTGACATAAGAGTTTTGAGTGACATACTTGAAAAAAAGAACTCATCCACTGATATTTATAATCATTTGAGTTATTCAAGTTAAACACAATGTCGAGAATCAAGATTCAATACCCTCTATTATCTTCATCACCCAATACAAGATTTAAATTTTTCCCAAAGAAACGCTTATTAAATTGGCAGCCATTATTTCTCCCTGCTTTAAAAACCCTACATTTAAATGAAAACAAGCATTGCATTTCAACTACAAAAATATGTTAGTGTTCAAGTGTACATGTGTGCATCACTTGTGTAGGGTATTCCTTTTCCACTTTCACATTATCCAAGAATGTGTGTAGTATAGTTCATATTTTTTGTGATTTAGATTATCTTGAAAAAAGAAAGGTAAATTATTTCCCATGGAAAAAGAAGGTTTTCCCTTTTTACTACTGGAAATGGTACAACAAAGTTCCATTTCTACCCGAAACTCCTATGAAACAGGAACCAAATAAAGGCCATGTCCTCGATGGACATCATTTGGCTTTGAAAATGGCCATTGCACCGTGTTGTTTCTTATATTACATCACGATAGTTTCTTAGGTCATTTCTTGTTTCTTGAGATGAAAAACAACCAAAGAAATCGTGAAGATCATTTTAAGAAATAAATGACCATTTCTCAATCATATCTCAACTATTTTTTATTTTATTCAGTGGTTGCTTACTTTGAGAGAAATTTGACACTTTTATAAGGAATATAACATAAAAATAGTTGACACTTTGATGATGTAGATGACCTTTAGTTGTTGTCAATTAAGAATTGATAATACACGATGCATGTTCTGTACTACAAACTAGATTCCTTCCTGGAGTTAGGACACAGAGTATTGAATCAAAGTTGTAGTTTCTAACTTCTTGTATTGGTTCATCAATCTTGAAATTCGGACATTGCATGTCTTCATTGCTTCATGTTTGAATAATTTGCATCATATCGTACAATAGGAAATTAGGAATTATGATTATTATTACTTTATGGATCTGTTAAGTTACTTTTAAGTTTGCATGGTTTAGTGTGAAATTATTCTAGTCCCCAAACACATATAATCAGGGAATTATAACGTGATTTAAAACATTAAATATCAACAAAATCGTTTAAAGGATATTGAAAAGAAAAAGGTGATGGAAGATAGAAAGTGCCTTACTTAAATTCTCTAAGGATTTTTCAATAGTTGCTCCAAAAGCTTCACTTCAAGGCCCTTCAAGATCGTCTCCAACAATGCTATACCATCAGCTTCAACAATGTTGCTCCAAAAATGTCCTCAAGGTCTTCTCAACAAGTTTACTAGAAGTTGCTCCAACAATATGTTCAATAAGGTCTTCATTGTCAACTCGTCTCTTGTTTGGGTGCCTTAATGTGCAATGACATGTTTCCAGGACTGAATTCAATGCAAGGCATATTTGAAACTCTAACTTTGTCGTCTGGTGTCTTATTAGAAATTATTTCAGTTTTCATTTTGTGTTTTTAAGTTAGATATTGTTTTCAATTTTTTACATTTATAATTTTATTGCAATGTGGCAGACTGATGAGAGCAGTGCAGGAACAACCCAGAGACGGGATGATCGCGGAAAGAGGCCAGCGGAAGAACATGTAAAGTGCCAGCATTGCTCTATATTCAAGTATTTTAGTTATTTACATAATTGAAATAATATTAATTTTGTTCAAATATGCAGACACCTAGCCATGGTACGCCTGATGATTCCCTCTTTGAGGAAGAGCTTTCTTCATCCCTATCTCCAGTGTTCTTGTTGCGAAAAAAGGCACGAAATGCAAGGTCGAAATTTAATACTTTGATAGACGGGCCTCAAACACCTGAAACAGAAGAGAAGATAAAACAACTTATGAGCTAGCTAGAAAGATATCAGGTAATAATAAAAAGTCAAAAGGATGTTTTTTTTGTTCTGCATGAGATGAATTGTGATAGTTTGATTTTTAATTTTTACATTGACTAAACTAACAAAAAGTCCTTTTGTATGTAGCATTTTCTGGCACTTGCTGAAACCGGTGTTGGTGGTAGTGGGACACAAGGGCAAGAGATTGCCCAACAACCTTCTTGTACACCTTCTACTCCTTTAGGTGCCAGGCAAGAAACACACCCTGCCCAAGCAGACACCCAGCCAACTGCTGAACGTGTTGGCAATCATGAGGCTGATATGGCCAACTACATTATTGCGTTTCCTGGAGCTACACGTGTCAGCTCCACAGGGACCATTAATGGCACGTTGTTGGTGAACGATGAAGGTGTCCCTATAAAGCATGTACAACTCCCAGGTAAATTTTAATATTTTAACTATTTCATGTACTTTATCTAAAACATATTTATCACGATTTTTATTTTTAAATTAATGATAATATCTTCTTCTTCTTTTCTTTTCTTTTTTATTTTTATTTTCTGTGTAGGAAACAATGAGTTCTACAGGTATCTGGAGAGCCATGCGTTGGTAATTTTTGGCCCAACCATACGCACAGGGTGGAATTCCTAGAGTTTCAACCTGAAAAAAAACTTCTAGATTATCTAGAAACCCTTTTTGGGGTCGGCATATTTGACAGAACAGCGGTGGCTCGGGTTGCCGGCAAATATTTGAAATATACCAGGGACACCTATAGGACGCAATTGCAATTTAACCCTAGATATGAGCATCCTCTCACAGTTCCAGAGAGTGAGTGGAGAGCACTCATCCATGACGGAAAAAAGAAAAGGGCAAAGAAAGAAGGAAAAATGCCAACTGGACCCGCAAGGTAAATTACAACTTTAATTCAATAGCTTTAATTTTCTCTATGTCTAAAATAAAAGTGTGCTACGTCATATCTGACTTCAATATTTTGATGCTAGGTTGCTTGACACCTCGAAGGCAACCAAAGCTAGGATTGAAAAAAAGGGCCATCACAAGCTAGGCCAGGGCGGCTACTTGAAATTAGCCGCAAGAATTGTAATTAAGTAACTAAACATCTTATAATTAATTGTATCGCCTTCCAACGTTTTTGTAATCCTATCAAATATGATTAAAAATACACAATCATATGTAATGTAGGGTAATGACTTCGGAACAGAAACTACAGAGGAAGATAAAAATATCACTTTCCATTTCGGCTATCAAGCTGTAGTTGAACGTCGCAGAAGCTTGGAGCAGGTCCCAAGATCCAGAATGCCTGATAAGGTAAAACATTAACCTTTCAATATGTTTGTTTTCGTCCATAAATTTAATGTCTAAAAACTTTGTTTAAATCAGGGGAGCAGCACTACCGATGAGGCAAATAACCCAGTTTTAGAGCCAGATGTAGATGATTCTCACGTGCAACCTGATCATTGTAGTGGGGACCAGGCCGACAATGCTACTATCAGTGAGGGCTGTGACGGTAATTAATTTCCACTTATAATTTTTTCTAATTATACCTTGATGGTTGTACTTATAACATTTTTTGTTTAAATGACGGAGAATGTTTCCCTTGAGGATCTTACCACCAGAGAGGAAGACAGGGCAACAGTCCCAACGGCGACAACTGGTGCACCAGGTAAATAATCTCATTGCAATTTTTTTTATTAATATTACCGAACTAGTTCAATGATATTTAAAAACTGATAATTAAAATTTAATATTATCTGTTTTGGAGGCGATGCCCCGTCACTGGATGAGACCAGACATCGTGACAATGCAACTAGGTCAGCGGCGACAACTGGTGCACCAGGTAAATAATCTCATTGCAATTTTTTTTATTAATATTACCGAACTAGTTCAATGATATTTAAAACTGACAATTAAAATTTAATATTATCTGTTTTTGTAGGCGATGCCCCATCACTAGATGAGACCAGACATCGTGACTACGCAACTAGGTCAGCGGCGACAACTGGTGCACCAGGTAAATAATCTCATTGCAATTTTTTTTATTAATATTACCGAACTAGTTCAATGATATTTAAAAGCTGACAATTAAAATTTAATATTATCTGTTTTTGTAGGCGATGCCCCGTCACTGGATGAGACCAGACATCGTGACTACGCAACTAGGTCAGTGGCGACAACTGGTGCACCAGGTAAATAATCTCATTGCAATTTTTTTATTATTAATATTACCGAACTAGTTCAATGATATTTAAAAACTGACAATTAAAATTTAATATTATCTGTTTTTGTAGGCGATGCCCTGTCACTGGATGAGACCAGACATCGTGACTACGTAACTAGGTCAGCGGCGACAACTGGTGCACCAGGTAAATAATCTCATTGCAATTTTTTTTATTAATATTACCGAACTAGTTCAATGATATTTAAAAGATGACAATTAAAATTTAATATTATCTGTTTTTGTAGGCGATGCCCCGTCACTGGATGAGCCCAGACATCGTGAATACGCAACTAGGTCAGCAGTGTGGGTCGAAAGGCATGAAACAAGAGCAAAGCATGATGATATTGATGATGTAATTAGGAACTTTAAAAATAGGAAGAAGAAAAAGAAAATTTGACAATGTAAAATATTGTATTATTATAAGACAAACGTTACCATACTTGGAACGTTTTTTGCGTTATATAAAAAACTCATTTATCATACTATTTTTATGTCAAGCATTAATTGCAATGTTTCCTTGCGTACTTTTTGTTGAAATGTTTTTTTATTAGTTATTGAATATTTTTTTTTATGCTCATGAAAGTAAAAAATGAAATATAGATTGGGTATTGGGGAATTGAGAGTGATGTGAGGGGGGAGGGGCCATAAGAGCTTCCACCTTCACGTGGTTGGCCCTGTTTAGTAGAGAATAATTTATTGGAGCGATTTAATCTTGGAGAAAACCACCCTCGATCCAGTGTAGCAACAAAAAAGTCACTGTTGACTTAGTTGCTACTCTTTCAGATCGTGGGAGGCTTGTTCCAAGTTCATGCGACTCCAATAAATTGTTCTTGAAGCGAAGAGGAGCTTATTCAGGTATGTTTTGACATTTTCAACATATGTTCTAACATTATCATAAGAATGCATCTTAGAGTAAAAAATACTACATCAATTACTTGTATTTATTGTATAGATAATGATGGATTTTGATTGACTTGGCAGTGCAGGTACAAATCCTCTTGCATCATGAACAATACAACTTGTCAACCAGGGTCATGTCCAAGATATTTTTGCTTGTGCGCTTGACCAGGTTTGTAATGTCACATTTTGTAAGTTCCTTTACAGTTCATAATTCAATATTAAGCTTGTTCATGATTATTATCTAGGTTTTTTGTATGTGTTTTTCATCTATTTGATTCTAAGCAACTCTGCATGTTTCCTATTGTTCACTATGATTTCTCCCATTACCACTCCCAGGATGAATCTGACTTTATTGTTACATAGGTTACTTTATTGTTACTATGATTTCTCCATTTACGATTTCATAGGTTACATCATGTAAAGTTGTCAATCTCGGGTTGGTGATGAGCTTTAGTTCTCCAGATTTGGGGCTTTTCTGATATTTTCTCCCTCATGTCATTCCTGCATCACCTCGTTGTTTGAGCATGCCAATTGTCTACCACTTGTACCAATTGGCACATGTCAATCCCTGAGTGGTGCCACATTTCACCTATTTTCGGTGAGAGTTTAGGGTTTCTCTAACATAGCTTCAGAAATCCGATTCAGTGCCTGCTTGAATATTGTCACATAATACTCATGGTTTGGATTGATGAGCATGTTCTGAATGGTTGGTTGATTCATAAGAACCACCCATATAGTCATCTTGAGATATTTCAGAAGTTTTCTCGGGTTTCCTTTTTTACCGTTTCTAGTGGGTGGGATGGTGTGGGGTGATCCATCAATACTGGTGCTCTTGTAGTAGGGAATTTGTTTTTGGGGATATAAAGAAGCATTTGATGTAGATATCCCATTGGATGCATTCATAGATGGGCACGAGAGGTCAAGAATTTAAATTAAAAATATGCAACCTCTAGCATGGCAACCTGAAGACTGCGAGAGACACTGGTTAAAGATTGTTTTGTGGTGGCCTTAATATAGTCGTGATTTATTTATATTATATTAATGCAAATATATAGTCTGGTCTCATTAAAATTAGGATTGTGGTTGTATTTCTCTTTGGTTGTTTCTCTCTTAATGCTCCAGAAGTTGCCAAAAGTTGCGATAGTTGTTTAGTTTTCCTGTTACAACTTAAAAGTGGTTTTTAGCAATGGGAGTCATGTTTTTCAAGGTTCATACTAATATGAAGATCTTGTAATTCTATATTCAGGATAAGAGAAGATGGCCTCTGCTTTGGGTAGTATGACAACAATTGCCACATCTACCTCATTGGGTAACAATGGAAAGGGGAAGAAGTTGGGTGCAATGTTTGATAATTATGGCAGACAATTGTCTTCTCTTTCATTTTTTTCACCCATTTCCTTTAATTGCTCAAGCGGAAGAGGGACTCTGAGATTACGCGACAGAGAGAAGGTAGTTAATACAAGAGCTATGGAAAAGGAGTTGTACTTCAAAAAGGATGGCTCAGTGACAAAAAAATTGCAGGTCAAAGAAAAAATTATGTTTAAAGGAAGGTCACCTGCACGTGAAACTTCACTACGGTGGATCTTTCCTTGTCCACTTATATTCGATTTTAATGTGTTATTTTAATTTTTCATGGAGGGTTGTTATTTTAGATGTGTGCTCTGGTTTTCTTTTTAACGTTGTATTAGTTCCCCCTCTTAAATGTCTTAGATTTGGTAGGCATAATTTGAAAACTCAAAGGTGAAAGGAAACATATTTGTTACCCGGTGGTCTAAAAGGAAAGGGTTATGGCTGAGTCAAATTTTATTGTTATTGACAGTGTAATGAAATGTATCTCAATGCTATGGTTTTGGCCTTTTTATTGGTTGAATTAGAGGACCCAGTTGAAAATATTGAGGCCAAGTAGGCTGGTTTTCCTTTTTGCTGATGGTTTGGTGTATCTAATTGAATTAGTTGCCTAAGGTATTTTTGGTTGCAAACTCCTTTTCATTTTTTATACAATATTGGCCTTGTGGAATACATTTGATTGTGTGGTCTTGTTAGATCTACAACATTTGTAGTTGTTTAGTCTTATGGCCGAGGTGCACTTTTATTATGGAAATAGTTGATGCAATATTGTCAGTTAATCCTTACTGCAGGGTAGCATGTTGAAAAGTTTCTTGTGAAACATTTGGTATTCAAAATGACACTTGATCCTATACAGCATCATGCACTTGACTTCAAAATTCATATTCAAAGTGTGCCAGAAAATTCTTGCAAAATTTCAAATATTTATGTTGTTTTAAACCATTATCTTTTTCATGTATTGGATGCTGAAAATGAGAAAAAGACTTTGGTATGAAACCAACTGGTGAATAATTTCCAACAAAACAACCACTTCCAAGACATGATTTAGAATTTGAACATATGTACTTATGAAGCATAGAAAGATATCCTTGATGCATTGTCAATGTTTGGCTAGGGTTATTTTTGGAGAAAATAACTCCTTATTCCTAGAATAGTGATCTTCAATACAAGTAAATGCCAGAGAAGAGAGATCATCGTGTGACGCAAAAAAACTAAAATTGGACCCCTAAGGAGAGCTGGTGTGTCTACAATCGCTCTGTCAGCATTTTCCCCTGGTTTACCCTGTTCTTTTCCTCCAGCCTGGGTCTTCATTGACTTCTTCTTTCTTCGGGTTTATTTATCAAATTCGTAGAATTTGATAAATAAATACCATCCATAATGGTTGGAATTTAATTTATATTCCCGACTTTATATTATCTCCAAGCCTTATAACCAATGTTTAACTTTCAACACTTTGTATTTATACTCCACGTTTCTTTTTAAATAAATAACTTGTAATGAACTTTCGGCTCTATATTTCACCACCTAGCCTTACAACAATCACGCTCCAGACTTATGCTAATTATCCGCCAATCGTTTAATTAAACAATTTCATTATACTCCGGCCCCACCTATATATATATCAATAAACAATCAAACACTCGTATCGTACCTGGCTATCCTCCGCACACCTTAGTTAACCTCCGGGCAAGTTCAACGTGCGACCACCGTCCGATGGCCCTTCTCCAAATCAACGACTCTTGGAAATTTCGCTCGGCTTCCAACGTCGGGATTTAACATGCGATGGCGCGGGTTAAACGGTGGTTTTCCGGGGGTCACTTCACCACATGTCACTTTCCCTATGGAATCGCTCACGAATAGGAAATACCGCCTACTCCGCAAAAGCGGTGCGATATGGGCAACCCGCTTTTGTGATTCCGCTCGTGGTTTTGGTACAGGGCTTGACCACGGGTGCAAGTCTGGTTCCGTTATCCTTTTGTTTGTTAACTCATGTCCAATCCTCGGGTCAGGTTCCGAAAGCACAACAATCTTGTCTCTTTATTAAGCGGGATTTTTATATTTGAACAGTGTTCACGACCCCGGTTCTCTTAAGTCGAGCCCGCCAGACTTCAAACGGCGATAAACCATAATTCAAACCAAATTCGCGTTCCAAAATAGCCTGCTGACGTCGGCCAATTTTGTGACGCGAAAACCAATTGAATTCTGCCCTAATCTTTTTCGGGTCCGAAGTTGGGCTAGCGTACGGAGGGAGAGTTGTGACGCGAATTTCTTATCAAATTCGCCCTAATCTTTTTCGGGTCCATTTTCATTGTTCCCATACCCTTTTGACTTTGTAAATAAAACAAATTGTGTCTGCATCATTTTCATTGTTCTGTGCGCTAGCCAGTCTTCCATGCAACAAAATTCAAAAACCAACTGTTAATGCTTGCTGGTCGTTACCTTGCTGAAGAGAATTGAAGCCGAGTATTTCAGGGTTCTTCTGTCATAACCAGCGCCTGTTTAAACACGTTTCATTTCCCGTAAACAGGTATTTATTCCAATTCCCCGCTAAACTCTGTAAAAAATCCTAGTTTTAGTTTTAATTCTGCACTAAGGTCTGAAAAGAAGTTCAGTTTGGTCTTTTTCGTTCCCAGAACTGCAATTATATTCCCAAAACTGGTAATTGTGCCCCTTTTCCACAAAAACCCCAAAATTCCATTTCTGAATCCACAAGAACCAGAAATGGAAGTTCCTGTAGCTCTGAATGCCATGCCCATCAATGCCCCTCACAAGGACTTGGATTATTTGCCTTTAGCCGATATGGATTTTCAAATTAAGGACTTGCTTCTTAGTGAAAATCCTCTTCGAATATTTTTCCGCTGCAGAGACAATTATTTGAATGGTTCTGACATCTTTGGACTTTGGGAATCAAATCTTCCTATGTACCTTCTCCCCTCAGTCCATATTTTTCCTGAGTTAATCCATTATTGCTACGCAAAGTATGATCCCAACCAACGAGCATTTTTATCCCCAAGTCAAAATGTCCTTTTCCCAATAACTGCTTAGTCCATAAATGAAATGCTACAATTCCAACCTGGTCAAGCTCTCACTCCCCTGTCCATGGTTGAATTACTTGAGAAATCTACTAAGTTATCCCATGAAGAGTTAAACCGCCTATGCCAAACCTTCATGTTACCAGAGCATCAGCCTAAACACCCTCCCCCTTATGGTTATACTTTCTTTACTGATGAGGGTAGAGTTATTTTAGACATGATATCTTCCATAATGGGCTTCAATACTAGTGAGTGTGTTGATCACTTAACCCTAGTATTGTTATCCATTTTTACCCCTGGACAGCCTCCTGCTGTCAAGTACGATTTTGCATCTTATATTGCTGACAAAATCCATGATCAGTTCATGAGATTTGAGAATGAGAGAGTATTTAAGTATTCTTATGTCATATATCATCTCATGATTTACTTTCAGTCAGAAAATTTCCCTTTTTATGTTAAGAAACTTGATGCCAAAGGGAATCCTAGGTCAGTCATCTTTTGGTTTGCCATTACTCACAAATCCTCTGATTCTCCTTATTCCTATAATGATTTTGTCGACCTTTTTGTTCATCCTGCAACTACCTTGTTGACAGGAGTCTCTCCTCCTAGAATTAACAATGAAATCAAGAAAATCCTTCAGCTCTCAAAGCAGTACAAGATAGGTGACTGGTACCTATATCAAAACTACACAGAGATCGGGATATATGGATGTGAATTATGCCCATTCAAACTGCCCAAGTATGTCCCAATGAGACTCTTTGCATTAGAATATTTCAGGCAGATGAATAATTCAGATATAATTCATTTTTGCAATGCAAAGAAAAAGGCTCAACTCAGGATCAAGAGCCAGTTAGGTCCCTTCATTTGTAACTCTAGGGAAGCTGGACAGGAAGCCGAAAGGATTTTAGAAGACCATCTCAGACTACAAAAGAGTTTCTACTAGGTGCCTTATGATCCAAACAACTTTATCTGTGATAGAAGAATGAAAAATAAACAATCACCATATATCCATCAAAGAATCCCAGAAATAGAACAATATGCTAATATGGATGAATGGACATAAGGGACATTGGTTGAAAATGATAGTGAGCAGGTCAATGTTGAAAATGTAATGAAAGATCTTGAAAAGATACTTGACCTAGAATCTTTTGGACAGGTGCAGGTATCTTCTTCAGCCAGGACTTTACAACAAAATTTGCAGGAGATTAGTACAATAGCAGTAGAATCTAAAGGAAAAGAAAAGGAGCCTGATATACAAATAATTGAAAAATTCATAATGACAGTGCAACCAGAGACTTCTAAAGAACAAGGTCAAGGACAAATTCCTCCTACTCAGATCAGTGAGCCAGAAATTTCTATTTTACAAACTCCTCTGAATATAGAAAAGGGCAAAAAGAGAGAGGCTGAAACACCTACTCCTATTGGTGGCTCTTCTGAACAGCAAGATGTTAAAAGGCAGAAATTAACTCCCCTTCCAGAAGATGAATCATTTTAGGAAATCCCTGACAGCGAGGGAAGAGAAGACAGTCATCAAACAGATACAGGTAGTGGGACATCCACTAATTTTCAAAAACAGGGAATACAGAGGCAACAAAGTGCAGAAATATCTTCTTTCAAACCTCCAGTAAAAACTGCCTGGGACATCAAAAGAACATTCACCAATATAAAGGCTAGGAACGATCCACTTAGACTTCAAGTGTACAACCAATATTTGAAGATGGCTCCGAAAAATCAAGAAAGATTGATGTCAGCTTATGACATCCAACAGGGTAAGATGTTAATGAGCCATTTGAAGCCCAAGGTGCGACAGACTCAGACAGCTGCAGATTACGTTAGGACTAATTTTGAAGTCTTAGTAAAGGATATCCATCCTTTAGATCAATTGAGCTACACAAGCAAACAGGTGAGATGATTTATTCTACTCTGACGGATAAATCAATGATGACCCATAAGTTGCAGGATTCTTTGGATAATACTAATACACAGTTGCAGCTTGAAAAAGCCTCCTCCCAGGCTAAGAATAATAGAATCAAAACTTTAGAGGAAATAATCATTGGTTTGGGTCATAATCCTAAAGATGTGAAAGATATTGAAGCTTTGATCAAGAGAAAAGATGATGATATTGCAGCTCTGAGAAAACAATTAAAGTTACCGGCCTCAAGACATCCACAGACTGCAGAAATCATCAAACAAAATTCTGAGGAAGAACTAATGGATTTGCTCTTAAAATTGAATGAGCAACTTATTGCAACTGAAAAAGAGCTTGAGAATGCATTAAAAGATAAGCAGGCAAATATTCCAGTATCTACAACAAGAGTAATGATGGGTACAACAACAACAGGTCAGCCGGCAGAATTGTCACAGAGCAACACTGCAAATTTGAACACTGATGAATTAACAAAGTCAATGGAAGATATGAAACTTCAGGCCATAGAGCTTCACAAAACAAAGGAACAATTGGCCACTCTAGAACATAAATATGATCTTTCAAAAATGAGTGTTGCTGATAAAACAAGAGAAGTGAACAAATTAGAAAAAACAATCAAAGCATTGGAAAAGGATTTCACATTGGAGAAACCTTTAAAAGAAATAAATGAAATTCTTTGGGATAATATCATTCAATCAATAAAGGATGTTTGGTCCTCAATTCAGATAATGGATGAACAAAATAACTTAGTTAAATTGGCTTTGGATGAGATTGAGAGATCAAGACAAGAGTTGGGAAATATGCCAGAAGAGGCCAATAGACTTATACATTTTTTGAATACTCGCACTAAGAATCAACTTGCAGAAATTGGTATTCAGGACAGGACCGGAACAATTCTGGAAATAAAGAAAGTTTTTACTAAAAGAACTCTGGTACAGAATTTAGAACAAAGGTGCTCAGATATGCAAGAAGAAATCATTGCCTTCAGAGAAAGATTGAATATTTTGTTAAATAGAGGATTGCCCAGTCCTATAGTTGCAGAAGATAAGCTAATGGACCTTGATATTTATGTTGAAAAATTGGACAAATATGATGATAATCAAGCTAGTTCTTCAACCAGTTCATCAACAGCAGCATTGCCTACAGGGAAAAACCTTCATGACAGATTGGAGAATTTATTTTATCTTGAGCATGAAGTAAATCATTTGTTCCCAAATCAACCTGATTTCTTAAGACATACTGAGGCTGATGAAACACTAAGAAAGTTGCAAATGACCAGAGTGCCAGAAGTTCAATGGTGGGAAGAAATGATGGAACTTTTCTAAAAAATTATCCTTACATAAATTTTTGCCTATTTACCACAGTATATCCTGATAAAAAGGATAAAAGGATGAAAAAAGGTCAAAGAGTATCAGAGCAGTTAAAGAGTATCAGTGAAATGAAATAATCAACATAGAATTACTAAAGAGGACAGCAGCAAGCCAAGATATAGGGCCTGCCTCCAGCACATTCTTAAAAGAAGGAAACAGCACAACATTAGTTATCATTTTTCTTATCTACGAGACCATCTGTCTCTATATTGTTGTAATGACTTCATGGACTATTTTACTTCATATAATATATTAAAAATAGCGTTTTTTCTCTTGTGAAAAAAAAATGATTAATGTTTATCACTCTGCCTTCAAAACTAGCGATGTTGGTCTATGTTGTTGGTTTATTGATATGGTCTGATGGTCTTCCTCACATGATTAGCGTTTTTCTCTGTTCATGGATTTTGGGTACTTTAATTTTTATTTGGAACAATGGACGTCGGTATTCTATCTGTTGCTTTACTATTCTACATACTGCTATTTCACTTTCTTATAGATGCCTCGGGCATATTTGGATGCTTTCTCGGATTGTCGATAATCTCCATGTGGACCGTTATTGGGTTTAATATCAAGTCCCTGTATGTGACATGGGGTATTTTTCTATCACTGTCTGGGGTGGGACTTCCACATTTCTGGATGGATATTTGGGTTCCAATCTTCAGATGTGAAAATGTAATGACTTCATGGAATGTTTTACTTCACATAATATATTCAAAACAACGTTTTTTCTCGTGAAAAAAAATGATTAATGTTTATCACTCTGCCTTCAAAACTAGCGATGCTGGTCTATGTTGTTGGTTTATTGATATGGTCTCATGGTATTTTTATATTTGGGACATATCACACTCCTCACATGATTAGCGTTTTTCTCTGTTCAAGGATTTTGGGTACTTTAATTTGTATTTGGAACAATGGACGTCGGTACTCTATCTGTTGTTTTACTATTCTACATACTGCTATTTCACTTTCTTATAGATGCCTTGAGCATATTTGGATGCTTTCTCAGATTTGTCGATAATCTCCATGTGGACCGTTACTGGGTTTTATATCAAGTCCCTGTATGTGACATAGTTTTCTATCATTATGGGACGACTACATTTGGATAGATGTTTGAACAAATCTTCCAGATGTGAAAATGCATGTCTTCATATCTTGTTTTACTTCCATATAATATAACTCAAATAACATTTTCTCTTTAAAGTTTCATTTTTAAATTGGACACTAGTGCTGCGAATTCCGTGTCTTGTAAGTGTTGACTATGGACATTGCAAAGAATCGAGCTTATGACGTTCAAAACGTCGGACCACATTTCGTCGTAATTGTGACAGTTTACAGACGTCGGAAGAGCGACGTTCAAAACGTCGGACCACATTTCGTCGTAATTGTGACAGTTTACAGATGTCGGAAGAGCGACGTTCAAAACGTCGGACCACATTTCGTCGTAATTGTGACAGTTTACAGACGTCGGAAGAGCGACGTTCAAAACGTTGGACCACATTTCGTCGGAAGTGCGAAAATTTATAGAGGTCGGAAGTGCGACGGATTAGGAGACGTCGGAAGAGTGACGCTTGTTTGGAAGCGACGGAAAAGTGTCGATACTGCGACACTTTTTAGTTGTGTCGGAACTGCGACGGTATGGTAAACCACGGTTTGCCCGCCCTCTAACTGTCGCTCTTGCGACGACAATGTGTCGGAATAGCGACGATTTGGCCATCGGAATTTCCGCCAAATTCTGTAGTGTCAGCGAATAGAGCATGATTAATAGGTTCCAGCTCTTTCATTATTCGCAATCTAGGAGCGTTCCCATTTGATTTGTCCAGCTCAATTTTTCTGTGTAATGTATCTGCCAGAAGAATATACAGAAGGGAGAGAGGGGTCATCCTTGCCTTAAACCTCTCAGAGCTTGAAAGAAACTGGATGACCTCCCATTTACCAGAGGTGCAATCCAGGGCTTGCTGGTGCATAATTTTATCAAGTTTACAAACTCTTGCGAAAATCCAAAAGAAAGTAGGACCTTAAACAGAAATGACAAGTTAACTCTATCGAATGCATTGGCCATATCTAGCTTGACCAGCATTCCCTTCTCTTTTCTTAAGTTGCTAGAGTGCATAGTTCCCTGAACTTGGATAACATTATCCAATATATGTCTTCCTTTGACGAAACCCCCTTGTGAGGTAGAGATGAGATTGCCGAGAAGGGGCTTAATTCTGTTGGAGAGAAGTTTTTCTATTATCTTGTATGAGGCATTGCATAAAGAGATAGGCCTAAACCTTTCAAAAGTTCTAGGGTTTTTTTTTCTTTCGGGATTAATGCTGGAAAGGTTGAGTTGGTGCTGCCTTCCATCTTAGCTTTTTGTAGAAAACCTCTGATCATTTTGACCAAATCTATTTTTATAATATCCCAGCATATCCTATAAAAGTGTATTGAGAACCCATCTGGTCCAGGCATTGTGTCAGGTTCCATGGCCCAAATTACATTGCTTATATCTTCCTCGGTGACCAAGGAAGGGATGTTGTTAAGGAAATCTTCATTCTCTTCTTCACTGCCTTCATTCCCTTTGCTATATAGGTTTTGGAAATGAGAGACAATAGTAGCTTTAATTTTTTCTATGCCTTTGCAGAGCATCCCATCAGAGGTTGAGATCTCAGAGATATGGTTTCAGGAAAGGTGGGCTCTGAATTAACGGTGGAAGTAAGAGGTGTTTCTATCCCCGAATTCCAACCATAGGCTGCAAGACTTTAGTCTCCAGTAGTCTTCTTCAATCCTAAAGGAACGGAAGGAGTTGCTTTGTGCAACTTTCACTTTATCCAATTCAGATGATGTTATATCTATAGTGCCAATTTCTCTTTGAATATTTCCAAGATGCTGCACTACTTCCTTTCTTTGACTGCTGGGGGTGCTATTGGGGGTTTTGCTCCATTCTTTAAGGGACTTCTTGGTTATTTTTAGCCTTTGTTCCCAAGCGTAGCTGGGACAGCCACTAACCAGGGAAGACCAAGCCATTCAGACTGTCTCCAGGAATCCACTTCTTCCACTCCAGAGCGGGCTGAATCTGAATAGAATTGGGCCCAAATTTTCTTCCTCATCCATTGAGAGGAGGATGGGTTTATGATCTGAGGTGATTTTTGGGAGGATATCTGATGAGATGAGCCTTCTTTCCATCAACAGGGTGATTTTTACTAGGAATCTGTCCAATATTTCTGAGATGTGATCTACCCCTGTCCTGTTATTGGTCCAAATATATAACCCTTTCTTTGGTTTGAAGTCCAACAAATCCCATTGTAGTATTATGTCTTCTACCACATGGATCATTTGGTCCTTGCTACTTCTACCACCTCTTTTTTCTTTTTCTTTCATCAATATGTTGAGATATCCAGCTATGATTATATTGTTTGGTGATTGGAGTTCTAGAAATTCATTTAGGGTTTGCCAACAATTTTTATTTTTTGCATAGATTACCGGTACATATAAGTTGAATAGAGTGAAAGTTAACTTACTTGCTATCTGCTTCAGCTCGGTGAAGATCCAGTGCTAATTGCTGAATGTGTTAACAAGCTTGAATTGATCCTCCTTCCACAGGGTGGAAATTCCTCCTGATGAGCCCCTTGCGCTTATTGTTTTCCCTGCATTCTTTTGCCATTTCTTTTTGCTGATTTCTAGAAGGGTGTCCCCTTCGATTTTTGTCTCTTGGAGAAATAGGATGTATGCTGGTTCCATTTTCATTAGATCTTTAACTGCTTCGACTTTTGACGGATTCCCCAATCCTCTGCAATTCCAAGAGACGATTCACATTACTTACTATTGGGGGTGGTGGATCCTCCTCCTTTTTAAGGCCTTGTTCTTATACTTCTTCCGATTGTCATTTCTATTGTGGCCTGGCTTCCTTGAGTTTTTTTGCCTTTCTGCCTCTTCCTCCCTTGCTACTCTGCATGACTTTCTTCCTGCTCTTTTAGCATGCCTTTCTAGGATATCATCCTTTGAGGAGCTGGGTGAGTCTATTATTTTCTTCCTAGCTATATTTACATATGAAGGAGAAGGTGTGATTTCTGTAGTTGCTGTCGGCTGCCCTTCTACCTCATTGCCTTTTACACTAGGGGACAACTTATCTTGTTCACTACTATCTTTATTTGATCCTTCTACTTCTACTTCTTTATTGGGTTTTGTGGTTTGAATGCCTGCTGTTGCTGAGGGGTTAGAGTTCCCAAGTCTTGGATCCTGGCCGACTGTCGGTGCTTTGTTTTCTTTTGCAGAACCTTTGCCTCATGGTTTTGCTGGTCCTGCTTTCTACACTATGGTCCATTGATTAGCTTTTGCATTTTCCTATTCCTTGTTGGTATTTTTCTTGCAATGTCTTGCAAAATGGCCATAGCCATGGCAGTGCCGGCATTTGAAAGGTAGCTGCTCATAGTCTAGTTCCTGGATGTGCGTCCAGTCTGAGACAGTTAGTTTTATTGCTTCAGGAAGCCCTACTTCCAAATCTACCTCCACACAGATTCAAGCACAGGAGTACTGGTCTTTCCTCACTGCTCGATCTATGTACTTTCCCAGCGTATTACCTATGGTTTGCAGAGATTTTTGATTCCAGCAATGCAAAGGTAGATGTGGAAGGCATACCCATACTGGGACAATAGATGACACATCTTGAGCAGGGTCGAAGTCAGGGGTCCATTTATTCAGATATAACCCTTGAGGCCCCATAAAATATGGACCATTCTGAAGATTAGGTTTTTATCTTCAACACTTTCAAAGACGAAGACAAAGAAGCCTTTCTCGACGAAATGGCTTTTGATCCCTTCGGAGATTAGCGGAGACCAGTTCCTCTGCACCCAATCCTCTACTGCTTTGGGGGAGGGCCAGAGGCTGGTGAACTACCCGATAAGCCCTTTGTCAGCAAGATTGAGAGTAGATCTACAAGTTTCTTCGATCAGCAGCACAACTGAAGGAATAAAATTGAGATTTTTCATAAATTTCTGTTGCATCTCGGTCATATATCTCTTGGTTGCACCTACGACTAATTCCCTGAAAGCTGCAAGGTCTGGTAGGGGGGGAGTGGTCTCCACACCCCTGCCCGTGGCCATGGCTGCAAGCACGCAGAGTCTGATCAGCTCTGGCGGCGCTAGGTCTACAGCAGCAGTAGCGTGCATCAGCGTCAAGTTTGCTAATATAAACAAGGAGATCTTATATATCAATATAGTTTCTAATTAAATAATAATCATAAATATTATATTATTATAAATAACATAATTGTTTTAAAAAATAAAATAAATTTTAAATATTCTAAAAAGCTAATTATACACACTTCTTATTGAGTAGAGAGACTCACTCTATAGCCAAATATGATGTGTAAGGGTGTTCATCCGTCATCAAGGTTGAATTTTTTCTCATACCGAGCAAAATAAAATTTTAAAAAATATGAAAATAAAAATAAAAATAAAAATAATAATAATAATAATAATAATAATAATAATAAATATACAAAACATTTAAATAATGTTTGTCCCTAAAAAATTTTGCATGTGAAGAAATTGGATCCCTCCAGATTCATGTTAGATTCCATATTTAAGATGAATCTATGATGATTTAAATTAAAAAACAATTATCAACTTGCTAATAACCATTACCACAAATTCTACATACTCTGCCTCTCACATTCCAATTCTAAACTTTAAATTTATTATTGCCCATCTTGTCTCATTTGAAAAGAAATAGTTATTAAATAATATGTATTCAAACTTAACCAAATCTCAATTTCTAACCTAGCAAGAAAATGGTAAAAAAAAGAAAATGGCTTCGATATACTCATCCTTTATTCAATTCCAATAATTTGGAATCTAAAGAAAATCCATTTTCTACCATGGTTGATCGGGCCATATTGAGCTGGCTTCGAAATACTAAACTACTGTTTCCTGCCAATGTTAGGGCATGACACCTCGAACGAGGTCACTTACGATAACATGTTGACTGCAAAACCAATTGGACTGCCAAGAAATGGATACTCCTTTACTTAATGCGATTCTCAAAACATTAGAGGCAATTTCAGCCTAAAAGTTCCCATTAAAATTTCATGTAATTTCCATGTCATAAGATGTAAACAATTCAAAATCCTTTAAATTTAAAAAGAGGTACATGTAAATATTTTGGAGGGAAAAGAAGAAAAACTACTTTTTTTGCTTGTATTTTTAGCTTGTCTCCTTATACGTTTACCCAAATTTCAAGTGTATACACTCGTTGGATGTGTAATTAAATTCCACATCCAATGAGTACCCATTATGCATACTTTTGAGAAGACCCAAATTGACAAAAAATGAAGATACATTAAAAAAATGTGTTCAAACACGTTTTTTAATGTATCTTCATTTTTTGTCAATGTGGGTCTTCTCAAAAGTATGAATAATGGGTACTCATTGGATGTGGAATTTAATTCTGCAACCAACGAGTGTCTACACTTGAAATTTGGATAAATCGATAAGGAGATAAGCCAAAAATACAAGTGCAAAAAGTAGTTTTGTTCTTAATCCTCCAAAATTCATAACTCTTATTTTATTATTGTAACTATTATTTTATTCTTTTTCCTTAGGAGGCCACTTTTAGGCTGAAATTTCCTCTAATGAGCATGGAATGCTTCTAGATTGCTTCCGGACATACAACATGGAAATGTTGTATGCTCATCGTTACTGTGTCTCAATTATGATTTTCCCCAAATACCGTCTATCATGTGAGGGTTTCTTCCTTCTGCATGTTCATCACTAATTGAATATTTACGATATACATGGCTTTCTTCTCGAAATACAACATGTGATTGTTTTCGTTGTCATTGGCCTAAATGGAATATATATATATATATATATATATATATATATATATATATATATATAGGCATGCAAATGAGGTCAGCCATTGAGGTGCGACAGTCGTGCGACGACCATGGAATTGTATTGGTGGGCCTCTAGCTATTGGAGGTGGAAGAGGAAGGGGTATTATTCATACTGTGGCTAGATTTTCCTTTCTTCCTAACTTCCCTAGAAGGGTTCCCGAAGACAGTTTTGATTGTCTCATAAGGCAGCTGGTAGATATCTCCTCCTGATAAAATATTAAGGGTTTCTATCACCTCCTCCATGATCCCTCAAAGAAGTACTAGTTTAAGTGATCTGGGATCAAGGGTGCAGTTGGATATTTTATAATTTAACTAGAACCTCTCTTCATAGTCCTCTAGGTATTCATCAGGCCCTAGATTCATCCTGAATATTTCCTCTTTAGTTTCCTTGGACCTACAATATTCCATGTACTTGTTGTTGAAAGCCTCTTACATCTGTGCCCAAGTAGTGATGTCATTCCTAGGTATACCCATGAACCAACATAAGGTTGCATCCTTAAGGGTAGATGGGAATAGCTTTAGCTTTTTATCATCTAAGGCATAGTCATAGGTCCTACAGACAACAACAAATTCAAACATGAATGTGTCAGGGTCCTCATAGGTAAGTCCATGGAAATGTGGAAGGGATGATGTAGGGTTCATTTTAGTTTCCCCATCTATATCTCTAATGGGAAAGACTCCCTCAGCTTCAGTCTCATCCATGGCTTGAATAGGCGAAGCAATTTCCTCTGGTGAAACAAGTTCTTCTTCTTCTTCTCCAATTGGTTCTTAAAAATTTCCAAAAGGCTCACCTATAGTTTGTTCAACCTCATAGTCATTGAAGAAGAGTGAAGGGTGACTATGTAGGGATGTGGGGGTTTTTGGTAAAAAAATTCCTTGAGTATCCCTAGTCCTACGAGGCATGAAAATTAATTTTTTTTGTATTTTTTCAATATTTTTGAAACAACGTGTAGAAGTAAAGCAAAAAAGAATGCTAAAACAGAATCAAAGAAAATACTAGACACCTCCTTGGAAATGGCGCAAAAATTGGTGAGCCTTAGTATTGCACCAAGAATGTTGCAACTCCCAGAGGCTACTCTTCTTTACTTTATCAGACCAGGGTTTGTACAAACTTGGAGGTGACAATGCTATATACACAGTAGATGCATTCTACTCATGTCATCCTCTTCTGAGTCCTATGAAAGGGTGATATTTCTAAGGTTTCTAGGTGAAGTTTTTCACGCTTATGATTTAGAGCTAGAACTACTAGTGACTCAAAATAATGACTCTATTAACCATAAAATGACTATTATGAAGTAATAAAGCACATCTAGCTATTATGCAAGGAAATAAATCTACAATTTAATCTTTGGCAAGAAATAAAAGAAAACTAGGTATCTTCATGAAGTAAATGGTTGAATTGAAATTGCAAAAAGAAGGATAATCTACTCATACATTTCTGGGCCAAATGGCTAAACAAACTCTATCTACTTCATGATTTTACTCATGCATCTAATCATGGCCCAATTATTCTTGTAAATGTACTATTTTGTAGCAATGAGAAAAAGGTGCTAAGGTGGATTAGGAAGGTTTTGAACTCATGGATGCAGGGCTGAAGGTGTCATGATGGTTTTGGCAGGTCTATATGAGGTTTATGATGGTTTTTGGGCTTAAGTAGAGGCCCACTAGTGCTTCTACTGGTTCTTCTATAGATTTCCTATAGTGCTACAGGAAAGTCCTGAATTGCTACAGGAAACAGTTTGAGGGCAGTTCGAGGCCAAAAATGATGGATAAAAGTGTAGGGGAGGTGGAGTTAAGGTGTAATTGGATGAATGGAAGGTGGCCAACCCCTTTTCCAAGCTCAGAACCTCTTGATAATCTCGTCTTTCACTTCTAGGGGCTCATTGTGTGAAGGTGAAAATCTTAAAAACAGGGCTGAAGGAGATTTGATGAAAAGAAGGTTTTTGATGGGTGAGAAAAAAAGCTAAGGGTGTTGGTGAATGTAATATTCCAAATTAGCCTCAAGCTAATTGGAATATTAAATTTTGCTTTACTTTTCTGTTCATGAATAAATGTATAAAGGAGGAACATAAAATCTCCTAACACAGAAAAATAAATCAATGCCCCATGTGAACAAAGATAAACCCGGGCCATCTTAATAAAACACCCTTATGTGTGGAAGGGTTTGAGACATTTGACTGGGTCAACCATGACTAGATCAATAGTGCTGTCTAGAGGGGATGAACCCCATTGATGCACAATGCAGTCCTAGTTGGAGGTGGCACATGTGAAAGAAGCTAAATCATTGAGATGGTTTAGGGTTTGGCAAGATCTCTATCTTATAAAAGGAAGAGGAGGGAAACATGAGAAGGGGGTTGATGAACATATTATTTCTGAAGAATTTGTCTGTTTAGACATTTCTCATTCTCTTAGCTGTTTAGTAGAGAATAATGTTATTTAGCACAAGGATCTCCTGTTTAGGAATCCTTCTCTTTCTTTGAGGAGCTCTTGGAAGAGTCTTGAATTTCTTGTCCACTATCAGGCTTAAGGAAAAGCTTCTTCTTCCAACTACAATGTAGATCCTGTTGAGGATTTGGTTGTCTTTGTAAGCTACAGCAAGTCGAGGTTATATCTACTCAGGTCTAGGCCATTCTAGTGCCTCTTTTTAGTGGGAGAGACTTCTATCCCTCTGGCAAGAGAGTATTGGAACATTGGAGCTTCAGATCCACATCTTGGCTTGAGGCCATCACTGTTCTAAAGCATACAACACATTTTATCTTCTAGTACTGTGTTATTTGCAAGTGAGAAGTTGCAGGGTGTTTTGGCAGACTTTTGGAGGAGAGATCTCTAGTGTTGGGAATCTGCCCTTCACTATGGTGATCTGTGGATTTTAGATATAATCCATGTCATATTCAGATCTGATCTGAATACTGTTGTATTTACTTCAGAATTTCTAAATCATTCTACAGATCTGCTGCCTTAGATCTCATATCTACTCCATGTACTTCGATTTTTACTGAAAACCCCAAGGGGCATTTGTAAAGGAGCCTTTCTATTGTACAGATATGATATAGATCTAATTTTTTGTACACAGATTTTCTCTATATCTGAAGTGTAATCTACTACTGTTTCAGCCAATAAAAATAACACTGTCAAGCTTGTTCAGTCATATTATATGGTAGCAACACCTTAATCCTGAGGATTTCTTCATGTAAAGTCTTCTATTTTCTATTCTATAACTCATGGGCTTCAATATAACTCTGAATTGCTGATGTAAATGTCATTATTGAGCCTCCATATTGGCCTCCTACTGCTTTTCAGTTAAACTACATTATTTTATTGCAGTATTGTTTGCATATTGCTGCAGTCCCATTCTTGGGTATTTTCTAGCTATACTAGGTGTGGGAGACTTGTTTACCTCACCTAGAATGATTTGTTTCTAATCTCTTCTTGGATTTAGTTGTCATATTGTCATATCTAAGGGATCCAAGGGTTGATTTTGATTTCTATAGCATATATATCTAAAATTGCATTTGTCATGCATGCATTGCCAAGCAGTTCCCATTTGGGATATTACAGTGGTATCAGATCAATCATATTGGCACAGCCTGTGCTTTGCATTCTAAGAAGCCAATATGTTTTTTCATGAAAATGAAAGACTTAAGAAGAAGGTTGATTACACTAAAGACAAAGAAGACAAGGGTCAAACCCCTTTATCTGGAAGAATGAAAGGGAAAGAGTTTTCAAAAACTCTGTTCCAAACTATACATGAGCTGAAAAATGAAATCAGGGGAATAAGGAAAGAAAGACATGCAGATCCTTTGAAGATATTTTCACATGAAGGAAGCCCCAGTTCTTCATACTTTGTGTGTGAGCATTCAGTCACGTAATCAGATCTGCAACGTTATATCATGCCTACATTCCTAGCAAGAGAAGAAGCAGAAGGAGAGACACCAAAAGAGGAGACTCTTGGTGATTATCTCCAAGAATATGAATCTTAGTCTAAAAGATTCAAATAGAATCTAAGATTCCCAGATTTTTTTCAACTCAAAGAAGAAAAAAGATCCAGCATATACAAGAGAAGAAGAGGGTGCATGCAACCCACTTTGGGTAGGACTTTTCTACCTACATTTGATGGATCACCTAATAGCTCAGCCAAGTCTTGGGTAAAGAATCTTGACACATATTTCCAGCTGCATCAATTTTCAGAAGAATAAGCCATAAAAGTAGCAGTGCTGCACCTCCAAGGTAAGGCTTATGCCTGGTGGTTATTTGAATCTTCTTCATTAAAAAATGTAAACATCTCTACTTATGCAAAGTTCACTAGGAGGTTCGTGAAAAGATTTGATTCTATGCCATCTGAAATCTCTTTGGGTAAACAAACTAAGCCCAAGAATTCAGAACCTTTGCATGAGGTGGAAGGATCCATGAAGATAACTCTATTCCAAGATATTGTTGAAGGGGTTAAAGATCTGCTACATGAATTGCCAAGGGAAAAGGCCCCACTTCAGCAAGAACATTCTTCTTAAGAAGAAGATGTTATCACCCTAGTAATTCTCAGGTTGTGGGATGAGGATTTTTGTAGTTAAGAAAACCAGGGGTAACCAAGAACCTCTTTTAGAATTCAGGATCTAGCCTTCCTGAGTTCCACAGAGGGATCTCTCCTAAAGATTTAACTTTTTTTTATAATTGGATTTTAGGCTAGCTATGAGTGGACAGTGGAACTTGTTTTGAAAGTGTGGTGGGAATAAAAATTGCTTCAAGGTAAACCAGAGGGATCTACCAGAACATTGGGCTATGGAGTCAACTTTCTAGACAAGAAGAGCTAGGAAATAAGACTTAAAGATGCAAATGTACTAAAGGCAGGGTGGATGACCTTCTAAGGCTTTGAATAGGCTTTGTTGATGGAATGGGTGAAATCTGAACAAAAGGGCACTTAAGAATCCTTAAGTTACAGAAAAGAGGATTGAAGGAGGGGATCAAACAGGGACCTAGAGCAATTAAGAATTCTATAGTCCGGTTATTAAGAAGAAAACATAATAATTCCAACTAGTTACAAATAGGGAGCTTTTTATCACTAATCCTGTCTAAATTCTCCTAGTTGATCATTAAAGATAGAAACACATTAAATGAATGTATGTAAATTTTTTAAAGAAAAACAATGAAAACAAGAAAAAGACTAGACTTATCTGGTTAGCACAAGAATCCTAAGTTATGATGTCTTTAATATCAATTCCAGTCTGCTGCTTTGCTAATTGACTCACACCAACTTCAATATATCTAGCAAAATGACTATAGTAGTCTTGAGAAATTTTATTCCACACTGAATACTTCGAATGATGAAGTATTTATACAAATGAATTGTTTACAAAATATCTCAAAGTTTGAGATAATGTTTCAAGGAAAAATAGGAAATATAACATAAGAAGAAGGACAACAGCAAAACAGTTTGCAAGTTGTTCTCTTTTACAAGGAAATATAGAACTGATTATCCTACTTAAAAAGATTTCATGATGTGCTGTGAGCATTGCTGGCATTGGATGCATTATCTCGTGGAACATGGCTTGTAGATCACTCCTTCTCTTCACTTTCAACCTTGATACTCTTTATCATCTAATTTTCACTATTTTACTGCTGTAATTGAAAAATAACCAGTAGTAAAATTCTTTTTACTGATACTTTTTGACAGTTCGATACACTTTGACCCTGGATTTTTACCCTAAGGTAAAAGTAAAATATGATTTATTTATGTGACTTTCCTGCATCTTTTACCTGTCAAATTCACATCAGATCTGTGAATTCTTGCCATTGTTGAGCTATTGGGATCTTTATACTCTTCAATTTTCTATAGCTTTCATCAGCCTCTGTGTATTTGGCAAAGTTTGGCTTTACTATGAACATATGCTTAATTTCATTCTCCAAAAAGAATAAATTCTCAAAATATTGAAGTATCACTTTGCCACTTGGAGATCCTTGTGGCAAAGGCTTTTTAGCCTGCTCCTTAGCATGGGTTCTAATTTTCTGGTCGTAGTCCTTCTGTGGCATTAATTTTTCATTCAGTGCATTAATATCTGGAAGTCTTGCTTCTAGCAGCAAGTCATACTTGGTATTGAATTTATTGATTGATATGTTCATATTATCACATTTTTCTTCTAGATTGTTCATAATATTTCTCTTTGTTAGGACCTTTCTAATTTCAAGGATAGCCTCTGTCCTGTCAAGAATCTTCATTTCCTCTAGTTCTTCTCTATTTTTACTATTCAAAAATGATATGAGCTGAACTGCTTGTGGTGGTTTGTTGCCAAGTTCCCTCTTTGTTTTATCAATTTCTGCTAAGGAAGCTTGTAGTAGATATTTTTGTCCATATATTATTTGAATAGAAGGCCATTGTGAGTGAATGCATTCAATGATTCTTGTCCACAAATGATTTTTTATGTAGGCAACCTATTCAGTAAGATTTACCTGATGTTGAAGAATTTTCACCTGTTCTTGTAATCTGTCAGCCCTCTGTTCATGTCCTTTAGAAGTGATTAAGGCATCTATTTTAGATGTTTCTAGATCTTTGATGGTGCCTTTTAAACTGAGTATTTCTTGATCTTTTATAGACATATCTTCCATGGCCTTGGTTATTGTAGTTGTTTCCCCTACTGTGTTTATCTGTGATGTTGATGAAGAAGTGGCAGAGATATCTTTAGAAGTAACTGACACTGCAATTGCCAATACTTCTTGCGGTGCTAAATGTTCTACCAATGTTGAGGGGATTGTTGTGCTTACAGTTGGGATAACTGTAGGAATGAAAACCTGCTGAGCTTTCTTCAGATTTTCATTTTCTTGCATGAAAGCTTCTATTTTGTTTTCCATTTCCTTTATTTGGGCTGTCATCTTTAGAACAAGCTGTTTTAGTTCATCATTTTCTGTCTTTTGTTGAAGGATTTATTTTGCTTGGGGATTTTCACTTTGAGACAATTTCAGTTGTCTCCTGAGAGCTGCTATGTCTTCATTTTTTTGTTTGATTATGGCTTTTTCCCCTTCAATATATGTTGGGTCAGCTCCTGCTTCAATTACTATATCTTCCAATGCTTTGATTCTTAAGCTATTGGCATACAATGAGGATTTATCCAATTTCATTTGATTCTAAAGGTTTATGATTGTTTTATCAAGCCTAACAGAATTCATAGTCTTATTAACTATTTTATAATACAACATCTATGTATTGCTCCTGTGGAATTCTATTTGGTCCAATTCATGGACAGCATCAACATCAACTTCCAAGTCTGTCTTTGAGTAATCTGCAATTGTTTTTGGATCAGCCACTGTGGGCTTCAAAAATGACATAACCAATTTGTTTGAAGAATAATCAAAAGCTGAGAGGAGTATATCTTTATTCCCAGGCTTTTCTTTAAGGAACTTGGAATATATTTCACTTTTGATTTCTTCATTCTTTTCTCTGATTTGTCTGAACCTGATTTGAATATCTGACTCTGTGTTGTCAGGTTCTTTGGAAGAAGAGGGCATATTAACATTTGTTTGTGTATCAACCATGATAGTGTCTTCCTGCTGTGTTTCAAGTTGGACATCCTGAAGCTCCTTAAGTGTTTCATTTACAATTAAAGTGGCCTCATCATCAATTTGATGGCCATTTTTGTCTTCAATATTAATTGCTTTGTCCCTTTCTTCATCAGTCAATTTACTTTTCTTACTGTAGGGAATTCTGAATCTCTTATCTAGAATATTTTCAGCTGTGAAACTATCTTCCTTTCTGCTTCTTTTATGAATAATTTCAGTTTCTTTGTTGACTGTAATAACTTGTGTTTAATCTACTTGTTTATCCTTTTCACTGTTTCCCTGTATGCCCTGTGAGTCATCATCAAATAAAGTATTTGGTTCCCACTGAATTTTATTGGCATATTTTTCAATTTGAGGCTTGGGATCATGCAAGAAAGCAGACAACTTGTATTTTAATCTTATCATGCTTAAAATACTCTGAGGATCATAATTCCACATAAAACTGTATGGGAATTTATATTCTTTCAACTTGACATTAATCTCATTTGCTGCTTCTCTGTTGTTCACAATGAATGGCCCAATTTGATTTTTTAGTTTAAATTGAGTCTTTTTCTTGGAAGCCAAGAAATTGACTTCATCTGCATTCAAAAAATGCCTCAAATATTCTAGAGCAAAAATCCTTGTAGTCACAAATCTAGGCAATTTATACGGGGCCAAGAGTGCACTATATATTTTGATCTCTGTGTAGTTCTTGTACAAGTACCAATCCCCTATTTTACAGCTCTCAGATAGCTGTGAGATTCTCTTTTTTTCTTCATTAATTCTAGGGGTCTGTTCCTTATTCAATAAATTCATTGCAGGTACTATAAATAAGTCATTGAAGTCTGCATAGGTGTATTCCCTGTTCCATTTCCTCAAAGTTGATGACCAAAACACAAATGAAAGTACATTCCCTTTTGGATCTAGCTTCTGAACCTCAATAGGAAACTTGTCTGCTTGATAATACAAAAAGAGATGAAGTAGATATGAGGTATATCTAAAGACTCCTTCTTCTGGTAATCTGGACAATTGGTAGTGCATGTTTTCTGTAATGAACTTGGCAAATTTGTATACAATGGATGGAGGCTGGCCAGGACTCAAAGTAGACAGAAAACCCAAGATAGAAACATCAGTGACTCATCACTGTTATATCCCAGTATGAATGATAGCATGGAGACAATCTGCTTTGTTTCACTTGGAAAGTCAAATGTATCAAATGGAGGATTGAGCTTAGGGATATCAACTTGTTTGGGGCAAAAAGTCTGGAAGACTTTGAACTTGGAAGCAAAATCTAGGTCTAGTTAAAGTTGAGTTAAATCATCTATTGACAATGAAGCAGCATTGGGGTCATGGTTTAGTTGCAGCATAGAGTTTATGGATTCAGCATTGATATAAAATATGACCTCTCTATCTTTATTGACAATGCACGTATGATCTGGAAGATAGTAAGACTGACACAATCTGACAAAATCAGGGGCCGAATGAGTAAGAGGGACAATTTATTTTGGCAGATTGGAATCCCAAACTGGTATATCTTTATCGCTTTTCTCTACATATTTTCCAAAACACCAGTTATAGAAATCAAGTAAATTGAATTCGACTGAAGGGTCTAATATTCTGTAATCAAGATCAACTAGAGGACTACTCTCTTGGGAAATTACAGGAGGTTGAAACAGGTCCAACAACTTTAGTAGACTCAGCAGTGAGTGCAAGGGTGGGTTTATCAAGTTTAGAAGACTCAGGCTGAGGGATTTTAGCAGAGGCTTTCTTTTGAGGTTTTGGGCCTCCTGATTTGGGGGTTACTTGTTTCTTCGTCATTTTTTAACTGAACAGAGCAAGCTTAGAATATTTGCTAAGTTCTTCTTTTGGAAACAAGGGGCTTTTGAATGATTTTTCTAGTGAAATAGGATTCTGAGCAGGTTTCTGGATGGGAAAATGATTTTAAATACTCAGAGAGTGATCTTGATCGATTTTAGCAGTGAAAAATGATCAGGGAATGGATAAAACTTGCTAAAACAGAAAGGAGGGGTTCTGGGGAAAATTTGACAGGGTTTCCCCTATACTTTGGATGTTTTTTGCAATCTCTGTGCGGATAATTCAGTAAATTAAAGGAAATGACTGGTAAAATTTTGTTTTTTCCTTTAAAATTGAAGTTTTTAAGGATGAGATTGATGAAAAATAACTTTACAGGTATAATTGCGGTTGATTAAGTTGTAGGTGCTTTGAAAGTCTTCAATTCTGGAAAATTTGGCTTATCAGAGGATATGGTGGCTCTCCGTGATTGAATTGTAGAGAAAATGGTTCTTTAACTGGTCACTGGTTCACTGCTAGGCTCACAAATGATGAAAAAGGTTTCAGCAAAGGTTCTTCACAAGTTTACAGGCGCGGATTGGTGAAAAGTAATGAAAATTTGTAAGTTTTTATGCATTAAACACTTAGTCGAATCAAGGTTTAATCGCATTAATTTCATATAAAGGCGGGAGTGGTTTTGGATTGGGATGGCGGTTTATCGCACGACTCTGAAGTGGTAAGTGGTATTTGGCTTTTTGAACGTGATTCAATCAAATATTGACACGTCGATATGGGGTGGTTTGGGAAAACCACCCATATCGCGTAGATTTTATAAAACTTCAATCGATCACTTTATGTGCCCAATATAGATTATTGGCTGTCGGATTTGGTTTTCGAAAGTGAAGGGTCGCGATTAAATGAAAAGGTGTGGGGAAAAGACATCATCGGGTTCATTTTGGGCCATTGGATTTTGAAGTGAATGAGGATCTGACGGTTATCATTCAACGCGATGGGAGGATGGGAATGAAATAGATATATTGCGTTTGTTAATGACCGTTGGATCAAATGTAAGTTGGGGATCGGAGGGTTAGGACTGAGCCCAATGGGAAAAAAGATTTAAAAAAAGGTTATATGTTTGTAGTGAAGGGATATGCATCAGGGAAAAGGTTAAGTTATATTTTTAACCTTGGGTAAAGGGAGTCGGGACGGGAAAAGGGTTATAAAGTTTATTTGAAGTTTAGTTTGAATGAAAATTTGGGTTTTTCACTATTTTTGTTTTAAACATATATTAACACATGTTTAAGAGTTTTTTCATATAATTTTACTATATAGTAATTAAATCAAGGTGATTTAGTTACCATAGGGGGCGGGATTATACATAAAGATATGTTTTAGCCAAAGGGGTTGTAATGTGGGTGTTTTATTTAAACATGTGGGGATTAAATAACTTCGGCTAAAGTTATAATATATGGTTTTTTGAGGCTATTTATATAAAAGGAGTTATATAATAGGAAAAGGTTATTTCTATAGGGAGTTAATATATAAGTTAAAGTTAATATGAAAATAGGACAAGGTATACTCAAAACACATAAACATAACTAAGTAAAGTGAAGTTTAAAAGATAATTTGCATTCATATTATCACTTTAACCTATGATATAATGTTATTTTGAGGGCTTAATGTTTTCAAATGATGTAGGAAGTTAATCAAATGGGAATTATAATGTCTTTAAGTAAAATGAGGTTTTACTTAGGAATGTTTCAAGGGGATGAATGCATGAAATGGAGTAATGATGTGATTTTGGGGATTAATATAAACATTTTACACTTTCAACTGATCAGTCATAGAGCCTTGGGTCCGGTCCCAACAAAAATCAAGGAAATGCCTTGAGCCTTTTTGACTGATAGTTTAGAATGCTTCATGACTATGGGAAAGGGAAGTTAGTTATTTTGCAGCCCATGATGAATGATATTTACATTGAGACTGTTCACCTTCTTCTACCTACCCAGCTTACCATGCTAACATTTTTTCTTCCTTTTTAGTAAGGTGCATTTGAGCTAGCAACCTTCACAACATTTATTCTTTCTGAAAGCAAGTAAAAATATCTAATTCTACACTTATTTTATCCATGAATCCAGATTAAACTGTTGGATTTACTTTATTTCTCTACCTAACTACTGAATTGTCATGATTAAACTGTATGACAATTCATTATTCTCTATCTACAACAAGTGAAATTGAAACATGATAAGTCAAGATTAAACTGTTTAACTCATCATGGACTATGGAATTTATTGACACTCTGCCATAGTCAAAAGGTAAAAGTAGTGGCATTTATACTTGCACACTTTCATTTTTTATTCATTTTTCTTTTGGGGTATTTTATTTTTTCTAAGTCCTTTGATTTTTCTTTTAGGACTTTTTACCCTCTTTTTGAGTTTTTTTATTTTTTTACAAAATATGTGAATACAACTTGCAGAAGGAAAAGTATGTATGAATTTACAATATTATCAATAGTCA
Source organism: Pinus albicaulis (assembly GCA_034641835.2). Taxonomy (NCBI): domain Eukaryota; kingdom Viridiplantae; phylum Streptophyta; class Pinopsida; order Pinales; family Pinaceae; genus Pinus; species Pinus albicaulis. The sequence goes on along the minus strand of CM076570.1, from coordinate 478,105,090 downwards.
AGTCAAAATTATGAATCCTATATTATAGGTCACTAACATAAGACATGAGTGTTCCTTTTTCAAGGAGAGATCAAGAGGAAGGATCTCTTATTGATGAGGCATGCTCCATTGATGAGGAGAATAAAGAAGAAGAGCTGAAAGGTTCCTCCAGCGCTGTGACAACAAGAGGAGATCTATTTTTATTGGGATATGGAGGTGAAGCCATTGCTTCCACCAAGAAGGTTCTTGTATCTTTGCAAGAAGGCCCCAAGGATCTTACACATGAAGAGGATGAACAACATATGTCTATGATGATAGAAAATGAGACAAAACAATGGAGGGAATGTATTCCAACATTGCAATCAGTTTTGGGAACACACACTATGACAGATCATTCCTTTGTGATCAAGACCCTTGACACTAAGGAGATGATGGGTGTTCATGAGTTAACTACATCTAAAGGGAGCACCTTAGACTATGAGATATTGTATAAGGTGGGTGAAGAAGAGAAGATGAAGGATCACAACACTGATATAATGGGAGGTGATCCTCTATTACATGGAGAAGAAGATGGGGAAATTGCTCCAGCCAAAAACACTCTTGCATCCATAAGAGTGATACCCCATTGTCATAATACTTCCACAAATAAATCAGAGATGGATTTGCGCAGTGGAAGCAGTCATAAGATGTTCCCATTTGTGGTTCACATGGGAATGAGCCATGAGTCATCATTATCTTGTGGTATACCACCTAGGAGGCCACCTGATTTAGATTTGGTGAAAGTTGTTTCATGCATTGATGCTCCTTTCATAGATCTAAGTAAGGAAGGAGCACTAGAAGACCATTCTACAACACTAAGAGTATGGGGGAGGCTCAAGTAGAGGGAAAGTTTTTTTCCTTTAACAACATTATCCATTCTCTCATCTCATATTGCGCTGAGAAAAGATGTTGCAAGGAGGAATAATGACACCATCAGGGAGCAAGGAAGGAAATCCTTGAATCAGAAGACAAACTTGGTTGGAGAACACTATTCCATACATGATGAGAGATGGTGGTCACACATGCATAATTTGGCAAGGAAAAGGAGGTTTTGGATAGATGATAGCCTTCCATGGGAGACTAACTTCCAAGAACTTCCATTTTCTGTTGAACATGTGCATATTCAAGAGAGGCAGCAAGGAAGGAATGACAACCTTCCACCTTATACCTTTGGCATGGGAGATTTCAAGGAGGGGAAAAATGGGAGGCATGACCTTCCAACATACACCTTTGACATGGGGAATGTCAAAGAGGAGATTAGCAGCATGGTAGACATTCTTGATGAAACATTATCAACACTGTCATTGTTGAGCACATTAGATCCATATTGGAAATCTCAACTATTGGTGGAATATTCCAAGGATCTTCACACTTGCATGATTCTTGATGACTTGTTACATGATGAGAGCTATTCAATTCTAGATGGAGTCATCTATAATCATGGTAGGATATTCTTGTCTAGAGCCTCCAAGCTCAAGGAGAAGTTACTGCAAAGGGATTATGAAGAGTTATATTTCAACCACACATATTCTATGAAGCTCAACAACATCATCTTGAGGAGCTACTATTGGGAGGGCTTTGAAAAATAACTATATCATCATTGTCAAAGATGCATGAACCTTGTGGAGTTGGAGCAACAACAAGGCTCTATGACAGAGTTATTTCAGCCATCTCTTCCTACCTTGAGAGGAGGAGAAAGATCCATACACCACTCCACTTGTGTAAGGAAAAATTTTGGTGAAGAAATTACATTTGTAAAACATGTTTAATTTTATTTTTGTATGCATTCTTTCACTATTTTTATGCAGGCCATGACTCCAAGAAGGGGTGATACATCTTGTAGATCTCATGGAAAACAATGGGCCACAAAAATTTATGAACTTGGCCACTCCCTTGGAAGAATAAGGGAGATTTTGCAACATGATGGGTGCTTCCCTAAGGCACCAAATATATCTCACACTTTCAGATATGGTGAGATGGTATGGGCAGCAAGTAAGTGGTGGGAAAACCACTTACCACTTCTTGATTTGATGCAGGCAGGGGATGCTCTACACTGGTTCCACATGTGGGACTATGACCCAACTCCATGTGCACAAATTTTTGTTGGTTTGTACATTGTTTTGATTCCCTATCTTGATGATGTACTTGTACTTTTTATGGGGATGTATGGAGGAAGGAGGGAAGGCATGCATGTGCCCTATGGGATGACTACACTCCTTGTACTTTATGTCTTATATTTCAAGGAGGGCATTGGGAAAACCATGTTTGTTTAAGATGATTTATTGTTTCCTTATGGGATGAGCTGTTTGCATCTCATGAGAACCTTGGTGAAGCAAGTCATGGATGGATGGATTGGTGATCACTAGCTCATGGGAGAAGCTTATCATTTGAGTGTGTCACAAATGGAGGAGGAAAGAAGTTGCAGCACTCACCTTATCAGTTGCTTGAGGACAAACAATGTTTTGGAGGGGAGGACTGTAATATTCCCAATTAGCCTCAAGCTAATTGGAATATTAAATTTTGCTTTACTTTTCTGTTCATGAATAAATGTATAAAGGAGGAACATAAAAGCTCCTAACACAGCAAAATAAATAAATGCCCCATGTGAACAAAGATAAATCTGGGCCATCTTAATAAAACACCCTTATGTGTGGAAGGGTTTGAGACATTTGACTGGGTTAACCATGACCAGATCAACAACGTTGTCTAGAGGGGATGAACCCCATTGATGCACAGCACAATCCTAGTTGGAGGTGGCACATGTGAAAGAAGCTAAATCATTGAGATGGTTTAGGGTTTGGCAAAATCTCTATCTTATAAAAGGAAGAGGAGGGCAGCATGAGAGGGGGTTGATGAACATATTATTTCTGAAGAATTTATCTGTTTATACATTTCTCATTCTCTTGGCTATTTAGTAGAGAATAGTGATGTTTAGCACAAGGATCTCCTGTTTAGGAATCCTTCTCTTTCCTTGAGGAGCTCTTGGAAGAGTCTTGCATTTCTTGTCCACTATCAGGCTTAAGGCCAAGCTTCTTCTTCCAACTACAACACAGATCCTATTGAGGGTTTGGTTGTATTTGTAAGATGCAGCAAGTGGAGACTAGATCTACTCAGATCTAGGCCATTCTAGTGCCTCTTTTCAGTGGGACAAAATTTTATCCCCCTGGCAAGAGAGTATTGGAACATTGGAGCTTCAGATCCACATCTTGGGTTGAGGCCATCACTGTTCTAAATCCTACAATGCAGTTATCTTCAAGTACTGCGTTATTTGTAAGTGAGAAGTTGCAGGGTGTTTTGGCAGACTTTTGGAGGAGAGATCTCTAGTGTTGGGAATCTGCCCTTCACTGTGGTGATCCGTGGATTTTAGATCTAATCCATGTCATATTTAGATATGATATGAATACTTTTGTATTTACTTCATAATTTCTGAATCATTCTGCAGATCTTCTGCCTTAGATCTCAAATCTACTCCATGTACTTCACTTTTTGCTGAAAACCCCAAGGGGGATTTGTAGAGGAGCCTTTCTAGTGTATAGATCTGATATAGATCTAAATTTTTGTACACAGATCTGCTCTAGATCTGAAGTGTAATCTACTGTTGTTTCAACCGATAAAAATAATGTTGTCAAGCTTGTTCAGTCATATTATATGGTTGTAGCTCCTCAATCTTGAGGATTTCTTCATGTAAAGTCTTCTATTTTCTCTTCTATAACTCATGGGCTTCAATATAACTCTGAATTGTTGATGTAAATGTCATTTTTGAGCCTCCATATTGGCCTCCTACTGCTGTTCAATTAAACTACGTTATTTTACTGCAATATTTTTTGCATATTTCCGCAGTCCCATTCTTGGGTATTTTCCAGCTATACTAGGTGTGGGAGACTTTTTTACCTCACCTAGAATGATTTGTTTCTGATCTCCTCTTGGATTTAGATGTCATATTGTCATATCTAAGGGATCCAAGGGTTATTTTTGTAGCATATATTTCTGAAATTGCGTTTTCATGCATGCATTGCTGAGCATTTCCCATTTGGGATATTACAGTGAAGTCCTAACTTATTATGCTACTTGAACCTACAAGAAAACTACCGGTTCATGCAACAAACATTGGAAAATAAATGATAAAGGAAATATAAATTATGAGTTGAATTTGGAAAATCAAACCTACTTAAGCATTCAAATAGACATCTAACTTAGTATTCTAGACATATTCATTTCACTACAACAACCTAACTATTCTTTCCAAAAAATCATAAACTAAAGAGAAAATTTGGCCTGTGGTGAAGATCTTCCCTCCTCAAGCTCCAATGAAAAAGATGAGAGAGGGAGGCTTGACACACAACTTTCTGAGTTTACACTAGCACATTTGGCCCAATTTTCGACAGCCAAAATATCGCTCTTGCAACACATAGGTGTCCCAAGAGTGACACTTTGAGGTGGGGAAAGACATTTTTTCTTGTCCCGTCACAATTTTGACACTTCTAATAACTGTCGGTAGAGCGACACTAATTCCGACGTTTTTTTGGTAGTTTCGCAATTCCAAAATTTCCAAGTTTTTGTTGCTCTTCCGATGTTTCTAAGTTGTTGTTTCTCTTTCGATGTTTCCAATTCTTCATCGCTCTTCCGAAGTTTCCAAGATTTCTTCGCTCTTCCGACATTTCCAAGTTTTCATCGCACTTCCCACATTTCCATGTTTTTGTCCCTCTTCCAACATTTCCATGTTTTCGTCACTCTTTTGATGTTTCCATGTTTTTGTCATTGCTATAAACAAGTGTCACAAGTCAAACATAAAATCTTGTCGTAATTCCGACGGAAACCATCATCGGAATTCCGACGACCAAAATGGTAGATGGAAAAAAAAAACGTTGGGGATTCATGAAAAGCTTGGCACATATCTCTTCTAGAGGTAAGTAAGGGTGTATATGCTGATGTGAATTGGGTATCTATTAAGGGTTGTTGGGAAATCTCTTTCATTGACACAATTTAGTCTGTAACTCTTCATGATGTGATGACTACAATTTAGAACTTTTTCATATATGTCATATGGTCACGATCTGATCTGATTCAATCTTGTTCTTCGTATGATGGAATGTGACCCTGCTCTTGATGAAACAATATCTCATCTATGGTACCTATCACTATATTGACATGATATCTTGACTTTTCATCGTAGTTACGTATATATTGGATAGTCATTTGTAGAGTTTTTTCATGCTTGAAAGAAAGTGAAGTTTTGGCGATTAATGAGGACAAGTTAGCTTCTCTACGGGTTGTGATTTTCTCCTACTCATTATTGATTGAACTCACTCCATTAAGGGTCGAGATGTTGCTATGAGGAACATGTTGTCTTGATTAGAGAACAAATTATTACTTAAGGAGAATGTAGAAGTTAGTTTCTTTTCTCTATACATATATTTCCATAACAACCCTTAATTAAAACAATTTTCTAAAGCAGTTACATTGTAAATAAGTCAGAGAATATGTGGACTCCTTGTCATAGCAAGGCTTGAATGCTTGATTGGATAAATACATTATTTATCTACAAATCATGGTCCATAATTTCCATCCGAATTTCTGAAGCATGCATCACTAGGTATGTGTTTGAAATTATAGTTTTTTATTGAAGAATAAAATTTTATACAAAGATTGTTGTGACTAGATTAAAGAGGCACGAGAAGGAAATGTCACAATAAGCACAAAATCTTATGACAGTATGGTTTTGTATCACCTCTATAATTCTTATATTTGCAGTCACCACTTTATTTTGAACTCTCCCATGTCACAATCCTAAGCATGAATCTCTTGCAATCAAGGCCTGAGTTCAATACAAGTATGTTTCATTATGGTACAAAGCTTCCTAAGAGAAGAATAAAATATGAAAGGGTAACTCAAAGGCTGAAAGTATGTTATCTAGTCCAATTCAAAGGAAATAAAATTCTTGACAACAATGGTGAAGTGTGGGACAGTGGACAACATACCTTATAGGTTTGGAACTTATGCCATGCTTCTATAGTTAAGCAGAGATGTGTGCATTGACACCTGAAGGGACAATTCTAGACTCTGAAGCATTGCCCTATCAATCATCTTGAGGAGTGCTTGTTGATTATTGATATCATCATGAAATACCTAGTTATGATGACAGTGGAAGATATTAAATTGAATCTATGTTTGTTACATCAAGTTATTTAGAATATAATCATAAGGAATTTTAGCACCTATGTCCTGAAAGATATAATCAGAAGTAGACCAGCTTGACTCCTTAGTTGCATTTTCAAGCACTCTCTTAGTATCAAAATAAATATTTCCTGACATTTCTAAGTCTTACAGTGACTCAATTCTTTACATCAATCTCCATGATACAATGTGGCCTATTACTGAGCTATAACTTTGTTGCATTGTTCTTATGTGTGCAAACTATTACAGTACCTTTGAACTTGACATATTGGATGAGGGATGAAGTATATTTGGAAAAATCATTTTCAAATAACAATTACAAGATCTTGGAATCCCATTGCTAGCCTTTGATCATGAAGTACAAAGGCAGATGTAATGAAAAAGACATATAGGATGATTTCTAGTAAAAAATGGGGATGTGCATCTTGATTGATCCATGATAGCAAGGAAGAACCTCACCATCTAGTGGATGTATCTATATCCTAGTCTCTGGAGGAATTCAAAGAAAAATTGGATCAATAAAGAGATGTTTTCTACAATAGCTTTTGTATAAGCTAGCACCATATTTATTATCTCCATAAAAATAGTTAAGCATGACTACAATACCCTTTTTCTCTCTATATTCTTGAACATGTGCAGTAGTTGATGTCAGAATTCCTTCAGTTGTTTTTTTCTGCACCTAGAAATATTTTTCCTCGTTGCAAAGAATAACAAGAAGATGAGTTGTCATTGGTTTTCTAATTCTCTTTTTCTTTTCTCACCAACTCAAAGTATATCCTTTTGGAAATTGAAATACTCTCTCTAATGCAATATGTAGTTCCAAGTGATAAAATTATAAATATAAAAAAGGCACAATATCAAATGGGTTTGATTTCCCAAGCAAGGCAATAGACAACTAATGAACAAGGAAAATAGAAGAAAGAAGCCCCACCATTCTTTTTAAGAGGTCCAAAGAGGTTTTATTTTAATGAAATCAAAATTAAAATATCTAATATAACTTTTATACTAACAAGTTTGAGGGTGACTATTTAGTTGAAAAACTTTAAAAATTGTTATGGACTATTACCTTGAATCATGGGATAGAATATGTACAGCACCAAACCTACCATGCAACTGAAACTTACGTGGTTAGCACCACTTGATGTTCATTGTCATTGTTCATGTGGCTAGTGCTCTCTTATGAACATCGAATCCAATCCTAAGTTGCCATCGTAAATGTATTTGGGTATGGGTGCTACTATATGTATGGGTAACACTTTTTGAAAGAGGGGACGAGGATTTCTCAGGGTATATATCATCAAATGAGCATGACTATTTTATATGGGAAAAGACACACACACACACACACACACACACACACACACACACATAGTACTGGTTACATTGCATATCACTGATTATGAGTATAATGACTTATGCACCTCCCTTCATATCCAAGTTTCTTAAAGAAAAAAATGAAAAGTAACTTCAAAGAGTTATCAAAAAAACATCTACTACTGGTATGTCCATGTAAGGCCTATAAAAATAGAAAACCTTTATCAAAGCTATATATCCTAGCATGACATCTATCTTTCTACCATGATCTACTATATAGTTGAAAGAAAACAATACATAAGTATACAATTTAAACACTAGCTCGAACAAGAGCTACGACAATATCTGTTAGTGGATCCATCAAAGAAAGATCCTCGCTATCACTATCTATGCATCTCCATATTTTTATTCCACAATATTCATCTCCCCAAAGACTTGCTCCACCACATCTTTGGATAGGGAGTCTGCCATTTGATTGTTTTCTTTATGTATGACGCATAAAGAGATATGATGAAAGTGCCCTTTCAACCCAAGTTCCTTCTCTTAACATGTTGTTTAGATATTTGTTCTGACCCACTACTTCCCCATTCATCCACCATATGACAATTAGGGAATCATCATAAACTTGATGCTCGTTTACTCTCTTTTCCTCTCCTAGTCTCATGATTTTCTACACTCCCCATAGCTCTTCCCTATTGTGTGTGTCAATCCCTATGCAAAGGTAAATCGATGTTGCTTTTATATATAGAGGGATCCTCCTAATTCCTAACCCATAATGACATGGTTACTAGTGAAGGCTCCGTCAAAGAAACCCAAGACCATTATTTGTCCACTTCTAGTGACAACATCTCTGATGATCGCTTCTTCTTTGTAACCTTGGGGAAAACAATATATGTTTCATTAGTCCAGTAATATATGCCCTGGAAACTGTGAGGCACTTGAAAATAAGCAATCATTCCTAGCAATACACAGTGCCTAGGTGACAAATGGTGGAGGGAGTGATGCTCATGAACCAAAGGGTCCTTCATCCAACTTTCAAAATATTCAACCGGTGAGATTCCTTGTTATTCTCCTTCCCCCTAGTTAGAATTTTAGTTGCATCCTATACTTCCTGGTTGTATTTGCATGTAACAAAAAAATGGTGGATTTTATTCCAAGTCTCTGTGCATAGCAGACACCTTCTACATCCCTCCCAACATTACTTTTGTAGATTCTTCTAGTTGAGTATTTTGTTTGACTGTGAGAGCCAAAGGAATATTTTTGCTTTATGAGATTTCTTTGGCTTTGTAATATTCCCAGTTAACCCAGCTAATGGGAATATTTAGTTTTGCTTTGTTTTGTTTTGCTTTTCATGTTGCTGAATAAAGTGTGAAGGAGGACATGTAAAACTCTTGAAAACATCAAAATAAATCAATGCCCAATGTAAACAAGGCTAAATCTGGGCCATTTTATAAAACACACTTGAGTGTGAAAGAGGTTGATCACTTGACCAAGTCAACCATGACCATATCTACAACGTAGTCTAGATGCATTGAACCTCCCTGAGGCACAACGCAGTTCTAGATGGAGGCTCTACATGTGAAAGGAGCTAAACTGATGAAGTGGTTTAGGGTTTGACAAGACCCAAATCTTATAAAAGGAAGAGGAGAGAAGAATGAGAGGGGTTGTTGAAGATATTATTTCAGAAGAATTTGTTTGCTTAGACATTTCTCATTCTCTAGCTATTTAGCTGAGAATAATGATGTTTACCATTGGGTGTTCCTGAGCGGGAATCCCACCTCCTTCCTAGAGCAGCTCTTGGAGGAGTTTTTCTTGTCTTTTCCACTATCAGGCTTGGGACAAGCTTCACCTTACACCTAAAACGCTGATCCTATTGAGGGTTGGGTTGTCCTTGTGAGTTGCCGCAAGTGGAGGATAGATCTCTTCAGATCTATGCACATCTAGCACCCCTTTTCACTGGGAAAGTCTTCTATCCCATTAGAAAGAGTGTCCTAGATAATTGGAGCTACAGATCCAGACCTTTGCATCAGGCCAAATCATTCTCAGAGCTTACAATGCATTTTCCCTTCCCTAACTATGTTATTTGCAAATCTACAGTTGCAAGGTGTTTTGTCTACATTTTGGAGGAGAGATCTCTGGTGATAGGATTCTTCCTCTCACTGTGGTGATCCATGGATTGGCCATCCAATCCATGTTTGTTTCAGATCTGATCTGCTATTCTATCATATGATTCAAATATTTCTGAATATTACTGCAGATCTGCAACTTTGGATCTCAGATCTACTCTTGTACTCTCATATTTTGCACAAAACCCCAAGGGGAATGTATAGAGGAGATTTTATTGTATACAGATTTGAATTAGATATATATTTTTGTGTACCAATATGCTCTATATCTGAGTTGTAATATATTACTTCTTCAGCTCACTAAAATAACACTGTCAAGTTTATGCAGACATTTCTTGTGGTTGTAGCACCTCATTTCTGAGGGTTTATTCCTGTATAGTCTTCTACTTTCTCTTGTAAACACTATATGGGATGTAATGTAAATCTGATTTTCTGTTGTACATATGATCTTTGAGCCTCCATATTGGTCTCCTACTTTAATTCAGTGGAACTACGTTATTTCTGAAGCAGTTTGTTGCATATAGCTGCAGCCCCTTCATTGGGTGTTTTCTAGCCATACTAGGTGGTGGGAGGTCTGTTTAACTCACCTAGTTTGATTTGTTTTTGCTCTCCTTTTGGATTTAGATGCTAGATTAGCTGATCTAAGTGATCCATGAGTTGTAAACTCACTTCAGTACACAAATTTGTGGAAAATGCGTTATTCCAGCAGGCTTTGCTGTGTATTCTCATTTTGGGATATTACAATGGTATCAGAGCCTACTTTCTTGGCTCAGCCTATGAGCTTCAAGCATTATGGAGTCTTCTCATGGGAAGGAGGAGATATGTAAGATAAATCAAACCAAACCATTTTTTTCTGGAGAAAAGAGGTTCACAAAACTTCTATCTCAAGCTCTGCAGGGTATCAGAAAGGACATCAAAGAAATGAGGAGGGAAAAGAATGGAGATCCCTCAACAAGATCTACAAGATCTATAAATGAGGAAGGTTCTAAATCCTCATCTCATGGATACAAGCACTCAGCCATATCATCAAATCTACAATGTTCTGTCAGCAAATTCTTCATGAAGAGGAAGGAGGGAGATGTGCCAAGGAGAGAGAATCACTTGAACTTCCAAGGGTCTTGTAAGATCAAGGAAGAGAAGGCTGGGGATAACAACGCAGTCATGAAAAGGGAACACCTAGACCCTCATGGAGAGGAAGAAGGAGCAATGGCTCCAAGGGGGGAAACTCTTGCACTATTGCAAGAAGTTCCAGAGAATCTCACATATGGTGGTTGTGGCACAATCCATTTGCAACATGTGCCATCATTATCAAATGGTGAGAATATGAATATTGCAGAAGATAAAGGGGAGGGAAAGCACCATATGATTAGGAGTATACACCCCTCTTTATTTCAAAATATTTATGCACAAAGAAGGCATGAGGATCTATGCAATGAAGGCAAGGACAAATCAGTCCATACATCTATGTATCCTGCTCTATGCCTTGATGTCTCTTTGCATGGAGGCATTCCACCAGGGAGACCCCCTGATTGGAAGAAAGCTAAAGTGTTCTCTCAACTATATGCAGTAGCAACATATTTGTCGAAAGAGGGAACCTTGAGAGGAGCTACTACAACGCTGAGAATCACTGATGGGGAGCTAAGCAATTTCCTGAAATTGACTTTGCTATCTTCCATTCATCTATTTGTGCTGGAAAGAAGAGATTCAAAAATCTATGCTGATATGAGCATGGTATCAAGAGGCCACTCCATAGCCTTGGAGCAGCAAAATATACTCCAATATATGATGAAAATTTCTGAATATGACAAGAAGGTATTTCCATTCTTGTATGCAAGAACAAAACTATGGGAGTTTTGGAGGAGGAGGACCTTTCAGAAGAAGGATGACTCTCCTAAAATTCAATCTTGTCTTGAGCAAGATCAGTTGCAAGAGGGGTAGCAAAAGAAAGTTGGAAATACTCCAACATGTGACTTTTACATCAAGCATGTCAAGGAGGAGAGCCATCATATGACAGATACTTCATTTCAGACTTCTCCAGCGCTGTCAATGTTGGGAAGCCTAGAACCTTATTGGGAGTCCCTACTCTTGATGGAATATTCCAAGGACCTCTTCACATGTAAGGTTCTTGATGAGAAAATGATAGATAGAAGGTATAAAGTAGTTAATGGAGTCATTTATTTCTATGATCAGATCTACTTATCTAAAAACTCCAAACTCAAGGAAAAACTACTTAATGCAACCTATGAGATCTTGATTTCTAAACCCACTAGCTTCATTAAAACATGCCATACTATATTGGAGGGATTCATGTGGGAAGATCTCAATAAGGAGATGCACTCTCATATGAGGATGTGCATGGATCATTTGCTGGTTGAGAACATGGCTCTTGGGAAAAGACATCCTCAACACCTCCTTATTCATTGAGTGTGAGAAGGAACTCATCCATGAGTTACCTCACTAATGTAAAACAACTATATGGAGGAACTTGTATCTCTGAATATTCTGATGTATCTACTATATTCTTGTATTTTTCTAACACTCGTGTGCAGGGCTTTGCTCCAAGAGGGAGCATTATTTCTGATGGGTTTCATAGGCCACTTGGGGCTATGAACAATGGTGATTATGGCCATTCCTTGAAGGGTCTTGGAGAGATGATATAATCTTCATGGTGTAATTCCTTTACACCAACTATCATGCACTTTCTCCAAGCATGCAAGAAGGATGGGGCAGCAAACAAGTGTTGGGGAGAACACTTTTCATATCATATTCTAAGGCAGTTAGGAGTAAAAATGTGCTGGTTGCACTTGAGGGACCATTGTCCTTCTCCATTATTTCATATGGCAGCTAGCATGACTCTAATTATGATTCCATGTGCTGAAATGGTTCTTGTCTTTGTTTGGAACATGGATGGAGGGAAGGCACATTGGTTGGATGTGTCCTCGGGGAAAGGAGTTTCCCACACTTTTTGCACTACATGTTTCAAGGGGAGCATGGGATATTATATGGCCACTATGGTAGACCACTTGTTTCTTTGTAAGGTGAGCCATATGTTTTTTTGGGACATGCCTCTCATAAGTATTGGGGAGGAGTTTTTTTATGAATTTCCAAGCTGGGAGGTGATTCATTTCATTTGGATGATAGCATGGAGATGCGAGTCTCTCATGGATGATGAAATCCCCCATGATTGTCATCAGTTCTATCTTGACGAGGCCATGGATCAACAAGAGGGTTTCCATATATACCTTCCAGTCCCTCATAATGAGATCCATTGGGTTTATTCACCAAGGGCCCACTTACACACTTGGGAGGAACCATCGGGAGACAAAACTATTGCAGAAAATTTGCAGCAATGGTGGAGACTATTGGATGAGGAGGCCACAAGAGAAGGAGGGGAGATTTTGCAGGACTCACCTTATCCATTGCTTGAGGACAAGAAACATCTTGGAGGGGAGGACTATAATATTCCCACTTAGCCCAAGCTAATGGGAATATTTAGTTTTTCTTTGTTTTGTTTTGCTTTTCATATTGATGAATAAAGTGTAAATGAGGACATGTAAAACTCCTAAAAACATCAAAATAAATAAATGCCCAATGTAAACAAGGCTAAATCTGGGCCATTTTATAAAACACACTTGAGTGTGAAAGAGGTTGATCACTTGAGCAAGTCAACCATGACCATATCTACAGCACAGTCTAGATGCATTGAACCTCCTTGAGGCACAACACAGCTCTAGATGGAGGCTTTACATGTGAAAGGAGCTAAACTGATGAAGTGGTTTATGGTTTGACAAGACTTCAATCTTATAAAAGGAAGAGGAGAGCAGCATGAGAGGGTTTGTTGAAGATATTATTTCAGAATAATTTGTCTGCTTAGACATTTCTCATTCTCTATCTGTTTAGCTGAGAATAATGTTGTTTAGCATTGGGTGTTCCTGAGCGGGAATCCCACCTCCTTCCTAGAGCAGCTCTTGGAGGAGTTTTGCTTGTATTTCCCAGTATCAGGTGTTATAGCATCATTTCTCACCTTCATATGATTCATGATTGCTTTTATGGCTTTGGGCACCCATTCCTACAGACTTGGACAAATTCACTAAAAAACAGTGTAAAAATCCCCATACGCGGTTATGCCCAGACTTTCCGCGTGTATACGCGAGTCCACATGCACTTTTCCACGTATGCCATTAAAATGATTAAAAATATATATAAAAATTCCCTATTTTCGGGCTGGGTTGATGGTTACTCTGGTAGTTCAACCACCCCAGCACGTGGCCAACTGTTTCCAACTGTTGAAACTACTTGGAGGGAGTATAAAAGCCCCTCATGTGTATGGCCTAAGGGGGAGAGAGAAATTATTGATATTATACTCTGTTGGTATTCCCTATCCAAGTCTGAAATCCCGTGCCTCCTGCACTTCCCAGTTCATTATAGGAAACCTTTGTTTCCTGGAGATTCTCATCTTCCTATATGTCATCTCGTATGCACCAGTTCAGAAGGAATCTTAGCGAGGCAAGGGTGGGATGAATCCGGATGACGGTCTGCTCGAAGATCGTGGAAGGATTCAGGTGATCTCTCCACCTGTTATTTCTGTACATGCTATTTATAATACAGAAGTACCATCTTGTTCCCGAAATATACGTGTTAGTGTTTGCTTGCATATATGAGAATATTGTTATTTAAGCATTCATTTTGGTTTATTTAATGTTTCATATCGATTTCACTAACATTTAGAGTAGATATATGTTGTACAACCAGTTCTTCGTGCTTTTTTCTTCTTGTATTTCAGGTTAAGAAGGAAGAAGGGTTGCTGGGGGTTTGGACCCCGCGGGATCTGCTTCAACCGTAGGACCTACGGGTAACTTCCTTGATCTACTCTATTTAGTTTTTCATGAACATGTATGGTTGTGTGAGTCCTTCTTAAGTAGCATGCCCTGCTCTGTGGAGGTTTAAACCCAACAAACCTCTAGGGTGATTTTCCCCGAAACAGAACTGGTGACTCCGCTGGGGATCGCATTCTTGTGATTCCCCTGTTGGGTGGTTTCAGCTGTTTGATAGGTTTCCAACAGTTTTAACTTTCATTTGCAGTCCAGTTTACTCTTTCTCAGTCAGTCTGAAGTCCTGGTTTCTTATCCAGGCTTGATCCTTTTTTTTTCATTATCTACCTTTATATACGCGCTTTTTTCTGCACACAGTTGCGTATACATGCAAGTTTGTCTAAAGGGAGTCGCGTATACGCGTGTTTCCTTTAGCACAGTCGCGTATGCACGCTTGTTGCTAAACTGTGAAGTAGCGTATACCTAGGCTGATTTTGAAATTTTGGGTTTCTTGACTTTTTGGTCCTTTTTGGCTGTGGAGACCTGTTCCTACAGTGTCTTTATACTCTCTGGATTGTGAAGGAAGTGGTCTTTGGTCTTTTCTCTCTTTCGTTTGATTGAAAGCTAGTCTTTTTGGCAAAGTGTTGTAATTTGTGTTGGCACTTTTGGATTGAGTACCAAGATCGCTTTCCGAGCATTCTTGGCTATTCTGATTCATTAGAACAGAGAGCTTCTGCTCGTTTACTCGTTCCTATCTTTGTGTTTTGCTTTGCACTACGATTTTTTCCAGTTTTGTGATTGGTTTTCTTGAGTTCAGTAGGCTAGGTCTTGTTGCAGCTTTTGAAGAGTCTTTCTTGGTTCTTTAGAGTTTTTGTTTGCGGCAAGTTTGCACTATTCTTCTAGGCTGAGTGGCTGAGTTTTCTTGTCTTCTTTTGCTCTTATTGATCTTGCTACTAGTTAGCCTTATAAGGTTTGGAGCATTGTTGAAGTTTGTGCTTGAAATTTAGTATTGTTTGGCTTGGAATTTGATAGTTTCGCTTGGTCTTTTCGAGCTCTGTCTTTATAAAACTCAAAAGCTCAAAAAACATTTTTGCTTTGCTTTTGTTTTTGCATTTCAAAAACTCAAAAAACATTTTGTCTTGTTTTTTGCTTTTGTTATTGCATTTTTGTTTTCGTTTCGCTATATCTTTTGAAGTTTTGGTGAGGTTTCTTGTCTTTTAGTTTTTGGCTTGATTTTGGAAAGAAGTTGTCATTGATTTCTTCTTCTTGTTTTTAAGCGTTTTGGTGTCTTCATATTAAGAGTTCTTGTTTTCAGGAACTAGCTTTCTGGGCAACCAAAAAGAGTTAAAACTGAAGGAGCTTTTGGGAAATTTCACTCTGCTTTAGGAGATTTTGCATCTTAGAATTTGCATGCTTGTAGTGATTTGCATTAGGTGCACTTAAGCATTTAGTCATTTTCGTAGTTTTTGTGAGTGTGAGTTTGCTATCTGAAAAGAAAAATACAATTTTTAGTCTCGTAGAACCTGTATAGAAGTTGCTTTTCATCGAAAGACAATAACTGCATTTGCATGTAGTTTGGTTTTTATTAATTTCTTTCTGCGTCAAAACATCATAAGTTTCATCTCCATATCCTTTTGACTTAACATAACAACCCATTAAAATAAGCGATTTAATTTAAAATCAACTAGAAAGTTTTCTAAGTGTCATACACCAACTAGCTAGGTTGTAGGGCCTTGGATTAGGTGAGTGGAGAGTTAACTCTCCAAGGCCGCTAAAAAAAAACATAGAAGTTGATTAATTGAGCGAAATCCAACTCCGTTAGGTGGACCGGGAAAGCTCTCCTCCAGAGAGTCAAGCGCGAGGGGAAGTGAAGGCTGAGAAGAGGGATACCCCCTCTCCGATTAGCTGAATCTGACCTCAAGACCGTTCTGCCCAGCTTCTGATACGGATTGGTGCCCATAGTTGCCACTCCTAGGTTCCACACAGGTGACTGCGGGGGGGAATACCCGTGGTACCTGAGGCAGACGTCGCATCACTTTCAGCAGTACTTCCGGGGGGTGCCCTTGCGAAGCTTGGGTGCTTGAGCTGGCAAAGGATATCGTTAGGAGGTCGACGTAACTGTTTCTGATACCTTCGCTAGTTGTTCTGGGCCCTAATCATCCCAGACTGCTTTCGGGAGGTCCTATATTTCGCTTTCTTGTATTTTGGTGTCCGGTCCTCATCACCCGGAGCGGAAATACTTGGAGGCTGTTTGCTTGACTGTATCTCAGGGATTTTTATTTTAGTGAGTGCTCTTTGCTCCTAGCTTGCCTAGCTTTTCACTTTTTTGAGTCTAATTTAAAATCTATAAAAGTGGCTGATCAAGCGCCTCGACGATCGAGGAGAATCCGGGGCTTATCTCCCGAGAGTCCAGAGCCTTCTTCGAGAAGGCATAGGAGTGATTTAGCAGGTGGTTACCACCCTGTGGCGTCTGACGCAGTGGAGAGAGATCCTCCACAAAGGTCTGAAGGTTTCATAGCTGATTCTGCTATCGGTTCCGAGAGGAGCGTCCCGCTCACCTCGCGAGTTTTATTTCCTCAGGAAGAAGATTTTCAAATTGAAGACATACCCGAACCTCCTGCGTCAGGTCCATCTCCTCTTCCTCCTGATTATCCGTTCGTTGTTCAGTACATCGGACCCGAGTCGGAGAGACCGGAAGATCTTCCGTATCACGCTTACCTTTCGATGGCCATGACTGGGAACGCAACTTCTGCTGTGAGTGCTGCAGGCATTCAGAATCCTGCTTCTGTTGAAGCAGGGGGCACTATTGCTTCATCTTCGATTGCTTCTAGTGTTTCTGTGTTTGGCTCTGGTTTCACCCAAGCACACGCTTCTCATTCTGGTCCCTTTTGTTCAGGGATGCCCTCTAGTGGGCATCCCTCTTTTTCCTTTTCCGCTGCTTCAGCTGGATCTACGCCCATGTCTTCCATGGCTAGTGGATCAGCTTCGTTTCAAGGGTTCCCCTTCGGAACTGGACATATTCCTAGTTCGAATCCTTTGTTAGGGTCCTTTTCGTTTACTTCCCAGACCCAGAGTTTCAACCCTTGGTCTGGGGGGCAAAGTTCGACTACTTTTACAGGTTGGAACCCTGTATTCACTACAACGGGGGCAGGGAATCAGTTTTACGCAGGTCATCAAGGGAATGCTTCTTTCCCTTCGTCGAGTGCTTATCATACTTTTTCTCCTCTGTCTAATGCCTGGAACCCCTATCAGGGGCTCTCCTCTTCATTTCAAACTTCAGCGGGGGGAACTGGTCTGGGCTTTGGTAACTTGGCGTGGGGAGGAGGTTCTTCTCCTTTTTCTACGAGTCCTTTTTGGCAACCTAGTGCCTCATCAAATCCAGGGTATTCTTTTCAGAATGTTGGGAATCCATCCCATCAAGGATGGAATCCTCAGGCTCCGCCTCGCTTACCTTTTCTGGCAACGTTAAACTTGCCAGATCTGTCGAAGTTGACTAATGATCCGATTCGTTATAGTCCGGGGTGGCCTCCAGTTCCCACCAAACTTCCTTCAGACATTCCAAAGTTTGAAGGTAAGAATGGAGAAGATCCGGCTGACCACATCACCACTTTCCACTTATGGTGTTCTTCGAACTCCCTCATCGATGATTCGATTAGGTTGAGATTATTTCAACGCACCCTAACTGGAAACGCTGCCAAATGGTATATAGAGCTCACTGGGGGCAGTTTTGCTACATTTGGAGAACTGGCTGTCACATTTCTAAACCATTTCCAGTTGCCTGTCAGATATGAGGCTGGGACTGAACTCCTAGATAACTTTAAGCAGGACGAGGCAACTCACATTTCTGATCACATTCAGGAATGGAGGAGAAGGAAGAGGCTTATTAAAGCTCATATTCCCGGTGAATTCCTTCTCGAGTGGTTTCTGAAATCTCTGCAGTCAGACATCTCAAAAGATGTATCCCTATCTGGGGTATTTTCAAAGGAGCAGGCCATTTTTAGGGCCCAGCAGCTGGAACTGATTTATTCTCAGTCTGGGGTCCTTTATAAATATTTGCCCAATGCTCCTCGCTCCAAGTTAGATTTATCGAAAACTAAGCCCGGTCCTCATGGTGATGGGCTTGTCGGATCGGTCAATAGTGGTGCAGCCAGCCTGCTTTCTCAACTGTAGCAGTTGTCTTTGCAATCTGCTCCTTCTAGTCAGGCTGTGCCTGCCGAATCATCACCTTCCCAGTCTTTGTCCATAAATGTTGTCCAAGCTTCTGATCCCAAAGGAAATCAACAATCCGATGGGAAGAAGAAGGGACGAAATAACAAGAAGAAGGGCAAAAACGGGAAGGGTAATGCAAATAAAACCAACGAGCGTGTTGGTGAGGGTCAAAAGGAGAAAAAGAAAGTGAAGTTTCCATGCAAGCTATGTGCTGGAGACCATCTCACACACCTTTGCCCTAAAATTCAGGATGCTCAGCGCTTGTTAGCTCAGCAGGGTTCTTCTAGTTCCCAGGTTGTGTTAACAAACCCTTTTCCCCAAGGGCAGCAATTAGTTGCTGGCGCGAACCAAAATCCCGGGGCTTCCTCTGGGGGCACCCAGGAAGGGGAAATTCCATCGAACATTTTCATGATGAGTGCTCACACGGATATCGCTACGAGATCCCGTGATTATGGCGGAGAAGAGTCTTCGAAAGCTAAGGAAGTTCCTGATGCTACTGAGCCGCTTCACATTATGAAGCCTACTGTTGAGTCTATGCCTCGGATGCCCAAAGCATCTTCTAAGCGATCAACGATTAATCCAAACGCTAGGGCTGCCCAGAACTACTCGATTGTGGAAGATCTGGGACAGAGTCCTTGTGCTATGTCAACTTTAGAGGTACTCCAGTCTTGTCCGGCTCAGCGCAGTGCTTTGCTCACTGCCATTGGGGCTATTGATCCGAAAAATTCTCTTCTGATTACTTTTGATATGACTAATTTTAAGAAGAGACTCCCCCATCACATGGCTTTTCATATTAAATCATCGTACCGGATGTGCAATATCTTTCGAACGGTTGTCGATGAGGGTGCTTCCACATGCGTGATGTCTCTCACATGTTGGAAGACAATTGGATCTCCCAAATCTGTTCCATCTACCACTCTTCTAACTGCGTTCGATGGTCATTCTCACAGACCCCATGGTATTGTCCCAACTTTTGCCATCTGTGTTGGGGGAAAAACTGTCAATATATAGGTTGAGGTAGTTGATGCAAGCTTGGACTACAACCTTCTGTTGGGGAGAAACTGGATTTATGAGATGGATGCCATTGCATCCTCATTATTTCGAATTATATGTTTCCCCCACGAAGGGAGGATTGTTACAGTGGATCAATTGGACTGTCCTCCGGTAGACCCGAATGCGTCTTCTGACTCATCTGTTCCAAAGTTGGATAATACTAAGGCGCCTGTTGAGAATTTAGGAGTTGGAATGTATTCTTCCTTGATGGGTACTTTTGATATTCCTCCTCCTATGGTTCATATTAATGCAATTTCATCCTCCAAGGCTCCTCTTCGAAGAGAGTTCTTTAGAACTCATTATTTTTTGGACCCTTGGACCTTGCCTTCCCCTACTGCCACATTAGCAGAAGGTCAAGTGGGTGGAATGGCATTTCTGATTTCTGCAGCTGAGATTGCTTATCAGTCTATTGTTAACTCTGCAGAATCCATTCTAGCTCCTCTTTCACCGGAAGAGTTGGATGGAGATGTGGCTTCGGCTTGGACACTTAGTTCTTCTTCGGCCCAGGATTGCCTTGATACCACTCTTCCATCTGAGGAGGCCATCCTGGAAGCCATGACTGGTATAGATAGACCGTGGGATGATTTGCATCATCGGTCTTACTTCTTACCTGACTTGAGCGAAGTTGAAACAAGTTTTCCAAGTCCTCCGTCTCCTGGTCCTGTTCACCCAGTCTTGAACCCTTTAGCACCAACACAGGTTTATGCTGAAGGGAACATGGCTGTGATCTCTCCTACTATCCCGGTGAACATTTCCAGGGATCCCAATATTATCGAGAATGTCTTCATCGGAGCTGAATGTTCCCATGAAGAGGTTCAAATTTACACCGAGCTCTTTAAAGAGTATAGGGATGTATTCGCTTGGTCTTATGAGGAAATGCCTGGTATAGACCCATCTATTGTCCAACATGAGATCAAGACGTATGAAAACGCTAAGCCGGTGAGGCAAAAACTTCGTCCGGTCAATCCTAGGAAGGCAGCAGCTATCAAAGCTGAAGTTGAAAAGCTGCTTAAGGCGGGATTCATTTTCCTAGTTCCTCTGACTGAATGGGTTTCAAACCCCGTTCCGGTAGATAAAAAGCAAGGAACGATTCGAGTGTGCATCGATTTCAGAGACCTAAATAAGGCATGTCCTAAAGACAATTACCCCACACCATTCATTGATCAGATTATTGACGAGTGTGCCGGTAACGAGATTTTATCCTTCATGGACGGTTTCTCCGGATATAATCAAATTACTATCCGTCCTGAAGATCAACATAAGACTACATTTATTTGTCCCTGGGGTACGTTTGCATACAAGAAAATGCCTTTTGGTCTTAAAAATGCTGGGGCTACCTTTCAGCGGGCCATGTCTTACGCCTTCCACGACATCAAAAAGATTATCGAGGCATACTTAGATGATTTAGCTGCTCATTCTCGAAAGAGGATGGATCATCCTGGTCACCTCCGGCAAATATTTGAAAGATGTCGTTTTTATAAGATTCGATTGAATTCGAACAAGTGCGTTTTCGCGGTTACATCTGGTCGGCTATTGGGATTCATTGTGTCTAGGGAAGGGATAAGGGTAGATCCCTTCAAGGTTGAGGCAATACTTCGGTTACCTCCCCCGTCTTCCATCCGTCAGCTTCAAAGTCTTCAAGGAAAGTCTAATTTTCTTCGGAGGTTTATCGTCAATTATGCTGAAATTACAAAGGGATATATGAGATTGTTGAAGAAAGGAGTTCCTTTTCTTTGGGACGACTATGCTCAACGCTCATTCGATGCTTTGAAGAAAGCATTGACCTCTGCTCCTTTACTGAGTCCACCTGATTATAGCAGGGATTTCCTTTTGTATCTAGCAGCAGCAGAATCTACCATTGGTATGGTTCTGGTTCAGGAGGATGATGCTCTGGTAGAGCATGTTATTTACTACCTTAGTCGAGGACTGGTAGGACCTGAACTTAGGTACACTCCGATAGAAAAATTAGCCTTAGCAGTAGTTCATGCTGTGCATCGACTCCAGCATTACATTATTCTTCGCAAAACTTTTGTTTTGGCAGCAGCCAATCCATTTCAGTTTGTCCTCAGTAGGCGAGTGATTGGGGGAAAATACAATAGATGGATTGTGATTTTACAGGAATTTGATCTTGAGTTCATGTCTGCCAAATCCAAGAAATCATTAGTTTTTGCGGAATTGATCTCCGAGTTTCCCTGTGGAGAAGAGATGAACTATGATGAGTATTTTCCGGATGAACACTTGTTTCTTATCTCTTCACAGGATCCTTGGTACGGGGATATCATTGTGTATCTCCAGACTGCGAAGTTTCCCTCTACTTTTTCGAAAGATGAGCGTCGTAAGCTGCGTCACTTGGCCAAGAATTATTTGATTATTGGTGATGCTTTATACCATCGAGGGGTTGATTCAATCCTAAGATGCTGCTTAACTTTCTAAGAAGCTGAGGCTGTGCTGAATGATTCCCACAGTGGAGCTTGTGGGGGTCATTTATCTGGGCTTGCTACAGCTCAAAAGATTTTGCGTGCTGAATAATTTTGGCCCTCGATTTTCAAAGATTGTATTGAATCGGTCAAAAAGTGTCATCCGTGTCAGGTCTATACTCGAAAAATGTGCGCTCATCCAGCTCCGATTTTTCCAGTCGTTACTTTCGGTCCCTTTACAAAGTGGGGTATTGATTATACTACTTGTAACCTGCCTTCGGCTAAAGGTCACAAGTACATTATTGTAGCAGTAGACTACTTTACGAAGTGGGTCGAGGCTATGCCTAATTTTGGGAACGATGGTGAGACTGCAGTGCTTTTCCTTTTCAACCAGGTTATCGCTCGTTTTGGTATTCCTAGGGAGATTGTCACTGATCATGGCAGTCATTTTCAGAATAGTATGATGGCTGAGTTGGCTCTCAAATTGGGTTTCCGGCAGGAGCATTCATCTCCATATTATCCTCAAGCCAATGGGTAAGTGGAAGCCGTGAATAAATCCTTGAAGACAATTCTTCAAAGGAAAATTGATAAAGCTCGATCCAACTGGCATATTATGCTATATCCTGCACTTTGGGCATACAGGACGTCAGTGAAAACTGCAACTGGCTTTACTCCGTTTCAGCTAGTGCACGGGGTAGAATCCGTATTTCCTATTGAATGCGAGATTCCTTCTCTTAAATTAGTTGTTGAACTTCTTCCTAACACTTCTAGTCTGGCAGAACGGCTTCTTCATCTGGAACATCTCGATGAGCAGCTTCGAGATGCCGCCACGATGAATGAAGCGCATAAAAACCGAGTTAAAATCCAGTACGATAAGGCGGTCAAGCCTAGGGTCTTTTCGGAAGGTGACCTTGTTTTGGTCTATGCCCAAGAAAAGGATGCCCTGGGGGCAGGAAATTTTAAGTCTATGTGGTATGGCCCCTATATCGTTAAAAAGGTCCTTAAGAAAGGAGCGTATACCTTGGTTGATTTCGAAGGGAACGAGTTGCTGGAGCCCCGAAATGGGCTCTATTTGAAGAAATATTATGCCTAGGCTTCGGCCTAGCATGTTGCTTTTGTATATAGTTTTTGTTTTGTACATATCTGGTTGATTTTCGATCTTTGATGAGTTGGTGATGTTTTTTATCTACTTTGGCAGGTTGTGTTGGATGTCATGAGTCATTTTGGTTTCGCCGATGGTGCTAGTAGACACACCCGGAACTTAGCTTCCGCGGCTTGGGTGCTTCATTATCCATCCGGTCAGCTGTTAGTATCAAGAGGGGTCTGCATTGGTCCCGCTTCCAATAATATAGCAGAATACACTGCAGTTGTTCATCTACTCTCGGAGGCAATATCTTTGGGTGTTGATTCGTTGGTAGTTTTCTTGGACTCTCAGCTGGTGGTGTCGCAGTTGAACAATACTTATCGGGTACGAGATCCATTTTTATTACGATTGTTCTTAAGGGTACGTTTGTTACAAAGATCATTTCAATTTTTAACTTTCATTCATATTCCTCGAGCTGACAATTGGTTGGCTGACTCATTAGCTAATCAGGCATTGGATTGGCATATTAATCATTCAATACAATAAAATTTAAATCATCAAAAACATCATACATTTTGATACATTTATCACATCACATCAAATATCGCCGTATATATATCATCAGAGTGTTCAAAAACTTTACAAAATTTGGATCCATAAATTCATACAAAACTTGGGCTTATGCCCTGATCAGGTTCAGTCTCAAAAATATACAGTCATCTAATACATAATATCTGTCTACTACTGAGCTCCCTGCCCAGAAGTCGTGTTCCTATAGAACGTGACCGCGGTGGCAACTCGGCGGAATAATCGTACCCAGTCTCGGGGCACTCCTACCACCCATCTCTGGATGGCTTCCGGCAGGTCCTCCACGGCAGCCATAGGTATTTGGCGGGTTAACCCCTCCAAGTTCCTCTGCACAGTCTGGAGGGTCCTATCTGAATCCACAGTAACTGCTTCGCCCCTGCGACGCTTATGGCGCGGGAGACCCTCAGGTCGAACTGGTCCAACATCTGAATCATGATCATTTTGAATTGTTAGTCATTATGAATCCAATCAAAAAACATGTTTGTTTTTCAGTTTTTCATACATATTTGAAAAAATTCCAAAAAAAATTATATAAGTGAAATTTTTTTTGCAAAACTTACCGACTGTGCCCCATGTTGTGCCTGGTGGAAGAACTAGATCTGGATCTCCACGGAAGTCCATGCCGGCATAGGGATAGTCGTCCACGGCGATGATTTGTTCTCCCCACCAAAGGAAGAACTCATCGTCCCATGTGGTCCGGGGTACTTCACTACCCCCCAATCTCTTCATCATATCCGCCCAACGGGCAATTCTTGGGTCCCGCGGGCTACTGATGGTAGAGATGACTCTGGGTCTCAATGCTGGTATCTTCTCAAAGAAGAATGTTGTCAAAATGGTACCATAGCCAAAGTGTTTGGTCTTTGTTTGGCGGATTGAGGTTAACTGTTGTTTCATGTTCAGTAAAAGGGCTGTGCACCAATCATACACATGAGTCAGGCACTCTACTGCTATGCTCATTTGCATCCTGGACGCCTGATGTAGAGAGGCAGATCCTGCCACTCTGCCGATGGTGAAAAGGAGGATTTTCATGTGCAAATCCCTCAGATCTTTAATCGCAATTTTAGTTCCAACTTTCTTGGAACCCTCTACGCAATACACGTGGACATAATCTTCCATGGTTAACCCTCCCAAAGGTTTCCCGTGCAAGTCTACTGGTTCTCCCCTCCGGGAGAGTCCACTGATAAAATATATATCTTCCACTTCAATGCGTATTGGCATCTGATCAATAACAAAGCAATCCTGATCTGGTTCCCAGTAATTGACGAGCATTTCTAGCAACCGAACATTGCTTTTCATATTTGGCATTTTGAAGAATTTGAACAATCCGCAATTCCGAAGGATATTTTGCGATGCTCGATCTTGCATGACCTCTTGATCAATTGCGCTATGTTCATGCTCTCTCCATGAGATTGTCATCCTGTCAAAATTCATCAAATCATGCATTAGCCACGCTTTTTTGGATTCGGACCTGCGCATACGCGACTTTTTCTTTGCACAGTCGCGTGTATACGCGACTTTCCTTTAATGAACCCACGTATGCGCAAGTCCACATTTTTTAGCAAGGGTTTTAATGGTGAAATTCACTTAATTTTAATTTCCAAACAGACAAAATGAATAAACAGGATGATTGAGGAGCCTACCTGAAGTTTCGGTGCGTTTCGACGGTCGGTTGTTCCTGATTTGACGAAAGAATTTTTTTGCTCCAGAGCACTTTTTCCAAATCAGCAATGCAATAATGAACCAAATGAGAGGTAATTTGTCTATTTATGGCTAAAAAGTTGAAAATTTTCGCAAAAACTTGTTATGCTTATTTTTTCAATCTATATTAAGCTGCATAACCCGGATGCTTGGAAGTGCCCAGTTTGGTATGTTTTCAGGTACATTTTGACGATTTTGAGATTTTTCCCGGTTTTTGATCCATGATTACCGACTCGTCACGGTAGGTATATGATCTTCACTGGCATATAGGTTAGGGAAATCACTTTCCGTTGCATCTTGCATACTACCCTCCATACTGATCACTTGCCATAGAGTCGATCCCATCAGGTCATGAGTATCACACCCATTTCACTCGTCGATTATTTAATCATGACTTGATGGTAGAGCCTTCCTTTACATGGGCTTCCTAGTTAGTTCCTCGCTATCACTTGTTGCCCATGCTGTGTTTTATGTAGGCTCGGGAGTTCTCTTTAGTCCCGCCATGTCTTATGTGTTGAAGCTTCATTCTTCTTCTTCCACACTATCATTTTTCTGGCTATTACCCTAGAGGCTCCCTGGTGTCGTTAAGTTGTATTACTGCATTGCATATTGGCTACTTGTTTATCCTGGCCTTTAGCCGGCTTCATTTGGACTCAATGTTTAAGCCAAATTTTGACCTTGACTCTCTGTACAAGTTAACCATTGCATGCACTTAGCTATCACGACTTGACACCTTTTTACCCATGGATGGAACATTCCTCTGAGTATCGCTTACCAGTTTCCGCCACCTTGCATTGAGCATAGGATCGTTCCAATCCCAGGAACTAGTGCATCTGTTTCTTGATACTCATTCTATCCATTGTACCATAGCATTCTTTTATTCCTTTTCAGGCTTATTATATGAAAAAGACAAAAAAATCAAATATAACAAAAAGAGCGGGAACGAGATGTAACTTCGTTGTTTGATGGCAGTACAGAGTCAGTTTGTTGCCGTTGAACAAAGCACATATACTTATATATATTTCCTACATTTGGGATGGTTTTAGTTTTGACCTAGGTTCAGCCTTTACCTTGTTTCACTTGTCAGTCCTTCCCCGGTTGGTTATCTCTTCCAATCATATGGAGAGTTTGTTCTGCCTCCTGCATAACAGACTTATACAGTGTCACTTTTTACTGCCATGGTCATCACGAGTCGTGCTTTTGTTCAAGGGAAGTCTAACCCGAGTTGGCCATTCTGCGGTGTCTCTTGACTCATTATTCAGTCGGCCTTCCCGGTCTTGTCAGTATCATGTTCTATCACATCAGATGTTTTGATCTTCTGCTCGTGCTGGTTTGAGAAGGTCCCTATTGACTTCTTGCCGGCGGGTTTGTCTCTTATCGACTACGACACATTGCTCTGAGAGCAAGCCTAGAGCCGCACCTTGGGCCTATTTCCATTATTGATAGGTGACCTCGTGCTCAACATTTGATCATCATCATGGGTCTTTGACTGAGTGGTTTCCCCTGTGTTCGACGTCAGCACACATTATCACACTTGGGATTCGTGCAATACCTTGATTTCCATTTGACCCTATCGGTGGATTTCTCGCCTCTGTGTCAGCTTTCATTATTGGTTGGTTCAAAGGGTTTCTTCTGTGCGCTAGCTTGATCTTGTGCATGTCGGAAACGTACTTCGGTTTTGGTTCCATCACTCTACTTCATCCGATTCCTTCCAAATCTTGGCCTGCGGGTTACACTCGCGCTGGACTGATGTGGGATGCCTTAATGCCTTCCTTCCAACAGATCTTTTCCCATCGACTCCAACTCATTGCTCTGGGAATAGGGTCTAGAGTCTTTTGTCAGTACCTTAGGGTTTGCAGTCATCAGTGGCAGACTCTTCGCTATCGACAGTGGGGATTCATCATTGCCTCCTGATTGGTAGATTCTTTCAAGTGTTCGACTTCAAATCATTCATTCGCACTTGTCAGATTGTACTGGGGCACCTTGACACTCATTTTCATTATTGGTGGGTTGTCTCGCGTTGGTTAACGGTATACATCATTGACCGGTAATCCAACGATTTCTCACATGGTCGACTTCAACTCATTTATTCCCATTGTGTAGAATTGTGCCGTTGTGATCGGTGAAGACCTCGGGTTGCATCATCATTTTTTAGTTCACTGTTGACAGTCCATTCAGTTTCTGCCAGTGATGCCGTCCACCCTTATATGTTGCAGTTCAGTACATCAGCATCCTATATGTTGGCTCCCGAGTTGCGTGATTGTACCGTTTGTTCCACCTCTTATGATTCGGTACTTGGAGATTCAGTTACTTATATGATCAGACATCCAGTTGCACTATCATTGATCATCTTTCTATATGTGATACTTGGACATTGATTCAGACTTATATTTACGGACCATGCTCAGATGATTCATTGTGTACTTTCAGTTCAACTATACTTGTATACATGTTGGATCTATTAAGTACTCTCTATATGATGTCTTTTTGACTGAGCATGGGTATGCCCGCCTCAGCATGAGTTGACTCTCTGTTTTCTTTCATTGGTTTTTGGCAGGCTGAAATCTGGTGAAGTCCTCTCTTGTCCTTGCGAAGTTCTTTCTATGTGCATAATACATTTCGGCCATCATGTACCCCTTATGACCTCATATATTAGGGGGCATCTGTTATAGCATCATTTCTCACCTTCATATGATTCATGATTGCTTTTATGGCTTTGGGCACCCATTCCTACAGACTTGGACAAATTCACTAAAAAACAGTGTAAAAATCCCCATACGCGGTTATGCCCAGACTTTTCCGCGTGTATACGCGAGTCCACATGCACTTTTCCGCGTATGCCATTAAAATGATTAAAAAATATATAAAAATTCCCTATTTTCAGGCTGGGTTGATGGTTACTCTGGTAATTCAACCACCCCAGCACGTGGCCAACTGTTGAAACTACTTGGAGGGAGTATAAAAGCCCCTCATGTGTATGGCCTAAGGGAGAGAGAGAAATTATTGATATTATACTCTGTTGGTATTCCCTATCCAAGTCTGAAATCCCGTGCCTCCTGCACTTCCCAGTTCATTATAGGAAACCTTTTTTTCCTCAAGATGCTCATCTTCTTATATGTCATATTGTATGCACCAGTTCGGAAGGAATCTTAGCGAGGCAAGGGTGGGACGAATCCAGACGACGGTCTGCTCGAAGATCGTGGAAGGATTCAGGTGATCTCTCCACTTGTTATTTCTGTACATGCTATTTATAATACAGAAGTACCATCTTGTTCCCGAGATATACGTGTTAGTGTTTGCTTGCATATATGAGGATATTGTTATTTAAGCATTCATTATGGTTTATTTAATGTTATATATGGATTTCACTAACATTTAGAGTAGATATATGCTGTACAACCAGTTCTTTGTGCTTGTTTCTTCTTGTCTTTTAGGTTAAGAAGGAAGAAGGGTTGTTGGGGGTTTGGACCCCGCGGGATCTGCTTCAACCGTAGGACCTACGGGTAACTTCCTTGATCTACTCTATTTAGTTTTTCATGAACATGTATGGTTGTGTGAGTCCTTCTTAAGTAGCATGCCTCTGCTCTGTGGAGGTTGTAACCCAACGAACCTCTAGGGTGATATTCCCCGAAACATCAGGCTTGGGCCAAGCTTCACCTTACAACTACATCGCTGATCCTGTTGAGGGTTGGGTTGTCCTTGTGAATTGTAACAAGTGGATGATAGATCTCTTCAGATCTATGCACATCTAGCACCCCTTTTCACTGGGAAAGTTTTTTATTCCATTGGCAAGAGTGTCCTAGATCATTGGAGCTATAGGTCCAAACCTTGGTATCAGGCCAAATCATTCTCAGAGCTTATAGCGCAGTTTCCCTTCCCTAACTGCGTTATTTGCAAATCTACAGTTGCAGGGTGTTTTGTCTACATTTTAGAGGAGAGATCTCTGGTGATAGGATTCTTCCTCTCACTGTGGTGATCCATAGATTCGCCATACAATCCATGTTTGTTTCAGATCTGATCTACTATTCTATTATATGATTCAGATATTTCTGAATATTACTGTAGATCTGCAACTCTGGATCTCAGATCTACTCTTGTACTCTCATATTTTGCACAAAACCCCAAGGGGAATGTAAAGAGGAGCTTTTCTTGTATACAGATCTGAATTAGATCTATATTTTTGTGTATAGATCTGCTCTAGATCTAAGTTGTAATATATTATTGCTTCATCCCACTAAAATAACGCTGTCAAGTTTATGCAGACATTTCTTGTGGTTGTAGCACCTCATTTCTGAGGGTTTATTCATGTATAGTCTTCTACTTTCTCTTGTACACTGTATGGGCTGTAATGTAAATCTGATTTGTTGTTGTACATATGATCTTTGAGCCTCCATATTGGTCTCCTACTTTACTTTAGTGGAACTGCGTTATTTCTGAAGCATTTTGTTGCATATAGCTGCAGCCCCTTCATTGGGTGTTTTCCACCCATACTAGGTGGTGGGAGGTCTGTTTACCTCACCTAGTTTGATTTTTTTTTGCTCTCCTTTTGGATTTATATGCTAGATCAGCTGATCTAAGGGATCCAGAAGTTTCAAAATCATTTAAGTACACCAATTTGTGGAAAGTGCGTTATTCCAGCAGGCTTTGTTGTGTATTCCCATTTTGGGATATTATAGGCTTCCACAGAATTATCTACCACTAGCATGGGTCTCCTTCCCTTCCTCCTATGAATGCTACTTGGTAACCCATATTTATGTTGTATAATCCTCCATTCCAATTTCGGCCCCAAACAAGTGAATCTAGTTAGTCTTTAATTTGAACATAAACTTCAATTAGTGCCTTCTTGTACAATGCTAGTTCTGTTGCAAGTATTTCCATCTGCCCAAAATATGTTACGATTGGTAACAGTCCCAGTCGGATTTCTAACTTACCAAGGAAAACAGAAAACTAAAATCTCTATCAAAACTGCAATCTGATTTTCTATAGGAACTATAAACTGAAGAAAGTAGCATCAAGTACACAGATCTGAAACTCAAATCACACCATTGTTTATTACTCTTGAAAACAAGAAATACATGGAAATATTCAAACTCTAATGCACCCATTGCTTCTACTCTATGTCACAAGGTTCGTCGAACTTCAACCTTGAGGTTTGAATTTTGGCGAACCTTAAAAAAACATTGAGGTTCATCTAACCTCTTCGAACCTCATAGCCATTGACTAATTCCATACATCAAAACTCATAGCCATTTGAAAAGTGTAACTAGGATCGGTCTTCATATTGAATATGTAATTATAATGCTTTGTAGGAATCTTATTTATATCATTGAATCAAAGCTTAGCATTTTATATTAATTGGAACTAAACCACAGAATCTAGTTAACAATTTAAGTTCCCAAAATCATATGAAGTAGAATATGTAACATCTAAAAAGTTCAGCCTGTGATATTTACACAGTTATTCTGTGAACCTAATTTCCAAAGGAATGCTTTGGTATCCAGTGTTTAAAATTATTAATTTATTAAATCTCATCGATGATGTAGACAAAACACAATAAATTTGCTTCAAGAAACTAACATGGGTTAATACAATAAGTAACAAAACTATATCCTTGCAATAATGGAAATAGAAATAATAGAGTATTGCACTATAGACTCCTTTCTCAAACAGAACATGGGAGCTTCAGCTAATTTCAAACTTTTCCCTTTGCCCAATTTTAGTTTGTGTTTATTAAAGCATCGTATTCTTACATGACACTAGATCAATGTGACCTCGTGTATGGAACGCCATCATCATTGACAATCCTTCAGTGGCACAACAAAGCAATAGGTTTTCTTGTTCCTCATTTTGTGTCAGTTCTGCAAACTTTGGGTTGGTAAATGACCCTTTGTTAAGGAAGTGGGTCTACCATTGCCTTAGATTCCATAACCAAAAAGTATTCTATTTCACCAAGTTCAACCAAGATTTGCACTTGGCCTCTCCCACTGAGATGGAATATATCCATGAGTCATGAAGGTCTCCAGGAATTTCACCTGGTCTCAGATATAGTATGGCTCTATTGGCCACATTATATTGACATAAAAACATGTTGTCTAGGAGTTTCAACCCAGGTCTTAACACTGAAAAGTTGTTTGATTTAACCACTTGACCACAAGATATTTGACAAGTATGTTTATGTAACTTATTATAAAAATATACTATAAACTACAATAAGGAACCCTACAAGAGCCCACATATCCATATGTCAGGCCACAGAAAACAGAAAGAACCAATTAGATAAGAATGAAACATGGGTCTGCAACATTCATGGGCTCTAATTATTAATGAAAACATATAGTAAGAGGCATCCTGCCTGACAAAACTGAGCCATGAGTTTGATCTTCAGAGGTCCTGAATCATCCACCCAATCTTATAACAAGACCCGACATTCCAAGATTGCTAAATATTAGAATTTGGTTAACCAAATCCATTTGGCTTACCTCAGAAAGTGAGAGGGTGCATTTAGGAGAACTTGAATAAAACTCTGAAATTCTCTGCACACCCAAATTTTAGGTAAATTCAAGGGGGATGGGGGGACCCTCTATGTAGTGAACTAGGGTAATTCTGCCCTAGGGTTTTATAGGTTACTAGGATTTTAGCAGAATTTCCTTTTCCAAATAATAGTCAATTTAATACAATTAATATATCCTTCAGTGAACAATATCAGTTTTTCAAAGGTATAATAGGATGAATAGAGAAAGTAGCATTCAATTAATCCACTTTCCAATACAATATTCAACAGAACAGTGTATTTTTTGCCAAACCAATACAATAATTTGGCACAAAATTAAAGATCCATACAATATGGTTCATTTTTAATAGATAGAACCAATTTAACCATTGAAATAATACCCTAACTAGTGACTTGATTGCTAACCCTACAAGGAGCCTAGATTGCTCAGGATATCCAAGGTTTGCCTCAAATGTGCACTCTAATCCTGTTTCAATCCTCTATAACAGACTTGAATGAGTCCACCCTACTCTGCTACATAATTTGCATTTGATTCTACTACAAGAACCCTTAGGTATAGAAAGGGATAAATTGTGCTCAACTACAAGTTTCCCACACTAGAATCATTCCCTAAAAAGAAAAAGAGGAATCCACTTGGTTGAAACTTGGAGATGACAATGTCCCTAATGAGAGAACATATTATGAAGAAAAAAACTCAAAATTTAGCACCCAATACACATTTTCACATATGATTGGAATCAATTCCACACTGAGAAATAGAGAGAATTATGAGCCAACACAAGTTTGATAGAACTGCCTACAATTTTCCCAACATGTCAAGGTTGAGTGCTCCATTATACCACCTTTCCTAGGCTATAATAAATGCATGCCTTTAATAACCTGCATCCTTCAGACCTCAATTGTATAAGGGATACTTGGGTTATGCCATTTTATTACTTTTCCTTAGGGAAGGGATTGGTGCATGAGAGATGAGTGCTAGTAAATCTGAGGTACTTGTGATTAATTTTAGAGGGGTGATTAAGATATGACACAAAGGGTTAATTGACCATTATCCCAAAGATATCCCATTTTGAAACTTTTTTCTTATTAGCTGATAAATTAAGTTGGTGAATGTAACCCATTAGTACTTGATGCAAATAGGTTGTTTGGATTTTGGTGGCCTCAATTGAGCTCAAACAAGGATAGAGGCAAGTTTATAATCAATTGAAAATAATTTCTTGTCCATCAACTTAATAATTATATTTACTAGAGTATCTACTATTGTTAATGATTGAGTGTGTTCTTACACTACTAACCTCAACTCTTGTAGTAGTGAATAACCTTCTACTTGAGCATTGCAAGTGTTCTAGGCCTGGTGCAAGCTAGGCTCAGGGAAATCTTGGTTTAATGATTTCGAGGTACAATTGAAAGTGCACTAGGGCTAATACAACCCAGGCTCAATAGGATGTGGTCAAAGCGACATTTGTTCTAACAGAAATTTGAGTGCTTTGTATTACATCCCTATACTCAACATGATTCACACATTTAGCATTTTTTCCTACAGAAAATTATGCAAAATTTACAAAATGAAGTGACAAATTTAATCTTGAAAACCATCAAAAAATTTAAAAACTTCACTGAAATACGTTGGTGCATAAATGTAGAATCCCTTGAGAGCAACCAAAGCACGCAGAACCAAACAAGAAAGGAAATAAGCTAGAAAGAAATAGCAACTAAGAATGTTGATCCTTTAAAGCTTTCTAGAAAAAATGATCCTAATTAATTCCAGGAGGAAAATACTAGAGAACATAACAAATAAATAAACATAGGGTGGACTTTCAGGAAAATGAAGGCACCTCAATCTAGCAGCCTTATTGGTTGAACATATAACCTAGGACAGGGAGATCATAAGCAGTGTAACAAACTCAGGAACAACCTAGCCTAACCATGACACTTCAACTTATTATTCAAACCCCCAAGAAACCCACATGCACCCCTCCAAGCCCGTAGAGACCACAATATGAGAATTACGAACCAAACCCACACACATAGGCAGTACTGGATGCACTTCAACTCCTAATATTCACAATCCAAGCACGTTGTACAAGCTTCATCGGCTTAGGTACACTAGTAACATGTTGAACACAATTCAATTGAATACAACATGGCCATTGGAATAGATTCTCATACAGGGGGGTGTGAGCAACAATGAAAGTGAAAGTGGTATGATTGGTCAAACTTCGCAAATTCACAGCTTTGAAGGTCCCGGGATCTTTGAACACCTCACATAAGGCCTAATTCAAGCTACGAAGGGGATCTTTGAACCTGAACATGACTTTCAATGAGTTCCTATCTTTTATGTATTTTCATTTTACTATGCATTCTCATTCAGATGGATTTGATTGTGCTGTATTTGAAAATTATGGATTGAATTTCACAATATAACATAATTTCACACACATATTATGAACATGTATAAATAGATAGTAAGTTTTAGCCAGCATACCTGATGAAATGTAGGCTGCAAACAATCCTTCATTGGTAAATGATGTAGTTGGTGTCTAAGAAGCTTTTGAAGAACCCATTTTCTAATATGTAACCATTTTCTAATATTAGAAGAACCCATTTTCTAATATGTAACCATTTTTTGTAGCCACAGTTGCCTTGTTCTACAGTTGAACAAATTTCGAAGCCATGTCCTCTGAAGGGAGACGAGTGATCTACTGATTTGAACATAATCCAACAATCTGCTGATGTGATGCAATGCAGAGGAAGAGAGGGCTCCATCATGATCCTCGAAGGTAAATGTCCGCGAGGGATAAAAATTGTCAAATAATGGTTTGGTATATCTCAAACCCTAACACTAATATTCTCTAGAAACTTCAAAATAAAGACACGGCAATACCCTACTGATTTTCAAGATTCAGAGCAACATTCAATAGCTCGTTGATGCAAAGCTGAAATTCGAACGGATGAAGAAACTGCAGGGTCGAGTCGTGGAAAATGCATTCAGGGCGTTGAGCAGTTCGATAGGTTGAGTCGGTTTCAACCTGAGTCTGCGTGCAGAACAGTGACAACGCGTTCGGAATAGTGATTCAGGCGAGAGACAATTTCTAGGTTGATTCGGGCAGTGCAGTAAGAGTCGGAGCAAGCACATGGTTCCACTTGCTACGGCTCTTGAAGGACATATTTTTTGCAAGTGGGAATAGGGAGGCTAGGGTGAAGGATGAAATTTTTTTGAGGCAGGAATTGAAATTAAAGTCAAAAATTAAAAATTAAATGTAAATAATAATATTTAAAAAAAAATTATATACAGTATTAAATTAAAATTTGAATATAAATAAATAAGATATTAAGCTATTGTTACACCATTTTTTGGTCATCTAACCTGTTACTATTAGATGGACCTAAGTACACCATGTAAGACCAATTTTACCCTAAGTAAAATTGCTTTCACTATGAAAATAACTTAGTAAACCACCATTATTAAGTTGTTTATGGTCTAAACAGGAAACCCCATGAGGAAATATTAAATAAATCCACATTTGTTCGATTTTCCTCAAGGAATAATTAGTTAAACAACAGTTTAATTAATATTCCTGGTCATATTTAACCTAAAACAGGAAAATTAATTAAATAAATTATTATTTATCCTATTATTTTCTAGGAAAAATTATTTAAACCTTACTTAAATAATATTCCTTGTTAAATTTGACTAAATCACTCATAAATAGTTAAATAAATCATTATTTATTTAATTATTACTCAACCACATCCTTAAAATAATAAATAAATCATTTATTTATTTATTATTTACAAATAAAGGGATTTGACCCAAGTCAAATTCTTTTTCCCTCCAACAAATATAATAAAATCTTCCATAAAAGTTGGATCTAAAATTGGTTAATAATAGTTTAACTATGCACCAATATCTAGACTAACTCAATATTTTGTTATAAATAGAAGGGTTTTTCCATTCATTCACCACATTTTGTTGCCTAAAGATCACTCTGGATCTATACTTTTGGTCTGACTTTGATCCACCATCATTGTCATATTTTTCTATCCTTTTGCTTGTGAGCTCCCTTTGAGTTCCATTTTTTTCTGAGTTTTCTACACCATCAAGAGAGAGGAATTTTAGATCTGAATTGCTGAGGACTTACAAGAACCCATCCCATTGAGGAGAACTGGTAACATCCTTCTATGTTTTCCTCCCAGGTGCCCTTAATATAAAATTCATTCAACATATTTTTGTCTTTTCTATTGGATGCATGGAGTAAATCTCATTTTTATTTACTGCTTAATGTCTTTTGATGCATAGATCTAGATTTTTCCAGCATTTATCTTTATCACCTAATTACAGATCTGAAGATATTGGCAGCCATATTTTTTGTTAGGGTTGTTTGTTATGCACAGCTAAAGTGGTATTTTTTTGTACACTTGCAATTAAGATTCATACTAACAACTGGCGACTCCACACGAGTTTACGATTACAACCGCTGTTGTTGTTCAGATCCCTACATATCCAGCTGCTTCAAACCCTAGGATTTCTCTTCAGCTTCTTGTTTTGCTTTTCTTGATGTTGTTTTTAACATATAAAACTTAAAACATTAAAAATTCTAACTTCTGTGTATTTTCTGACCTATTGCACAGGGGACAGACATCAGTCGTAGCTGAGACGACATATTCTACTGAAACCTGCTCCCAAGAGTGTTAGAAATGTAGGTCACACTTTTTGGCCCTAAACCCGCGACCTGGAGCTTCAGGACGTGGAAATCTACCCAAAATATGCGACCTCAGCAAGAAATAGGTCAGAAACTGCGACCTCACTTTTTTGCGGGAATTTTTCAAAAAAAATTCTGGGTTTGTCTGGGCCTTTGTCTGACCTCTGTCTCCACCCGTTTTGGACCTATACTTGTTCTGTTTTTCTTAACAAAGTGGGAACCTAGCTCCCTAGGGCTTCAGTACCCTTCACATTTTGTGGAAGAGTTTTAGCTGCTGCAGGTTGTCTGAAATTTTGAGAGCGTCCAACCATGTTTTTTCAAATCTGATACCTCACCTTCAGATCCACTTAAAATTGGCTATTTATCCATCCAAATCACCTCCTTTAGTTTTGTTTGGGTTTTCCTCTAGGGTCCACTCTGTTTCCCTCCAAGAGATAGCCTTTTGCCACCTCATTTACAACAATTTTTCCTCTGATTTTTTGTTATTTATTTTCACCTACTTCCAGCAGATCTGACCTTTAGATCCCTGTCCCTCCTGACCTTAGATCTATTGGCTATTTTGGTGTGTTTTGACTAGTTTTTTTCCCACCTACAGACTACTTGTTGAGAGGCCCACCTCCTTGGGTTTATATTATTGCATTATTAGTTGTTTATTTGTTGTTATTTCAGTTTCATATATTGTTATCTGCAAGTTTATTTACAGTTATACAACACATTTTTTCTTTTCTCTACAAAATTCCGTGTTTAAAAATTAAAATTTACACTCTTTACACACACACACCCTAAGTGAAGAAGAGCTTGGTTAACACCGCCAAGCAAAGACTTTGACATTGAAATCAATCGATCTTGCACCTCTCTGCCCTTGTTTCGACATTGTAATCAGTTGATCCTGCACCTCTCTGCCCTTGTTAGTCTCTCTTCCCTTTGTGTCGCGTTTGTGTCATCATCATTGTGCCAACAAGGCATTTATCCTATAGACTTATTGGCCTTCATCCTCAGTTTACGGTAGGAATACTTACTCCTCTGCATAGGATTCAAGTTAGTCCTCCACCGAGTCTGCACTCCGACTCCTCTTTTGGTTCATTGGGTTCTCCTTCTGGTTCCACCCTCGATTCTCCTCCTATCACCTTCACCATGTTTGTTTCATGACCTAACACTGGTGGTAGCCCCGGCCCTAATGCTGGAAATACTACTAGTGGGACCACAATAGGAACTACTCCAGCTGCTCCCTTGCTCCCTTATATGGCAGGCCTCAGTATTCTCGATTTTAACCAGTTGATCAATGGCCCTATACACCATGACGCTAGTTGTCTTGCTATGTTGACCAAGCTCCCTTCTAAAATCCCCAAGTTTGAAGGCCTTGCTGGAGAAGATCCTACCAATCACGTTTGATCTTTCCACATGTGGTGTTCATCTAACTCCATTACCGATGACTCTGTTCGTCTTCGGTTGTTCCAACGTACGCTTACAAGTGAAGCTTCTAAGTGGTATGTTGATCAGGCCTCATCCTCTCATACCAACTTTGGGACTCTTACTCGGGCTTTTTTGTCTTATTTCCAGCTTCCCCTTCGTTATGACACTGGTACCAAGCTTTTAACTTCTTTCCCTCAATCGTCTGTAACCCGCCTATCCGATCATGTCCAGGAATGGCGGAGAAGAAAGAGCCTATGTCGAGCCCCTACCTTTGAAGACCGTGTCTACATGGACTGGTTCCTTAGATCTCTCTTGCCTGCTATTGGCAAAGATGCCGCGTTGCATTTCCCTCAAACCGAAGAAGTCGTTCTCCGAATTGCATTAAAATATGACCTGATCTACGCTCAGTCGGGTTATGTTTATACCGTTCTACCTTATCTTCCTAGACTCGGTGGTGCCAATGCACTGGGGGCATCTCATGTTGCCGATGGTATCATTGGAGCTCTCTCTCGTCCATATGCTCAACCTCCCATGGGCTATGGTTTTCCTCAGAGGGGGGCCAACACCTCCTAGACTTATCCCCCTCCCGGTAGCATGTATCCAAGATACGACATGCCTCCTCCTTTTGCCCAACCTCCTTATTATCTGTATCCGTAGCCTGGTGCTCCATCTCCTCCATCATTAGCACCTCTACCTCCCTTGCCTTCTCAACCCCCGCAACAGCAACCACCACCCCCTCAGGGGTAGGTGTATGCACAGCAAGGCGTGACTAATCCTCCTCCCTCTAACAAGAAGAGGAAATTCACTCAAAATCAATCTACTCTCGATAATCATGGACCTAATCTGCAAAATAATGCTCCTAACACTGCTAACCAGCAGCAGGGCACTCAGCCCAAGCAGGACAGGCCTGTTCACACGAACAAGCCTTGTTCTTGTTGGGGTGTTTATGTTCATTACATGCATGATTGTCCTCTTTTACCACAGATGAAGCAGATGTGAGAGTCTCAAGCAATATTGCGAGGACAAAAAGCCTCCCCTTTTGTCCCTCCCAGTGCTGCGCCTAGTCAGCCACCTGTGTTTACTAATCCTTTCCCTCAGCAAGGATTTGTGGCTACCCAACCACCTGAAGGTCAGGTGGCCACTCAACCTCTTCCATCTGGTACCTCCGATTACCAAATTCTCATGATGAATTTTGACCAACCTATAACCATAAATATCAATCTTCAGACTCAGTCCTGTCAGTACAACAAGCCTCCTGCTATGTCTGTCCCCGAGCCACCTCCTTCGGTTCCTACAGAGCCTCTTTCAACACCTAATGGTCCCTTGAAGATCCCTCAGCCTAAGGCAGAGGTTCATACCAAGATCCCCAAGGGACCACTACACCGAAATGCTGCTTCTAGCAAAGCTACCCATTCGTATAGTATAGTAGATGATTTGGCACAATCTCCTGCTGCCATTTCAACGCTGGAACTCCCCCAGTCGTGCCCTTCACAATGAAAATCTCTACTATCTGCCATGGGTGCTGTAGATCCTTCTGATGATCGATTGATTGTCTTCGATGTTGACTGGTCAGAACATCCTCCTCTCCCTGCTTCCGTCACCTTCCAAATCTCAGTCAAGATTCGGAACGCCAACATTTCCCGGTGCATCATTGATGAGGGGGCATCCACCTGTGTGAAGCAACTTGGATCACTTGAGTTGGCTCCTTCCACGATCACTCTTTGAGCGTGGGATGGACATGTCTCCCATCCCATTGGCCTATTCCGCAATTGTCATATTACTCTTGCGGGCAAGGTTGTTTGCGTTGACGTAGAAGTCATAGATGCCCCCTTAGATTACAACATTCTATTGGGTCATAGCTACACCTATGCAATCTCTGCTATCCCATCTGCGGTTCACCGCAAGATGTCATTTCCCCATAATGGAAAGATAGTCACCATTGACCAGTTGACATATTACGAACCGAAGTCTCAGACCTCCCCTGATTCCATCATGTCTTCGGTGGCCAATAAGAAAACCATCGATCCTTTGAACAGTGTCTCACTTGGAGTCTACAAAGACTCCTCATTTCTTGGTACATTCCATGGTCTTCCTCCTCCTGTCTCTGATCCCAGCTCATCGAATGTTTTCATGATGCAATCGTCTCAGGCTACCCTCAAGCGGCCCGCTTCGGCTAGTCAGCAACCTCCTCACCCTCCGCAGCCTACTCCTAGCCCTTCAATTCAGCCTTCTGGACCTCCTCCTCCTAGCCCTTCACCTACAACTGGTAACCATGAGCCCCTTTACCCTCCTGGAACGATTCCTTTAGGCTTTAACCATCTTGGAGCCATCCCGCCTGGCCATTACCCCTCCGATCAGATACCGTTCCTAGCTCCCCCTCTAGGAGTATACACGGTACCTGTCATGGCTACCCTCTCTCTTCCTAACCTGACCCTTGGGATTCGCATATGGTACCTTGATCCCCCAGCCACTACCTCGCCTAGTCAACCCAAACCTTATCTTGCTTTGACCCCGGTTCAACTGGTCCCTATGACCTGTCCCGCTACTACAGTGCCTCAACCACCTCAACAGGAACCTCCTCCTGTTGCGACAGCTCCAGGTAATGGGGGAAAATCCAGCAAGATGATAACCAAATACAAGACCACCCTGAAAAACCTTGCACCTCCTCGGTCGCCAAAACGTACTATCAAGTGTGCTTTGTGTGATGTTGTCGGTCATCCCACCCATACTTGTCCGAAGTTGCCTCACCTCAATTCCATTGTCAATGAGATGTTTCCAGAGTCTAATATCCCTGAGGTTTACATCATTATACCCGATTTAGTC
The DNA here is from genome assembly GCA_034641835.2 of Pinus albicaulis. Taxonomy (NCBI): domain Eukaryota; kingdom Viridiplantae; phylum Streptophyta; class Pinopsida; order Pinales; family Pinaceae; genus Pinus; species Pinus albicaulis. The sequence continues at coordinate 478,064,148 of CM076570.1, read as the reverse complement.
CCGAAACTCGAATCCTTGGCACAAATCACCCTTGTTCTTTGTGCGATTTCCATGGCCATTACACTCACCTCTACCCCCGCCTTGAAGAGTATCATTCCTCTTTGGAAGCATTCCACCAATTCAAGGCTAGGCATGACAAGTTAACCTCTCACTTGTTTGCAAGTTTTTCTTTGATAGAACCAGAGGACCTTCCTGCTCCCATTGACCTCCCTTTTTCTACCATTTTCTACCTATCATCATCCATGAGACCCTTGGTGGAAGTCCCCTTGGAGACTTCCCCTGATGTTTCGCCTGACCTCCCTTCAGTGATCACCCTGGGCTCAACATCGATAGATCCCTTATCTGCTTACTCTTCTATCATCCACCATGATGTTACGCATGTGAGTCTTTCTTCACATGATGATGAGTCAGGTAGCTCTACCACATCAGGTGGTCTCTCTTCCTCCAGTCACCCCATATTCCATTTAGATGAAGACATTATGGGAGCCATGACCGACCCTAACTTTCCGTGGGATGATATGCACCATCATGCATACTTCCTCCCATAGCAGTCCCATGACCAATATGCTGTGGAAACTAAAGACTTCATTCCCGATGAAGTCGATTGGTTTAGAAATACCATCCCTGCACCTGATGCTTTCGAAGAAGGAAATATGGCCAATATCTCTCCTACCATTAAAATTGACATTTTTGACAAACCAGGGGTAGAAGAAAATATCACCTTGGGCGCCCATTGCACCCCGGAAGAGGTTGAGGCTTACACCAAGCTATTCAAAGAATTCCGTGATGTTTTTGCCTGGTCCTATTTAGAAATGCCTCGACTTGATCTCGCCATTGTCAAACACCATATCGATACATGGCCCGATGCCAATCCTATTCGTCAGAAGTTGAGACCTATTAATCCTTCCAGATGAGAAGTTGTTAAAGCTGAAATCGATAAGCTCAAGCAGGCTGGTTTTATCTATCCCACCAAATACATCACTTGGGTGTCTAATCTGGTTCCCGTTCTCAAGAAACAAGGCACCATCCATGTCTGCACTGACTTTCACAATCTGAACAAAGCTTGTCCCAAAGACAACTTCCCCACCCCATTCATTGACCAAATCATTAATGAGAGTGCAGGGCGCAAGGTTCTATCCTTTATGGATGGTTTCTTTGGGTACAACCAAATTGTTATCCGTCATGCTGATCAACTTAGGACCGCGTTCATTAGTCCGCAGGGAACCTTTGCCTATCGAGCTATGTCTTACTGTTTCCATGACCTAGCTCATATTATCCTTGCTTATTTAGACGACCTCACTACACATTCTAAACATCGGGCGCAACACCTTCACGATCTGCGTACCGTCTTTCTCTGATGTCACAAGTATAATATCTGCCTCAACCCGCTGAAGTGTTTCTTTTGTGTGCCTGTCAGCCGTCTTCTAGGCTTCATTGTGTCTAAAGATGGTATCACGGTTGACCCATTGAAAGTTCAAACCATCCTTGAGCTTCCTATCCCTTGTACTTTATGCCAGTTACAAAGCCTCCAAGGCAAAGCTAATTTCCTTCACCGGTTCATATCTAACTATGCCACCACCGCGCATGGGTTCCTTAGACTCCTCCACTCTAACATCCCTTTTGTGTGGGATGCCTATGCCCAAGAGTCTTTTGATTCCCTGAAACATGCTCTCACGTCCGTTCCCTTGATCTGTCCCCCTGACTTTGATAGGGATTTCATCCTGTACATCTCCACTTCCACCTACTCGGTCGTTGGAGTCCTTATTCATGAAGATGACAATAGAATTGAGCATGTTATCTATTATGTCAGTAAGAACCTGGTAGGACCTCCTGTATCCTACTCACATGAAGAAAAATTAGCACTGGCTATCGTGTTCTCGGTCTAGAAACTTCGTCATTACATCCTCATGTGTTCCACCAAGGTCGTGACTAATTCCAACCTTATGGCCTTCCTATTGAGTCGCCGAATCATCAATGGGAAGTATGCCCGTTGGACTGTTATCCCCCAGGAATTCGATCTTGAATTTTTCACACCAAAAGGTAATAAAGGTTTAGCCCTCGCTGAACTCATTTCCAAACTACCTACCGGTATGCAGGATCCTCCAGTTAATGATAATTTCCCCGATGAACATTTGTTTGCCATTACCACTGATGATCCTTTGTATGGGGACATCCTTACTTATTTGCGAACCCAAAATTTTGCCCTCCATCTTGACCATGATGCTCGACGATGCATCTGACACCAATCCCCCCGCTACCTTCTTATTGGTGACGACCTTTATCATCGCAGTGTAGATTATGTCCTTCATGTTGTCTCACACACGCTGAAGCAGAGTAAGTCCTCAATTCCTATCATAGCAGCGCTTGTGGTGGCCACCTCTCCGGTCTGGCCACTGCCCAGAAAATCATGCGCGCTGGGTAATTTTGGCCTTCTCTCTTCGGTGATTACATTGAAGCAGTCAAACACTTTTGCAATTGCCAACATTTTTCCCCTAAGGCATGAGCCCCTCTAGCTCCCCTCCATCCTGTCATCTCAGCTGGTCCCTTTTTTAAGTGGACCATAGACTTTATGGAGTGTCGACTATCGTTTGCTGGTAACCACAAGTATATCATTGTGGTGGTTGACTATTTCACCAAATGGGCTGAGGCCATGCCAATGTTTAACAACATGACAACTACAACAACCCTCTTTTTCTTTAACCATGTGATCGCTCGATTCGGGGTTCCAAAACAATTGGTCTTTGACCATGGTCGACATTTTGAAGATGAGATATGGCATCAGCTATCCTCAATGTTGGGTTTTGAGCACCAATATTCCTCCTCCTATTACCCCCAAGGTAATGGCCAAGTCGAAGCAGTCAATAAAATCCTTAAAACCACGCTTCAACGAATGGTGGATAAGCACAAAACCAACTAGCACCTTATGCTCTTCCCTGCTTTATGGGCCTATAGAACTTTTGTTAAAACCGCTACCGGGTTTACTCCTTTCCACCTTGTTTTTGGAGAGGAGGCAGTCTTACTGATCAAGTGTGAAATCCCTTCCCTTCATCTAGCCGTCGAACTTCTCCCTGACACCCAACCTTTGGAACATTGACTTATCATGCTTGAGCATGCTTCCAAAGACTGTCGTGTTGCATTGCAAACCATTGAAGCGGCTAAGAAAGGCACCAAAGCTCTGTATGGCCGAAAAGTCCACCCTCATACTTTTCACGAAGGTGATCTTGTTCTGGTGTATGACCAGGCCCATGATGTCCTCGGTCATGGAAACTTTGACTCATTATGGCTAGGACCTTACATCATCAGTAAGGATTTAGGTAAGGGGGCATATCTCTTAGAGGATTTCGAAGGCCATCCCCTTCTTAATCCTCGCAATGCACTCTATCTTAAGAAATATTAGCCTTAGCATTTCCTTCCAGAAATGCATGTTTTTTTTCTTTTAGGTAGCCATCTCACATTTTTGTGATTTGATACTTCACCAGGACACATTTCATCCAAGAAGGGTCACTTCACCACTCCTCAAAATCGAATTTCTTCACCTGCAACACTTGTACTTGGGGCACCACTTTTCCTTCATACTTGTCCATGCTTGTGTTGATTTTCTTCATGAGTAACCATCATGTACTCATGTTTTTATGGTCCCCATTGGACCCTTTCTGTGTGGCAACATCATCGAGTCACCCTTGTTTAGAGCATCCGAGTTGAGTCATCATCGCATTCATGGAGTCTATCCCGAGTCCCTTTATATCCTGCTATAGTATTCCATCCTTCATTTCTTGGTTCCTCTCTCATGTCGCACATTATGGCCTTCAGTCCTCTTGTCCCTATCCTTCATGATATTGTGTCAGTCGCTGCTAGGTCATCCATGCCCTTTATGCTCTAACAAGGGAAGTCGTCTATCCACTACTTAGTACCCCTCATTTCATCATCATCCTCAGTATTAGTTTGTCAGTCGCTCTACTGTTTTCTCTCGTGCCTTAGTTGATGATCCCTTATTGCCTAACCTATGGTGGACCTCCTTTTGTCGACATAAGATCATTCATTCTAGAAGACAGGTCTAGAGGGCAGTGTACGTTGGTTCTAGCTTCCACCCTTGTTCGGTGCCTTGGATCAGGCAAAGGGACTCCTTACAGCCCTTTGACTTGATTGTTTCTCAGCTCCAGCTCCTTTTAGCATGATCGAGATTCATATACTTGATGGTTCAGTGATGCAGTAGATTATATCGACGATTCCCGGGTATGTGTGAGATGTATCAGCCCCCATGAGGGGGTGGCCCTACAGGTAGCCCCCCACATGCCCGGATGACCTCTTCATTACAGCCTTTCATGTAGATCCATATATTTTATGATGTCGGCCTCAGCCTCTTGCAACGCCTTTTTGTTTGCATGTATTAGTCATATTTTCAGAGCCCTTTCCTATTTACAGGGGCATTTGGGTTGTATTTTTATCTCATGTACTCAGACATTATTGCATAAGTCCTGGCTATTATCCCAGGCATAGTATGTATCTGGGATTCATTATCATGTTTTTACCTGGCTCATGTTTATGTTAGCATGTACTATATTGTTTCATGACCCAACCCGACCCAACCCCCCCGAATGCGTTTCATTGGGTGCCCTCACAAGACCCAACTCGACTCAACCCACCCAAATGTGTTTCCTTGGGCGCCCTCACATGACACAACCTGACCCGACCCTCCCAAATGCATTTCCTTGGGCGCCCTCACATAACACGACCTGACCCGACCTGCCTAAATGCATTTCCTTGGGCGCCCTCACACGAATTGACCTGACCTGAATGTTTTCCCTTGGGCGCCCTCACACGACCAGACCTGACCCGACTCGCCCGAATGCATTTTCTTGGGCGCCCTCACACGGCACGACCCGACTTGACTCGAACGTGTTTCCTTGGGCGCCCTCACACGACTCGACCCGACCTGCCCGAACGAAGGCACGAGGGAGAAAATGGAAAACAGATCGCACAAACGTGCACAAGACACATAGGCGCCTTAGCATTTTTTATATGAACTCCCTCACATGACCCGACCCAACTGCGTTTCCCATGGTGCCCTCACAGGACATAGCTCGACTCGCCTAAACGAAGGCACAAGGGAGCAAACAAAAAAGGGGTCACACAAAAGTGCACAAGGCACACGGGCGGTCACAACTTAACATTTTTTATACTGCTGCCCTCACATGATCTGACCTCGCGACATGCCCAAAAGCATTCTGTTGGGTGCCCTCGCACGACCTGGCTCGACCTGACCTACCTGAACATATTTTCGTGGGCGCCCTCACACGACCTGACCCAACTCAACTTGCCTGAATGCATTTCCTTGGGTGCCCTCACATGATATGACCCGACCCGACCCGCTTGAATGTGTTTCCTTAGGCATCCTCACATGGCACGACCCGACCCGACTCACCCGAACGCGTTTCCTTGGGCGCCCTCACACGACCCCGGCTCGACCCAACCTGACTCAAATACAACGATAGGGTTGTAGTTGGTATCGAAGCTTGGAAATTATATTGTTTGGTCTCAGTGAAACATTGGCAAGGGTAAGACATTGGTCAGGGTCGAAGCTGCATAACAAGACATGGAAAGTTGGGAAGAATGTCAAGGGATGATTTTTCAGACCTTGTACAGGTTGAGGCATATGAAAGAAGAGCACCCACAAATTCGTGTTGAACTTGAAGTCTTGGAGGAGAATGTTGAATTAGAGCTTCTTAAACTTGGTTGGGGAATGGAGCAAGATGGAGCTGCAAATTGTAATGAAGAAGAAGAATTTGAGACATGTCAAGAAGAAGATGTTGCAGATGTTTCAATGATAGAGGAATAACTTGATGAACACATTGGACTGAGATCGTGCACATTACAGAAATTGATGATGGAAGAAACTTATAGGGGTTAATGGGGTTAGGGTTTAGGGGGTTAAATGGGTTAGGGTAATAGGGGTTTAGGGGGCTAAATAGGTTAGGGGTCGGGAATTAGGGTTTAAGGGATTAGGGGTTAAGGGTTTAGAGGTTTAGGGTTTAGGGGGTTAAATGGGTTAGGGGTTTAGGGGTTTAGGTGGTTAAATGGGTTAGGGGTTAAGGGTTTAGAGGTTTAGCTTTTAGGGGTTAAATGGGTTAGGAATTTAGAGTTTTAGGGGATTAAATGGGTTAGGGGTTGGGAATTGTGGCTAAGGCTTCAAGCTCCATGGAAAAATCTAAAGTCATCAAAGAAAAGAAAAAAACAATTGATGCACCACAAAAAATTACAATCAATAGATCAAGAAAGAAATTAAAATTTGTCACTACAGAGCTGACCTTGAGTCTGTCATATTCCCATTTTTTTTGTACTAAATTTCCATATCTTGAACTCACATCACACGACCCAACCCGACCCGACCCAACCCGACCCACCCGAATGGGTTTCCTCGGGCGCCCTCACATGGCATGACCCGACCCGACCCGACCCTCCCAAACGCATTTCCTTGGCCGTCCTCACACGACACGACTTGACCTCACCCGCCCGAACACGTTTCCCTGGATGCCCTCACACGACTTGACCCGACTCGCTTGATCGTGTTTCCTTGGGCACCTTCACATGGCACGACTCGACTTGACCTACCCGAACGCATTTCCTTAGGTTCCCTCACACGACTAGACCCAACCCGCTTGAACGCGTTTCTTGGGTGCCCTCACATGACCCGACACGAACTGACCCACACTTCCCGAACGTGTTTCCTTGCATGCCCTCACATGACCTAACCCTACCGGACCCTCCCGAATGTGCTTCCTTAGGCGCCCTCACATGCATGACTCGACCCGACCCCCCCGTATGCATTTTCCTAGGGGCACTCACACAACATGACCCGACCTAACTTGACCCTCCCGAACGTGTTTCCTTGGGTGCCCTCACACGACATGACCAGACCTGACCCGCCCAAATGCATTTCCTTGGGTGGCCTCACACGGTACGACCCGACCCGCCCGAATGCGTTTCCTTGGGTGCCATCACACGACCCGACCCACCTAAACGTCGAAGGCACGAGGGAGAAAACGGAAAATGGGTCGCACGAACGTGAACAAGGCACAGGGGCAGCCACAACTTAGCATTTTTGATACGAACTCCCTCACACGATCAGACCCGAACGCGTTTCCTGTGGCGCCCTCATGCAGCACAACCCGACCCATCCAAACGAAGGCACGAGTTGAGAGAAAATTAAAAACGAATCGCACAAACGTGCACAAGGCACACATGCGGTCACAACTTATTATGCGGCCACCCTCATATGACCCAGCTCGACCTGACTCAACTCGACCTACCCGAGCACGTTTCCCTAGGCACCCTCACAGGACCCGCCCTAACGCGTTTCCTTGGGGACCCCGATCTTCCTATAATCCGAATGTGAGAGTAGCACAACACTGCAATATTGTAAAAGATCTGGCTTAAGCACCTTCAGCAAGGTCGGCTTTGGAGGTCCTTCAGTCATGCCCATCACAATGGAAGGCACTACTCTCCGCTATTGGAGGGATTGATCATGCAGATTCTAATATGATTACTTTTGATCTCCAGAATTTTGTTCATTGCCTCCCACCTCAGGTAGATTTTTTGATTCAAGTTACCATTATGGGAAAGAATATTCATCGAACTTTCGTTGATGAAGGCACCCTCACATGACCCAACCTGTCATGACCCACACAAAAATGTTTCCTTGGGCGCCCTCACAGTACGACATGACTCGACTTGACCCAACTCGAACGTGTTTCCTTGGGCGCCATCACACAACCTGGCCCAACTTGACCCACCCGAATGTCGAAGGCACAAGGGAGCAAACGGAAAATGGGTCACACGAACGTGCACAAGGCACACGGGCGGTCACAACTTAGAATTTTTTATATGGCATCCCTCACATGATCTGACCCGAACGTGTTTCCTATGGCGCCCTCACATGGCATGACCTTACCCACTCAAATGAAGGTACGAGGGAGAAAACAAAAAATGGATCGCACAAACGTACACAAGGCACACGGGCGGTCACAACTTAGCAATTTTTATATGACCACCCTCACACGACTTGACCCGACTCGCATGAATGTGTTTCCCTGGGCACCCTCACATGACCTGACCCGACCCGCTCGAATGCGTTTCCTTTGGCTCCCTCACAGTACAACACGACCTGACCTAACCCGACCCAACCCGACCCACCCGAACGTCGAAGGCACAAGGGAGAAAATGGAAAATAGGTCACACGAATGTGCACAAGGCACATAAGCGGTCACAAATTATCATTTTTTATATGGCCTCCCTCACACGATCTGACCCAAACGTGTTTCATGTGGCGCCCTCACACGACACGACCTAACCCGCTCGAACAAAGGCACGAGGGAGAAATTGGAAAACAGATTGCACAAGGTACACGGGCGGTTACAAATTAGCATTTTTTATATGATTACCCTCACACAACCCGACCTGACTTGACCCGACCCACCCAAACCCTTTTCCTGGATACCCTCACACAACCTGACTCGACTCGCCTCGACCCACCCAAATGCGTTTCCTTGGGTGCCCTCACACAGCACAACTCGACCTCACCCGCCTGAACGTGTTTCCTTAGGTGCCCTCACATGACCCGACGTGACCCACACGAACGTGTTTCCTTGGGCTCCCTCACACAACTTGACCTGAACTAACCCGGCCCACCCGAACGCGTTTGCTTGGGCGCCCTCACATGACCTAACCTGCCCGAACGCATTTCCTTGGGCGCTCTCACATGGCACGACTCAACCCGACCTGCTCGAATGTGTTTCCTTGGGTGCCCTCAAATGACGACCCGACCTGCCCTAATGTGTTTCCTTAAGTGCCCTCACATGACCCGACCTGACCTGACACGACTCGACCTGGCATGACCCGACTTGACACGACCTGACACAACTCGACTTGATCCTCACATGGCACGGCACGACCCAACCCGACTTTTTGAAAATTTCATTGCCATTCTGATGTTTTGAACATTTCGTCGCTATTCCGACAGTTTGAAGAGTTCATCGTAATTCTAACATTTTGAACATTTTGTCGCTATTCCTATGCTTTGGGTAGTGATGATGTCGATATTCCATCGTTTTGAATATTTCGTTGTTATTCCGACGCTTTGGGTAGTGACATGTCGTTATTTCGATGTTTTTAAGGTTTCGTCACTATTTCAATGTTGTTAAGGTTTTGTCGCTATTCTGACGTATTTAAGGTAGTGTTGCAAAGGCGATGCTTTTTGGCGGGATTAAAAAAATTGAGAAAAAATTGGGAAATTTCTTGCAATACATCAAAACTGTCGGAACTAAAGTGTCAGAAAATTAACCATATATACTAGTGTTATAAGGTATTCAACCAACATTATACAAGCTTAACTACAACAAAGAAAAATGGAAGAAAACTAAAAACAATGAATTGAAATGTAAGTAAACTAGCTACATTGACATAAAAATAATCATGAATAAACAAGAGAGACTAAGGCCAATGAATTGGGCACTAACCCACAAGCCTAGCGCTCTGAAACCAAATTAGTGAAGGACAATATGAATACTCATCTTATTGCATAAAATAGTCTCATTACATAATCATAAAAGTCTCAAAAACCTATTACAAGAGCTAAGAGTCTATTGGCTTCCTTCAAAGTTCGAATCCTAATGAGCTCTTGCTCAACCCTATTTAACCTAGAGGGTAGCTACCAACAGCTCCCCAAAAAGTAGGTGATGTGTCCTCTTTGACTGCAAGAGAAGTGGAGCTTTGGTGCACTTGATCTCCCACTTGCTTAGCTACCTTTGATTTCGAGTTTTTGGAGGGAATCTCGAGGATCCCTTGGCTTCCTTTGAGAGTTAAAGAGGTCGACAATCCCCCTAGAATATCTCCTTGTTGTCTACTCTGAGCTTTAATTGCAAAATCTTCATCAAAAGTGCAATATCTTCATGATTATCCTAGATTTAACCCATATTAGGCATTCTAAGTATGACAAGCCTCAATCACCATCTACACTAGCAACATAAGACCATAATATAATTTATATGAGAAAGAGAGAAGTAATAAAGCTAAAAAGGTAACAATTAACCCCTCCAATTATACCTAATGATGGAGCTCATCATCATACATTTCTTCCAAATTTTCCATTTGTTGTTGTTAATGTTGCCTAACATGTTCATGTGTGTGTCTTCTTCTTATATCATCAACATGCACATTATCCATCTCATTTTCATGACAAATTATGGTACAATCAATTACTATAACATAGAAATCAATGCATTATCGCAAATAGTTATTTTTTTAAATCCACTGAGACAGAACAGAGACAAAAATCCCTAGAAACAAATCTCTAGGGTCCAAATTATAATATAAAAATAAATTAAAGTTAAGAATATACTTATATATAAAAACATGAAATTTATATATAATAAAAATAATATTATATAAAAATATATTTTAATTTTAAATTTATCAAATATCATTATATAAAAAATACAAATATTATATAGTTTTTTTAAACCATTTTTTTCAAAAATTTGATATGTTTCAGATGAAAGGTTATATAGGGGACATTTGTGATTGGTGAAATTGAAGCGTTAAATATAAAGAGAGGGAGGGAAAAGGGCAGTTAAATCTGCCAACACTGAACAAATTCTCTTTGAGAACACTCCAGGAGTCTCGATAGTGTAATCCAAGTCCTTTGGAGACATCCAGGCCCTCGCTTTACCCTCTTAAGATATGATCGAAAGCTAAGATTCCTACCATCATTATAAGTCTCATAGGTTTGCAATACTACTCAGAAAACTGTTACATCTACGCATTCGCAAAGTTGTGTATTAGCCTTTGGCATTAGTCGTGTTTCTATATCTGACAAGGCATTTCCGTCTCTATTCTTTGATCTCTCTATGGCTTTATCTGATTGGGGATTTTTGTCTCTGCTCTTTAAATTAAAACTAATTTATAAAAGAATAAATACTAAATTAAAGATTAAACATTTAAAAACTAATTTCTAAAATATTTGTTTTTATAAAACCAACCCAAGAAAGTTTTGAAAACTAAACATAAAGAGAGAAAGATTATATAAAAATGAGAAGGTTTTTACTTATCTTGAGATTAAGATATTTAAAAACTAATTTCTAAAATATTGATTTTTATAAAACCAACCCAAGAAAGTTTTAAAAACTAAACATAAAGAGAGAAAGATTATATAAAAATGAGAAGGTTTGTACTTATCTTGAGATCAAGATATTGGCGTTGCCTGTGAATACAGCTAAATAGGTTGACAATGACCAAATGGTATTCAAGTTACTTTTCGTTTAAACACCGGAGCACCACAGTGTTTTCCGTGCAAAATAGATAACCTTATACCTTGATTACCACCATTATGTCTCTCTGTCTCTGTTGCACATACAATTGATTTGATACGCAAGTGAATGGTAAGAATGGTGGATGACATGCTCCTTTTATAGTTCGTAAAGAGACACATGTTCGTTTGATTTTCTATAAACGTTCATAACAACACCATTATCTAATCGCCGCAATTATCTAATCGAATGAAACACCCATTGTAGAGATTGAATAATACCATTACAATATTGATTTTAAAATTATCTTTTTTTTTTCAGAAGAAAAAAAACGCTACATATATTAGATATACTAGTACATATTCAAAATACATTCTCAAATGAGTAAAATCAGTGAGAAAATCAGCATTGCACCGACATACTGTAAACTGCAGATTCATGAGATGAATAAGCAAGTAAGAATATGTCATGCATTTCAATCAGGAGGAAATTAATCAACCCCTTCTCAATGACACTGTACATTTCTGATAGGAATCACAGAAACAACCGAAACACAGCTTATGGTAAATATTGTTCTTGTAAGCTAGTATCTAAACTATAGCCGAAATATGAAAAGATGATTATCTATAAAGGATAGACAAATGTGTCCGCAAAAAGGTACATGGGGCTGCCAGTCGATTTTAGGTGATACAAATTCGATCTATACAGGCTCGCTTGATGTTTAGTGAAGCAGACTCGCTTGTTATAATTATCACGCTCGCTTGATTTATATAATTCCAGCTCGCTTGATAATAGGTTTAGGCTCGCTTGATTGTTGAAGATCGTTCCAAGACTTACCTCAAAAACCATGCACTCTTAAAAATATATTCAGGCTCGCTTGATAAGATATGTACCAATCCTTGAAGCTTAATATGGCACCGGATGATGTTGAAAATCAGCTTCTCTTGACAGGGAGATCAATCAACAGATAATATAAAGGCTTGAAATTGGTTAGCAGCAAAAATCTCCATAGGGCACGCCCTTATAAACTCTAATATAAAACCGAGGAAAATATAATACGAAAATCAGAGATACAAAAACGAAGACAGGATATTACTGATAGCAATATTTCACGGTATGGGAAAAGTAGATTCATGTATCAGCCTGCCTCCCCGGAAGTGTGAAACCTGCATCTTCCCAAATTCTGTCGAGAGTCCCTTCTTTGATAAACCATCAGAACGTGTGTTATTTTCTTTGAATATATGGTTGATAGGCGGACAGTTCATCCTTCTCCATAAACTTTGTGTCCGATCCACCCATCCTTGTAGTTGTGGAGATAATAGAGCATATTCATTTGTAATCCATCCTATAACCAGCTTCGAATCCCCATATATGTTTGCATTCTGGATAGAGAGTTCCGATGCCGCCCATAAGCCACCCCATAAAGCCATTATCTCAGCTTTGTTATTTGTACCGGGCCCTCCATTCCACCAGATATGAATGCGAACACTTGAAGACTGTTTTATCCATACACCACATCCAGTAATATCCCCCACGGATGCCCCATCAAAAAAATTGCTGGTATGGCGATGTCATGTGGTCTTATGCGTCGGGAGTAGTCGACCATCACCTCCACCTGTTGTGGTCGCTCAGCAATCCACCTGTTAATGTTCTCATATACCCTGTTGAACTGAAAAGGAATCCCTTCGAATATCAAACGATTTCTGGCTAACCAAACCTCCCATATTAGGAAAAAAGGAAGCACATTATAATTTGAATTCAATTTTCCCCATGCATCAGCCGTCGATAGGAGATCCACAGGGTACCACTGGGGCGCCATAAAAAACGCATTGAGTAATTTCCATAATCGTCTAATGATAGGGCAGGAGAAAAATAGGTGGGCAATAGATTCGTCCTCACAGCGGCATACAACACATCTTCCCGGTCCCAGGTGTCCCCGCTTCTTTAAATTATCCCATGTGAGGACTTTTCCCCTCCAGACCAGCCACACGAAAATGGTGATTTTCATTGGAATTTTCTTACCCTAGAATTGGTAGAATTCCTGGGAAACCATCCCCAAAGAGCTGGGGATGATGCCTCGATAAATATCCTTAACAATAATCATATTCTTCTTAAGGGGCCCATTCCATGTAATAATATCACCTCCGGGAGCATAACAAAATCCAGAACCACTGAGCACATCCCGAAATGCTTCCCATTCAGCGGCAACCTCCCCTGTCAGACCCAGATGACCAGCATTTTTAAAAATAGGGGCAGCGAAAGACCATTCGAGTATAACCTGGGATAACATATGAATACCTTTATGGGCAAGAGCATGTACCAATCGGATAGATGGCCCCTGACCGTCTTGTAGATATAGAATACGCTTGTATCCAATTGGAATGTGGTTGTCGTCCCTAAACTGCCAATAAAGCCGATTATCAAATAATTTCATAACCTTTTTAAAGCTGTCCCAAATAGCAGATATTCTCCGAGGGAAAGAGACATCTCGGCAACTGATTCTATATAGTATGTCCCCATCAATGTATTTGGTACGAATGATGGCTGTCCAGATGCTCGAGCCGGAGATGGCCCTCCATAAAGATTTCATAAGGAGAGCAGAGTTGAATACGCGAGTATTCAATATGCCCCAACCATCCATGTCCTTAGGTCGACACAGCGTATCAAGGCTGCAGAGGTGATATTTAGACTCCATCTTGACTCTGGCCCAAAGGAATTTGGATATGATTTGATTGAAGTTTTTAATGATAGCCTCGGGAAAATAGTGGAGATGTCCCTAGTGAATCAGCATCTGAGACAAAACCGCTTGAATCATAATGAGACGTCCCCCCATGGAGAGCCAGCGATGCGTCCACCTGCCAATGCGGGTTTTAAGATAATCCACCAGCCAAAGCTAGTCCTTGACTTTGTAGCCACATGGTTTGATTGTATATCCCATATATTTGAAACTAGAGGAAGCCGATCTGTATTCCACCCCCAAGAACTCTGCTATGAACTGGATCTCCAGTATATCTCCGGTGTCAAAGATAAAAAATGACTTACTTTTGTTAATGCTCAAACCGGTAGCAGTTTCAAATCTCATGAAGATAATGTGGATGTAGAACCAGTAATTTCTAATGATGTAACCAAAAATTAATAGATCATCCACGAATATGGAATGGGTCATGGATACAGCTTGTGAAAAACCGAAGCCCTTTAGGATTCCCCTTTGCTCTGCTCTGTGTATAATCTTACTAAATCCATCCATCACCAGAATGAAAATCATCGGCGAAAGAGCACATCCTTGACGGAGTCCACGACCAACTTCAAAAAATTTTGTCGGCAAACCATTTACAATTATTACATATCGAACTGTAGATATGCATGACATAATCCAACGAATAATATGGATTGGAAGGCCAATTTTGAGCAATATGATTCAGATGAAGGACCAGTCCACCGAATCGTAAGCCTTATGAAGATCCACTTTCATCATCAGAGCCTCCTTTTTCGCTGAGTGCATCGAGTGAAGAATCTCTTGTGCTATGTCAACCACGTCATGTATTGATCGGCCTTCAAGAAAACCATACTGCTCCTTAGATATGTGTCTGGACAATACACCCTTTATGCGGTTTGCAATGATCTTGGATGTGACCTTATAGATAAGGTTACATAAAGATATAGGTCTGAAATCTGAAAACATTTGGGGGTCGGAGGATTTTGGAATAAGAGCAATAAAAGTCAAATTGAGATTGGCAGGAATATGTCCCCGAACTCTGAAAACCTCCATCAATTCAGTGAGCTCACCCCCAAAGAGATCGAAAAAATGAATGAAGAACTCAACCGGCCATTCGTCCGGCCCAGGGCACTTATCTTGTGGAAAAGATTTAAGAACCCCAAGAACCTCCTTACTGTCAATTGATTTGTCAATCATCCCAATGTCTTCCTGACCAAAGCATCTATCAATGTGATCCAAGACCCAAATTTGATTCTCAGCACTAATAGCCCCGTCTTTTCTGTAAAAGGATGAAAAATAGGCATAAGCTTCCACCTGAATGTCCGAAGTAGTTTGAGCAAAGCTGTTGTCCGATCTTTTAATCCTCCAAATTGCATTCCGGTTGCGTCTGTCATTGGCGGACTTATGAAAAAATTTTGTATTGCAGTCGCCCTCCTTTAACCAGGAGATCCTGCTTTTCAGCTTCCATGAGACCTCTTCGATTCTCAGGATCTCCCTCTTTCTGTTGCTGAGGTGTGCCATTTCCTCCATAGACGCTTCCATCGGATGAGAAGCAGTGAAAGATGCATAAATCTGCTCCATCCTAAAGTTTATCTCGAGTAATTCTTTCTTGAGAGCGTTTTTCTTTGCAATTTCCCACTCCTTGGTCTTCTTTTTAATTACCTGTAGCTTATGGTGGAATCGGTCCCAGCCCTGTGGGATATCTTCCACCCCTGTATTCAGCCAAAGATATTTAACCATTTTTGTATATTCTTCATCCTCGAGCCAAATCCGGTTAAACTTAAACGGTCGACCCTTCAACATTATCTCAGGATTCCATGCCAATTTAATGGGCATATGGTCCGAAATATCAGAAACAATGACAGCAGATCGAGGCATGCCCACTTATCGACCAGGTTATCCTTCACTAAGGCACGATCCAGTCGCTTACCAACGAAAGCGTCTGCCACCCGCTTATTGGTCCAAGTGGGTAACATGGGAAGTGGGCGAATATCCACCATATGCAGACCATGAAACATATCTGAAAGAAAAGAAGCCAAAGGGTCCACTCTGGCCGACTGTCCCCATACTTCGTCAGCTTGAAAAGTTGCATTGAAATCCCCCAACAAAATCAGGTTTGGCAACGACAGGATATTTGATGCCAACATCCTTTGCCAGAAAGCAAGTCGATTACAGTATGGGGTGTAAATATTAATCAAATAAATTGATTCAGGTTTGTCCCTGAACTTACCTTCAAGTAAAATCCCTCCAAGAAATCTGAATGCTTTAAATGATGCCCGATAAGGATCCCATATGGCGATCAAACCCCTCGACCGACCAGTCGAATCCACTGCAACCGCCTTCCATCCATGCATAATATTCAAAAAGAATTTGATAGCTTTCTCCTTACGACACATAGTCTCTTGACCCAGGAAGATGACAGGATTTTGAGAGCATAGCAATTCCCGCAGGCAATTGGCTTTGGAGGCATTGCCCAGGCCCCTGATATTCTGGGAAAGGATATAGGTCATGGCGATTCCAATACAGGGTTGCGTGCTCTAAGCGCCCTGGTGGATTCCCAATTCCCTTCACTGACCATAATAGGAATGTCTGTTAGGTCGTTCTCATTATCAGCAAACATCGAAATAGCTCTGAATTTGCCCCTTGTGGATTTGTTGGCCACCTTATGACTTCTATCAATAGGATTCCGGTTGGAGGGGAGTGGCGATGCTCTTTTTTCAGATGTTAATGGGGGCTTGTCAAAAACAGTGAGCGCAGCTAAATCTAAATTTGGATTAGCAAAGATAGATTCAAGATCACTCCCCACAGAGTTCCTAGGAGATTCCGGAGGGACCACTTGGTCCCCATGTTCAGTTTGAATATCCTGAGATAGGTTGGCCGCAGTCGATACATTCCTAAGGAAACCAGAGGGCTCACCATTGGGTGGATTAGATAAATGTAGGGCATTTGAAATAGCAACAGACTTCCCTTTATCCATTGGTATGCTATGTGTTCGAAAGGGAGTGTTATCAGGGCTATTGATAATAGGATGAACAGACGCAGGGATTTCATTGGCATAATCATGACTATGGACAGTAGAATGCTCATATGCTGGAATTGTATTGGAAAGATTAGAGGTAGATTGAGGTGGTCTGCCAACCCTCAAACCAGTAGTTACCCATGATGTATTGTTGTCAGAGGGAAGTAAGTTAGATTCCAGTTCCAAAACTCTCAGATTATGAAGGGACTCTCTATTATGTCTAGACTCTTCAGAATTCCTACAAAGCTTATCAACAGCAGCATGATATACCTCATCATTTGAGGATGGAGAGTCAGAGATACCTGGATGAAGATCCTTAGAAGATTTGGCCGAGACACGGTTAAAACGACCCACCATGACACCATCCTTTGCACCACCTGGACGAATCAATCGCGAGCAAAAAGGGCAGTTCTCTCGCAGGTGTCCCGTGCGATGGCATATTAGACAGCGAAATGGAATGCCCCAAAAATCCACACGCTGTCTATGTCTTCTGTCTCCCCATACCAAGTCAATATCCCCGGGAAACCCTCCAAAGTAGTCAATTTCCACCAGAATCCAGGCAATTCGCTTATCTCCCGCACCCAAAATGCTGGGGTCGATGTACTTAGTACGACCAATAGAGTCACCGATACCTCCCAGAGCCTTAAACGTCCAAAATTCTAGAGGGAGACCAGGCAATTTTACCCATACCACCTTACTTCGGGGAGCATCCATGACGGGATTAAATCCGAGAAACCAAGGAACAAGCTGCATAAAACTCCTTCCAAAAACCCAGGGCCTGCTTATTATCTTATAAACATCATTATCATCCATAAAATTCACACAAAACCATCCATTTATGAGATTACTGTATTTTGGAATATAACCTATAATTGGCTTCCACATTCAACCTATCCAGGAAGAGGTATCAAAATCATTGCTCTCCGGTAAAATCCATCCCCCGATGACCGCTCGCTTCTGTAGACCCGCAACCCTGACACTGAGATTCTCCACATCAAGAACAACTTCCTTAATATCCATGTTGTGTTTATAAACTGCTGTCCATTTCTTACGCCGGCCCGCCTTCTTCTTATTACCATGAACAACATTCCCCTTTGAATCAGAATTAGATGGGAATGATATACCTTGACTCCAGAGCCTTATTCATGCCCGATATCTCAGAAGAGGGGATATCAGAGTTACCAGAATCCATCATTAATTTTGAATACTTCTAAAAAAATCGGCAATCTAATCCACCTAAAAAATTCGGCAATCTAATCCACCTCCCTGTGGGCTGACACAGCCTGTCAGACAGCAGCCTACGATTATTAAATATGAATTCAGGAATGAATAGACAGTCCTAGTGATGAGTGGGCCAAGCTATAAAACCTCAGAAAACCAAATAGCTTTGAAGCAGAGACCCAATGCATGAATATAAAAATAAGGATGTAATCGTCCGGAGATCACTTCTACCAAGTATTAAATTGGAATAAACATTAATGCTGGATATGGAGTATCGGCGGGCAAGTATCGCCAACGACTACTTATCGCATCGCATTAATAGATGGATATGAAAGATCTCCATTTAAAGGACGACAAACGGATACTTGCTGCAGATCATTAATGGGTGCAACCAGATCTAATTCCAATTAAGAATTTGACCAACCTGTGATGCCTCACCGTGCCCAAATAGCGCAAATCTAGATACCCAATGCAAGTACCGAAAATTCAAGAGAATATCGTCCTGAAATCAAATTCTACCATATATTAAAGAGTAGAATCATGTTAGATGGATATAGAGGATCTCTGGACCAAGGGCAACAACGACTACTTCCCTAATCTCATCAATAGAATCACTCAGATCGAAGTCCTGATGGCAATAAAAGAATCCTTAGAAACGATCGTCCACCAAGAAACATAAATAGGCTCACGTTAAACGATGCAACCAATAAATGTGAACACCATTCAGGACAGGGCCAATAAATCTATACCCCCTCCAATGTCTAAATGCTTTGAGAATCTATCCCCGATAAACCGTTACCGTGGAAGCCAATTCAAAATTAGTCGGAAAAAGGAAACGGCTAATCGGAAAACCAGATAGCTCACAGAATTCGTAGCAACAACAGCAATGACATCCAGGGAGAGCCCACCATCTCCTGCATAGACGGAACCCAAAGCTCTTACAAGGTTGTGATATAATGAATGAATCAGCCCATCTATTCCAGATATTATACCACCAATTCTGAAGGTTTCCGGACACCTTCAGAAATTCCTGCGATTGAGTTTGTTCCGATATATCCTCCCTTTGAAAAACACTTAAAAGATATTTAGAAATGTTCTTCATACGATGTGCCATCTCATAACCACAGTTACGCCTATCCCAGGACATCAAAACCAGAATGATTGGATGATCCAACAAGATCAATATCTCATCGAGTGGATTCCCAGTGAAATCATAAAAGAGTATCTTACAGAAAAACACTCGATGAAATCAACAAAAAACACTCCACCTATCACAACCAGGCGCACCGGGGCATCTCATAACAAAAATCAAACTTCTCCCTCGCGATCCCCGATACACCGAAGAGCAGATAGAAACGTTCAGTAATACATAATCTAAATTCTCATCACGCAAATACCCGAATAAAACTTAAAAAAGATTAAATTCAGGACTCACATACAGGATAAATCGATGAGATCAGTAATAAAACCACACTCCTGCAAGAACGAGCTATTCTCTACATAGAAGACAGCATGTTCAATCATGTTCCTACACGTTGCTTTATTATCTGCAGGTCGAAACCATCCTCGCCAACACCCAATTCCACCCAACCCTTCCCCTCGTTGGCTTGCTCCTCCTCGGTCCTACACCCATTTCTCCTTCACTCTAAATCCTGCACCCATTCCTCATTCACTCTATATGTGAACTCTTTTGGCAATCTGCACCCATTCCTCATTCACCCTGCTTCTGCTGCCTGCCTTCTTATCGGGGTCGATTATACTTACAGGGATTAGCATTTACATCATACGTGAAATAAAATAGTTGAATATGTCATTATTTGTCGAAAGATTTTTAAATCTGATAGAAATGTGAACACGATAATCGAGTTGAGGAGAAGCGTTTCATACCACTCCTGCATTGAAATATTTTGGACTTTTACATTTTTCCTCGAAATTGAAGCATTGTGACTTGAAGGGAAAATATCAGTATAATAACTTCCACGATGCAAACAAAACTTCTAAATTTTTAAAAATTGAAGATGCTGAATCAATAACTCTCGTAGGGGAATAGATACAAAATTATTTGTTCTTGAAAACACGAGTCATTCAACGGTACTGTATTAGTAGTTTATATTTGATTGAATTTAGTTTGTTCTACCGAGATCAATATAAAAACTACCAAAATATAACAACTACCGCAGGCACAGCAAATAGTCACAAATTTTTTTTACAATCCAATGACAAATTCAGAGCTTATACTTATGGAGACAAGTATGAGAATTAATCAATTATTATATACAGATTAAAATAGAATCTACATTATTATTTTTTAATATTAAAACATTTAACATCTTACATCTAATTTCTACATATATGTTATACTGAGTTTGAGTTGTAAAAAAATTATCAATATAATAATATATAAATAAATTCAACACCACAGATTTATTTTTTATTTTTTTTAAATCTTTACCAATTTTTAAATAAAATGACTAGAAAAATGTGTTAAAAAAAAACCATTTTATAAACTACTCACTTATTACAATTACAATATCTTCAAAATAATTTAGCATATTTAATTTTTTGAAACATTATAAAGCCTTAACATACTTTCATAATTTGTTAAATTACGAAAATGAAAATAAAAATATTTTATTTTTACAAATAATTATAAATAAAGTCTGGTCGATCTCACACAACCTTTTTAATAGAACTTTAACTTTGCTAGTGGATTTATAAATAAAGTCTGGTCTATCTCACACAACCTTTTAAGAGAACTTTAACTTTGCTAGTGGATATATATAACAAATTATGAGAATAAAAATAAAAATATTTTATTTTTACAAATAATTATAAATAAAGTCTGGTCCATCTCTCACAACCTCTTTTAATAGAACTTTGCTCGTGGATATATATATAGGTTAGTATTATTAAGATATTTTTAGTTTACACATTTATAAATCTAAATTATTGTTTTTTTATACTAATCAAGACAAACTATATTATAATTAGATTGTGAATTTAAATATTTGACTTTTAATTAATTTGTAAAATTTTCAAAACAATTTGCAAAACAATTATAATTAATATAGCAACATCATAATAATTATATACACTATTGTGATATAATTTCTTTAGATTTAAAACATTTTTTTTTAGCAATAATTAAATTAATAATAATAATTTTTATAATTAAGAAAAACTCCATAAAAACACTTTGTCATTTTTTTTAATGATAATAATTAAAAAATTTACATAATTAACAATTATTTTTCTATTGAGGTGATCATTAGGTGTTTATTTGTTAGGTATTGTGAGTCTTGAGATGACTGGCAAGCATATATTTAACTTGAGTAACCACGATCCAAGGGCTTCTAAGCCTTCAAATCATCAGTGAGGATCACAACTAGTTTGGGCCACACCAATCCTCATCGTGGCTGGATTTTTAACCATGGGGTTTTGAACCCATAACCTTTTCACCACTGAGTGCCTTAACATAACACATGTCATTGTCTATTCTACCCGGTGAACATGTTTGTGACTATTTTAATTAATTGAATGTTCCATGTTTTTTTAATATAGTAACTCTATATTATAATACCTTATAATTATTCTCACATGTTATTATGCTATCAATTACTTTTTTAATAAGAGGCAAGTACTAAACAACAATGTTGCATATTATACATGTTTGATTATTAGAAT
The DNA here is from genome assembly GCA_034641835.2 of Pinus albicaulis. Lineage (NCBI taxonomy): Eukaryota > Viridiplantae > Streptophyta > Pinopsida > Pinales > Pinaceae > Pinus > Pinus albicaulis. Next base: position 478,042,208 of record CM076570.1, on the reverse strand, counting down.
GATTAAAAAAAATTATTCAAATTTAATAAGAAAGCAAGTGTGCTCACTTTCTCACTCAAAAATTATATTAAAATATCAATTTTTATTTATTAGCTTTACCCATCCACTATCCATTTTCTTACATGAGCTTGTGACATACAATATAAAAATATTATTTTTAAAGCAAGTAACAAGGCCACATAGCTAGTGTTCCCTCATGCTTAGCTTAATTATTAAACTTTAAAAGGTATGAACCAGCTGGTTTACTACCCATAATCCATATATTGGCCCACTATGATAAGGCTTAAAAAATAGGATCTCCTGATCAATGTATCTCAAGATATCAAAAACTGCCAAAATACCAATTCCCTTACATCTTTTGAAAAAATAAAAACAAAAATAAAAATAAATAAATAAATAAATATATAATTAATTAATTAATTAATTAAATTTTTATAATACAATTCATTTTAAAAATATTTTAAGAATATGTGTATATATAATACAACTATTTCTCAATCCAAACATGAAACTCACCTAAGTATAGATATTTTTTTTTGTAAGTCAAGGTTCTATTAATTTATGAAAAAAGAGTATATATAGTTCGTCACAAAACAAGCGGTCTCACCCCGACCGGGTTTTTTGACCAAAAATTTCACCAGATGAAAAAAGTACAAAAGTGTCGCTAAGGCCAGCGTCCACAATCAATTGGGCCATAGACACCAAAACACAACTAGTACAAAAAAGACTTCAGAAATCATACTAATCACCAGATGTAATGGATGCAGGGTTGTCAGGGGTCATTCGAGGAGGCGGAGGAGGGTGGAAGTCACACTGGATGTGTCCTTTGTAGTGTGCCTTCCATGCCTCCAGTTTCTCGACTTTCTCCGAGAGCATATTTTTCCCTCTCCAGACCATGACCAACCTTTCTTGAAGTTGGATTTGGAAGTAGTGAAACCGCTCCAAGGATTCCATCTGCACTGTGTGCTCCTCTCACTGGATGTGTTTAGCAACATCCACCCTATCCATAAGACTGCCAATGAGGGCTCGACAGTTCTCCAAGCAGAAGTGTTGGAGACCCTGCCCCTCCTGCGCATCCAATTCACCTTGTCCCCGCTTCACCATGCCACCACCCCTGCGGCTCTATCCCCGACCACTTTCCCCTCTACCTTGGTTCACCACATTTTTGTCGGCACTGCGTGACCCATTGCCCTGACTCAAACCACTGTACGGTCCTTCACCCTGACTCACTCCACTGCGTGACTCGTCATCCTGAGACACACCTATCCTTCCACCAACACAGCCTCCTTGGGGTCTAGTCAAACCCCTCCTCATACTCCCTATTTCTTTCCCACCACGACTAGATGGTAAAGAGACCAGGGCCTATGCATCCACTCCTGCAAAAGAAGAGGAGGTGTTGACTTGGTAACTTGTGGGCGGGGAGTATGGTAAACCAACACCAAACACATAATTCTCTTCACTACGGGGTGCTCCCCCAAATTTGAATCCCCAACAGCATGAAAAGGTTGGAGCCATGCCTTTGCCGACCTCCGCTGAAAATTGAGCACCACCCAGGAGTAAGGTGGTTGTTTCCAACCCGAGTCTGGCTCACACACAGTTTAATTCCACCAATTACGACCACAATGGACTGCAAGAAGACCCTCCAGACTCCCTCGATCCAAAATACAGCAAAAAAATAGACTCCCTTGGTCCAAAACCCAATCATTTCCCAGAGGAAAACAAGTTCATAGCTCCTGCGACACAGTTTCCTAGTCAGCAGAGGCCACCACCTAGCGAACCCAAATCCAAACCAATTTCCAATAACTCATGAGGGTTTTTCCTCCCTCACCCAAGCTCGCCAAAAGCCACAACCAACCCGAATTCGCAGACAAACAAAATCCTGGTTTCGGTCCAAATCAACTACAAACATCAACGTTTCACCATCGGAAAACCACCGCCATTTGTGTTACCTTCTCCTTCCCAACACTCGTCCACACTCCCAACTCCATAAGAGAACACCAAAGCAAACACAAATGTGTATGGAAATCATCCTTGGAGGCTTTAACAGTCCACCACCCTCGTGGGTTGCACCAGAATTAAACCTTGGACGCTCCTAGACCATAATGGCTTCCATGATCCTGTAATAAATGAAGGCTCGAAGGGAACGTAGAGGCCATCCGCCCACCGATACCATTTGGTGTTAGTCATGTGGAGTTGCTTCCACGTGCCGACGCATACTCACCCCCATTGGGGACTAAGTATAGATCTTTTAAAAAATAAAAATAAAAAAATTGTTATTATTTTTTTGTAATTTAATATTTATGATACAAATATATATATTTTAAAATTTATATTTTATCTATATATAATATAATTATTATGTTAATTATAACATAGGCTAAGAGTTGTATGAAAGATAGCATTAAGTTTCTATCAAGTTATCAATTCTCTTAGATCTTTTAAAAAATAAAATTGAAAAAAAATATTATTACATTTTTATAATATAATTTATGTTATACGTATTTTTTTTTTAAATACATTTTATGTATATATAACACACTTATCATGTCATATAATTAATATAGGTTAAGAGTAATAAGAAAAATGATATGTGTGTGTAATGATATATAATAATAATCTAAGTTATGGTTAAGCTGAGCATAAATCGGTATATGAGACTTTTTGTTTTTGAGATAAATTTGTGTATGAGACTTCTTTGTTTATGGGACAAGGGACTTCCCTTTAAATTTGAACTTATAACTCTTATGGTGTATGAAACTTCATTATTTACTAGATAAATTGGTGTATAAAACCTCTTATAATTAGTTTTATTATAAATTATTATATATTTTTTATTTATATTATATTTTCTAGAAAGGTGTTTTTTTTCCAACATTTTTCTCTTTTTTATATATAAAAAATTATATTTTGAATTATCTAATATGTTAATTTAATTTATGACAAGAAAATTTTAGGGGCTAATATTTGGAAGTGGGATAATTTTCAGTGTTTTTTTTTTAAAGGATTAGTTGGTTTCCATTTTTCTAAAAATTATTCACCCAAATTTTATACTATAAAATTGTTTTACCCTTAAAATCGCCAAAATTTTATATAAAAACTATATAGAATTATTAAAAATTTGAATATTTTTACAAAAATATTACCAAACATATTCATATTATAAACTAATTAAATTCACCAAAATTTCTAAACTTTAAAATAAATTAAATATAAAAACTTTAAAATAAATTAAATATAAATCTTTAAAATTTTCTTGTTACACCTATTAAAAATATATTTTAAAACACAATATATTAATTTGATTGAATGACAACAGCACTTATTTGTTTTATAATTAAAGTCTTCATGGTTTTGTAAAAATTTAATTGATTCCATATTCGATATGTCTGCAGATCGAATGAGTATCGTTCATGTAGCACTACTATTTGCTTCTTTTACGAATATCATTGTATATATTTAATTATGTGTTTATCTTCTTTAGTTTTATTATTCTATATGATTATAATTTATTATATATTTTTTATTTATATTATATTTTCTAGAATATGTTTTTTTCTTTTAAATACAATTCTCTTTTATATAAAAAAAAATATTATATTTTAAATTATATAATATTATTATAATATTAATAATCTAATTTTAAAGTTAAGGTTAAGTTAGATACCAAATTGATGTATGAGACTTTTTGTTAATTTATGACAATACAGTAACACTTATTAAAATTAGGAGTTGTCTACAGAGGTGGAGGAATTGCTAAGATGGTCAAAAGTGGTTTGAATCCCGGCAAAACAATTTAAGAAATCTTGCATAGCAGTGTTTAAATCATGTTTTTTATGGTGGAAATGGATTCAACACTATAAAAAACCTTTAAGACACCCAAAATCTTGAAGTTTGATAAATATAATTTGAATTTACAAAAATCTCTACAAATTTTTATTAAAATCTTACCAGAATTTTCATAATTTTCAAAGAAAAAAATAAATTAGTTAGACTATAGCTTAAAATTATATATATTTTAAAACATTATATATTAATTTGATTTAATGACAATAATTATTTATTTTATAACTGATGTTTTCATGGTTTTGTAAAAAATTAATTGGTTCAATATTAGATATATGTGTTTGTAGATTGTGGTGAGAATATTTCATCGTGCATTAATATTTTCTTCTTTTACCAATACCAATGTATAAATTGAATTAGGTGTTAATGGTATTGTTTATATTTAAGTATTATATGGTAAGTTAATTTGATTTAATGATAGTAAGTTATTATTGTTATTGTAAATGGTATTTTTTATAATAATCAAATAATTTTGATATATTTGCTCATGAGATGATTATATTATGATTCATTTGGTTGAAACATGAATGCATTGAATGCATTAAAAGTGAGGTGATGCAATTTTGATTTTTACATTTTTTTAAATTGGGTATCTCAAAATTTATATACATTTTGTAAATTTTGTAAATTTTGAAATACAATCAAAGGTTAATTTTAAGAAATTATGTTATCATTTTAATGATAGTTTTTTTCAAAAAAGATATGGCGTCATCTAATTTTTCAAAGTTACATTTAGTTATATGTTTTTCTTTATTTGAATGACACATGATTTATGTTTCATTTAATTTATCTTATATTTATGTTGATAGACATGTATATTTTGGAATTGGTTTTTCAGAATTTTAATTTAATTATCAATAATTAACCTTTATGGAATTTAACCTCCATGAAATATTCTAGAATATTTTAAGTAGTGTACACAAATCAAAGGTTGAGATTTATCTTCAAAGTAGTTATAGCCTTTTTGTTATTTTAATTAAATTGATTAATTTAAGAAAAATTGTCATATAAACATGTGTCATATGAAATGAGTTATGGTTTTTTCAGCATGTAGTATTTATAAACCATGGTATTGGCCCATATGGTTGATATATAACTCTACATGTATATTTAAAATTGAATTATATCTCGTAAAGTATATACATATTAATAAAATTTTAGAAGCACTTAGATTAATGTTGTTTGGTTTTTGTTTACCTAATTTTCATTCCTTATGAATAGATATTTTAGATTATTTTCTTGTGAAATTTCACATGCACTGCAACTCGCCAAAAAATTGTGATGTTTATTTGAACAATTCAAAAATACACTTAAGTTTCTTGGATATTTGGAAAATATTTTTCTAGACTTTATTACATAGTTGTTTGCTATTTCCTTTTAGTTCTCCCATAGGAAGAAGTTAGACAACACTTCCCTATCATGTTTACAAACATGTGCTTGAATGTAGAGTCCCTCCAATTAATGATTGATTCTAGGATGTTATGTCGGACTCTATTAGATTGTTTGAATATTGTAGCTCCTCTATCCCATAAGTTGGAAGCAAAAGAGCAAGATTTTAGTAGATGATTTGTTGGTACCTTTAATTGATTACATAAATGGAAAAATGAGGGGCAACAAATCCTCTTGCTTGAAGCTTGTCCTATGTAAAAAAATTCGTACGCCCTACTTGTTACATGAATACTTTACTACAAGGCATGTTAAATACTATAAATGTTTAAAAACAAAATATTAAAGATTCATTATCTTAGTGATGTCACATCACATAAATTCTTATGTAACTTTTGATTTCGTATAAACTAAAAATTGCACCCGATGTTGCAAAAGAAATGTCGTAAGGGATAAATTCCAGAAGAATCATGCCATGTAAAAAATGATTGAAGATAAAAATTAGTAAACAAAATTCCATTCAAAGCTATAATATAAAGAGAAATCACTAACATTATGCCAAATTGATAGATTCTATAATCTTTCCAACATACATTGCCTCTTAATTTTCAAAGATGGTCAAGTTCCAATAGCAAATATTTGGTATATTTTGAAAAAATACAAGTAGTAGATGACATCAGATAAGCTAAATAAAATAATATTAATTCATGAACAATACAATGACTATCTTTCCAAATCTAAATTTGCATCACAAATTCACAAATTTCAAACATCACCACGTATTATATTAAAATGAGCCAGACATAAGCTCCCAATGATTCATCACTTTTGGTGTAAAATATGCAACTTCGATGGGAAACTCTAGTGTAGTGTAGCTAATGATGTTCAATATCTTTAATGTTTCCTTTGAGAACATCATCTCTGAAATTGTAGAGAAAACTTTTGAATTGCACTGACACTAACAAAAAATTATTTTAGTATTTTGCATTTCCCTCTCAACAAAACATGGTTTACATCTCTTGGTGGAAAAAATTATAATTTGCATTATAACTTCTTGTATATATCATCAATTTATATTGACATTTCTAACAGACCATTGCAACAGTTTGCATGGTGAAGAACCATCTACATGGTTGAAGATACAGATTATTCACACAATCCAATAAACCACCAACCACTTATAACTTGACCAACTCAAAATTACCCAACAAAAATTAGTTAAAAAAAACAATAGCGTATTTTTTTTTTATATTCTAACATAAGATTATTTTTATTTCAAATTTATCTTAACCATTGAAAAAAAATTGATAATAAAAAAAACATCATAATTTTTTTATTTTCCGACAATTTTGTAAATTATTTTATGTTGATGGGGAGTATTTTCATCTATGTAACATTCACAACCCTTCGATTTTAAACTACCTTTTTGTCATATTTTTTTCATAACTAATACCCTCTTCTATGCAATAGAAAAGCTCAGTATTTTTGTCACCCTCACTAATCCACACATATATACTTTTAAGGTGTCATTCATTATCTTATCTGTTAGGAAGATCATATCTCTCTTGTTCTAGTTCTCTAAGAGTGGTTAGTACATCATTCGAGAAGATCCCATTGGACTTAAGATACAAGGATTTTATGTCATGTTCCACTTCATTTAAATAGGATAATTAATTTTCTTTATGATGTTGAGACCATCCTTTCATGACATGTTTTAGTTTGGAAATGTTTTTTGCAAATTGACCCATATATGAGTTCAAGCATGAGGGATGTAAGTGTGACCATGTGTCCTCGGCCATCATTTTAAAATATTTTTAAGAAAACCAAGAGTGGTTGAAACAAAGTGGGTGCGAATGTTTATTTGAATCGAAAAATGATCTAAGAAAAATGGGGAGATGATTAGACAATCTGTTGTGAGATAGTCTGAGTGTTGAGAAAATCATTTAAAATGAGGAACCTGTTGAGGAATTTGTATTGGATCTTGTTGATGTCCAAAATGGTCTATGTCAAGCTAAGAAACCTTTGCTTCAAGGCTAGTAGAAGACTATGTACTTGATCATCAAGAAGTTCTCTCCTTTCTGCATCTCCTACAAAGTCTTTCATCATGCCCCAAGATTACTAGAGTTAGGTTTTCTCTCTTTTCCATGTGTGCTTTGAATGAATTTTTTGCTTCCACACATGCATTGTAGTTTCAATGCGATTTGAAATATCTAGGGTGTGATGTTCATATGACAAATCTAGGAAATCTAGAAGACAATCTGGGGGGAAATGTTCTTTTGTTATGTAGCATTCTTATATTTTGTAGTTAACTTCTATAAAAAGTGACACATTTGAATCCAATACTAGTGAAGTAACACACTATGTTAATGCGGTATACTCTATATTGACTCCTATTCTAGTCAAATAAAATATAATTGAAGGTTGCTGCCAAATCCACTTACAAGAATTTCCTTGCAATTGCATTATGTTAATGTGTTACTCTATATTGACTCCTCTCCGAGTCAAACAAATATAATGAAAGATTGCGCCAAATCCACTTTAGAATAATTTCATTGTAAATGCCTCAAGTCCTATATGTTCATCATTTCAATTTCAATTTTCCATATATTTATCATGTTATTGATTAGTTCAATATTATAAATCCTCATCTGATGCTCTACATATCCAAATTCCATAGTTGGAATGTGTAGTCTCGATATGCCATTAAACTTTTAGAAGGGGGATATGTTGACTTTCAAAGAACTAAAGAGGATTCCAGACATGAGCTAAATTAAGTAATTGAGACAGTTAAGTAGATTATACACTGGGATCCCAAGAAACACATTGAAGCAAAAATATTGAAAATAAAATAATGCCAATGAAAATATCACCGTGATTAGAAGATTTATTCCCACCAATTTCCTTTGGTATATAAAATCCCAAGGAACATAATTTCTTAATGAACGAATTAGGTTAAAAAAATAGGGGTCTGATCCATCATCTGGGACTCTTTGCATACATAACCATTTGATGAAAATGACTGGTTAATGGATATCAATATCTCGATGTAAATTTCTTCACACATACCAGTTTAGGTAAGCTTCCAAACGATTTCCAACATAGAGGAAAAAAATTAATGATAATTGAGCTTTAATTTTTGGTTCAGTTATTTTTTGTGTCCTATTGTCTTCATCATGTGGCATTCATGAATTATATTCAGTTGTTTGTGTTTCAATGTCTTCGTCCTCTAGTAATACATGCATAATGCATGAATGAAAGCTTCTAAGTAATGACATTTTTATAGTTTCAATTCATTATGTGACAATTTCTCATATGATGATATTATCTATGATGATACTATGCTTATGTGCAAACTCACAATTTTATAACTCATTTTTTTTATTTTTATTTACTTTTTTTTTAATGTTGAGATGCTTTAATTTGAATTTAGTAAATTTATTAGTGTAAAATGAAAACATATTACTGAATGGTCTAAGGATGATGATTCAATTAATTCATGCTTATAAATGAAAACTACATATGTAAGATCAAACAATATATTACATGGTGCCCTACTTTTCATTACATGTACATTAAATGCTTATTTCTAAAAAAGTATTATTGAAAGAGTTTCTAGAACTTAGTTTTTTGGCATCTACAGTTGGGTTGATGGACCTATGTACAACCCCTTTAAACATTCAAAGGAATCAATATTGTATTTGAATTCTATCAACAATATTGAGGTGGCACTTTCAGATCATAAGTTAACCAATCCAACCTATACTAAAAAGGAAATATATGATCTCCTTTCATAATACCACTTGAAATAATAGAGTTGCAATTATGTCTTAAGGTTTCAAGTGATTAAATGAAATTATTAACGACATTAAGTGTATAAACTAAATTAAATAAATATGAATAAATATAGTTTTATTCACTCAATTTGAGAGAGACAATAAAGTGTTCTAATGAAAATTCTTATAATGTTTTGGTTACAAGAATGAAACTACTTGGAATTGAAATATAATATAAATGTAACATGAAGGAAATGGACTAAATAATTTATGAGAATGACTTAAAGAAATGTGAAACTTAATGTGAACATTTAAGTGTAAATCTAAATGCAAATATTTCAATGTAATTTCTCATTGACATTAATTTGTATAAGCATGTTTAAAAATAAGATTAAATATAAGCATTTCATTATAAATAGTAAACTTAAATGTAAATACTTCAATATAAACTATGTAAACCATCTATGTAATGTTTCATTATAACATTGTTATAGATTTTCGTTGGAAAACATAAGTAGTCTAAACCCAAATGTAAATCTAAATGCAATTTTTTTCAATGTAAATGTTGGCATTGAAAACCTAAATGCTTTAAAAATGTAAATGTTTACAATGAGAATGATTTATCAATACTTCAATAATAGTATCAATGTGCATGAGAATGTTTGAAGTTATCTAAATTGAAAATTAAAAGTCATTAAAGCTTAATAAATCTAAGGTATAAATGCAAAAATTGAATTTTAGGCTGAAATAATATAAAAGTGTACCTTATTATAGTTGCTAAGCTTATGTTGTAACAATAAAAAAATTCAAAATATAGAAGGTATGTCTAGTCTTGTTAAGTTGGATTTTTTGTGTTGATTTTTTTTCCTTATACTTTATAGAACTTTCTTTTGCTATAGTTTCAATGACACTGTAAATATTTTATTAATCATAATTAATGTAAATCCAAATTTGATTCTCATCATAATTTCAAGTAGGAATTTATACTATATAGTTCATTAATAGAATGATAGCATGGATCCATCTTAAGAGTGGATATTTTATTATATACAAAATTAAAATATTTTCTTTTAACATTTTTTCTATATATAGATATATATGAAGTTATATTTACATAAGTCAGTTAATCGAAATCTTCAAATAATTTATTTAAATAACATGTTATAATATTTTTGAAAAGTATAATGTTTAAACATATTGCTCACATATTTTTTTACTTCTAATTACTTTACATGAAATTATATTAGGTCATATGGACAACTAATTAAACATGCATAGCATATTCTTTTTTATTTTTTATTATAGATGACATTTTTTCTCTATTTAGAGAATATTTTATTTGTATTTTAAAAAGGACATGTGTCAACTTCAAGTTGAAGAAAAACATACTTGCACATAAGTTGAAGATGGTCATATTTACACATAGCCTTCGCACTAGTTGTAGAATGAGCCCTTGCTCAATAAAACATTTTATTTATGTATTTTTGCTACATGTATAAGTTAATTACTATATCTCATTAGGTGTATACCGCCATTTTTATTTCACAAGTGCTATCATTTTATGTCACAATTGAAATTGAACTAAGATTCAAATTCTTAATTTTTCTCCATGATTTGTGGATGTTAAATTTGATCATATTTCATTTCCCCAGAATACTCAATTAACTAAACTTTCAAAAATATTAATTAAAATTCATTTGTCATTATGACATCCATGTAGCACTAAGATTTATTAAAAAAAAAAAAAAAGTTATCCTAAACTTTTTTCTTATACTCTTTGTGGCTCATGCCATTCATCTCATTCATGCAAAATTACAATTTATTTTTATCTAAAATATTCTATTTAAAATTAGAAATAATACATTTTATTCCTCACTTCCTTAACTCTTATTTTTATTTTTAGTTATTTTTGAGATTTTCTTCGAGATATGATTTTTGTTTATTTTTTGGGTTTTTTATTTTTACATGCATAAATTAATTAAAATTAGATTATTATTTTATTTTATACAATTAAATATCATGCATAAAATAAAGGAAAATAAGACTTTCAACACAAATACTTATCTATGTTCAATAATAAAACTAATATTTTACCATATTTTCATTTCATATGAAGTAAATAATTTGATAATTATACTTTAAAAATTAGTCTCTTCAAAATTTAATATAAATATTTTTCATATTAAACTTTAAAGAACTTTCTTTAAAGATTGAATATGACTCTATATACTTTTTAAAATTATAACATTAAAAAAACATAAACAAATGTTATTGATAGATATCACATAAATTAGAGTTACAAAATAAACTCATCAGCCTCCTCCTGAGGGTCCTCGTGGAGGTCACTGGGTGTTCAAGGACCATCAGAAGACTAATCAGTATCGATCAATCATTCACTATAAAGCATCATTCATTTCTATTGTACCTCCCCACCCCCGAATTATTATCTGTATCCGTCTGGTGTACCGGATCATGGACATTTTATGGAGTGTGAAAGCAGGAATTCATGCATTTTCCCTTATAAACAAATCTGCAAGCCAGCCATCCAATTCCTTTGCCCTTATTAACAAATCTGCAGGCCAGGCGTTCAAGGTTGGACGTGGATGCAAAGATTGGTAATTTGGACCTTGGGTCTGTACTTGGTTAACTTATATTGATTGTAGATTCTTCATTTTGGTTTTAAATTTTTTCACATTTTGGTTTTAAATTTTGAGTGTCTTGTAAATGATTTCAATGGTGCATTATGTTTTTATAAAGATGTAATATATATTTTATAATTTAAAAAATATATTATAATTATATAAAAAATAATATATATAATTTTATTTTTATTTTAAATTTGGGTGTCTTGTTAGTAATTTTATTATATATTTAATGATACTAAAAAAGAAAGTGTATTTCACAATTTCAATCATTTCATATATAAGAATAGATGATATAAGATGACATAAATTAATATAATGTTTAAATTATGTGAAAGAAAATAGTCCCTCCTAAATAAAATTTATCATACTCTTTTTGCTAAATCAAAATATATAAGAATTTATAGCATTAATGAATTACTTTGTCCTGACCTTCACTTAAATCAGGTAAAGTCCATCTTTTTATCAAATACAGAGCGAAGCATAATTTCAGTGTCTTTTACTTGTGTTGTAATCAAAACCAAAATCCTATAATATAGAAAGTCCAAGTCGTTGATAGAAGGAAAAGTATTAGAAATTGTCAGTTATAAGTAACCCCACATGTTTTGAAATTTTTACACATCTATAAGAACTTATGAGTATTTGATTTCTTGGAGAACTTGTTGAAGTTAAACTAACCATGACAGAGCACCTGATGTCGCGAACTGGTTTATATCGTGTTTATAATAATATATCTATGCCTTGTTTTTTTCCATGGGTTATAATTATTATTTTAAATATCAATATGTTGAACCATTACACAAACCAAGATTTGGTTGACAGTTAGAACTGTAGGATGTAAGAGGGAAAAACTCCCAATCGTCTAAATATAAATCTGATAGTACAGAGAAGTGAATAGTAACAACTAAGAGAGTTATTCTCCAAGAAAAACGCCTATGGCACAATTATTACATTTATCACATAGCTTCCCTTTACATTTTGTATAATTTTTTTTTTCTACGTGGAATAGTGTTGTACACACTTTGACTTGTTCAGTGTCCTTTCCCCCACACAACTGGGGTATTCAATCACATGTTTTCATATTTAGTGGGCCCCAATCATTCATGACTCGCATTAACTTCCTCGTTAATAACCATCGCTTTCAACATGTGTTGTTAAAAATAAAAAACTAATCATAATTTTGTAAACCAATAAAATCTAAAATAATTAATTTTTTTCATCCTTTTATAATCGATTGTTTTTTTTTAAATTAAAAATTATGATAAAATAAATATGATTTGATCAATAATTTTTCCGTGTATTTTTAGTAAAGTTGCAAAAGCTTCAACCTTTTCTGGCAAAATGTAGAGAAAATTAATGGCAATCAAATCCACGCTGAAGAATTGAGGTGGATGGACTTGCATGTATGATTCAATGATAAATTTGATCACATTAGGAGACATTGTTTGTTTTGAATTTGAATGCGCATTTTTTCCGCCCAATGAAATCCCACCGAAAATGGAGATGTGGGAATTGGGAAATGTTTTACTCATTTAAACATGGAAAATTGAAGAATTGACAGATGATAGACTATATTGAATAGCTAAAGCATGAAAAACTATAGCTAATAATGCCCCTTCTGTCAAATGTACCCACAGAGGTCAGATTTGTATGTACCCTATTATGTTAATTCATCTACTCAGGGAAGCCGCTCGGGTGGCTTGGTGGCCATGTGGAATCCAGAACTTGTTTCTTTTCGGGCATACAGTTTCTTTGGCGGTATTATTCTATCTGGCCTGCTTAGAGGTCTTCCGGATACTTTCAACATTATTAATATATACGCCCCATATACAAACAGAATGGGCTTCTGGGGTAGAATGCGGGCGGGGGGATTGTTAGCTCTCCCAAATCTCATAATGATGGGTGATTTCAATTGTACTCTTAATGTTGATGAAAGCTGGGGCAAACATGCTCGAGTGGATTCCATGGCGGGGTTCCTAAATGACCTCTTTATATCTTATGGTTTGAAAGACATTAGACCATATCCTAATGCGTCGACGTGGACCAACAAAAGGGCTGGAGAAAATTACATAGGTAAAAGAATTGACAGGGTCATTGTAAACGAGGCGATTGTGGATCTTTTGGGGGATCCATGTCTAATGATATTGTCCGATGATATATCTGACCATATGCCAATATTATTGACGTGGCAAGGGACACGAGCTGTACTTGGCAGGCCTTTTAAATTCAATAAAATATGGTTAGAGGATCCGGCATACATAAATTTGGTCATTGCGATTTGGCGGGATTCTGATGTTTCACAGGTTTCTGGGGTTTGGGATTCTCTCCAGGTTCGTCTTCAGAATATTAAGGAAGCATCAAAGACATGGGAGCGTAAGAAAAAACAGCTGCTGAGGGCCGAATATAATGAGATACAGGTGCAAATGGAGTCGATTATCACATCATTTCTTACGGCTTACCCAGATGATAACACACTAGAAAGGCTTATGGACCTAGGTGTTAGAAGGAGAGAAATACTGAGAATAGAGGAAATTTCCTGGCAACTGAAGAGTCGTATCACGTGGATGGCTGAAGGGGATTTAAATACTAAATATTTTCACAGGTGTGCAAATGGGAGAAAAGACAGGAATGCCACATGGTCTATCAATAGAGCGGACGGCACAGTCGCTCATACGTCTAATGAGATTCAACAAGAAGCGCTGTCCCATTTCTCCAAATTCTATTCCATACAAAGTGGAATCTCAAATGACAATCAGGTCTGGTTATTGGATCATATTGGCCGGGTTTTTGATGCTGACGCAATTGCTGTTCTAGATGCTGTGGTTACAGGAAATGAGATATTAGCGGTCCTAAAATCATTTTCAAAGGACAAAAGTCCGGGGCCAGATGGCTGGCCCGCGGAGTTTTTCATTCACTTCTATGATCTTATGGGCGAGGAGATTACAAAGGTTGTGGAACATGTGCGCACACGGGGCTTTATGCCTCCCAGCCTTAACTCAACATTTATCGCGCTAATCCCCAAGAAGGATGCCCCCAGTTCTTTTGCCGATTTTAGGCCCATTGCATTGTGCAATGTTCTCTACAAAGTAACATCCAAGATCATTGCTGAAAGGCTCAAAGGTACTCTATCGGCCTTTATATCCAAAGAACAATATGGTTTTCTGAAGGGTCGCTCTATCCACGATGCCACAGCAATTGCACAAGAGGTTTTACATTCTATTCATACAGAAAGGAAGGAGGTTGTTATGATGAAGGTGGACCTCCATAAAGCTTATGATTCTGTGGATTGGTCATACATTAGGAAGGTATTGCTGAAGATTGGCCTTCCTATCCGGATCATCAGATGGTTGATGACTTGCATCTCTACTGTCCGTTATGCAGTTATAATTAATGGTATTCCTACATCCTTCTTTGCGGCAGAACGTGGTTTGCGGCAGGGCTGCGCTCTATCTCCACTTATTTTCATTCTTATTATGGATGGCTTCAGTCGTATGATGCACAGGGCAATACAAAATGGATACACAAAGGGTTTCTCCTTTTCAGATTCGGTATCATGTTCCCATTCCATATTCGTGGATGACTTGTTATTATTTGGATACCTGAATCGGAATTACTGGTTCTATACACACCTATTGCTTATTCGTTTCGAGTCTGCAACAGGTCTTGCTATCAACAAGAGAAAGTCTTTTATTATATATGAATATGGTGACATAAGGGAGATTGCCTTTATTGCTGAGTTTATGGGGGTTGCTCACAGGGTGGCTTCGACAGGCTTTACTTATTTGGGCTTCCTGATTAAACCATGTGCGTACAGGATACAGGACTGGATGTGGTTGGTCGACAAATTTCGCAGACGGATTTGCAGATGGGCACATAGATGGCTTTCCATGGGTGGAAGGCTCATCATGATACAGGCTGTGCTATCGCAGTTGATGGTTTATTGGGGGCACTTATATTATCTGCCGGATAGCATTATCAATATGATCAACAGCATCATTGCCAAATTTCTCTGGGGGGGATCGCAAGATATTCCTATGTAAACTGGTGCGCCTTTGTCAGTCTAAAGATCATGATGGTTGGGGCATTCTTAACACCAGGATATTTAATATTGCTCTGCTTATCAAATCTTTCTGGAGGGCCATACATGGTACAGGTATATGGTCGGACATCATTGGATGCAAATATATATTGGGTAATTTTCTTCTACAGATTCATGGTGGGCAATTTTTACAACCTCGAAATATATCGGCTATATGGAGAAGCTTCAAGAAAATTGCCCACCATGTGGCGGGGCGGCTTGCATGGTTGTTCCGAGATGGGAGGAACATTCCTTTCAACTTTACATCGTTAATCGGCATGCCTCCACATTCTGCGCCGTCTCCAAGATTGGTACATAGGCTTGCACATAGGGGTATTGTATACCTCGCACAGTCCATTCGCTCATGGTCGCACGGTGCACCTGAGTTCAAATCGGCATTACAAATGGGTCTATCTGGTATGGATGCAGATGAATGGGAGGTGTTTAAAAATGATATACGGGCTGCTGGTTTATTAATGGAAGTGGGGGGCGACATACTAATATGGAATGGGCCTACCAAGTTGGGCAATCCAATTGTTAAAGACTCTTACCAATGGCTGAATAGTGCTTCATATCAAGAGCAGATATCTTCTATTTACAGCTCTTTCTGGAAGAGAAAGATTCCTCCAAAGATTGTTCTTTTCGGGTGGCTTCTGTGGAAGAACAAGGTGTTAACGGGGGAAAACCTAACCAAGAGAGGTTTTCTTGGTCCTTATCGATGCCACTTTTGCTGTGCTGAGTCGGAGACCAGTGAACACTTGTTTTTTCGATGTCCAACAGTGGCATACCTTTGGAGACTCTTTGCGGCCCACCTCATGGATCCTCAATGGGTCCCTGTCGACTTTATATCTGCTGCTAAGGAATGGGATAGGAGGAAGGACAACTTTCGTTCTTTACCTTTCTTCCTTGTTTGGGAGGTTTGGCTAGGTAGGAATAGGTTGATATTTGATAATGTGCCATTTCAGGTCCACTGAACATACTCTGCTATTATGAACTGGATGAAGGCCCGACCAAACCCCACAAGGCGGATCGTCGACTATTCACACCGTATAAGGCCACATGAGATGTCTATTTCGGCAGTATATTTTGACGGAGCTTGCATGGAGGGTAATATGGGATGTGGGGCGTGGATTAAAATTTCTCAGAGGGAGCGAGTACAAATTTACTGGAATGGTGGTCAGGGCTCAAATAACATGGCGGAGATGATGGCCCTGTGGGGTGGTCTACGTTTTGCTATTTATTTAGAACTTCAGGATATCCATATATATGGAGATTCACAGGTGGTGATTGGCTGGATTACCAGTACCATGGAGGTGATGAGGCCAGAGATTATGGGCTGGGTGAACAGGGCACGTAGACTATGGGATGCCCTCAACAGACCACCTATTTCTCACATTTACAGGGAAAACAATACCCGTGCTGACGGGCTCTCAAAAAAGGGACTGCTGTCTGACTTTGGAGTCATGCATGTTCATCTATACAGAGATGGTCGTCATTATTGGCAAGATGAATTCTTGATTCCATAACAGGATACATAAATATTGCTACAGGTTATAATGATGGTTTTGCTTTTCAATTTTCAATTTTGAGGTGCCGGATGAATGGCAAATAGATTTCACATATCGGATGGGCCATAGGATGGCGATTACATATCTAATACACAGTTATAGATCTTCAATCGACTACAGGATCACAACAGAATATGATGACACAACAGAATGTTTAAGAGTGTCTCAATTCATGCTGCTGTCACATAGTTTTTGTCATGGAAGTGATCTATATTGGCGTCAACAGTATCAAATCAAATATCAAGCGAGCCGGTCTACAAGGAGCAAGCGAGCCTGCTTTATATATTTTTCATCTTTCCACAGGCATCATTGGATTCTACATACCATTTTTATCTGCTTTTTCTACAGCCACAGTACTTTCCATTCAATATGCATTCTATTACAGGGCTGTAGCGAAAACACCGGTTTCTCTGCTATGCTGTGGTCCACTTCTTTCTATCAAATTTCAATTCCACAGCATACATTTTGTCATAACATACATATAGGTTTTCTCCAAAAATGTTAATTGTGCTGAACCATGTTATTATATCTGCCAATGGGCCTGCACATATAGCTGGTTGTATAAGTATGGAGAACAATACTCCCTTATTTGTGGTGACCAACATGTCATTGGACCTTCTCTTCTGGGTTCTTATCTTTGGTCATATATGCATTTCTATCTCGCTGGACTCTTTACAGCTGGAGATTATTATGTACATGTACTGCTTATATCCTAATATAAACAGCGTTTTTTTCCTCTGAAAAAAAAAAAAAAGTGTCAGATCATATCAATCTTCGTTTTCTGCACGAAAGAGATCAGGCAAGTATGATCAGGCATCGACTTCTATCATTACCCAATAAGAGGATAACCCACTCAACCAATCACAATTGTAATAAATAAAATAAATTAATTCCGTTTACAATATCAAATGTGTTATACCCTGCGAGCCACAGGGATAATAAATTATATACATTGAAAAAGTGATCATGTTAATATGAAGTTGTGATAAATACATTGAAAAAGTGATCATGTTAATAAACTACCTCTAATCTCATGGTTAAATACTCTATTTACGATTTCTAAATTTCACGAGACTAAGTAGACACAGGCTATGGAAGAATAAATGCCTCAATGGTTAGGATGCTTCAATTCTACATAACGATATCAGTCAAATCACCTTCGCGGGGGAGTTAATGCTCTCGAAAGAGGACACGATTATGTTCCAGTGAAACACCACAACTGCTCTACATGAAAATTCATTCATGTAAATCGGTCCCCGAAAGCGATTTGAACCTGGAACATCGTGGCCTAGCCTGCACCTTTATGTCTTGATCACATTGTTCCTTGAAGCTTATTCTAGAAAAAGAGAGCATTCTTCCACGATTTCTTTTTCTTCACATTTTCCCATAGATTTAATGGATAGATGGTGAGAAGCTTATCTGTTCTTCACTTATCCGGTAACCAGTTAAGTGGTCACATCCCTCCGGCTCTGGGCAATCTTAATCGGCTGTCGTCCATCGACCTTAGTGGTAATCAATTAAGTGGTCACATCCCTCCGGCTCTGGGCAATCCTAATCGGCTGTCGTCTTGGCTACCTGGTTACAGGAATTGGTGAAATGTCATTTCCCTGGTAGCAACGTTTGAATGGTCTCCTCCACAATGGATGCAAGCAGCAGTTACAGAGAAGATTTATAGAGATGGAAACTCGGGAGCGGCAAAGCATGCCGTTGCGTGCAATGGTGTGAGTGATAGAAAACCACTCGACTATAAATGAGATGTGGGGTTTTGGCCAGAACGGATCCCATGCAACTTAACTTCAAGACTGAACTTGCTGCTTCCTATGTTGAGAATAGCTCGTTCTTGCAGGGATGTGGGTTTGTTATGTTGATCTCGTCAATTGTTCCTGTATGTGAGTCCTGAGGGTTATCTTTTTCTAAGATTCATTGGGTTTTCATATGATGAGTTTCTTGTTATGTTATTGTTTGCACGTTTTATCTGGGCTTTACCGGTGGTGATTGTGGTTGGAGTCTCCACCTTGTTGGACAGTATTGCATACACATTATTCTGATCAAACTATCATCCATATGACTAATGGAAATGTGATTGTCGGTTGATGTTGATCGGATAATTGATGCATAACTTTGAGGATTTCGGTTGTTATCATCCTTCCTCATCACTGGACTCATCACCCGAATCTATTGAACTGGGGTCCTCCCACGGGTGTTTCTTGTTTTTACTATGGCGGATATGGAAGGAATCCTTTATTATTACCCGGCCTTGTAAGAGTTTTGGATTTCGATTATGCAAGAGATGGTGGGCAATTCCTGGATGCTTTTGCTGTTGCTGCTGCCATATCTAATGGATTGGTGGTATGGATCCGGTTTTTGCGGTGTTAGATCCCCCACAATCTAATCCGGTGAGCTAATTCTAGCTAATTTCAAATTTTCTGGGGATCCATGATCATTATAGTGCGGCTTCTCCATCTCGAGGTTTATCTCTGGGTATCTATTGATATGTGTAGTGGTTGGCGAGCTGACATGATTACTGCTATGGGTGACATCCGAATTGTGACATGGATTTGATTACAGCTATGGAGATTTATGATGTATAAGGAGTACATTTTGGTCAAGGCTTTTCCTTTATAAGGAACACAGCGCTATTCAATATGACTCTACCCTGCTGATGGACAGGGATGGCCTCTATATATGGGTGTATGAGTTGGTGACATTATACTTTGTACCTTTGACCGCGATGGTTGATCAGTGCTTCTATTTATGGTTGATAGGTTTGGTGACTTTATGATCGATGCTCTTGAATGCGATGGATGGACACTGGTGACCGCTATTTATGGTTGATAGAGTTGGTATCATTACACTCTGAATCTCTTGATCTCGCTGGATTCTCCTCTCCATATTGGGATTGTATTTTCTCTTATTAATAGGGCCCTCTTATGGATTGTACTCTGGGTTTTTTAAACTGCAAGTGACGACACTGAGTTGATTGGTACATCCTATCTGTTGGGATTGTATTATCGGGGATTGCTCTTTAGTGGGCAGATTTTCATATCTTCTTTAGGATATATAATAGGATATCATAAGTTGAATTCTGATCATCCCAAATTTGGCCTGCTGACGCGGGAGACCTATCATAGGATCACTTTTCCTCTGATTTGGACTTTGTCCTGGCACCCTTTTTATTTATCGACTTCCCAGTGGCCTTTAGGTGTACATCTCCCGTTTTATGACCTGAACATGGATACATTGGCGCTCTTATCAATTGACCCTCATTCAATTTTGAATGATGATGCAGTGCCCATATCTAACTCAAACGCGGAGGCCGCTGGTCATTCATATACGCTGGATGTTGATGAACTGATCATCAGACAATTTATTGAAAACTATTTGGATGATAATGTAAAACCACTGGCCGGTGATAATAAGAGGGATCGTAGAAGACGTGGTAAGAATACAAAAAAAAAAATCTACAAACATAAGATGGAGATAAAGGAGGTATTTCTGGATTATGATGATTTATGTTGGAGGGTGGTGAGCCTGCAAAAGCGGGTGGTTATTGGGCGCTTGATGTACCCGGACAACTGTGACTTTGATACCACGGCTTGGATCAAACAATACTGGAATCCCATTATCGAGTACCTCCCTAAGGTTAGTAAGCTTATCAATGGTTGGTTCTATATTCACTTTATGGACCAAAATGATGTATATAAGATTACCAGTCGGACGTGGGTAAGAGGCCGCAGCTATATGCAACTGGTCCTGTGGTATCTGGGTTTTAACCCAGTGATGGAGGCGCCATGGAACAGGGTCATTTAGGTAAAATTACCAAGCCTTCCACTTGAATTCTGGACTCTTAAGGCCCTCAGGGCGATTGGGGATACTATTGGAAATACGAAGTATATAGATCCAAGCATTTTGGGTTCGGGGGACAAGAGAATTGCATGGCTGCTTGTGGAGGTCGACTATGTGGGGGGTTTGCCCGGCGACGTGGATATGTTATGGGGGAACAGAAGACACGGGCAATGCATCGATTTCTGGGGTATCCCATTCCGCTGCCTTATTTGTCATAAAACTAGACATCTTAAGGAACACTGTCCTCTCCGGCTACGCATGGAATGCCCGGGTAGGGCTATGACTGGTGCTGTGGATTATGGTCAGAATCAAATGGCGGTGGGCACACCGGGGGGCTTCACGTCAGGTATTCCTTCTAATCCTTCTACTGAGGATGTTGCTTTTGCATCTGCCGAAGAGAATCATGTTGGGAATGAGTATAATGTGGTTGATGCTGATACGATGATGAATCAAAATGGCCCTCCTATTGCCAACAATAGAGTCCTACCTCCCGAATCTAATATTTCTCCTACTAATGATCACTCTAGCCCTCCAAATCTTCATGATAGATACACGCCTACCCTGCCTATCACCTACACGGACGCCAAGTCATCGGGTCCTCCCCATCGAACCTCTGCCGAGACTCCTTATCAACTTGCATGTTCTCATAATAGTGATGAACCTCCGATCTACCAATCCACAATCCACCATGTGGGAGAATCATCAAAACACCCTATTTGTCTATCGAGTGGAATACCAATGTCTTCTACAAACTATACCGATATTTTTAACCCTGGTCTTTCACCTGAATCACCAAGGAACTCGGTTGATAGCGACATCTAGTCCTTAATGGGCAATCCCAATATTGATTTGGCCGCATTGACTGTTTTTGATAGACCACCTACAACTACGGTTTCAAGTGACACCCATACCCTGTCTGCTATTATCACTAATAGGAAAAAATCTAAGAATTCATCCAAATAGACCAGGGGCAAATATAAGTCCATATCAATGTTCTCAGACGAGGAGGAAAACTTCACTGATATCCCCATCTCGGCTTCTGACGGAAAGTGGGAGCATACCAAGGCACTTAGAGCAAGTTACCCTGCAGCGGATTCTCCATGACTCACATTCTATCGATGAACATAAGGGGTATGGGCGATGCCCCAAAATCACATTGCCTCCGGGAACTATTAGATGATAGCAGGTACAACATTTTTCTGGGACAAGAAACACTTTGTAGAAGGGAGAAAGCTATAAATACTTTTTTGGGTTATAAATCTGGATGGTGTGCGGTGGCCATCGACTCAAATGGTCACTCGGGTGGCCTGATTGCTATATGGAATCCTGTTATGGCAAAATTTAAAGCATACGGCTTTTTTTTGCGGGATTCTCTTATCTGGCCAACTGAGGGGTATGGATGGTCCACTCAACATTGCTAACATATATGCCCCATATATTAACAGACAAACCTTTTGGACCCGGATGAGAGATTCTAGTATATTGTTGCTACAAAATTTGATCCTGATGGGGGATTTAAATTTTACTATGCAATCAGATGAGATATGGGGGGATAATGCTCGTATGGACCCTCTCTCAAGCTTCCTGATAGATTTATTCATATCTCATCAAATGGTCGACATCAGGCCATGCCCACTGATCCCTACATGGACAAACAAGCGAATGGGGGCTCATTATATCGGTAAAAGATTAGACAGGGCAATTATAAAGGACAATCTGATTGATTGGTGGGGGACTCCTAGATCCGTGGTTATGGTATCCGACATATCGGACCACATGCCGATAACATTATCCTGGAATATAAATGAAAGGAAAAAGGGGCTTCCATACAAATTCAATAGGGTATGGCTTAATGATGCAGAATATAGTAACCTTGTAAAAAGTCTCCGGCAAGATGATGCGGGTATGGCGGATCTCGGTCGATGGGATCGATTTCATAATAAACTCCATAGACTAAATATTGCCACAAAAAAGTGGGAAATCAAAAAGAAAACAGCACTCAAGACAGAGCTCCACGACATCAATTGGCGGATGGAGATGATATTTTAGGACTTCATAAACACCGCTCCGGATGAGAATGCATATCATACACTCAAACCGCTGGGGATTCATAAAAGAGAAATACTATGCATTGAAGAGACTACATGGAAATTGAAGGGTAGAGTCTCTTGGATAATGGAGGGTGATCTCAACACTAAGTTTTTTCACAAATTTGCAAACAACAAGAGGAATAGGAATGTGATTTGGCGCATCAAATGGCCTGATGGTAGTTATGCCATTACAACGGCTGAGATTCAAAACGAAGCTTATTCCCACTTCTCTCAATTCTATCAAAAGGAAAATTCCATTAGTGTTGAAAATCAAAGCTGGTTACTGGATCATGTACCCAGAATGTTTAATGAGGACGCTATTACTGTACTTGACCTGAAAATATCAGGGAATGAAGTGCTCACGGTCCTAAAATCTTTTGCAAGTGATAAGTGTCCGGGGCCGGGCAGAAATTTTCAGTTTTTTCTTCCATTTAATTGGGGATGAACTTACGGAGATTGTGGAATTGATCCAGTCTAAAGGTAATATGCCTGCTAACCTGAATTCTACCTTTATTGCTTTGATACCAAAGGCTGCTGATCCACAATATTTCTCAGATTTTCGTCCGATTGCGCTCTGTAATCTTTTGTATAAGGTCACATCAAAGATCATATCCAATCGTATTAAGGCTACATTATCAGAACATATAAGTATGGAGCAATATGGATTTCTCTAGGGTCGCTCGATTCACGACGCCATAGCCATAGCACAGGAGGTGCTTCACTGTATGCATGCCGGAAAAAAGGAGGCACTGGTCATGAAGGTGGATCTTCATAAGGCCTATGAATCATTAGACTGGTCCTATATACGACTTGTTTTACTTAAGATTGGGCTGCTAATAAGAATCATCAGATGGATTATGTCCTGCATAACAACAGTCAGATATGCAGTATTGATAAATGGTTTGCCGACTCGGTTTTTTGAGGCAACTAGAGGTCTTTGTCAGGGATGTGCGCTGTCCCCGATCATATTCATTCTCATATTGGATGGTTTTAGTAAGGTGTTACATAGGGCTGAAAAAATGGGCTACATAAAGGGCTTTTCCTTTTCTGAAACTCTGTCCACGACACACTCACTATTTGTTGATGATATGTTGCTATTTGGTTATCTCATTAGGAATCACTGGTTTTATATTCATCTGATTCTAATGAGATTTGAATCTGCTACAGGACTAGGTGTCAACAAAGGCAAATCTTTCCTATTAAATGAGATGGGTGACTTGCAGGAGATCAATTTTATCGTTGATTTTATGGGGGTTCACATTCAGCTAGCGACGGATGGCCTCAAATATCTGGGATTCAACATAAAACCCTGTGGGTACAGGATTAGGGATTGGATGTGGATGATTGAGCACTTCAGAGCTCGTATTGGAAAATGGACATACAAGTATACACAGGCTGTCATTCTTGTTCAGGCTATTTTATCACAATTGATGGTATATTGGGGCCATCTATATTATCTGCCTCCCAAGATTGTGGCTTTGATCAATAGCACTATTGCTAGATTTCTGTGGGGAGGCACCAATATGGACAAGAAATTTCACCTATGCAAAATTGATATTTTATGCAGACCAAAAGAACAGGATGGGTGGGGCATTTTAAATACTCGAATTTTCAATATTGCCCTGCTTATTAAATCTTTCTGGCGTGCTATCAATGGGGATAGTATCTGGAGTGCTATTATCCGGTGCAAATACATTGGGGGCGACTTTCTTCATCAACTTATCTGTCACGAATTTGAGTGCCCATGGAACATATCAGTTATATGGGGTAGTTTTAAAAAAGTGCTGGGATATGTAATAAACCGACTGTCCTGGTTTTTCTGTGATGGTGGGAGAATCCCGTTGACTTTCAAATGCATTATGTCTGTGCCACAACATAACTGCCTTTCCCCCCACTTTTTTCATCAACTCTCACACAGGGGTTTTTTATATCTCTCACAGACTATACACTACTGGTCTTATGGCGCTCCTATTTTCAAGACTGCTAATCAATTGATGTTGGACGGGGATGACGCTGACAAATGGGAGCTCATTCGGGACTCTTTAAGAGGCGCGGGTCTTTGTCATTCTCAGTGGGGTGATCACATCATATGGAATGGACCCACTAAGAACAAATCCCTCATTGTAAAGGACATGTATAAGAACATCTTCACAGCTACACAGGGGCTTCAATCTAACAGTTCTTTCTTCCCATTCTGGAGGCGAAGGATCCCAACTAAGATTACCCTCTTTGGATGGCTAGTGTGGTGCGATAAGATTTTAACCTGGGACAATCTCAATAAGAGGGGCATACAAGGCCAAAATCGATGCACAATATGTACTATGGAAGGTGAAATCATTATCCACTTATTTTTATTATGCCCAGTGATTAAGAGGCTATTGAGTCTATTCTGTCCATACTTTATGGATCCGACATGGTCGGCTAATGATTTCATGCCAGCTATAAAGGAATGGGATAAGCTTACCGGTAAATTTAAATTTCTGCCTTTTTTCCTTGTCGGGGAGGTATGGAATGGTCAAAATTATCTGATCTTTGAAAATAGACCTTTTTAGATTCATAGTATTTTCTACAAGATCATGGAATGGATTGAGGTGAGGCCTATCTCTTGTAAACAGATTGTTGATGGATCATATAGGAGCAGACCACATGAGATAGCGATACCTGCCATATTCTTCGATGGAGCATCGATTGATGGGAATACAGGATGTGGTGTTTGGATTAAACTATCACAGAGGGACAGAATACACATCTACTGGAATGGTGGACCTGGATCCAACAACAAGGCTGAAATCATGGCTCTATGGGGTGGTCTCCATGCTGCCGCAGATCAAAAACTGCAGAATTTTAATCTATATGGTGACTCTATGCTGGTGATTGGTTGGATCGCAGGTAAATTTGATATGAGAAATCGAGGACTCATCGATTATGGAAGATTCTGAACTGTCCACCTATTAATCACATCTATAGAGAGAATAACACAAGGGCCGATGGACTCTCTAAAAAGGGTATTAATGCAGAGTTTGGGGCTATGTATGTTACCCGGTACAGGGATGAGATGCTGATATGGAATTCGACCATCCCAATCCCGTGACTACGGTACATAGGTTTTCCAGGAGTATCAGCGATTATAATATCCTTTCACCCCAATTTTGGTTATTAGTTTTTGCAGCACTATCAATATCGGCCATATATCACTCGTTTTAATAATAGTACTAAAATAATCTGGTTGATGAAGGCGGCTCTATTTATCAATGGATATGACTTTTTACATATATGTGCACAAAGCTTCTATCAATCTCTACATATCAGCAAGGACTACATCATATTACAAGTGGGCGAGTCAAAAGATGCTATCAACAGAACATGGTCAACAGTATTCCCGATCTAATCTGCAACAAGCAAGCCTTTATATCAATCGTGCCGGGTGTTTAAATTACTGTATAACATGGTTTTCAATCATTATTGAATATTTCTCTACAGCCTACAGTCTCTCAAAACGATCTGTCTATTACATAAGTGAGCCTGCAAAATATTTCAAGAGAGGCTATCCTAATATACAGGGGAATAATTAAATCCGATCTACTTTCAGACATCAGATATTCCCTTTGTTCCTACCTTCATCAAAAGAGCCTGGTCTTTATATTGCAAGCGAGCCTGTCCAATTATATTACAAGCGAACTTGTTCAGAACAATTTCATGGGAGATTGCAAAGCTATTAATATATAAACAAGCGAGCCTGACCAATATTACATCAAGTGAACATGTTCAATTAACAGTTAATGTGAAATTGCTTTGCACTTATATATTCCAGATGGGCTATACCACAAAGATGAGGCACAATTTCGGTTATCTAGTCCAGATCATCCTCACAGTTTTGATGCCCAACCATATCCAGTCTCACTGATGTTTTTATCAATTTGCTTTTCATATTTTGTATGCTGCTAGACTTAGTTTTTTTTGCTGTTCCCCATCCATTACAGTCTTCTCATATCCACAAGATAGGATGGTTTAAAATGTGATTGGGATGGATTATTCTCCCATTAATGAGGTGGCCTATTTCATTTGCTTATTCACTCTATGAACAAGCATCAAATCTATTGGCCATGCAATGTTGCTTTTCTCGTTGTAAGCACATCAGTTGAGAAGTTTATGTGACAATGTATTGTTTATATACTAATATAATCAACATTTTTTTCTTCTGAAAAAAAAAAGATTTATCATCATTCACAGGCATAGAACTCGAGATATTTCCAGCTTTGTTGACTGACAATCATGGATTTCCGGGTTTTGAGAGTCCACGATTCCTAGCTTCGACAGACACCTAAAATAATAATAATAATAATAAAATAAATAATAAAAAAATAAAATAAAAAATCATATTGATTGATCCATGTAAAATAAAAAAAAAACAATGAACATTATGAAAATTTCCTGAGAATAATACATTTCTGAACCAAAATCAAATCTTTGGGGAAAATGCAACACCGAAACTTGATACAAATCCAAGGGTATTTTAAGAGGAAGAATGGGATATTAATCTTTTACCACCACACACCTAATGGTAGCTTGCATAAAATCATACCCAGAAACTTGACAATGATCTTTTCGTGGGCTCATTTCATTTAAAAAATTTCGCATGCAGCTATTTAATTTGAAATCTTGAGCACGGAGATAACATTTGAAATATTGAGCACATAAGTAGAATTGAATGTGTATATGTGGACGTCTTGTGCACCACTTGCATTAAATGTGGGATTCAACACTGTGAAGCTGCTATAAAATATTTTGGAATTGTACAGTTTTGAAAAATCGGGACTATTATGGTGTTGTAGAATAATCAACTTATGTGGTTGTCAAGAAATCAATAGTCATATATGACTATCCATAATTTTTGATACGATCATAATAATATGTTTGTTTCTAATAACTCCCATTTTTGTTTCTTTTTTCCTATTGGAAATGGTTGCTTCCGTCTCCATCTCCACCTTTGTCGGTTCCTATGATGTTTTCATCAATCACAGAGAATAGGATGTTAAAAATACCTTCACTAGCAGTCTCTATCGTCAGTTTATTTCCCATGGACTGATAGTGTTTCTAGATTACCATGAATTAAGGGTGGGATAAAACTTCCTTCTAAATCAAACGGATTTATTGCATCCACCTTTGTCAATGTATCCATTTTTCTCTTGGATATGCAGAGTCCAAATGGTGTTTGGATGAACTACAACCCATGGTAGAGAGACAGTCTCTTATCGTTCTCATGTTTAAGCTTTGGCACACACATGCACATGAAGGAGTCTTTGATAGAGCCTTATATAACTATGAAATGAAGAAAAAACATGATGATCAATTGCATTATGATTCTGGTATTGTTGAGAGGAGGAGAAATGTATAAAATATCTTCGGGAAAGATCACATAGTTGTTTTAATGTCGACGTGTTTTAAACCACTTATTGTGGTTCACTATAAAGACAAAAATGGATAAATTGAACCAAATAACAAATAAATATATTAGGGATGCAATATATAAATTCTCTTTCAAGCACTGCAGATATTATTGGGTTCAATCTGAAGGCATTTAACAAGTGTGTTGCCGTTGCTACAACACCCTCCAAAATTTCACTATATTCAAATTTTGGAGCCTTCTTTCTAACACATGAAGTGTCACTCTTAGTCGTCAAATTTAATTTCATGTTTATACACGCGTTTCAAGAGTCCATGTATCTTTCGAAGTGTCTTCTCATCATCATGAGAAGCAACAATGCACTTTAGAGTCATGGTACACTTTTGGTCACAAAAACGACACTTTTGGTCACAACTGCACATATTGTCTGTTATATTTGGAGAATGTTTGTAAAATGGAATTTCAATGTATATTTATTAATCTTGGGTCTTGTTTAATTTTTGTTGATGAGTTGATATGTGTCGCTCTTGGGTTTTCTCCTAATTTAGTGTGTTTTTCAAGTTTTCATCTTTCTAGACATAGACAATTTTCTGACTTTGCAAGCCTGCCCTCTAGACTAGGATAACATATTGTGCACTCTCAAGGCTTATAGGAGGCCCCCTTGTTAGTTTTTATTGCGCCCTGCACCCAAAAATCCTTCCTTACATTGACAGTGTCATCACTTATCAAAGTATCTTATGTGCAAGTCACTGTGGGTCTGGGTCATCAATGTTAGTAACTTTTCATGTTATCATCACCTAATGATGTGGAAATTATGATGTAATTTTGGAAATATTGTAATGTAAATATGTGGAAGTCCAAGAGTCATATATGGACAAAAGAGCCACATGGAGAAGTAAAAAAGTCATGTATAAGTTCAAGTTTCATGTAGAAGTCCAAAAGCTATAGAAATACAAAGGTCACAATAGAATTCTAAGAGTCATGGGGAAGTTCAAGAGTCATGAGTATATGAAAGGTCATTCCTATTGTTATAAAAGAAACCTAATTACTCAAAGAATGGAATTTTCACTTTGGCTTCTACAACTAGGCATTAGAGAGGAAGATAATTCTTTTGGAGCGCGAGTAGTGGCATAACGCTCCACTATTGGAGCTAGCGGTGTTCATTGTATTCATGTATCTAGGGACTTTCGCTTAATATTTGAAGCTCATTGAGCCAACACATTTTCATGCATATATTGTTAATTTTTTAATACTATTATTTGGATGTTTGCGGTATATGTTCACATTCATATGTGCTAAATAAATTGAACTATTTCAGTGGCTTTGGTGCTCATCTTATTAAATATGTGTTGTATATGATTCAATGATCGTTGCATCTATGTAAACTATTTTTCTTGATGCCTAACGATTATTTCATATATATTCTCATGTGCCTTTATTAGATTAGTACTATTAATTTTCTCCTAAAGACTCACTTTTGTTTCCTTCCAGTGAAATAACCTTGATGCACCTAAAATTGAACATTTCACAAGGCATACTTACTTTTTCATTCAAAGGTTCATGCATATTGCTCTCTATTGCTAATGACTAAAGCCAAGGAAAATATTTAATTAAATGATAGCTGGGCCACAATTTTGTATGGGACTCCTATACCAAATGGTGTGAGGTCTAATTAGGACTTCATATCGGGGAGATCCCATGTATGTTGTTCGGACTCGACATTGTCAGCATTTTGGCACTAGAAGGAGGATAGCCACCTTTTTATGGTTGATAAATCACCACATCCAGACAATTCATCTTTTGTGAAATGTAGTAACATTCAAGTTCTACTCCAACTCATGCTATTGAGAGAGGAGAGACTTCTCATTTTAGTCTGGGACAAGCTTTTGAAGTCACTTAGAATCAACTCTGAACACTTCGGCCTATTACTCGTTAGTTTACAAGAGCTCTTGGTTTACTTCCGGTTGTTTCTATTTTTCCTCGTATGCCTATAAAGAAATACACAAATCATAGTAGTGTGTTAGTTTCTTCGTTGGATGATTTGGTTATTTCCACCCTTGAAGTGTTACTTGATTTTATGGAAATATCAAACCAGCAAGGGGAAAGTCCACCTATTGAGAAGAATTTGGATAATGAAGGGGATGCTTTTTCTTTCTTTGGAAAATAATAGCCTGATTATAATGATTATTTAAATGGTGAGGAATAAGCTTCTTAAGAATCATAAAGCAAGGACGAAGAAGAAGGAGAGAACATGGTTGATCAAGACTTGGATTTGATGGCCTAAGGTCCACTTTCTCTTTTGGATAATCTTCACCGTATGCATAAACACCAAAAATAGTTGCTTTAAATGTTTGATTTTGTAAGAAGACTAAATTTGAAGACCATATTGATGATCTCTACATGCATTTATGAATGGTTGAGGTACGTTTTAATGACGGTGCTTGTATACGTTTTAATGAAGGTGCTTGTACATACAGTTGGAGCTCCTTCCTTGCAGTCCAACTAGCGAAAATGAACTTTGTAACATAGATGTACATATTACTAATATAGGAATAATCCCAACAGTTATTGATATGTGGACCTTATACTTCGACGGTTCTAAGACTCAAGACGGTTATAGAGCTAGTTGTATTCATATTGACCCTCAAAATTAAAGGTACGTTTTTTCACGTCGCTTGGAGTTCAAGTGCACAAATAATATTGTTGAATATGAAGCACTCGTTTTGGATTTAAAGAAAGCCATGTACCTGAAGGTAGAGGTACTTAATTTAATTGGTGATTTAGAGATCGTTACTCGACAAGTACACAACACCATTCATTTTGTTTCATCTACTTCGGAAAACTACCAACAAGAGGTATGGTGACTTATTTCATCTTTCAAAGAATTTAATATTATTTATGTTCCTAAGATACATAATGTTGTTGCAGACATATTATCGAATACAACCACCAGAATTTCACCATTAAAAGATGTTCTTTTCTATTAAAATTATTTATAATCCATATGTGCCTGATAATCTAACTACCTTTCACATATTTAATGATGACCAACAGATACTACACTTCATGTCCAATGTTGATATTTTTAAAGACACAATTATTGAATAAGATGAGCATGAGAAGGCTTTGTAGGAGGAAATTCAATCATCTAAGGGAGATATTATGCCCAAAAGTGTAGTCACCTCTTGAGAAAATTTACGACCTGCAAAAATTATTTAGAGGTGAATACTAAGACTTAGAGCTTAACATTATTGCATGAACAAGTAAATTTAGGAACAAAAGAGGATTTGATGTATGTAAGCCTTAGCACGTGTTGTTCCCCTCAGGAAAAAAAATATTTTATTTTCCTCTTCAAACAGTATCAAGATGTATTTGCATGGAAGTATGATGATTTAAAAACATATGATACATGCCTCATCCAACATGTCATTCCTATTACGGAAGGGGAATTCATTCCAACAAATATTAAGAAAAGCTTATCCTACGCTTGAGACCCTGATTCAGAAGGAGTTAATAAAATTTTTGGATGCTTGAATTATTTTAAAAGTATTACATTCTACATGGGTTTCCAACCTCGTTCTAGTGAGAAATAAGTTTGGAAAGATACACCTATGTGTTGAATTTAAAAACCTCAACTAGGCTTTGGATAAGTAAAATTACCCCCTTCCATCGATGGAGAAGATACTCCAGATGGTATCTGGGTCGTAAATGTTCTTGCTGCTAGATGGTTTCTCTAGATACAATCAAGTGCTAGTAGTAAAACATATTGTCTAAAACCACATTCAAGACAAAGTGGGGAACTTTTACATTTAAGAACATGTCATTTGGACTTATCAATTTTGGAACTACCTTTCAAAGGGCCATGGGCATCGTATTTTAGGGATTGATTGGTCAAAGCTTATTCATCTACTTGTATGACATAACTGTGTTCTCAAAGAATATTTTAGATCATGTGTGTTATCTAAATCAGATTTTCGAGCGATGTCGTAAGTATGGGATTTCTTTGAATCCAAAAAAAAACATCTTTGGTGTATCAAGAGGTACTCTCTTAGGACACATCATCACTAAGATTTGAATCAAGGTTTATCCTGAAAGGGTTAAAGCAATGACTCAAATCCATTTTCCCATGAACAAGAAAGCAATGCAATCTTTCTTGGGAAATATTAACTCCCTATGCAAGTTCATCTTTGATTATGCCCAGTTTGTTAAACCATTACAAGGGATTATAAATAAATATGTTATATAAATATGGGATAAAATGGAAAAGGATGTTTTTTCTTGGATCAAATAATCCATCGTTGATGCACCAACGTTGTATAGTCCAGATTTTGGCAAAGATTTCTTGTTGTATACCTTCACTTCTTATTCATCTATCTTGCTTGTATTAACACAAAAGGATAATGAAAGAAATGAATGGCCTATATATTTTATGAATGTTGGTTTACAAGGGTTAGAATTAAATTATCCCATCATCAATAAGCAATAATATGCAGTTTACAAGGCGACTAAACATTTTAGGCCATACCTCTTGAAATCTCATATGATTATCTATGTGCCTCATCTAGCGGCTTGAACATTGTTTGTATAACAGGAATTGGGTGAAAGGAAGGTGAAATGGATGACGTGATTACAATAGTATGATATTGAATTCAAACTCATTCATACCATTAAAGGCCATGGTCTTTGCAGATCAGTAGTGGAAGTGATGGATTCACCAGAAGAAGATCTTTTAGTATGGGAATAGGAAATTGAAATGTATAATATTGAGAAATTTCCTCCAACAAGGGAAACCACGTCTTGTTATTCAGATATATGGAAATATTTAGAGCATTACAAATTGCCTTCTCATTTATCAAATAAACAAAAGAGGGTGACACGCCTCAAATATTTGTCATACCAACTGGTGCATAGTGTGCTTTTTAGAAAGCACCATAATAGTGTCTTGCTTAGATTCCTAGATTCGTCAAAATAAAAAAGGGTGACAAAGTATATGCATGAAGAAATAGTAGGTAGACACTTTGAAGGCCATACCACAACTCATAAGGTTATGAGGGATAATTATTATTGGCCCAAATTATTCAAGGATTCTCATGCTTATGCCCAAATGTGTCCAGTATGTCAAAAGTGTGTTGGTCGTGATCAAAAGTCAGTTGCCCCATTGTTACCTATAGCAGTTATCGGCGGGATATTTCCTCATTGAGAAAATAAATACTAATACATTCTAACCTTGACCGATTATTTCACTCGGTGGACAAAATTTTTTCCATTGAGGCAAGTTAATGGTCAGGAAGTCATCCAATTTCTCAGGCAGAACATCTAACCTGGTTCGACATTCCTACATCACTTTTCTTTTATAATGAAACTTGTTTTTCTTCCTTAAATATTTATGAGTTTTCATTAGAATGTGGTATTTTTTTAAATAATGTACCTGACTATTACTGCCAGGAAAATGGTTTGGCTGAGTCCACCAACGAGAACCTGATTCGTATTATCAAGAAATTTGTTTTCTCTAAGAAAAATAATTGGCACAATACTTTGACAAATGCACTATGTGTTACCTTGTCACTCCTAAACCTTATATGAAAACCTCTCCATACTTCCTTGTATATGTAAAATAGGTTATTCTTCCACCGAAAATATACCTACCCGCCTTGCATCTTTCGCAAGAATATCAATGCAAACCTTGTCTCCTTGTTTAGAGTAGGTGTTGTAGTTGCTAAAACCACCCTCCAATATTTTGTCTATGCTTTGATTTTGGAGCCCCCTCTTCTGTCGAAAAGAGCTTATATTTTACTATCATCAAGTATTCATGATTTGATCAAGCATTATTCTTTTCATTTGTGCTTGTGTTTTCCTATTTTCATACTTATCTAATCTTTTTGAGTCACAAGCTAACCTTCTGACTTGACCTTACAGCAGTTTCGGGCTTACCTCCAGAAACTGCGCAATCCATGAGGGCAAGCCAACCTTGATGATGGAAATTGTGCAACCCATAATGATAGCTCAACTTTAGCTTAAGAATTGTGCATTCCTGGATGGAAGCCCAATACTAAGATCATAAATTGTGCAAACCATTCCTTGAGCTCAAAAATTGCGCAATGCACTGAGCTAGGAAGTTTCCCAGTTCTATAGAATTATGCAATCCTTCCTAGAAGTGTGCATGGAAAGTTTCCTTAAAAAAAAAAAAAGTGAAAATAATCCCTATAAAATAGGGATTCATTATTAGTTTCCCAAAGGTAGCATAGTTTCTATTTTTAGAATTTTCCGCCATGTGTCACTTTTTCCTTGATTTTAGGCATGTGCGTTGTAAACCCTAATCCACTCAAATATATTTAATTGATGCCTCTAAAGCTCATTTTTAAATTCTATCTTTGATCTCTAACATTCCCAAGGAGATCAAGGATACTTCGTTGGAGTTTGCATCGCTTTACCAAGTGAGTTTTGTTGTTATCGTCTTTTGTCGCTTTTTCTGTCACTTTTTTTCGTTTCGCTTCTGTGAGTGTTGTTTTCCTTGATTATCTTAATGGTTGATGGAGTTTTATATTATATTAGCTTGTAGAAGTATTTCTTCAATTTTCCGTTCACCTTTCATAAGTGTCACATTAATTTTCTTTTTTTTTCACACCGGTGATAGTCGTTTCGGTGACTCTCCTCGCATGTTTGATTTTCCTTTCGTTTGTTAATTCTTTGCACTTTATTCACACTGATATACCCATACTTAGACAGATTTGAACTTTAACTTGCATTATCACTTAGATATTATTTCTTCCCACACCCTCACGGGGAAAATCTACACTTCACTTGGCCAGGCATTGCCTTGCCTAGCTGGGCATTACGCAAGTCCAATGCCCAAGCTGAAAGCTTGGCCTCTGAGACTGTGCATTGTGTAGTTCTTGGGATAAGTCCTACCACCTTTGCTACTGAGACTGCACAATGTGCAGTCTCTCCCTCTCACTTCCCAAGTTGAACTGCACATTGTGAAGTGTCAAGCCTCAATTTGCATCATTGGCTGCTGAGGTTGTGCAAAGTGGAGTTCCCTCAGCCAGTCTCCCTCCCTTGACCATGAAAATTGTGCAACCCCTCTCATGAATTAAATCTTTTTCTTCCTGATATTTCTTTGAACGTGGATTTGCAAAAGATAATTTATTCTTTCCATGAGTTTATTTTCCCTCTTGCAAGTGTCACGATTGTTGAGCACTTCTCTCCAACAGTTATTGTTACCATGGCACCCAAGAGAGCTGCTTCAAAAGACACCACAGAAAGTAGTACTGAGGCAGCAGTTGAGATTACACCAGTAAACTTGCTAATGTATTTAGATACAAATTGTTTGTGGAAAACGAATCATATGTTACATGGAAAAAAGTGAACGAAGCTTTTTCAGAAAATAGCTTCAAAGCATATCTAGAGGATCAGTAGGTATATGTCAATGTTCAACGATTGAGATTACACAGGGGTGCATGTAGATATCCAACCTTCCCATGTGAAGATATTATCAGTTGGATTGTTTCACATATTTATGTGAATACTATGACTTTGAGAAATGCTAGTGGATATAATCTTGCTAATTTTCTGGCAGCAAATTCTTGTCTTATGTACTATTTTCCTAAGCTAGTTGCACTCATGGATTCATACTTATATGCCACCAAAAAATATATGAGCACGAAGGACATTATTAAAGGTTTGGTGAAATAGCCATCAAAGTTTCAACATAAACCCACCAACACATACAAGACAAATTCTCTTAGGAGTGCCTATCAGCTCTTGGTTATCCTAACATGCAAAATCTATGGTCACTAGAGCACTGAGACCTTTCCTGAAGGGTGGGAAATATTATTGAACCAGGTTGTTAACGAGGGGAAGTCATTCAACTAGTCAGATTTTTTGGCTCAATAATTAAGTATCCATGTATAAAATTCTCGGAATCCTCCCAAGGGTGGACAAGAAAGATTCTACATGTCTACATATTTACTGGACACAATATGTGTGCACAATGCATTCCCTAGCATGGATTGGACTTGGACACCTCGAGACCATGTCATGTATATATACTACAAACTTCTCTCGGATTGCAGCCATCAAGGAGTAATGTAGAAACTAACTAACCACTTTCTCATTCTATTGTACAAGATTATCTTTGAGGAAGAACCAACTTGCATGTCACGTGGGGCAATGAAAACAGTAGCGAAGATAACAGATTGGTTTAACTTATCGGATGGCACCTTCCTTAAAGTGTTTGGTGGTCATAATTCATTGCATATTTTTCCAAAGTATGCCACCGATAAGCTTGTCATGCAAGAAGTTTCATATCATCTCTCCACATGATTGTCAACAGCACAGGAATAATAAAATACATTGGCCAAATCTTCTTATGCAAATTGGATTGAATGAGATCAAGAACCTGAAAGTCGAAGATGTTGGAAGAAAGGAGATAAAGAAGTTTGAATTTGGTACTCAGTACTTTAATACGTACGATCCCCATGGTATTTGCAAAGACCACTGTGCAAGAATCCACTTCTAGTGGCTTAGTGGGAAATTGCACTCGCTGGAGGAGGATCCTTGTAAGAATTGTTATAATGCCTCAAAATCTCGCAAACCAGATAGTTTTGCAGGAAATTCACAGGTGACACCGTATAAGGAAGATACTCTAGAAGTAGTGCCAGTAGAAGGGAGATAGCACGTACACGATAAGGGAAAGAGAAAGGTTGCTTATATTCCAAGGGGAGAATGAAGCCATGAGATGAAAGTGGAACCGAATATTACGAAAGTGGCTTTCTTAGAAGAGGCAAGAAGGAAATAAAGGATGCGGGGAGCATAACGGTGTAAGAGGAAAGAGAAGAGGAGATTGGAGGAAGATAAAAGAACAAGAAGAGAAGGAGAAGCAAGAAGAAGAAGATAGGCGATAACAACAACTCTCTCTTTTTTTAAATGAAATCTTTAGATAATAAAAATAAAAACTATCATATTCTCTATTCACACTTCAGTAGTTTATTTGATTCATTTTCACATTCATACAAAATTTATGACATAGGAAGCTACACTCATTAAATAATATATTCATAAATTTTCTAGTACATAAAAGCTACAGTAAGTAATACATTTACTCTAACAATTTATATGCACAAAAATTACATTCACTGAAGTTTTGACAAACACTTTGCAAGCATGCAATATATAAGCTACAACCATTGAGGCCTTTTGAAAAACATTTTGAAATCATGAAATCTATAGCCATTGAGGCCTTTTGACAAACACTTTGCAAGAATGCAAGCAATCTACAGTCATTGAGGCATTTTGTAAAACACTTGGAAGCCGTAATCTCTTAAGAAAATTTGACATGAATCTAAGATTCTCCCTCAACCTATTTAGCTCATAAATTTTATAAATTAATACTTCAAATCAAAAAATATTAAAACAGAGAATAAATCATCTTATTCTTGCACCCAAAACTTGACAATATGCGCACACAGTGGGTAGCAGCAATATACAAAATCACACAAATTTACGATCTAGGTTTGAAAAAGTGTTTTCTTGGAATCAAGTCGGGGGTTATAGGCCCAAATGTTATGGATACCCCCTGATGTTAAGCAAATTCACAACAGAAATTCTCAGGGATGTGATTTCTTAAAACAACAACAAAAACAAAAATTTGATCTAGGTGGATATTGCTTGCCACCCACATATTCCACTTGGGGCCCCACCATTGTCTCTTTCAGTTTTTCAGTTTCGGCACAACTTACTATTTTTAGCAGTTTTTCGGGTCCTGAACTTCCGAAGCCATTTTGAGGCCCTAAACGACTTTTTTTGGGAAATTGAGGAGCTACATGGGTCGTTGCTAACTCAAAATTTGTAGTCCTCAGATAGATCTTTCTAATGAGGTATGTTTCATGTCAAATGGAGATTGTATGCCAAAGTTACGTCCCCGGGAAGTTGGAACACGAATTTACCCAAACGGGGCCCATAGTTTTGGTGCTTCATCTCCTAGGGTCAGGGTTTTGGATGTTTAGGGTTTTCCATTGTTTCTAAATAATTAATAGGCCCTCGACCCTC
This sequence comes from Pinus albicaulis, assembly GCA_034641835.2. Taxonomy (NCBI): domain Eukaryota; kingdom Viridiplantae; phylum Streptophyta; class Pinopsida; order Pinales; family Pinaceae; genus Pinus; species Pinus albicaulis. Next base: position 478,003,531 of record CM076570.1, on the reverse strand, counting down.
ATTTTAAATCAGTTCAGAGGCCTGTAACTGCCACATCTCTTCTCAGAGATAGCTACCAGCGCCCTAGCTAGTTTATTTCCATTCTGTCTGTAAGCAAATTTCAGTTCTTTGATATTAATGAAATGAAGTGATTTTTCTGCTGCATCTTTGTATTTATGGTTATATGTTTATTCTGTTGCATTCCTGCATAAATCCGGATCAGTGGTTTCAGAGCGGTCTGCTTTTTCTCGATCCTTCTTTGCGTGTCCCCAACGAGGTCAGGGTATAAGGATTTAAGGCTCGATCTGGTGGAACCTTTGCAAGATCAGCCTCGCAAACCCCGACGGACACCCATGGGGGACGAAAAGAAATATGAGGGACTAGGAGATCCTATCAAAATATTGCTTGAGGAGGCCCTCGAAAAAAAAAGAAACGCGATGATGGATAAGTTTGCCCAGATCCTTCAACGGCTGCCCACCGGCGGCGCATCTGCATCCAGCAGCCACTCTGGAAGTGTGAATCCTTTTAAGGTACATGTACATTTTTACATTCCCATATTTGAGGGTCAAATAGATGTAGATGTCGTAGATAGATGGTTGAATCTATTAGAAGGATATTTCTCAATTCATGACTTTTCCGACCGAGAGAAGATTATTTTTGCACTCCTCAAAGCTACCCCCCATGTCAAGGATTGGTGGGAAACCTACTGTGAGAACAAGGTCCAGACAGAACCCTCTCTGTCCTCAGTCGTACTAACTTGGAATTCTTTCCGAGACTCCATCAAGGAACAATAATATCCCGTGGGGAGCTATGAGGACAAGTATATACAATGGACCACGCTGCGACAACAAAGGGATCAAGATGTGCATGAGCTGACGGATCTGTTCCATACCCTGCGCACAAAATTGGGTATCAAAGATTCAGAGAAACATCTGGTGCTAAAGTATCACAGTTTTTTGCACATATACATTCAGGAGGAAATGGAGTTCCTCGACATCTCCTCGCTTGGTACGACATACCAGTATGCTGCCAAGATTGAGCATAAATTCAAATAGAAGAAGCGAGACTTTGGATCTGCGAATCAAAAGCAAGGGAAAGGTGCTCCCAAACTGCAGAACAAAGGACAGATCCAAGGCATGGTGGCTCAAGACAACCTGTAGAGGCCAAAAGTAAAGAACAACACCACAAAGCCAAAGAAGGACACGGGAAAGTGGTGTGAGTTCCATAAGAGGTCCATTCACAACACAAGTGAGTGTCGGGCCAAGTAGTCGCTAGTGGCTGAGATGAGGGCTTCTGATTCAGATGCATGATCCGACTCTGAATCAGAACCTGACAAGGGGAATGAAAAAGGGAAACAGATTATTGATGCAGAGCCCAATGCCACTGTTTCCAATATGAAGATCTAGAAGGAGGAACCGGAAGATCTAGAGGAGGAGGAACGTCTCTTCCACTCCCAGATGTGGGTAAAGGGCTCCCTGGTACAGTTCATTGTCAACAATGGGAGCCAAAAGAACCTCATTTCAGCAGACATTGTGAAGCGGTTGGGCTTGCCGACCACAGCTCACCCACATCCATACACCATCAGGTGGCTTCACCAAGGATGAGCTCTCCACGTCAGCCAGCAGTGCCGCCTTCCCTATAGCATCAAGCCCTTCATGGATGAGGTATTATGTGACATTGATCCTATTGATGTTTATAATGTATTATTAGGACAACCATACTTGTGGAAGTGTCATTCTGTGTATGAGTCTCGGCCTCGCGTTGTTATTGTTACTTTGGGAAATAAGTTGTACAAGATACCAGAGGTACCACCTCCTGCCGCTATCTCTTTGGTTACTACAAAAAAATGCAGTAAGCTCATTTCCCAAACTAGGAAATTCATTTTCTTGATGATCTACCCCCAGGACAAGAAGAAGAATGTGGCCACAACCTCCAGACAAGGCTCCTCTGCATGACAACAACAAATGAACAAGGTTACGGAGGAGTACGAGGACATCTTCACCTCACCCACAGGGGTTCCTCTGCATTGTTAGGTCAAGCACTTGATTGATCTGACCAGAGGTGTGCTGCTACCCAATGGACTGATCTATCAGTGCTATGTTATGGAGAACAATGAAATCAAGAGACAGATTCAAGAGCTACTGCAGAAAGGTCAAATCCGACCAAGTTCATTGCCCTATGGGAGCTCGATCGTGTTGGTATAGAAGAAGGATGGGACGTGGAGACTCTGTATTGACTATCAGGCGCTGAACAAGATCACTGTCCAGAATAGGTACCCAATCCCACGGATTGATGATCTTCTGGACCAACTCAAAGAGGCAAAATATTTCATCAATATCGACTTGAAGTCTAGGTATCACTAGGTACCAATTGAACCCTCCGATGTGTGGAAGAATGCCTTCAAAGCCAAGTAAGGCATTTTCGAATGGTTTTTCATGCCTTTTGGGTTGATGAATGCTCCCACAACCTTCATGAGGTTGATGGATGACATCTTGCAACCATTCACCAACTCATTTGTAGTGGTGTACTTGGATGACATTTTGATCTTCAGCCAGACTTGGGAAGAGCGCCTCCACCACATCCGACAAGTCCTCCAAACACTGCGGCAACATAAGTTGTGTGCCAATTTGGAGAAGTGCACTTTTGGCATGACCCAGGTTCAGTATCTGGGATACATTATTGATGAAAGCGGGGTGCATGTGGATCCAACCAAGATCTAAGTCATTCGGTATTGGCCAGCCCCAACCACTATAATAGAGCTTCGCAGCTTTCTAGGTCTTGCTAATTTCTACTGTAGGTTCGTGTTGGGATTATCTCATATCACTTGGCCCTTGAGTCAAGTCACCAAGGGAGGAGCGAGAGAAAAATTCTTTTGGTCGGAATCTCAACAGAAGGCATTTATGGAATTGAAAAATTGCCTCTATTCTGCCCCAATGCTCACATTACCAGACTTGCAACAACCATTTGAGATCAAGACAAATGCCTTTGACTATGCTATTGGGGCGGTTCTTACTCAACGGGGACATCTAGTGGCATATCACAGTGAGAAATTGTTTGACACAGTTCGCAATTATCCCACTTATGACAAAGAAATGTATTCCATTGTGCAAGCTTGTCGACAATGGAAGCATTACATTTTGGGAAAGGAAACAATCATCCACACAGACCATCGGCCCTTGCAGTTCATACAGACACAAGGTAAGTTGCAGAATGATCTCCATCAGAAGTGGTCCACATATCTACAACAGTTTCATTTGAACATTAAGTACAAGAAGGGTAGCACCAATAATGTTGCAGACTGTCTCAAACGACCACCGATCATGGCGCTCACCACCGTTCTCAACTCTTGTGGGCACGAGACGTCTGATTGTCCGCTTCTCTACGAGAGCTACCAAGAATTTGGTCACACATACAAGGCACTCTTGGGGGGTACGCAAGTTCAAAATTTTCACCTCCAAGATGCACTTTTATGTCACCTGGGACACCTTTGTGTTCCTTCAAGTGAGTGCGCCAAGATAATATGGGAAGCACACTACAGTTGAATCACTGGGAATTTTTGGGTCGAGAAAACAATAGAAATACGACAGAAGTATTTCTATTGGCCGAACCTTCGAAAGGATGTCAAGAAGCACATCAGATCCTGCACTGCTTGTGCCATTCCCAAACCGACCATCAAGAAGCGAGGCCTATATACTCTGTACCCACGCCTAGTTAGCCTTGGGAATCCATCTCCATGGATTACATGTAGGGCCTGCCTTCGACTAAGCATGGAAATGACTATGTTTTCGTGGTCTTCGACAGATTCTCAAAGATGGCCATTATGGCGGCCTGCAAGAAGAATATCACAGTAGAAGCCACTGCTAAAATATTATTTAAACGAGTGTGGGTGAACTTTGGGATCCCACAGTCTATCATATCAGATCGAGACAGCAGGTTCCTCAGCACATTTTGGTCCAGCCTCTGGTCAATGCTGGACACCAAACTCACCAAGTCCACAACTTTCCATCCCCAAACAGATGGCCAGACAAAGGTCGTCAACAAAATGATTGTACACATTCTGCGCATGTACAATTCCAAGCATCCACGCACATGGGATGAGAGCCTTCCCTATGTAGAACACAGTTATAACCGGGCTCTCCACAACTCAATTAGCCATAGCCCCTTTCAGGTGGGCTTGGGATTCCAGCCGCTATGTCCCATTGACGTAGTTATGCCATTTGCGGCTGCTTAGGCCGATTCGGCTCATGTCCAGTCGGAAGTTGACAAAGAAAATAGCTTCATCGAGCGCATTCAACACATCCACTAAGTACAAGCAATGCCATGATCAACATCGGGTGCCACACAACTTCCAGGTGGGCGACAAAGTGTGGCTACATTTTCAGAAGGAGCGCCTCACTGGACCCCACCGAAAGCTTCACCTACTCCGATATAGGTCGTAAACCATCACCAAGGCTATAGGGAACAATGCCTTCGAGCTCAGTATTCCACCATTCCTTGGTCTGCACCCAGTATTCAATGTGGACTGCCTTCGTCCTTACTTCCCACCTCTACTGGACACCTCTGACATTGCAGAACAACTCACACCAACAGAGTTAAACCTAGACTGCATGGAACAGGCCACCACAGAGTGTATCATGGACATGCAAATCAAGAACAATCACCAACAGAAGATCCAATTGTATCGGGTTGTCAAATCTGGCCAACTCCTGCACCAAGGAAAGTTGTTCACCAGGGACCAAGTTCAGCAAAAGTTTCCTCATCTCATGGAGGAAATTAACGCAATGGGGACCATTGCTTTCTAAGGGGGGAGGAATGATCCAGGTGGATATTGGTGGTCACCCGCCTATTCCACTTGGGGCCCCACCATTGTCTCTTTCAGTTTTTTAGTTTCAGCACAACTTACTATTTTTAGCAGTTTTTCGGGTCCTGAACTTTCGGAGATGTTTTGAGGCCCTAAACAACGTTTTTTTGGGAAAACCGAGACCCATGTTGCTCACTCAAAATTTTTATTCCTCGGATAGATCTTTCTAACGAGGTATGGTTCGCGTCAAATGGAGATCGTATGCCAAAGTTACGTCCTTGGGAAGTTGGAACCCCAATTTACCCAAACGGGGCCCATAGTTTTGGCGCTTCATCTCCTAGGGTTAGGGTTTTGGATGTTTAGGATTTTCCATTGTTTCTAAATAATAAATAGGCCCTCAAGCCTCATTGTAACTCAGTTCAAAGGCTTGTAGCCGCCACTTCTCTTCTCAGAGATAGCTACTAGCGCCCTAGCTAGTTTATTTCCATTCTGTCTGTAAGCAAATTTCAATTCTTTGATATTAATGAAATGAAGTGATTTTTCCTCTGCATCTTTGTATTTATGGTTATATGTTTATTCTGTTGCATTCCAGCATAAATCCGGATCAAAATTCCTACTACCTCATTTATCAATTAAGTTAAACACTTAGTATGCAAACTTCAACTACAATTGTAAATGGAGAAAGAAAACCCAAATGTATGCTGATATGATATTTTCTTTAACTCATGAAAAATTTTTATGAAAAAAATTAATTATAAACTAAACTTAAAAACTTTAGCAAAACATTTCTGTTTTAATCCCTCCTACATGTACATGCTCAACTACAGCTGCCATTCATTATTGGTTAGCTTAGATTTAAATCTTTAAATATCTCATAAACATTCAGAAGTATTAGTTCCAATAAATTGAAAGCTTTATAATACTTTAAATTAATAATAGCTGAAATTTCAAGAATGTTTATGAACATACTTGGTTGTGTATTTATACAAATCCAAAAGCATGGGAATATGCTCTAGCTCCAATGAGAGTATGCATATCCTTACCAACTCATTGTGACCATCTAGTTTTCCACCCAACCATATCCAGGCAGAACTTCTCCCCCTCGAACCCCCGAGTTGTAAGAGCTCACAAACAATACCAAAATATAGCAGTAGAGAGATATCCAAGGAAATATTAGGAAGATAAGTTTCACTTCCTCCCAATAACACTCATGGTCAAATCCACCATGTAGAGCTACTTAGCAATTTAGTTTAGGAATTTCAAATTCATTTCGAAATAAATTGGCTACTCTCAAGTCTCTCCCTTTCATAATATTTTTCAAATCTCTCCAACTCTTGGTATCACAATGCACCTCCCGGAAGTGAGAATACATGAGACACATATATAGGAGGAGCAAAAAATTCTTCTTATAAAAGAGGAGTAATATGCATGCATTGTGTTTTTTCTCGGATTGAATCTCAAGCTGAAAAAGGAAATTCTGAGGTAACCACAAACCATGCTTATCCAAGTAGCTATCCCTACTAGGCAAGGATAGGGCTCTCTCTGTAAGGATCACAACCAAGATGGTTGGATAATGAAGATATTAGGATAGGCATAGTAGCTCAAGGTTTTTATTTTGATTGTATAGGGTTGTGCTAGATCAAAAGGAGAAAAACAGTTAGGACAAGTGAAATTAGGTCAAAATTTTCACGGCGTTCTATGGGGCAAGGTACACATAGTGATTTAGAACTTTAGGATTTCAATGGGTGGGATGATCAAGATAGGTGAGGAGCTTGAAAGAGCATGGTGCAATCATGGGATCTTTCTAAACTAAATAAATTTAACAGACTATGAATGTCTACCCAAAATAGAGCATCTGAGAATGGATTCTGCTTATCTAACTTGCATACATTCAATTAGAAGTTATGAAATGATGAATAAAATTAAAAATACATTTCAACACATGAAAAAAAAAGGATAAACTGAGCTAAACACCATACCATAGGGATCCCATAAAAATAGCTGCAAATCTGATTAATATTCCTGCTCAGAACTGATACAAAGTGTGTCTCTTCAAAGGCCAAATATCCAACTGAGTCCAACCCTTACTAATGAGAAAGAAGAATAAAATATAGACCTAAAAAAATCTCACCCTAGCATCAGGGAGTCAAATCCATGAGATGAGGATCATTATCCACCAAATTTTGAACAGCAATCTGAAGACTAGGAAGACCCAACAACTTGCCTCTAAAAGAGATGAAACTGATTCATTTTGACCTCTAGAGGACTCAAGATAATGAATATACATATAGTAAACTAATACTCATCATAATTACATCCATATTTATAAATTAAATCAGTGAAAATCCCAAATACTGAGATAAAACTCAAAAATTCCGTGAAAAACAAAGAAAACCCCAAACAAGGAAAATTTGTCCTATGTGCAGTGCCAAGGAGGAAAAACTAGGTCTTCTTGCAGGTCATTTTTGACTAACTTCACGGTGTCCAAATTGAGCTCATGATAGCTCATTAGAAAGCTTGTCCTGTCTAATTTCTATATCATCTTTTATTTTCTAATTTGGAGCTATTTTGACCTGTAAAAAGTGAAATCTCCCAAGACTTCCTCTATGCGCAGCGCCACCCTAAAAAGGAGGAAGAAACATGATTTTTTGGGTGTTTTTGGCCCTTTTTCCTCACCAATTTTGCTCCAAATGCTTAGAAAAAGTATAGGTGGCATGTCCTCATCATTATGAACCCAATTATGTCTTAATTTTGTCCATTGAATGCCCCAAACGAGTGTGCATCGCCAAGGCACTGCACATAGAGCAAAAATTTATGTGTTTTTCAAAATTTGCCCAAAAACTCAAAAATTTCCATTTTTTTTCAAAATTGTTCAAAATTTGTGGGATAGGCCCACAATCACATTTCAAGTTGAGCTAAGGAGGCATTAAAAAGTATCTTGAGTTTTTCACCTCCTTTCTTTCCCTTTCGGATCTCCTTAAGTTTATCCTTCATCTGTTTGACCTTGATATTACAAATTTTGTTCCGGGTCTGATATTGATGGGGCATGTGCCTCAGCATCTGATTATCTCTGTTGGCCTCAATTAACAGCTTCTCCAAGTGAATTTTTACTCTCTCAAGCCACACTTTTCTATTATCTTCAATATCCTTTGCCAACTACTAGTCAAAACTCAGACTTTGGGCTTTTTTCCTTTCTTTTTCCAATGCTCTTTTGAGGCCTCTTGTCTTTGTCCTTTTCCTGATGCTTTCAGCCTCCTTAGGATCTTCCATAGATTCTTGATTAATCATTTTTTGCCTCCTGTCCTGCAGCAACTTCATCTCTAAAAGAGTTTTCTTAGCTGTCAACTATTTGTTCTCTTGCTCTAGGGAAGAGATGATGAATTTTTCCCTCCTAAGATTGGTTTGCAACTCTCTGATCTGTGCCGCCTTTTCTTTGATGGTAATGCTTGATGTGGTAGTGTGATCAAACTCTTCAAGGTCTACTAGCTCAAAATCAGCATCTACCTCATGGGCATCTTCATGCTCTTGATATGTTTCTCCATGGCTGACCTCTATGATTTTCTCTTTTCCCTTCAATGCCTGGTATACCTAATTTGTTGATGAAGAAGGAAAAGCCCCTTCCACATCATGTGGAGCAAGCATTTTCCTGTGTGATGATGAAGAAGGCAAAGCCCCTTCCACACCATGTGCAACAAGCATTTTTCTATGTGTTGATGAAGATGGCAAAGCCCCTTCAAGACCATGTGGAGCAAGCATTTGCCTCTGTCCTGCAAACAATTTTCTAAGCCCTCTTTGATATGTCACACTGCATTATTTGAATTTCCTAGGTGATTTGACTTTATCTTTCCTTGTTTTTGCAGCTACAGGGCTATTAGATGTCTCTCTTCTCTCTTGTGGCATTGGTGGAGGAATTTGGGGATTTGTGAATATGTCATTGGAAATGAAGGTATCCCAAGAGATGTTGAGTAGATTGAGATGATGAAGCACAATGAGTTTGATGAGGGAGTGATGATATAGGTTGTACATTTGATGATGATGTTCTTTCTTTACCACCAAGTATGCCATCTTCTCAGTGTTCCAGAGAAAGAAATATGGGATGTTCAACATCCTCACCCTAGTGAAATGCATGCGCAGTCTGATATGATATGTGTACAATCTATAGAATCTTCCCTCACAAGTGAAGTATCTCATGATAATATTCATCATCAGTGCATACTTGCTGAGGAGGAAATTTAAGGGAAAAAAATGTATTCTTTCATTTTTGTACCTGGTCTTGAGGTAAGGCTCAAAATAATGATCACCCAGGTCTTGTGCTCTGTACCATTTCTCCCCTACATTTGGAATGCCTATAGTATCATCAATAATTGAAGTGGAAATGGCAAAAGTTACACCTGCGAGAGTTACCCTGTTATCATGGAGGTTCAATATGAGAAGCCTAGTCAACTTAGGGTGATGCTGAACTCTTTCCACCTTTTCACAAAACTCATAGCACCCAACATATCTGAAACATGACATAGCTAAAGGTGAAGCCTCTAGCTCTCTAAGGTTTGCTAGCTCTACTCTGATGATTCTACCTCCCTTGTGTGGCCTTCTTTGCTGCACAATCTCATCTTACTCAAACTCATCATCAGTATGTTCCTCATCTTTGTAATATTTGTCCTCTCTCTCCATGCTTGTTTCTTTGGCACTTTGTGAACCCTAGGGAAAAGGGAAGAAAGGGAGATTGAATAAGGGAGTGAAGGGAATGGGAGCTAGGAAGGAAATGATGAAATGAGGGCTTTAGGGGATAGAGATAGGGTCACAAAAATTAAGAGAGATAGGGAAAAGGGTTAAGAAACCTTGTGACATGATGGGAGTTGAAAATATGAAGGGAGATGAAAGTGAAAATTTATTTACACGTCAAAGGTAGGAGGGAAATCTAGGAAAAAATAGTGAAATTCCTAGAAATTGGGATTTTAATAAAAAAGAGTAAAGGGACTTATGGATGGGGATGTAAGGGTAATTTTAGAGTTTTTTAGAAGCATGGGGTGATGTGGTAGGGTCTAGGGACACTGAGTTTGGAACAAGGGGCTTTTGGGAAATTTGTGAGGGAAATGGGGATTTTGGGAGAGGAAAAGGAAAACTAGTGTTTCCTTGCAAATCTAGCCAACATGAAACTCACACACAAGCATAAAATCGATAAAGAGGGAGTTACAAGGGCTCACTTACTTGTTTTGGAGACGAAGAGGCAATCTTGAGGTGTTTGGAAAAGTTTGAGAGAGTTTCGGCCATGTGTGCAGCACCACACCTAGGTGCACAACGCCCTCTTTCTATGCGCAACACCATGTAATTTTGCATTGGCTAAACCACTCTATGCACAACACCTTCTCTCTATGCGCAGCGCTGGCTGATTTTTGCAGTTTTTCCCTTGTTCAAACCTCCTGCTTCAAAATCACGTTTTTCTCCTTGACACATGAACAAATGAAGATTTCTTTTGGAAAATGGGCTTTTATACTTTGAATGAATTTTGGGTTTTGATGATTGGGATCCACACTTATTTCTTCTCATTAACCTTGAGATTCAACAAGATGATGACCTTAGTGAAAAGAGTCGCCTTCACTAAGTGGGCCCGCAAGCTATTTTTGGCGCAAGTCTATTTTTAGACTATGCCTATTTTTAGACATGGTGATCATATTTCAAAAGTTGCAGGATGCTATTTGTGGATGGTTGGTCAAGTTGGAAAAATATATGAAATTATATTTTTAGAATATTGGGCGAAGTCTATTTATAGATCGTCGATCTAAAAATAGAAGTGTCGATTATTATTAGCTCTTAATAATAATCCAACAATAAACAAAAACTTATTCTCTTGGAGCACCTAATTTCAGTGCACAGATTTGGAAAATCAATGGGCTGAAGGAATTACACAATTCCTAGGGTTTACTAGTGGTTCATGCATGGAGGACTCAGTTAGAACTGAAGTGGCAAAGTTATGATAGAGTTGGAAGAGTAGTTCATGGAGTTGTATTTATTTTAACTTAGTTAGACTCAGTTGAGCTAGTTGTATCTAGTCTAACTAAATTATACACTAGTGAGAGTGGAGTGAATTAATTAGTTAATTAATTCAAAAATAATAACTCATTAATCAACTGAACAATACAACAGTTAACTAAAGTGCATGTCTTTTCCAGTGGAGAGATAGGTGAAAGGGTAAGATGGACTATCTGTTGTGACTATAGTGATGCATTGATTGCACCACACACACATTGGAGTTTCCAATGAGTATTGTGCAGTCAAGGCAAAGGTAATTCAAATTCATTCAGAGCTATTCTTCAGCAGGGATTGCGTAGTGGAGGCAGGCTAGCAAGAGGGTAGGGATCGGTGCATGGATTTGAAGATTTCTTCTATGTTAGTGTGTGACGATTGATTGTACTGAGAGCTTGATGTACTAAGCTTTGTATGAGATTGTTACATGATCTCTATGATACATAATATATGATAGTTGGGGTTTTCAGCTTCAAGCTTTCCCATTAAACAACTGTGTTATGTGCAATTGTTTTATTTATGCTTCACATGTGTTTGTAATTAATTTTCGCAAAAGATTAACAGTGAAATGATTCTATATTTTGTAAGAAGTTAAATATTGTGAGATCAAGGGAATCAGGATGTATGCATGCTTAGTGTATACTAATTTCTACATGGTATCAGAGAAATTTTAATTCTTGAAGATTGCAATTTGAAGCGGGTTGAGTTTTGTGCTGGTGGGCAATTCGAATTTGCTGCAGAAGTTTCTTGGTGTGACAGTTGAGTATACATTGAAATGTATTTCAATGGGTTGTGATTGGAGTATGTCCTTGAGGGAAACCTGAATTACATAGCCTGGAAGGATAGGATGGAGGTGGTGCTTGAAGATAATGGGTTGAAGGAGTTCATAGAGATTGATGTTCCGAAGCCTACTTCTAGTGATGCTGCATTACTTAACACATGGAAAAAGAAGGTAGAAAAGACAAGAAGAATTCTGTCGGAACGTGTGAAGGACCATATTGTGTCTAGCCTTCATGGTAAAGCCACTCCATTTTCAATGTGCAAGGCTTTGAAAGATTTGTTCCAAAGCAGCAGTGACCATAGGAAGTTGGCGCTGAAGGATAAGCTCAGAAAAATAAAAATGGAGAAGGGTGAAAGTATTCCTAAGTATCTCACGAAGTTTGTCCAGTGAAGGGATGAGATGGGAAGTATGGGGATTATAGTTGCGGATGATGACTTGGTGAGCTTGGCTCTCCTTGGGTTACCGAAGAGTTGGTGCAGTTATCAGGACTCTGTTAATGGACAGGAGATACTGCCGGGATGGGAGCGACTTTGGTTGGATCTTGTGCAGGAGGAGATAAGGTGGGGTACAAGGGATGGCTCTTCATCGAAGAATGAGGATGAAGATAATTTTGCTTTGGCTGCCAAAGAAAGGAAAGGGAAGGGGAATAATTTTCATTCAAAATCCGATGCTAAAGGCAAGAAGAAGGATTTGTCCAAGATGAAGTGTTTTCACTATCATGAACATGGGCATTTCGCCACTAACTGCCCACAGAAGAAGAAGAACAAGAAGGCTGCTGGAGCTAAAGCTGGAGAGGCCTTAGCCTCACAATTTGAACTTGATTTCTCTTTGATCGCATGCTTGGTTTCAAGCTGTATGAGATTAGTGTGGTATCTTGATAGTGGTGTGTCTTTCCATATGACGGGAGACAAGGAGTTTTTTAGTGACTTGGAGGAGAAGGACCTCCAGATGCATATAGAGATGGGTGACGATGGTTGGTACAGTGCGACTGGCATTGGGACCATTACCTTTGAGAGGGAGTTCAGTAATCCATTCTTGTTGAAGGATGTTATGCATGTTCCAGGTTTGAAGAAGAACTTGGTCTCGGTCACAATGTTGGAAGACAAAGGTTATGATGTTGTTTTAAGTGAGGGAAAAGCCTTCCTTAGACATAAAAAAAGGGGTCAAACCAAGAAGATAGGGGTTTGAATTAAGAATCTCTACAAGCTGGAGGTAGATGGTTGCGCTGCAATGGTGGGCAAAGCAGAAGAAGTGGTGAGCCGGGATGAGGGCGAATTATGGCACAGGATATTGGGCCATCTTCACCATGGTGCTTTGAATATTTTGCAGCAGATTTCTACTGGACTTCCTAAGGGTACTCTTGTGCAGTCATATCAGTGAAAGGGATGTACTATGGGTAAGTTTGTGAAGACCACCTTTCATGATAAGGAGAACAGTGCTTCAGTGATCCTGTAGAGAATTCACACAGATGTGTGTGGACCTTTCTCGGTTGATTCAACAGCAAAAAACAAGTATTATGTTATATTTGTTCATGAATATTCTCGTAGATGACGGATCTTCTTCATGCAAAAGAAGAGCGAAACATTCTCAAAGTTCTGTGAGTTCAAAGCATTGGTGGAGAAGGAGTCGGGGAAGCAAGTGAAAGCTCTACGGAGCGATAATGGTGGTGAATACATCTCGGGCGAATTCAAAGACTTCTGTAGCAAATAAGGAATTCAAAGAGAACTCATACCACCTCATAACCCACAGCAGAATGGGGTTGTGGAGAGGAAGAACAGAATGATCGTGGGTGCTGCATGAGCGATGCTGCATGACCAGGGCCTACCGATGCACTTGTGGGCGGAAGCATGCAACACTGTGGTTTATGTGCAAAACCGTTGTCCTCATAGAGTACTTGGCATGAGTACACCCGAAGAAGATTATAATAGTATAAAGCCTGGTATTTCTCATTTGAATTTTTTTGGCTCATCTGTTTACATTCACGTGACAAAGGATGCTAGGAAGAAGCTGGAGACGACTACATAAGTTGGGATATTTGTGGGGTACACAGAAACACCCCATAATTATCGTGTGTATTTTCCAGACAATCGGATGACTGTTGTGCAACGAGATATAAAATTCAATGAGTTGAAAGCCATGATGTTGTCGCTTGAGAGGGAGCTACACTTGCATGCAAAGGAGGAACTTCTTGTTCCCAAAGATGAGCCTCTAGATGTGGATCAGCCACAGGAGGAGATTCATGGAGTGGAGGAGTCCACTCATGTAGAACCAAACATCAGACAAGGTAGAAAGCGTACCACAGAAGCTGAGAGACTAAATCTTGATGCGGCACATAATGTAGGAGTCCCTACATCACAGTGTAGATAGAGATAGTCACCTGACCGATTTATTGGATACATGGCTCTTATGAGCAAGTGTACCATGACAGAGCCATCTTCTTTTGAAGAAGCAGTGCAGGAGCCCACATGGGTAGATGCCATGGTGGAGGAGTATGACTCCATTATCAGAAATAGTGCTTGGGAGATTGTTCCAAGGCTGGTGGGAAAATCAGTTGTAGGATCAAGATGGATCTACAAGGTAAAGCAGGCTGTTGATGGGAGCATCGAGAAGTATAAGGCAAGATTTTTTGCCCGGGGCTTCTCACAGATCGAGGGGATTGAATATGAAGAAAATTTTTCACTTGTCACACAGTATTCTTCCATACGAACCATCCTTTCTCTCTCAGCGTAGATGGGTTGGCACATTCATCAGATGAATGTGAATACTGCGTTCCTTAATGGGATCATTGAGGAAGAGGTGTACATTGAGCAGATTGAAGGATTTGAGCTCTTCAGCAGTGAGTCACATGTGTGCAGGCTCAAAAGAGCATTGTATGGGCTGAAGCAAGCACCTCGTGCTTGGTACACTCGGATTGATAGATATTTCACTGGACTTGGCTTCACCAAGGGTGAGGCGGATGCAAACCTATACCAAATTGTGGTGGAGGGTAAGCTTTTAATCATTGTTGTCAATGTTGATTATTTAATACTAATGGTTGGTGAGCAGTTGATACACTCATGCAAGGCAGATCTTGCAAAGGAGTTTGAGATGAAGGATTTGGGCCTCCTTCATTATTTCCTTGGATTGGAAATATCGCAGCGGGAAGGTGAACTATTTGTGTCTCAAGGCAAGTATGCCTGGGAAATACTGGAGAAGTTTCACATGCAAGGCTGCAAGCCTATCGACATTCCTCTTCCATGAAATTGGAGGAAAGAGGATGCTACATTGGCAGAGGTAGTGGATGCCACTGTTTATAGACAGTTGGTGGGTTCGCTCATGTATTTAGTCAATACAAGACTGAACATATTCTATGCGGTGAACCAGCTTTCACAAGCGATGGTTAAGCCTACCAAGCTCTTTTGGAAGGCAGGCAAGCATGTGCTGAGATATCTCAGGGGAACATCTGAGTATGGTTTATGGTACAGACAGGCGGATGAGGTGAATTTGCATGGCTTCACTGATGCACATTGGGTAGGCAGCCCAACAGACAAAAAGAGCACATCAGGAGGGATTTTCAGTATCAGATCTATGACATTTTCTTGGTACAATAGGAAAAAAAGATCTATGGCACTCAGTTCAGCGGAAGAAAAATACATGGGAGAAAGTCAAGCTGCATGTGAAGCTATCTGGATGAGGAAGATCCTGATTGGTTTGTTCGGTTCACATTTAGATCCCATAGTGATACATTGTGATAATCAGATTTGCATTAAAATCTCAGTTAATCCTATGTTTCATGATAGATCTAAACATATTGATATCTGGTATCATCATATCAGAGATTATGTGCAGCGGAAGATCATGTTGCTTCAGTACATTCCTATGGAGGATCAGGATGCAGATATTCTGACAAAGGCGCTCACCAGAAGAAAATTCGAATACCATAGAGGAAGGATCGGGGTGAAAGATAACCCCTATCTTGTTGAGAGGGAGTGTTGAGATTCAACAAGATGATCAGCTTAGTGAAAAGAGTCGCCTTCACTAAGTGGGCCCGTAGGCTATTTTTTGCGCAAGTCTATTTTTAGACTATGTCTATTTCTAGACATGGTGATCATATTTCAGAAGTTGTAGGATGCTATTTGTGGATGGTTGGTCAAGTTGGAAAAATAGATGAAATTATATTTTTAGAATATTGGGCGAAGTCTATTTATAGAACTTCGATCTAAAAATAGAAGTGTCGATTATTATTAGCTCTTAATAATAATCTGAAAATAAACAACAACTTATTCTCTTGGAGCACTTAATTTCAGTGCACAGATTTGGAAAATCAGTGGGCTGAAGGAATTACGCAATTCCTAGGGTTTAATGGTGGTTCATGCATGGAGGAATCAGTTAGAACTGAAGTGACAAAGTTATGACATAGTTGGAAGAGTAGTTCATGGAGTTGTATTTAGTTTAACTCAGTTAGACTTAGTTGAGCTAGTTGTATCTAGTCTAACTGAATGATACACTAGTGAGAGTGGAGTGAATTAATTAGTTAATTAATTCACAAATAATAACTCATTAATCGAATGAACAATATAGCAGTTAACTACAGTGCATGCCAGTTCCGGTGGAGACCCAGTGGAGAGATAGGTGAAAGGGAAAGATGGACTATCTGTTGTGACTATAGTGATGCATTGACTGCACCACACACACATTGGAGTTTCCAATGAGGATTGCGTAGTCAAAGAAAGGGTAATTCGAATTCATTGAGAGCTATTCTTTAGCAGGGATTGCGCAGTGGAGGTAGGCTAGCAAGAGGGCAGGGGTCGGTGCATGGATTTGCAGATTTCTTCTATGTTAGTGTGTGACGATTGATTGTACTGAGATCTTGATGTACTAAGCTTTGTATGAGATTGTTACATGATATCCATGATACATAATATATGATAGTTTGGGTTTTCAGCTTCAGGCTTTCCCGTTAAACAACTGTGTTATGTGCGATTGTTTTATTTATGCTTCACATGTGTTTGTAATTAATTTTCCACAAAATATTAACAGTGGAATGATTTTGTATTTTGCAAAAATTTAAATATTGTGAGATCAGGGGAATATGGATGTATGCATGCTTAGTGTATACTAATTTCTATATGGTATCAGAGCAATGTTAATTCTTGAATATTGCAATTTGAAGCGGGTTGAGTTTTGTGCTGGTGGGCAATTTGAATTTACAGCAGAAGTTTCTTGGTGCGATAGTTGAGTATACATTGAAATGTATTTCAATGGGTTTCGATTGGAGTATGCCCTTGAGGGAAGCTCGAATTACATAGCTCGGAAGGATAGGATGGAGGTGTGTGCTTGAAGATAATGGGTTGAAGGAGTTCATAGAGATTGATGTTCCGAAGCCTACTTCTAGTGATGTTGCATTACTTGACGCATGGAAAAAGAAGGTAGCAAAGACAAGAAGAATTTTGTTGGAAGGTGTGAAGGACCATATTATGTCTAGCCTTCATGGTAAAGCCACTCCATTTGCAATGTGGAAGGATTTGATAGATTTGTTCCAAAACAACAGCGACCATAGGAAGTTGGCGTCGAAGGATAAGCTCAAAAAAATAAAAATGGAGAAGGGCGAAAGTATTCCTAAGTATCTCACGAAGGTTGTCCAGTGCAGGAATGAGCTGGGAAGTGTGGGGATTACAGCTGCGGATGATGAATTGGTGAGCTTGGCTCTCCTTGGGTTACCGAAGGGTTGGCACCATTATCAGGACTCTTTCAATGGACAGGAGAAACTGCCTGGATGGGAGCAACTTTGGTCAGATCTTGTGTAGGAGGAGATAAGGCGGGGTACCAGGGATGGCTCTTCATCAAAGAATGAATATGAAGAGAATTTCACTTTGGCTGCCTAAGCAAGGCAAGGGAAGGGGAAGAAATTTCCTTGAAAATCTGATGCTAAAGGCAAGAAGCAAGATTTGTCCATGACGAAGTGTTTTCATTGTCACGAACATGGGCATTTCGCCACTAACTTCCCACAGAAGAAGAATAAAAAGAAGGCTGTTGGGGCTGCAACTGGACAGGCCTTAGCCTCACAATTTGAACTTGATTTCTCTTTAATTGCATGCCTAGTTTCAAGCTGTATGGGATCAGTGTGGTATCTTGATAGTGGTGCGTCTATCCATATGACGGGAGACAAAGAGTTTTTTAGTGACTTGGAGGAGAAGGACCTCCAGATGCATATAGAGATGGGCGACGATGGTCGGTATAGTGTGACTGACATTGGGACCATTACCTTTGAGAGGGAGTTCGGTAATCCATTCTTGTTGAAGGATGTTATGCATGTTCTAGGTCTGAAGAAGAACTTGGTCTCGGTCACAATGTTGGAAGACAAAGGTTATGATGTTGTTTTCAGTGAGGGAAAAGCCTTCCTTCGACATTAAAAAATGGGTTAAACCAAGAAGATAGGGGTTCAAATTAAGAATCTCTACAAGCTGGAGGTAGATGGCTGCGTTGCAATGGTGGGCAAAGCAGAAGAAGTGGTGAGCCGGGATGAGGCCGAATTATGGCACAAGAGATTGGGCCATCTTCACCATGGTGCTTTGAAGATTTTGTAGCATATTTCTACTAGACTTCCCAAGGGTACTCTTGTGCAGTCAGATAAATGCAAGGGATGTACTATGGGTAAGTTTGTGAAGACCGCCTTTCATGAGAAGGAGAACCGTGCTTCGGTGATCCTGGAGAGAATTCACACAGACGTGTGTGGACCTTTCTCGGTTGCTTCAACAAAAAAACACAGGTATTATGTTATATTTTTTGATTACTATTCTCGTAGATGATGGATCTTCTTCATGCAGAAGAAGAGGGAAACGTTCTAAAATTTCTATGAGTTCAAAGCATTGGTGGAGAAGGAGTCGGGGAAGCAAGTGAAAGCTCTACGGAGTGATAATGGTGGTGAATACATCTCGGGTGAATTCAAAGACCTCTGTAGCAAAGAAGGAATTCAAAGAGAAATCATAGCGCTTCATAACCCACAGTAGAATGGGGTTGCAGAGAGGAAGAACAGAACGATCGTGGGTGCTGCACAAGCGATGCTGCATGAGTAGGGCCTACTGATGCACTTGTGGGCAGAAGCATGCAACACTGCGGTTTATGTGCAAAACCATTGTCCCGATAGAGTACTTGGCCCGAGTACACCTGAAGAAGATTTTACTGGTAAGGAGCCTGATATTTCTCATTTGAAGATTTTGGGCTCATATGTTTACATTCATGTGACAAAGGATGCCAGGAAGAAGCTGGAGTCGACTACAGAAGTTGGGATATTTGTAGGGTACACAGAAACACCCCATAATTATCGTGTGTATTTTCCAGACAATCGAATGACTATTGTACGACGAGATATAAAATTCAATGAGGTGAAAGCCATGAAGTTTTCGCTTGAGAGGGAGCTACACTTGCATGCAGAGGAGGAACTTCTTGTTCCCAAATATGAGCCTCTAGATGTGGATCAACCATAGGAGGATATTCATGTTGTGGAGGAGTCCACTCATGTAGAAAAACATCAGACAAGATAGAAAGTGTACCATAGAAGCTGAGAGACTGAAGCTTGATGCGGCACAAAATGTCGGAGTCCCTACATCACAGCGCAGACAAAGACAATCACCTGACCGATTTACTGGATACATGGATCTTATGAGAAAGTGTATCGTGACAAAGCCATCTTATTTTAAAGAAGCAATGTACGAGCCCACATGGGTAGATGCCATGGTGGAGGAGTATGACTCCATTGTTAGAAACAATGCTTGGGAGATTGTTCCAAGGCCTGTGGGAAAATTATTGTAGGATCAAGATGGATCTACAAGGTAAAGAAAGCTACTGATCGGAGTGTCAAGAAGTATAAGGCAAGATTTGTGCTCAGGGCTTCTCACAAATTGAGGGGATTGACTATGAAGAAACCTTTGCACCTGTTGCACAGTATTCTTCCATACAGACCATCCTTTCTCTCTCAGCGCAGATGGGTTGGCAGATTCATCAGATGGATGTGAAGACTGCGTTCCTTAATGGGATCATTGAGGAAGAGGTATACATTACACAACTCGAAGGATTTTAGATCTTCAGCAGTGAGTCACATGTGTGCAGGCTCGAAAGAGCACTGTATGGGCTGAAGAAAGCACCTCATGCTTGGTACACTCGGATCGATAGCTATTTCACTGGACTTGGCTTCGCCAAGGGTGAGGCAGATGCAAAACTGTACCAAATTGTGGTGGAGGGTAAGCTTTTAATCATTTTTCTTTATGTTGATGATTTAATACTAACAAGTGATGAGAAGTTCATACACTCATGCAAGGAAAATATTGCAAAGGAGTTTGAGATGAAGGATTTGGGCCTCCTCCATTATTTTCTTGGATTGGAAATATGGCAGCGGGAAGGTGAACTGTTTGTGTCTCAAGGCAAGTATGCTCGGGAGATACTGGAGAAGTTTCACATGCAAGGCTGCAAGCCTATCGACATTCCTCTTCCAGGAAATTGGAGGAAAGAGGATGTTACATCGACAAAGGTAGTGGATGCCATTGTTTATCGACAGCTGGTGGGTTCGCTCATGTATTTAGTTAATACAAGACTGGACATATGCTATGCGGTGAACCAGCTTTCAAAAGTGATGGTTAAGCCTACCAAGCTCTCTTGGAATGCAGACAAGCATGTTTTGAGATATCTCAAGGGCACATCTGAGTATGGTTTATGGTACAGGCAGATTGGCTGAAAGGGTTGTGGCTTGCTGGATGTAGACTGTTGTGCAACTCAACGTACGTAAAAGAGCACATCAGAGGGATTTTCACATCGGCATTAGGGAAGGCGGCACAATGGTGGTGCCCCAAAGATCCTGGCACCTGCTCAACAGGCTGCAACACATGGCAACAAGTCAACTGTGACAGTGAGGCTGCCTCTGGATGAGGAAGATCCCAAGTTGGTTTGTTTGTCTGTTAATTAGATCCACAAATGATACAGCCATGATAATTTATAAACCGAGTTGCATTAAACTCGGCTAATCCAGTTCGGCTAATCCTATGTTTCATGATAGAGATAAACACATTGATATCCAGTATCATCATATCAGGTATTGTGTGCAAAAGAAGATCATGTTACTTTCATACATTCCTACGGAGGATCAGGATGCTGATATCTTGACGAAGGCACTCACCAGGAGAAAATTCGAATACCACAGAGGCAGGATCGGGGTGGCAGCTAATCCCTATCTTGTTGAGAGGGAGTGTTGAGATTGCAACAATATGATGAGCTTAGAGAAAAGAGCCGCCTTCACTAAGTGGGCCTGCAGGCTATTTTTGGCGCAAAGTCTATTTTTAGACTATGTCTATTTTTAGACATATGGATCATGTTCTATGAGTTGTAGGATGCTATTTGTGGATGGTTGGTAAAGTTGGAAAAATAGATGAAATTCTATATTTAGAATTTTGGGCGAAGTCTATTTATAGATCGTCGATCTAAAAATAGAAGTGTCGATTATTATTAGCTCTTAATAATAATCCGACAATAAACAAATTATTCTCTTGGAGCACTTAATTTCAGTGCGTATATTTGTAAAATCAGTGGGCTGATTGAATTACGTAATTCCTAGGGTTTACTGGTGGTTCATGCATGGAGGATTCAGTTAGAAATGAAGTGGCAAAGTTATGACAGAGTTGGAAGAGTAGTCCATGGAGTTGTATTCAGTTTAACTCAGTTAGACTCAGTTGAGCTAGTTGTATCTAGTCTAACTAAATGATACACTAGTGAGAGTGGAGTGAATTAATTAGTTAATTAATTCACAAATAATAACTCATTAATCAACTGAAAAATACAATAGTTAACTAAAGTGCATGTCAGTTCCAGTGGAGACCCAGTGTAGAGATAGGTGAAAGGACAAGATGGACTATCTGTTATGACTATAGTGATGCATTGATTGCATCACACACACATTGGTTTTTCAGTGGGATTGCATACCAAGGTAAAGGGAATTGGAATTCATTCGTAGCTATTCATTAGGTAGGGATTGTGCAGTGAAGGTAAAGTACAGGAGGGCGGTGGATCGATGCATGGATTTGATTTATTTGTGGCGTTAGTGTGTGACGATTGATTGCACCGGGAGTTTGAAGGTATCAAGCTTTGTATGAGATTGTTATATGATCTCCATGATACATAATTTATGATAGTTGGGGTTTTCAGCTTCAGGCTTTCCCGTTAAACAATTGTGTTATGTGCGATTGTTTTTATTTATGCTTCACATGTGTTTGTAATTAATTTTCCACAACAGATTAATAGTGGAATGATTCTGTATTTTGCAAGAAGTTAAATATTGTGAGATAAGGGGAATCTGGATGTATGCATGCTTAGTGTATACTAATTTTCACATGGTATCGCATGTTGTCAACTTCTTGAATATTGCAATTTGAAGCGGGTTGAGTTTTGTAATGGTGGGCAATTCGAATTTGTCAAGTTTCTTGGTGCGACAGTCGAGTATACGTTGAAATGTCTTTCAATGGGTCGTGATTGGAGTATGCCCTTGAGGGCAGCTCGAATTACATAGCTTGGAAGGATAGGATGGAGGCGGTGCTTGAAGATAATTGGTTGAAGGAGTTCATAGAGATTGATGTTCTGAAGACTACTTCTAGCGATGCTGCATTACTTGACGCATGGAAAAAGAAGGTAGCAAAGACAAGAAGAATTACGTTGGAAGGTGTGAAGGACCATATTGTTTCTAGCCTTCACGGTAAAGCCACTCCATTTGCAATGTGGAAGGCTTTGATAGTTTTGTTCCAAAGCAGCAACGACCATAGGAAGTTGGCCCTGAAGGATAAGCTCAAAAAAATAAAAATGGAGAAGGGCGACAATATTCCTAAGTATCTCACGAAGTTTGTACAGTGTAGGGATGAGCTGGGAAATGTGGGGATTATAGTTGTAGATGATGACTTGGTGAGCTTGGCTCTCCTTGGGTTACCGAAGAGTTGGCACAATTGACTGTGGACTCGTCAATGGACAAAAGAGAAAATGCTCTGGATGGCGGCGACTTGGTCGATCTTGCAGGAGGAGATAAGGGCGGGGTACTAGGGGATAGCTCTTCATCAAAGAATGAAGATGAAGAGAATTGTGCTTGAATAAAAAAGAAATAGAAAAGGGAAGGGGAATAATTTTCTCTCAAATCCTGGCGTCAAGGCAAGAAGTAGGATTGTCCAAGATGAAGAAGGTTTTTCTACCTATCATGAACATGAGCATTTCACTATCTGCCCGCTTAAGAAGAAGAACAAGAAAGTCATGGAGTCGTTGCACGGAGAGGCCTTAGCCTCGCAATTGAACTTGATATCTCTTTGATCATGCTTGATACTTGATTTAAAGCAAAGGGATCATGGTGGTACTTTACATGGTGGTGTGTCTTTCCATATGATGGGAGACAAGGAGTTGTTTAGTGACTTGGAGGAGAAGGACATCCAGATGCATATAGAGATGGGAGACGATGGTCGGTACATTGCGAATGGAATTGGGACCATTAACTTTGAGAGGGAGTTCGATAATCCATTCTTGTTGAAGAATGTTATGCATGTTCTAGGTCTAAAGAAGAACTTAGTCTCGGTCGCAATGCTGGAAGACAAAAGTTATGATGTTGTTTTCAGTAAGGGAAAAGCCTTCCTTCAACATAAAACAACAGGTCAAAACAAGAATATAGGGGTTAGAATTAAGAATCTATAAAATCTGGAGGTAGATGGTTGCGCTGCAATGGTGGGAAAATTAGAAGAAGTGGTGAGCCAGGATGAGGACGAATTATGGCACAGGATATTGGGCCATCTTCACCATGGCGCTTTGAAGATTTTGCAGAAAATTTCTACTAGAATTCCCAAGGGTAATCTTCCGCAGTCAGATTAGTGCAAGGGATGTACTATGGGTAATTTTGTGAAGACCACCTTTCATGAGAAGGAGAACCGTGCTTCGTTGATCCTGGAGAGAATTCACATAGACCTGTGTGGACCATTCTCAGTTGCTTCAACATCAAAACATAGGTATTATGTGATATTTTTTTATGACTATTCTCGTAGATGCTGGATCTTCTTCATGCAGAAGAAGAGTGAAACGTTCTCAAAGTTATGTGAGTTCAAGGCATTGGTGGAGAAGGTGTCAGGGAAGCAAGTGAAATCGCTACGGAGCGATAATGGTGGTGAATAAATCTCGAGCGAATTCAAAGACTTCTGTAGAAAAGAATGAATTTGAAGAGAAATCATAGCACCTCATAACCCATAGCAGAATGGGGTCGCGGAGAGGAAGAATAGAACGATCGTGGGTGTTGCATGAGCGATGCTACATAACCAGGGCCTACCGTGCACTTGTGGGCGGAAGCATGCAACACTGCGGTTTATGTGCAAAACTGTTGTCCTCATAGAGTACTTGGCATGAGTACACCTGAAGAAGCTTTTACTGGTAAGAAGCCTGATATTTCTCATTTGAATATTTTTGGCTCATATGTTTACATTCATGTGACAAAGGATGCTAGGAAGAAGTTGGAGCCGACTGCAGAAGTTGGGATATTTTTGGGGTACACAGAAACACCCCATAATTATCCTGTGTATTTTCCAAACAGTCGGATGACTGTGGTGCGACGGGATATAAAATTCAATGAGGTGAAAGCCATGAAGTTGTCACTTGATAGGGAGCTACACTTGCATGCAGAGGAGGAACTTCTTGTTCCCAAAGATGAGCCTCAGATGTGGATCGTACCCACAAGAGGAGATTCATGGAGTGGAGGAGTCCATTGTATACAATCAAACATCGTAATTTTAGACCCAGAACCTGTACCACGTGTCGAGAGACCGACCTGATGTGGCGCATAATGTAGGAGTCCCTTGAAGAACACAGTCACAGCACAGACAATCACCTGACCGATTTACTAGATACATGGCTCTTATGAGCAAGTGTATCGTGACAAAGCCATATTATTTTGAAGAAGAAGTGCAACAGCCCACATGGGTAGATGCCATGGTGGAGGAGTATGAATCCATTGTTAGAAATAGTTCTTGGGAGATTGTTCCAAGGCTAGTGGGAAAATCAGTTGTATGATCAAGATGGATCTACAAGGTAAAGGAAGCTATTGATGGGAGTGTTGAGAATTATAAGGCAATATTTGTTGCTCAGGGCTTCTCACAGATCGAAGGGATTGACTATGAAGAATCCTTTGCACCTGTCACATGGTATTCTTCCATACAGACCATCCTTTCTCTCTCAGCACATATGGGTTGGCACATTCATCAGATGGATGTGAATACTGCGTTCCTTATTAGGATCATTGAGGAAGAGGTGTACATTCAGCAGCCTGAAGGATTTGAGATCTTCATCAGCGAGCCGCATGTGTGCAGGCTCAAAAGAGCGTTGTATGGGCTGAAGCAAGAACCTCGTGCTTGGTACACTCGGATCGATAGCGATTTCACTGGACTTGGCTTAACCAAGAGTGAGGCGGATGTAAACCTCTACCAAATTGTGGTGGAGGGTAAGCTTTTAATCATTGTTCTTTATGTTGATGATTTAATACTAACGAGTGATGAGGAGTTCATACACTCATGCAAGGCAGATCTTGCAAAGGAGTTTGAGATGAAGGATTTGGGCCTCCTCCATTATTTCCTTGGATTAGAAATATGGCAGCAGGAAGGTGAACTATTTGTGTCTCAAGGCAAGTATGCCCAGGAGATACTGGAGAAGTTTCACATGCAAGGCTGCAAGCCTATCGACACTCCTCTTCCAGGAAATTGGAAGAAAGAGGATGCTACATCGGCAGAGGTAGTGGATGCCACCGTTTATCGACAGTTGGTGGGTTCACTCATGTATTTAGTCAATACAAGACCGTGCATATTCTATGCGGTGACCAAGTTTCAGCAAGCTATGGTTAAGCCTACCGAGCTCTTTTGGAAGGAGGGGAAGCATGTCCTGAGATACATGAGGGGCACATCATAGTATGGTCTATGGTACAGATAAATGGATGGAGTGAAGTTGCATGGCTTTGCAGATGCAGATTGGGATGGAAGTCTATCGGACAGAAAGAGCACATCAGAGGATTAAAAGATCAAATCTATGAAAAATTTCTTGGTAGAGTCAAAACAAAGATCCGTGGCACTCACAGGCGGCATCACATGGCAACAATTCAAGCTACATGTGAGTCTATCCTGATGAGGAATATCTTGGTCGGTTTGTTCGGTTCACATTTAGATCCTACAGTGATACATTGTGATAATCAAAGTTGCATTAAAATCTCGATTAATCATGTGTTTCATGATAGATATAAACATATTGATATCTGATATCATCATATCAGAGATTGTGTGCAGCGGAAGATCATGTTGCTTCAGTACATTCCTATGAATCAGGATGCAGATATTTTAACGAAGGCACTCACTAGGAGAAAATTCGAATACCATAGAGGCAGGATCGAAGTGGCATATAATCCCTATCTTGTTGAGAGGGAGTGTTGCGATTGCAACAAGATGATGAGTTGAGTGAAAAGAGTCGCCTTCACTAGGTGGGCCTGCACGCTATTTTTGGCGCAAGTCTATTTTTAGACATGTCGATCATATTCTATGAGTTGCAGGATGCTATTTGTGGATGGTTGGCCAAGTTGGAAAAATATATGGACTTCTATTTTTAGAATATTGGGCGAAGTCTATTTATAGATCTTCGATCTAAAAATAGATGTGTCAATTATTATTAGCTCTTAATAATAATCCGACAATAAACATCAACTTATTCTCTTGGAGCACTTAATTTCAATGTAAAGATTTGGAAAATCAGTGGGCTGAAGGAATTATGCAATTCCTAGGGTTTACTGGTGGTTCATGCATGGAGGACTTAGTTAGAACTGAAGTGGAAAATTTATGACAGAGTTGGAAGAGTAGTTCATGGAGTTGCACTTAGTTTAACTCAATTAGACTCAGTTGAGCTAGTTGTATCTAGTCTAACTGAATGATACACTAGTGAGAGTGGAGTGAATTAATTAGTTAATTAATTCACAAATAATAACTCATTAATCAACTGAACAATACAACAGTTAACTACAGTGCATGTCAGTTCCAGTGGAGACCTAGTGGAGAGATAGGTGAAATGGCAAGATGGACTATCTGTTGTGACTATAGTGATGCATTGATTGCACCACACACACATTGGAGCTTCCAATGAGGATTGTGCAGTCAAGGCAAAGGTAATTCGAATTCATTCAGAGCTATTCTTTAGCAGGGATTGCGCAATGGAGGCAGACTAGCAGGAAGGTAGGGATCAGTGCATGGATTTGTAGATTTCTTATGTTAGTGTGTGACAATTGATTGTACTGAGAGCTTGATGTACTAAGCTTTGTATGATATTGTTACATGATCTCCATGATACATAATATATGATAGTTGGGGTTTTCAGCTTCAGGCTTTCCCGTTAAACAACTGTGTTATGTGCGATTGTTTTATTTATGCTTCACATGTGTTTGTAATTAATTTTCCACAAAATATTAACATTGGAATGATTCTGTATTTTTCAAGAAGTTAAAAATTGTGAGATCAGGGGAATCTGGATGTATGCATGCTTAGTGTATACCAATTTCTACAGCGCCGACCAATTTTTGTAGTTTTTCCCTTGTTCAAACCTCTGCTCCAAAATCACGTTTTCCTCCTTGACACATGAAAAAATTAAGATTTCTTTTGGAAAATGGGCTTTTATAGTTTGAATGACTTTTGGATTTTGATGATTGGGACCCACACTTCTTTCTTCTCATTAACTTTTCAAAATAATTTTTGATACTTTGGACGGACTGACATAACCTTTTTATTTCTTGATCAAATGTCTTTAGCTAGGAATAAGCATATTTTTTAGGGTTTTATTACATATAATGAAATAAAATTACATAAAATTAGGAATAATCAAATAACTCTGTTTTTATCTCAAAAATGTGAATTTTGAGATGAAAAATTATAAAGATGAAATGTAATTTTACATGGCAAACCTGACTGAAGCAAATCATGAGTTTATTATGGATCACCTTCACACCTTCTGCTGCCCTTTATTGAAAATGAGACAATGCAATGTTTTTACCTAATGAAACCCTAGCGACCTAATGAAAAATAAAATAAACTGACTCAATGAATGATTTTTGACTAAAACGTGAATGAGAGCAAGCTTGCTTTAGCATGATGAAAACATGGAAGAGCATCAATAGGCATATACTTGTTGAAGGAAAATGGGACACTTGACAAGGAAAATAACGAGTGGAACAAGTTTATATCATGACCTAATATAATTATTAAAAATTTCAGAATGGGAAACCTAAGATGCACATGCAAAATGTGTTTTGATCCCTGGTGGAAGTATGCAAATACTGACACTAACATTGGCCTTATTGGGGATGGCAGCTCCTTTGAGGTGTTAAGAACACCATAGAATAAGTGCCTAACCATTGGGAAATATGATCACAAACAACTGCAAACCTGAACTACTTATCCCAACCAAAAAGACACACATCCTGTAACCTATACACTAGGAAACTGAAACTAATACCGAAAATTGAAATGTTGTCTTAGGTAGCTTATTTATGTACAAATATACCTTAATTTGCCTCAAAATTACTAGATCAAGTGATGTTGTAATGCCAGATTAACCAATCAAGAAACTGTAACAATAATGATGCTTGGAAGTGCTTGATCCAGAACACAATTGGGCATTTTGACAGCCATACATGCACACAATGTCTCTGGCTTTGTAAAAGACAATCTGGTCTATCATTTAAACCGAAAAAAATATTCCATATATGTTGCAACGGGATCATAGAAACCAGACTCTGTCTGCTTCTCCAACTCCTCAATACATGCCTCCAGCTGCAAACTGTCAATGCAAACATCCAAGGGTAGCCTTACCTTTCTTTCCTTTTGCTGGAAAAGGTTCCCAAAGAATGGGGCTTGACAATCCAGATCCTGGGACTCTATTTGGGTCTCCAATTCAGCTAGATATTTTTCAATTTTGATGGAAAAATCTTGCAAAAAATTGAGCTTAATTTCATGGCTACATCGACAGGACTTCAGATAAGAAGAACGAGATGAAGCGAAGTTCTCATCTACCTCATCATCTGTGCACATATCTTCCTATTCTCTAAATCCTTCAATAGAGGCCGCCTCTATTTCAAATTCTTCCTTCTCCATCCATGTTTCCAGAAAGATACGCTACAACTCTCCAAATGACTTGATAGATCTGACAGACAAATTTTCAATCCATTATCTACGTTTCCCTTGAAATGAATCATAGAACAACTTGATGAAGAAATCTTCTTGTTTGACTCTAATAACTTCAACAAAATTTTTAAATTTTTCTACATGTTTAAGAGTCAAAGTCAGATCTTCTAGGTTAAATATAGGGCCATTGCTCAAAAAATATGCATCTTTCGGTAATTGATTAGGAAAACCAGGAAGATTAGAAAATTCGACACATGAATACCTTGAAAAAATAGAAACGACATCTAAATCCTTCATTTAGCCAGTGGAGCCACCATCAATATTTCGAAACTCGGGATTTCGAAAAATGGAGTCGTTAGGTGAAAATTTCAGCCTTCATATGCATCTGATTGTTGTCCACCATCAACAATCAGATATAAACTTTATCGTTCTTTCCCAGGGAATATATTTCCCCAGTATGGTCGCCGAAATGTTATCACTGGGATTGAACCTCAGGCTGAAAAAGGAAATTCTGAGGTAACCACAAACCACTCTTAGCTAAGTAGCTAGCCCTACTAGGCAAGGAGAGGGCTCTCTCCATAAGGATCATAGCCAATATGGCTAGATAATGAAGATATTAGGCTAGGTATAGTAGCTCAGGGTTTTTATTTTGATTGTATAGGGTTGTGTTGGATCAGAAGGAGCAAAATAGTTAGGGCAAGCGAAATTAGGTTAAAGTTTGCAAGGCAGTATAGGGGAAAGGTAGACATAGTGATTTAGAACTTTAGGATTTCAATGTGTGGGATGATCAAGACAGGTGAGGATCTAGAAAGAGCAAGGTGCAATCATGGGTTCTTTCTAAACTGAAGAAATTTAACAGACTGTGAATGTCTACCCAAAACAGAGCATCTGAGAATGGATTCTACTTATTTAACTTGCATACATTCACTTAGAAGTTATGAAATGATGAATAAACTTAACAATACATTTAAACACATGAAAAAAAAAGGAGAAACTGAACTAAACACCATACCACATAGATCCCATAAAAATAGTTTCAAATCTGATTAATATTCCTACTCAGAACTGATACAAAGTGTGTCTCTTTAAAGGCCAAGTATCCTGCTGAGTCCAACCCTTACTAATGAGAAAGAAGAAGAAGATATAGACCTAAAATAAACTCACCCTAGCCTAAGGGAGTCGAATCCATGAGATGAGGATCAGTTTCCACCAAATGTTGAACAAGAATCTGAAGACTAGGAAGACCCAACAACTTGCCTCTAAAAGAGATGAAACCGGTTCATTTTGACCTCTAGAGGACTCAAGCTAATGAATCTACCTATAGTAAACTAATACTCATCATAATTACATTCATATTTATCAATTAAATCAATGGAAATCCCAAATAGTGAGATAAAACTTAAAAATTCCGTGAAAAACAAAGAAAACTCCAAACATGTAGAATTTCTCCTATGCGCAGCGCCAAGGAGGAAAAATTAGGTCTTCTTGCAGGTCATGTTTGACCGGACTTCCCGGTGTCCAAATTGAGCTCATGATAGCTCATTAGAAATATTGTCCTATCTACTTTCCAGATCTTCTTGTATTTTCTGATTTGGAGCTGTTTCGACCCAAAAAAACTGAAATCTCCCAAGACTGCCTCTATGCATAGTGCCCACCTTGGAAAAGAGGCAGAAACATGATTTTTTGGGTGTTTTTGGCCCTTTTTCCTGACCAGATTTTCTCCAAATATTTAGCATAATTACAGGGGGAATTTCCTCATCATTATGAACCCATTTTTTCTTCCTTTTTTCCATTTTATTCCCCAAAAGAGTGCGTAGCGCCAAAGCGCTGCACATAGAGCATAAATTTCTGTGTTTTTCAAAATTTGCCCAAAAACTCAAAAATTTCCAAAAATTTTCAAAATTGTTCAAAATTTGTGGGATAGGCCCAAAATCACATGTCAAGTTGAGCTAAGGAGGCATCAACAAGTATCTTGAGTTTGTCACCTCCTTTATTTCCCTTCCAGATCTCGTTTAGTTCATCCTTCATTTGTTTGACCTTGATATTACAAATTTTGTTGTGGGTCTGATAGTGATGGGCCATGTGCCTGAGCATCTAATTGTCTCTGTTGGCCTTCATTAGTAGCTTCTCCAAGTGAATTTTGACTATCTCAAGCCACACTTCTCTGTTATCTTCAATCTCCTTTGCCAACTACTGGTCAAAATTCAGACTTTGGGCTTCTTGGCTTTCTTTTTCCAGTGTGATTTTGAGGCCTCTTGTCTTTGGCCTTTTCTTGATGTTTTCAGCCTCCTCAGGATCTTCCATAGCTGCTTGATTAATCATGTTCTTCCTCCTCTCCTACAACAACATCATCTCTAAAAGAGTTTTCTTGTCTATCAACTGTTTGTTCTCTTGCTCTAGGGAAGAGATGATGAATTTCTCCCTCCCAAGATTAGTTTGCAACTCTGTGATATGTGCCTCCTTTTCTTTGATGTAAATTCTTGATGTGGTAGTGTCATCAAACTCTTGAAGGTCTACTAGCTCAAAATCAGCCTCTACCTCATGGGCATCTTCATTCTCTTGATCTATTTCTCCATGGCTTACCTCTATAATTTTCTCTTTTCCCTTCAATGCCTGGTGTACCTGCTTTGTTGATGAAGAAGGAAAAGCCCCTTCCACATCACGTGGAGCAAGAATTTTCCTGTGTGCTAATGAAGAAGGAAAAGCCCCTTCCACACCATGTGGAGTAAGCATTTGTGCACGTGTTGATGAAGAAGTAAAATCCCCTTCCACACCATGTGGAGAAATCATTTGCCTCTTTGCCGCAAACAATTTTCTAAGCCCTCTTTGATATGTAACACTGAATTCTTTTATTTTCCTGGGTGATTTGACTTTATCTTTCCTTGTTTTTGCAGCTGTGGGGCTAGTAGATGTCTCTATTATCTCTTGTGGCATTGGTAGAGGAATTTGGGGATTTGTGAATATGTCATTGGAAATGAAGGTATCCCAAGAGATGTTGAGTAGATTGAGATGATGAAGCACACTGAGCTTGATGAGGGAGTGATGATAGAGGTTGTTCATCTCATGATGATATTCTTAATTTTCCACCAAGTATGCCATCTTCTCAATGTTTCGGAGCAAGAAATATGGGATGTTCAGCATCCTCACCCTAGTGAAATGCATGAGCAACCTGATATGATATGTGTACAATATGGAGAATCTTCCCTCTCAATTGAAGTATCTCATGATAATCTTCATCATCGGTGCATACTTGCTGAGGAGGAAACTGATGGGGAAAAATTTTCTTCTTTGATTTTTGTACCTGGTCTTGAGGTAAGGCTCAAAATAATGATCACCCAGGTCCTGTGATTTGTACCATTTCTCCCCTACATTTGGAATCCTTGTAGCATCAACAATAATAGAAGTGGAAATGGAAAAATCTACACCTGCAAGAGTTACCCTGTTATCATGGAGGTTCAGTATGAAAAGCCTAGTCAACTCAGGGTGATGCTGAACTCTTTCCACCTTTTCACAAAACTCATAGCATCCGACATATCTAAAACAGGACACAACTAAAGGTGAAGCCTCTAGCTCTCTAAGGTTTTTTGGCTCTACTCTGATGATTCTGTCTCCCTTGTGTGGCCTTCTTTGTTGTACAATATCGTCTTCCTCAAACTCATCGTCGTTGTGTTCCTCCTCTCTGTAGTCTGTGTCCTCTCTCTCCATGCTTGTTTCTTTGGCACTTTTGGAACCCTAGGGAAAAGGGAAGAAAGGAAGAGTGAATAAGGGAGTGAAGGGAATGGGAGTCGGGAAGGAAATGATGAAATGAGGGCTTTAGGGGATAGGGATAGGGTCACAAAACTCATAGCATCCGACATATCTGAAACAGGACACAACTAAAGGTGAAGCCTCTAGCTCTCTAAGGTTTGCTGGCTCTATTCTTATGATTCTGCCTCCCTTGTGTGGCTTTCTTTTTTTTACAATGTCGTCTTCCTCAAACTCATCGTCATTGTGTTCCTCCTCTTTGTAGTCTCTGTCCTCTCTCTCCATGCTTGTTTCTTTGGCACTTTTGGAACCCTAGGGAAAAGGGAAGAAAGGAAGAGTGAATAAGGGAGTGAAGGGAATGGGAGTCGGGAAGGAAATGATGAAATGAGGACTTTAGGGGATAGGGATAGGGTCAAAAAAATTAAGGGAGACGGGGAAAAGGGTTAAGAAACCTTGTGAGTTGATGGGAGGTGAAAATATGAAGGGAGATGAAAATGAGAATTTATTTACAGGTCAAAGGTAGGAGGGAAATCTAGGAAAAAATTGTGAAATTCCTATAAATTGGGAATTTAATGGAAAAGAGTAAAGGGACTTCGGGATGGGGATGTAAGGGTAATTTTAGTGTATTTTAGAAGTATTGGGTGATGTGGTAGGGTCTAGGGACACTGAATTTGGGACAAGAGTGTTTTTGGAAATTTGTGAGGGAAATGGAGATTTTGGTAGAGGCAAAGGAAAACTAGGGTTTCCTTGCAAATTTAGACAACATGAAACTCACACACAAGCATAAAATGGATAAAGAGGGAGTTACAAGATCTCACTTTTTTTGGATACGAAGAGGAAATCTTGAGGTGTTTGGAGAAGTTTGAGAGAGTTTCGTCCCTGTACGCAACGCCCTCTTTCTATGCGCAGCGCCGTGTAAATTTTCACTTGCTAAACCGCTCTATGCGCAGCGCCAAATCTCTATGCGCAACACCTTCTCTCTATGCGCAGCGCCGACAATTTTTGCAGTTTTTCCCTTGTTCAAACCTCCTGCTCCAAAATTGTGTTTTTCTCCTTGACACATGAACAAATGAAGATTTCTTTTGGCAAATGGGCTTTTATACTTTGAATGACTTTTCGATTTTGATGATTGGGACCCACACTTCTTTCTTCTCATTAACCTTTCAAAATACTTTTTGATGCTTTGGATGACTGACATGGCCTTTGTATTTCGTGATAAAATGTCTTTAGCTAGGAATAAGTAGCCTTTTTAGGGTTTTATTACATATAATGACTCAAAATTACATAAAATTAGGAATTATCAAATAAATCTTTTTTTTTTATCTCAAAAATGTGATTTTTGAGATGAAAACTTATAAAGATGAAATGTAACTTTACATGGAAAACCTAACTGAAGCAAATCATGAATTTATTATGGATCACCTTCACACCTTCTGTTGCCCTTTATTGAAAATGAGACAATGCAATGTTTTGACCTAATGAAACCCTAGTAACCTAATGAAAATTGAAATAAACTGACTCAATGAATGATTTTTGACTAAAAAGTGAATGAGAGAAAACTTGCTTCACCATGATGAAAACATGGAAGAGGGTTAGCAGGGATATACTCGATGAAGGAAAATGGAACACTTGACAAGGAAAAACACCAATGGAACAATTTTATATCATGACCTAATGGAATGATTAAAAATTTCAGAATGGGACACCTAAGATGCACATGCAAAATGTGTTTTGATCCCTGGTGGAAGTATGCAAATACTGACACTAACATTGGCATTTTTGGGGATGATAGCTCCTTGGAGGTGTCAATAACACTGTATACCAAGTTCCTAACCATTGGGAAATACGGTCACAAACAAATACAAACCTGATCTACTTATACCAATCAAAAATACACACATACAACAAACTATACACTAGGAAACTGAAACTAATGCCGAAAACTTAAATGCTGCCTTAGGCAGCTTATTTATGTACAAATCTACCCTTCATTGTTGTAAAATTACTAGATCAAGTGATGTTGTAATGCCATATTAGCCAATCAAGCAACTGTAACAATAATGATGCTTGGCAGTGCTTGAACTAGAACACAATTGGGAATTCTGACAGCCATACATGCACACAATGTCTCTGGCTTTGTAAAAGACAATCTGGTATATCATTTAAACAGAAAAAATATTTCATATATGTTGCAACGGGATCATAGAAACTAGACTATGTTTGTTGCCCCAACTCCTCAATACATGCGTCCAGCTACAGACTGTCAATGCAAACATCCAAGGGCAACCTTACCTTTCTTTCCTTCTGCTAGAAAAGGTTCCCAAAGAATGGGACTTGACAGTCCAGATCCTGGCACTCTATTTGGGTCTCCACTTTCAGCTAGATCTTTTTCAATTTTGATGGCAAACTCTTGCAATAAATTGAGCTTAATTTCATGGCTACATCAATAGGACTTCAGATAAGAAGAAAGAGATGAAGCGAAGTTCTCATCTACCTTATCATCTGTGCACATATATTCCCATTCTCTAAATCCTTGAATAGAGGCCGCCTATATTTAGAATTCTTCCTTCTCCATCCATGTTTCCAGAAAGATACACCACAACTCTGCAAATGACTTAATAGATCTGACAGACAAATTTTCAATCCATTGTCTATATTTCCCTTGAAATGAATCATAGAACAATCTGATGAAGAGATCTTCTTATTTGACTCTAATAAGTTCAACAAATTTTTTAAAATTTGCTACATGTTTAAGATTCAAAGTTAGATCTTCTCCGTTAAATATAGGACCATTGCTAAAAAAATATGCATCTTTCGGTAATTGATTAGGAAAACCAGGAAGACTATAAAAGTCGATACATGAATCCCTTGAACAAATAGAAATGACATCTGAGTACTTCATTTAGCCAGTGGAGCCACCATCAATATTTTGAAACTCGGGATTTCAAACAATGGAGTCATCAGGTGAAGAGTTCTGCCTTCATATGCATCTGATTGTTTTCCACCATCTGCAATCAGATCTAAAATTTGTTGTTATTTCCTAGGGAAGATATTTCCCCAGTATGGTCTCCAAAATGTTATCACTCGGATTGAACCTTAGGCTGAAAAAGGCAATTCCGAGGTAACCAAAAACCATGCTTAGCCAAGTAGCTAGCCCTACTACGCAAGGAGAGGGCTCTCTCCGTAAGGATCACAGCCAAGATGGCTAGATAGTGAAGATATTAGGCTAGGTATAGTAGCTCAGGGTTTTGATTTTGATTGTATAGGGTTGTGCTGGATCAGAAGGAGAAAAATAGTCAGGGCAAGGGAAATTAGGTCAAAATTTGCAGTGTGTTCTATGTGGCAGGGTAGGCATAGTGATTTAGGACTTTAGGATTTAAATGGGTGGGATTATCAAGACAGGTGAGGAGCTAGAAAGAGCAAGGTGCAATCATGGGTTCTTTCTAAACTGAAGAAATTTAATAGACTGTGAATGTCTACCCAAAACAGAGCATCTGAGAATGGATTCTACTTATCTAACTTGCATACATTCACTTAGAAGTTATGAAATGATGAATAAAATTAAAAATACATTTCAACACACGAAAAAAAGGGATAAACTGAACTAAACACCATACCACATGGATCCCATAAAAATAGCTGCAAATCTGATTAATATTCCTGCTCAGAACCGATACAGAGTGTGTCTCTTCAAAGGCCAAGTATCCAATTGAGTCCAACCCTTACTAATGTGAAAGAAGAAGAATATATAGACCTAAAAACAACTCACCCTAGCCTCAGGGAGTCGAATCCATGAGATGAGGATCATTTTCCACCAAATGTAGAACAAGAATCTGAAGACTAGGAAGACCCAACAACTTGCCTCTAACAGAGATGAAACTGATTCGTTTTGACCCCTAGAGGAATCAAGCTAATGAATATACTTATAGTAAACTAATCCTCATCATAATTACATTCATATTTATCAATTACATCATTGAAAATCCCAACTAGTGGGATAAAACTAAAAAATTCTTTGAAAAACAAAGAAAACTCCAAACAAGCAGAATTTTTCCTATGCGCAGCGCTAAGGAGGAAAAACTAGGTCCTCTTGCGGGTCATTTTTTACTGACTTCCCGATGTCCAAATTGAGCTCATGATAGATAATTGGAAAGCTTGTCCTATATAATTTCCAAATGTTTTTTTAGTTTCTAATTTGGATCTTTTTTGACCCCTCAAATGTGCAATCTCCCAAGACTGCCTCTATGCGCAGCGCCACCCTGAAAAAGAGGTAGGAACATGATTTTTTGGGAGTTTTTGGCCCTTTTTCCTGACCAGTTTTCATCCAAATGCTTAGAAAAAGTACATGAGGCATGTAATCATCATTATGAACCCACTGATGTATTCCTTTTGTCCATTGTATGCCCCAAAAGAGTGCACAGCGGCAAGGCACTACTCATAGAGTAGAAATTTCTGTGTTTTTCAAAATTTGCCCAAAAACTCAAAAATTTCAAAAAAACTTCAAAATTGTTCAACATTTGTCGGATAGGCCCACAATAACATGTCAAGTTGATCTAAGGAGGCATCAACAAGTATCTTGAGTTTTTCACCTCCTTTCTTTCCGTTCCAGATCTCCTTCAGTTTATCCTTCATCTGTTTGACCCTTATATTACAAATTTTGTTCCGGGTCTGATAGTGATGGACCATGTGCCTGAGCATATGATTGTCTCTATTGGCCTTCATTAGAAGCTTCTCCAAGTGAATGTTGAATCTCTCAAGTCACACTTCTCTGTTATCTTCAATCTCCTTTGTTAACTGTTGGTCAAAACTCAGACTTTGGGCTTCTTGCCTTTGTTTTTCCAATGCTCTTTTGAGGCCTCTTGTCTTTGGCCTTTTCCTGATGTTTTCAACCTCCTCAGGATCTTCCATAGCTTCTTGATTAATCATGTTTTTTCTCCTATCCTACAGCAACTTCATCTCTAAAAGAGTTTTCTTATCTCTCAATTTTTTGTTCTCTTGCTCTAGGGAAGAGATGATGAATTTTTCCCTCCCAAGATTGGTTTACAACTCTCTAATCTGTGCCTCCTTTTCTTTGATGGAAATGCTTGATGTGGTAGTGTCATCAAACTCTTCAAGGTCTACTAGCTCAAAATCAACCTCTACCTCATGGGCATCTTCATGCTCTTGATCTGTTTCTCCATGGTTGTCCTCTATGATTTTCTCTTTTCCCTTGAATGCTTGGTGTACCTGTTTTGTTGATGAAGAAGGCAAAGACCCTTCCACATCATGTGGAGAAAAAAATTTCATGTGTGCTGATGAAGAAGGCAAAGCCCCTTCCACACCATGTGGAGAAAGCATTTTTCTGTGTGTTGATGAAGAAGGCAAAGCCCTTTCCACACCATGTGGAGCAAGAATTTTCCTCTCTGCTGCAAACAATTTTCAAAGCCCTCTTTGATATGTCACACTGCATTCTTTGAATTGCCTAGGTGATTTGACTTTATCTTTCCTTTTTTTTGCAGCTGCAGGGCTAGTAGATGTCTCTCTTCTCTCTTGTGGCATTGGTGGAGGAATTTGGGGATTTGTGAATATGTCATGGAAATGAAGGTATCCCGAGAGATGTTGAGTAGATTGATATGATGAAGCACAATGAGTTTGATGAGGGAGTGATGATAGAGGTTTTTCATCTGTTGATGATATTATTTCTTTGCCACCAAGTATGCCATCTTCTCAATGTTCCGGAGCAAGAAATATGGGATGTTCAGCATCCTCACCCTAGTGAAATGCATGAGCATCCTGATATGATATGTGTACAATCTGTAGAATTTGCCCTCATAAGTGAAGTATCTCATGATAATCTTCATCATCGGTGCATACTTGGTGAGGAGAAATGATGTAGGAGCATTAGGCGAAGAGGAAAATACTTTGTATTTTAAACTTAGGGGTTTTTAAGTTTTTAGAGGAGCTAGGTTTCTATGAATGATTTGAGTGGGTTTTGAGTATTTTTAATTAAATATTGTCAATAATTCTCGAATGTTTGAGAATATGAGAGAATTTGGTCAGTTGAGGATGTAAAGGGATGAGAGATTTTTCGAAATATTAATTTAGAAATTAGTTTCATTAATTATGGGTGAGAGAGGATCCTTAGGGATTCAAGAGTGATTTTAGGATTTTGTTGAGAAGTTGAAGGGATTGAACTTAGATTAGATTTTTCTAAATTGTATAAATTATTAAGCCTCAAAGGCATTGAAATCAGAGAGAGTGAGAGTGGAGATTGATTAGAGTAGAAGCAGGACTTTTGCTTGTAAGCCTGCGGGAAATTGTAAAGGGCCAAAGATTAGAAATCAGGCCAAGGAAGGAGATTGTTATGTAAGTATTGTATTAATACAGAATTTGATTTTCTGAAGTTTATGCCCTTATTGGATTTGTGTTCAATATATGAAGGGATCATTCGATTCCTTTTTCTTTGAGTTTTTATATTGTGGAGGAATTAAATTTAATTCTCTCTGCATTTCAATGATAAAGATCGATGTGATATATAAGTTGCATACGGGGGAAAAGTGACTCGATGTGCTTGAATTTACATCAAATTTGTGTGAAACCTACAATACATAATCGTTGATTGTAAGAGGTGTTGAATCTTGGCATGAATGGGTATTTTCCAATACATTTGAGCCGCAGTTTGGTGTTAAACCCTGTGCATAAAGCTCTGTTCTGTCGGGCTTGTTTGTTATTAATAAAAGCTTGTGTTACTCAGTGGAATTGATAGTGGGTCGATTGCATTAATTGCTATAGATTTAGTGCGTTGAAGCTAGAAGACATAATCTTGTGGAGAACTGAATTCTATATAGAGAATGATAGAATTAATGGACGTTGATTCTTTGTTGAAACTTACATCGAATATTAATCTCTGTGGTAATCGAGAGTTCCGATTCTGATTCATGCTGGAGGAAGAACGGTTCTGGTTGAACGGAATTTTTCTATTAATTTGTTGAAGATTGATTTATATCTGATTCCATGTTATTTAGTTACCCACGGGAAGAAGTGATTCGATTTGTAAAAAAAATCAACATCGATTTTGTGTTAAAGCCGCTGTGTATAAAATCGATGAATTTTCGGCCTTCTGATAAAAATGTGAATGATGCTAATCTCCAATTTGAGCATGTTAAATCTGGTATTGACATTTTTTTGATTAAAGTGATATTGGTTGAGACTAGTCTGCAGTGTGGAGAAGGCGAGAACTGGGGGAGAAATTCAACTACACATTCTGTGGGAATCCCATATTGAACGCTGTCATTAGTATAAATCGAAGATGCAGATTGGTATCCGTTGATTGGAGAATCGAGGGCAGAAGTGTGAGGTCAACAAGTAAGGAATTAAAATAGCAGGGAAGCACTATCGTTTGAGATTAATATAGAAGGGAATGTAGTCTAAACTTGTTTGAAGAAGAGTTAACGCAAACGTGAGCGGATCCATGTGAGATTGTTGGTTGATAAAACACTGAGGCATGCAGAGTTATATTGTTGGATATTAAATTGAATAGTTAAACCTGAATTGTGCAGCAGAGTTTGTCAGACGGGTTCAATTGGTGAAATTGAAGCCGATTTGTAAAATTGGAATCAGGATAAGACGTACTTGACAAAGGTGATTTGATTCTGGTTTGAATCAAATCAGAAGTTTATTGAAACCCAGCTCCAATGTGTTCAGAAGTCGTGTTTTTTTGAGATGCTATATTTTCCGGATCGCTAAAAACTTGAGCACGATGAATATCCATCATGGATGGACAGGTATGCAATGTGGCATTCGATTTTTAGTCAAAAAAAAGTCTAAGTTTTATATAAATTGCCATTTTATGAGCTTGGTATGTTGAACAATAAAGAGCGCATCTATATTTGAAACTTTGGGTCGACTAGCTGAATTAGTATGAGACAAATGTTCCATGAAATTGACGAAGAGGTCATATTGGGTATTAATATATGGTTTTGATCATAAGCACAACAACAAAAACATAAACTTCACATGTGGGTTGAGTTGGTTTAATATGGGGTTTTAATTTCATATTTGGGTTTTAAGACCTTGATGAAAAGATAAGGAACTTTCAATTGAAGATTCCACACGCAGATTTGTTCAAAGGGAAGTGCTTAAGGAAGCAGTCAAGACTGAAAAGTATTGTGGTTTAAAAACTAATGAGTTGTGTATGTTTGCAGGTACAGTACAGGGATATGAGCAAGCTTTAAAGTTTGTTAAAGAGCAGGAGGAGAATTGAATTTGAAGTTTATTCAAGTCAATGGTGAGATAGTAAGATCTCAGGAGGAAATGAAGACAAAGGAGTCTAATTAGAATATTGGTGCAGAAATACCAGCCGATGATTGGTCAAGAACCGGTGAAGGTATGAAAAATTGTGTGAAGTTTCCAATTTCTACTCCTAATGAAATTGTTGAATTGTATAGGAAATTAGATCTTCGGAGAAGAGAATTGGAGAAGAGGAGAACTTACACACAGGATAATTTGCTGGAGAAGAAAGACAAGAAATTTTTCATGAATGACAGTCATGAAGCATAGGATGGAAAGAAGGAGAGACTAGCTGATAGTCTCATGGTGAATGTAAATCAGCATACTGATGTGCTGACAAAGGAGTTGGGAAGGAACTCAGAGAAACATACTAAAGTGTTGCCAGAGAAAGCTGAGTAGAAAGCCAGTAAAGATTTTCTGAGTCCTGAAGAAGACTTAGAGCTGTAGAGAGGAAAATTGGTGACTAAATCAACAAGTGAGACCATTGGGTCTTGTGATTTTAAAGCTGACAATTTGATTGTGTATACAGGTGATGCAAAAGACAGTCCATCACTTGGAATTGTCTTGGAAGAAGAATAACTGTTGCAGAAAGAAGGTGAGACAATCATGTCTCATATGCAGAGGCTCGTTACCATGGGTGACAAGGAGGAGTTGGCTTGTCTGTATAGCCAAGAGAGAACTGTGGGGAAAAATTTTGGAGCTGCTACAGTGTTAGAATATGAGGCTACAGTGTTTGAAGAACTTGATTTGATTGCCAGAATCAATCAAGATGATGATGGGCAATTACTGAAGATTGTCGAAAGGGAAGACGAAGGTTATGCTAGAACTAATTTATAGCATGTTGATGAAATGCTTAAGAAGAAATGGCTGAAATGTTTGCTGGAGACATTTGAACTAGAGAAAGAAGTTGCAGGTGATGAGCAAAAGAATGTTGCAGAGAGACAGGAAGTTTGGGAGGCAACAACATGTGGGGTGAAATCTGCAGGAGTAAAACCTGAGGCAACTGAGACAACATTGACAGCAGCAACATCAATGGTAGCAGCAGGAAAAACAGTAACAGTAGAAGCAGCTACAACAGTTGAATTAATAGAAATTGGAGACAGTAGTAGTAGGCTGGACATAGAGATTGAAAGCATCAAAATACTGATGATGAAGGTGTCTTAGGGGCAGGGGACAACAGCAAGAAAGAAGAGGAATTTCAACAAGGGAAAGACAAAAGCATAGTATGAAAGCATAGCTGGAGGCTAGATGCAGAACAAGATATGGAAACCTGGAGAAAAGCAGCAAGCAACAACAGATGATGAATTGCAGAACAAAGTATGGGATCCACTTGGAAAAAGACTTAAAACGCATGATCAGGAGATCATGATCATTTTCAACCTTGGGAGTCTGATGCAGGAGCATTAGGCGAAGAGGAAAATACTTTGTATTTTAAACTTAGGGGTTTTTAAGTTTTTAGAGGAGCTAGGTTTCTATGAATGATTTGAGTGGGTTTTGAGTATTTTTAATTAAATATTGTAAATAATTCTCAAATGTTTGAGAATATGAGAGAATTTGGTCAGTTGAGGATGTAAAGGGATGAGATATTTTTCTAAATATTAATTTAGAGATTAGTTTCATTAATTATGGGTGAGAGAGGATCCTTAGGGATTCAAGAGTGATTTTAGGATTTTGTTGAGAAGTTGAAGGGATTGAACTTAGATTAAATTTTTCTAAATTGTATAAATTATTAAGCCTCAAAGGCATTGAAATCAGAGAGAGTGAGAGTGGAGATTGATTAGAGTAGAAGCAGGACTTTTTCTTGTAAGCCTGCGGGCAATTGTAAAGGGCCAAAGATTGGAAATCAGGCCAAGGAAGGAGATTGTTATGTAAGTATTGTATTAATACATAATTTGATTTTCTAAAGTTTATGCCCTTATTGGATTTGTGTTCAATATATGAAGGGATGATTTGATTCCTTTTTCTTTGAGTTTTTATATTGTGGAGGAATTAAATTTAATTCTCTCTGCATTTCAATGATAAAGATCGATGTGATATATAAGTTGCA
Source organism: Pinus albicaulis (assembly GCA_034641835.2). Taxonomy (NCBI): domain Eukaryota; kingdom Viridiplantae; phylum Streptophyta; class Pinopsida; order Pinales; family Pinaceae; genus Pinus; species Pinus albicaulis. The sequence continues at coordinate 477,960,707 of CM076570.1, read as the reverse complement.
TACGGGGGAAAAGTGACTCAATGTGCTTGAATTTACATCGAATTTGTGTGAAACCTGCAATACATAATCGTTGATTGTAACAGGTGTTGAATCTTGGTATGAATGGGTATTTTCCAATACATTTGAGCCGTAGTTTGGTGTTAAACCCTGTGCATAAAGCTCTGTTATGTCGAGCTTGTTTGTTATTAATAAAAGCTTGTGTTACTTAGTGGAATCGATAGTGGGTCGATTGCATTAATCGCTATAGATTTAGTGTGTTGAAGACAGAAGACATAATCTTGTGGAGAACTGAATTCTGTATAGAGAATGACGGAATTAATGGACATTGATTCTTTGTTGAAACTTACATCGAATATTAATCTCTGTGGTAATCGACAGTTCTGATTCTGATTCATGCTGGAGGAAGAATGGTTCTGGTTGAATGGAATTATGCTATTAATTTGTTGAAGATCGATTTATATCTGATTCCATGTTATTTAGTTACCCACAGGAAGAAGTGATTCGATTTGTAAAAAAAATCGACATCGATTTTGTGTTAAAGCCGCTGTATATAAAATTGATGAATTTTCGGCCTTTTGATAAAGATGTGAATGATGCTAATCTCCAATTTGAGCATGTTAAATATGGTATTGAAATTTTTTTGATTAAATTGATATTGGTTGAGACCAGTCCGCAGCGTGGAGAAGGCGAGAACTAGGGGAGCAATTCAACTACACATTCTGTGGGAATCCCATATTGAACGCTTTCATTAGTATAAATCGAAGATGCAGATTGGTATCTGTTGATTGGAGAATCGAGGGAAGAAGTGTGAGGTCAAAAAGTAAGGAATTAAAATAGCAGGGAAGCACTATCATTTGAGATTAATCCAGAAGGGAACATAGTCTAAACTTGTTTGAAGAAGAGTGAACGCAAACGTGAGCGGATCCATGTGAGATTGTTGGTTTATAAAATGCTGAGGCATGCAGAGTTATATTGTTGGATATTAAATTGAATAGTTAAACCTGAATTGTGCAGCAGAGTTTGTCAGACAGGTTCGATTGGTGAAATTGAAGCCGATTTGTAAAATTGGAATCAGGATAAGACGTACTTGAAAGAGGTGATTTGATTATGGTTTGAATCAAATCAGAAGTTTATTGGAACCCAGCTCCAATGTGTTCAAAAGTTGTGTTTTTTTGAGATGCTATATTTACTGGATCGCTAAAAAATTGAGCACAATGAATATCCATCATGGATGGACAGGTATGCAATGTGGAATTCGATTTTTAGTCAAAAAAAGTCTAAGTTTTATATAAATTTCCATTGTATGAGCTTAGTATGTTGAACAGTAAAGAGCGCATCTATATTTGAAACTTTGGGTCGACTAGCTGAATTAGTATGAGACAAATGTTCCATGAACTTGACAAAGAGGTCATATTGGGTATTAATATATGGTTTTGATCATAAGCACAACAACAAAAACATAAACTTCACATGTGGGTTGAGTTGGTTTAATATGGGGTTTTAACTTCATATTTGGGTTTTAAGACCTTGATGAAAAGATAAGGAACTTTCAATTGAAGATCAGTTTGAAATAGCTTCCGCAAGTGATATTGTAAGTTGGGTGTTTAAAAGTAAACAGAGATTAACAAAAGATTCCACATTGTTATTGTGAGTTTTCCCAGATGGGGAATTTTATTGGAATATAAATGTGAAGTGAATTTTATGTTCACATTGAGAGTAAGATTCTGGGTGTGGCAGGGTTTGCCCTGCATCAAGAAAACTAAAGGGGAAAAACTTTCTTCTTTCATTTTTGTACCTGTTCTTGAGGTAAGGCTCAAAATAATGATCACCTAGGTCCTGTGCTTTGTACCATTTATCCCCTACATTTGGAATCCCTGTAGCATCAGCAATAATAGAAGTGGAAATGGAAAAAGTTACACCTGCGAGATTTACCCTGTTATCATGGAGGTTAAGTATGAAAAGCTTAGTCAACTCAGGGTGATGTTGAACTCTTTCCACATTTTCACAAAACTCATAGCACCCGACATATCTGAAACATGACACAGCTAAAGGTGAAGCCTCTAGCTCTCTAAGGTTTGTTGGCTCTAGTCTGATGCTTATGCCTCCCTTGTGTGGCCTTCTTTGTTGTACAATCTCATCTTCCTCAAACTCATCATCGTTGTGTTCCTATTCTCTGCAATATTTTTCCTCTCTCTCCATGTTTGTTTCTTTGGCACTTTGGGAACCCTAGGGAAAAGGGAAGAAAGGGAGAGTGAATGAGGGAGTGAAGGGAATGGGAGCCGAGAAGGAAATGATGAAATGAGGGCTTTAGGGGATAGGGATAGGGTATAAAAAATTAAGGGAGACGGGGAAAAGGTTTAAGAAACGTTGTGAGCTGATGGGAGGTGAAAATATGAAGGGATATGAAAAAGAGAATTTATTTACAGGTCAAATGTAGGAGGGAAATCTAGGAAAAATAGTGGAATTCCTAGAAATTGGGATTTTAATGGAAAAGAGTAAAGGGATTTAGGGATGGGGATGTAATGGTAATTTTTGTGTTTTTTATAAGTAATGGGTGATATATTAGGGTCTAGGGACACTGAATTTGGGACAAGATGATTTTGGGAAATTTGTGAGGGAAATGGGGATTTTGGGAGAGGCAAAGGAAAACTAGGGTTTCCTTGCAAATTTAGCCAACATGAAACTCACACACAAGCATAAAATGGATAAAGAGGGATTTGCAAGGGCTTGCTTACTTTTTTGGAGAAGTAGAGAAAATCTTGAGCTGTTTGGAGAAGTTTGAGATAGTTTCGGCCCTATGCGCAGTGCCACACTCAGGTGCGCAACGCCCTCTTTCTATGCACAATGCCATGTAAATTTTCACTAGCTCAACTGCTCTATGTGCAGCGCTAGAGCTTTATGCGCGACGCCTTCTCTCTATGCATAGTGCCGACCAATTTTTGCAGTTTTTTCCCTTGTTCGAACCTCCTACTCCAAAATCGCGTTTTTCTCCTTGACACATGAAAAAATGAGGATTTCTTTTGGAAAATGGGCTTTTATACTTTGAATGACTTTTGGATTTTGATGATTGGGACCCACACTTCTTTCTTCTCATTAACCTTTCAAAATACTTTTGATGCTTTGGATGACTGACATAGCCTTTGAATTTCTTGATCAAATTTCTTTAGCTAGGAATAAGTAGCTTTTTTAGGGTTTTATTACATATAATGACTTAAAATTACATAAAATTAGGAATAATCAAATAAATTTTTTTTTTTATCTCACAAATGTAATTTTTGAGATGAAAAATTATAAAAATGAAATGTAACTTTACATGGAAAAACTGACTGAAGCAAATCATGAGTTTATTTTGGATCACCTTCACACCTTTTGCTGCCCTTTATTGAAAACGAGACAATGCAATTTTTTGACCTAATGAAATCCTAGTTACCTAATGAAAAATGAAAGAAACTGACTCAATGAATGATTTTTGATTGAAAAGTGAATGAGAGCAAACTTGCTTCAGCATGATGAAAGCATGGAAGAGGGTCAGTAGGCATATACTTGTTGAAGGAAAATGGGACACTTGTTAAGGACAACCACCAGTGGAACAATTTTATATCATGACCTAATGGAATGATTAAAATTTTCAGAATGGGACACCTAAGATGCACATGCAAAATGTGTTTTGATCTTTGGTGGAAGTATGCAAATACTAACACTAACATTGGCCTTATTGGGGTTGGCAGCGCCTTGGAGGTGTCAAGAACACTGTCGAACAAGAGCCTAACCATTGGGCAATATGGTCACAAATAGCCGCAAACCTGAACTACTTATACCAACCAAAAATACACACATACTGCAACCTATAAAATAGGAAACTGAAACTAAAGCCGAAAACTAAAATGTTGCCTTAGGCATCTTATTTATGTACAAATATACTCTACTTTGCTACAAAATTACTAGATCAAGTGATTTTGTAATGCTAGATTATCAAATCAAAGAACTGTAACAAAAATGATGCTTAGAAGTGCTTGAACCAGAACACATTTGGGCATTTTGATAGCCATACATGCACACAATGTCTCTAGATTTGTAAAAGACAATTTGGTCTATCATTTAAACTAAAAAAATATTCCATATATGTTGCAACCGGATCATAGAAACCAGAGTCTGTCTGCTGCCCCAACTCCTCAATAGATGCCTCTAGCTGCAAACTGTCAATGCAAACATCCAAGGGAAACCTTACCTTCCTTTCCTTCTGCTGGAAAAGGTTCCCAAAGAATGGAACTTGCCAATCCATTTCCTGGGACTGTATTTGGGTCTCCAATTCAGCTAGATATTTTTTGATTTTGATGGAAAACTCTTGCAAAAAATTCAGCTTAATTTCATGGCTACATCGACAGGACTGCAAATAAGAAGAAATATATGAAGCTAAGTTCTCATCCGCCTCATCATATGTGCACATATCTTCCCATTCTCTAAATCCTTGAATAGAGGCCGCCTATATTTTGAATTCTTCCTTCTCCATCCATGTTTCCAGAAAGATACACCACAACTCTGCAAATGACATAATAAATTTGACAGACAAATTTTCAATCCATTTTCTACATTTCCCTTGAAAATAATCATAGAAAAATCAGATGAAGACATATTCTTGTTTGACTCTAAGAAGTTCAACAATTTTTTTAAAATTTTCTACATGTTTAAGAGTCAAATTCAAATATTCCCCGTTAAATATAGGGCCATTTCTCAAAAAATATACATCTTTCGGTAATATATTAGGAAAACCCTGAATATTATAAAAGTCGATACATGAATACCTTGAACAAATAGAAATGACATATGAGTCCTTCATTTAGCCAGTGGAGCCACCATCAATATTTCAAAACTCGGGATTTCGAACAATGGAGTTGCTAGGTGAAGAGTTCAGCCTTCATATGCATCTGATTGTTGTCCACCATCAGCAATCAGATCTAAAATTTGTCGTTCTTTCCCAGGGAAGATATTTCTCCAGTATGGTCGCCAAAATGTTATCACTCGAATTGAACCTCAGGCTGAAAAAGGAAATTCCGAGGTAACCACAAACCACGCTTAGCCAAGTAGCTAGCCCTAATAGGCAAGGAGAGGGCTCTCTCTGTAAGGATCAAAGCCAATATGGCTAGATAATGAAGATATCAGGCTAGGTATAGTAGCTTAGGGTTTTGATTTTTATTGTATAGGGTTGTGCTGGATCAGAAGGAGAAAAACAGTTAGGGCAAGAGAAATTAGGTCAAAATTTGTAGGGTGTCCTATGGGGCAAGGTATGCATAGTGATTTAGGACTTTAGGATTTCAATGGGTGGGATGATCAAGATAGGTGAGGAGCTAGAAAGAGCATGGTGCAATCATGGGTTCTTTCTAAACTGAAGAAATTTAACAGACTGTGAATGTCTACCCAAAATAGAGCATATGAGAATGGATTCTGCTTATCTAACTTGCATACATTCACTTAGAAGTTATGAAATTATGAATAAAATTAACAATGCATTTAAAAATATGAAACAAAATGGAGAAACTGAACTAAACGCCATACCACAGGGATCCCATATAAATAGCTGCAAATCTAATTAATATTCCTACTCAGAATTGATACAAATTGTGTCTCTTCAAAGGCCAAGTACCGAACTCAGTCCAACCCTTACTAATGAGAAAGAAGAAGAAGATATAGACCTCAAAACAACTCACCCTAGCCTCAGGGAGTCGAATCCATGAGATGAGGATCATTTTCCAGCAAATGTTGAACAAGAATCTGAAGACTAGGAAGACCCAACAACTTGCCTCTAAAAGAGATGAAACTGATTCATTTTGACCTCTAGAGGATTCAAGCTAATGAATCTACCTATAGTAAACTTATCCTCATCATAATTACATTCATATTTATCAATTAAATCAGTTAAAATCCCAACTAGTGAGACAAAACTAAAAAATTCTGTGGAAAAAAAAATAAAATCCATACAGGTAGAATTTGTCCTATGCGCATTGCCGAGGAGGAAAAACTAGGTCTTCATGCAGGTCATTTTTGACTAACTTCCCGGTGTCCAAATTGATATCATGATAGCGCATTGGAAACCTTGTCCTTTATACTTTCCATATCTTCTTATAATTTCTGATTTGGAGCTATTTTGACCCCTCAAAAGTGCAATCTCCCAAGACTACCTCTATGTGCAGCGACACCCTAAAAAGGAGACAGAAAATGATTTTTTGGGTGTTTTTGGCCCTTTTGCCTGACCATTTTTGCTCAAAATGCTTAGAAAAATTACAGGGGACATGAAATCATCATTATGAACCTACTGATGTCTTCCTTTTGTCCATTAGATACCCTAAAAGAGTGTGCAGCACCTTGAGCATAAATTTCTGTGTTTTTCAAAATTTGCCCAAAAACTCAAAAATTTCCAAAAAAATTCAAAATTGTTCAAAATTTGTGGGATAGGCCCACAATCACATATCAAGTTGAGCTAAGGAGGCATCATCAAGTATATTTAGTTTTTCACCTCCTTTCTTGCCCTTCTAGATCTCCTTGAGTTTATCCTTCATCTGTTTGACCTTGATATTACAAATTTTGTTCTGGGTCTGATAGTGATGGGCCATGTGCCTGAGCATCTGATTGTCTCTGTTGGCCTTCATTAGCAGCTTCTCCAATTGAATTTTGACTCTCTCAAGCTACACTTCTCTGTTATCTTCAATCTCCTTTGCCAACTACTGGTCGAAACTCAGACTTTGGGCTTCTTGCCTTTCTTTTTCCAATGCTCTTTTGAGGCCTCTTGTCTTTGGCCTTTTCTTGATGTTTTCAGCCTCCTCAAGATCTTCCATAGTTTCTTTATTAATCATGTTTTTCCTCCTCACTTCATCTCTAAAATATTTTTCTTATCTGTCAACTGCTTGTTCTCTTGCTCTAGGGAAGAGATGATGAATTTTGCCCTCCCAAGGTTGGTTTGCAGCTCTCTGATCTGTGCCTCCTTTTCTTTGATGGAAATGCTTCATGTGGTAGTGTCATCAAAATTTTCAAGGTCTAATAGCTCAAAATTAGCCTCTACCTCATGGGCATCTTCATGCTCTTGATATATTTCTCCATAGTTGACCTCTATGATTTTCTCTTTTCCCTTAAATTCTTGGTGTACCTGCTTTGTTAATGAAGAAGGAAAAGCCCCTTCCACATCATGTGGAGCAAGAATTTTCCTGTGTTCTGATGAAGAAGGCAAAGCCCCTTCCACACCATGTGGATCAAGAATTTGTTTGTGTGTTGATGAAGAAGGCAAAGCCCTTTCCACACCATGTGGAGCAAGAATTTTCCTCTCTGCTGCAAACAATTTTCTAAGCCCTCATTGATATGTCACACTGCATTCTTTGACTTGCCTAGGTGATTTGAATTTATATTTCCTTGTTTTTGCAGATTCAGGGCTATTAGATGTCTCTCTTCTCTCTTGTGGAATTGGTGGAGGAATTTTGGGATTTGTGAATATGTCATTGGAAATGAAGCTATCCCAAGAGATGTTGAGTAGACTGAGATGATGAAGCACAATGAGTTTGATGAGGGAGTGATGATAGAGGTTGTTCATCTGCTGATGATATTCTTTCTTTGCCACAAAGTATGCCATCTTCTCAATGTTCTGGAGCAAGAAATATGGGATGTTGCTCATCCTCACCCTAGTGAAATGCATGAGCAACCTGATATGATATGTGTACAATCTGGAGAATCTGCCCTTACAAGTGAAGTATCTCATGATAATCTTTATCATTGGTGCATACTTGCTAAGGAGGAAACTGAAGGGGAAAAACTTTCTTCTTTCATTTTTGTACCTGTTCTTGAGGTAAGGCTCAAAATAATGATCACCCAGGTCTTGTGCTTTGTACCATTTCTCCCCTACATTTGGAATCCCTGTAGCATCAACAATAATAGAAGTGGAAATGCTGAAAGTTACACCTGCGAGAGTTACCCTTTTATCATGGAGGTTTGGTATGAAAAGCCTAGTCAACTCAGGGTGATGTTGAACTCTTTCCACATTTTCACAAAACTCATAGCACCCGACATATCTGAAACGAGACACAACTAAAGGTGAAACCTTTAGCTCTCTAATGTTTTTTAGCTCTACTCTGATGATTATGCCTCCCTTGTGTGGCCTTCCTTTTTGTATAATCTCATCTTCCTCAAACTCTTCATCGCAGTATTCATCCTCTTTGTAATCTTTGTCCTCTCTCTCCATGCTTGTTTCTTTGTCACTTTGGGAACGTTAGGGAAAAGGGAAGAAAGGGAGAGTGAATAAGGGAGTGAAGGGAATGGGAGCCAGGAAGGAAATGATGAAATGTGGGCTTTAGGGGATGGGGATAGGGTCACAAAAATTAAGGGAGATTGGAAAAGGGTTAAGAAACCTTGTGAGGTGATGGGAGGTGAAATTATGAAGTGATATGAAAATGAGAATTTATTTACAGGTCAAAGGTAGGAGGGAAATCTAGGAAAAAATAGTGAAATTCCTAGAAATTGGGATTTTAATGGAAAAGAATAAAGGGACTTAGGGATGGGGATGTAAGGGTAATATTAGTGTTTTTTAGAAGTATGGGTTGATGTGGTAGGGTCTAGGGACATTGGATTTGGGACAAGAGGGAAATGGGGATTTTGGTAGAGGCAAAAGAAAACTAGGGTTTCCTTGCAAATTTAGCCAACGTGAAACTCACACACAAGCATAAAATGGATAAAGAGGGAGTTACAAGGACTCACTTACTTGTTTTGGAGATGAAGAGTTAATATTTAGGTGTTTGGAGAAGTTTGAGAGAGTTTCAGCCCTGTGCGCAACACCACATCCAGGTGCGCAACGCCCTCTTTCTATGTGCAATGCCATGTAAATTTTCACTGGCTAAACCGCTCTATGTGTAGCTCCAGAGCTCTATGCACAACACCTTCTCTCTATGCGCAGCGTCGACCAATTTTTTTAGTTTTTCCCTTGTTTGAACCTCCTACTCCAAAATCACGTTTTTCTCCTTGACACATGAACAAATGAAGATTTATTTTGGCAAATGGGCTTTTATACTTTGAATGACTTTTGGATTTTGATGATTGGGACCCACACTTCTTTCTTCTCATTAACCTTTCAAAATACTTTTTGATGCTTTGGATGACTGGCATGGCCTTTGTATTTCTTGATCAAATGTATTTAGCTAGAAATAAGCAGCTTTTTTAAGGTTTTATTACATATAATGACTTCAAATTACATAAAATTAGGAATATTAAAATAACTCTGTTTTTATCTCAAAAATGTGATTTTTCAGATGAAAACTTATAAAGATGAAATGTAACTTCACATGGAAAACATGACTGAAGCAAATCATGAGTTTCTTTTGGATCACCTTCACACCTTCTGCTGCCCTTTATTGAAAATGAGATAATGCAATGTTTTGACCTAATGAAAAATGAAAGAAACTGACTCAATGAATGATTTTTGACTAAAAAGTGAATGAGAGCAAACTTGCTTCAGCATGATGAAAACATGGAAGAGGGTCAGTAGGCATATAATTGTTGAAGGAAAATGGGACACTTGACAAGGACAACCACCAGTGGAACAATTTTATGTCATGACCTAATGGAATGATTAAAAATTTCATAATGGGACACCTAAGATGCACATGCAAAATGTGTTTTGATCCATGGTGGAAGTATGCAAATACTAACTCTAACATTGGCCTTATTGGGGATAGAAGCTCCTTAGAGGTGTCAAGAACATCGTAGGCCAAGTGCCTAACCATTGGGCTATACGATCACAAATAGCTGCAAACTTGAACTACTTATACCAACCAAAAATACAAACATACTGCAACCTATACACTAGGAAACTGAAACTAATGCTGAAAACTGAAATGCTACCTTAGGCAACTTATTTATGTACAAATCTACCCTACTTTGCTGCAAAATTACTAGATCAAGTAATGATGTAATGCCAGATTAGCGAATCATGCAACTGTAACAATAATGATGCTTGGAAGTGCTTGAACCATAACACAATTTGGCATTCTGATAGCCATACATGCACACAATGTCTCTGGCTTTGTAAAAGACAATATGGTCTATCATTTAAACCGAAAAAATATTCCATATATGTTGCAACGGGATCATAGAAACCAGATTCTGTCTGCTGCCCCAACTCCTCAATACATGCCTTCAGCTGCAAACTGTCAATGCAAACATCCAAGGGCAGCCTTACCTTTCTTTCCTTCTGCTGGAAAAGGTTCCTAAAGAATGAGACTTGACAGTCCATATCCTGAGACTGTATTTGGGTCTCCAATTCAGCTAGATCTTTTTCGATTTTCATGGCAAACTCTTGCAAAAAAGTGAGCTTAATTTCATGGCTACATCGACAGGACTTCAGATAAGAAGAAAGAGATGAAGCGAAGTTTTCATCTACCTCATCATCTATGAACATATCTTCCTATTCTCTCAATCCTTGAATAGAGGCTGCCTCTATTTTGAATTCTTCCTTATGTTAGGTAAACTTCACTCGGGATAGAGTCAATGTTCACTAGGGTATATAGTAGTGGTTTTGGGGCACCTGGCATTGTGCACCCATGGTTTTCAGCCCATGATATTGCATGTAATGGAGCCTATAAAAGGATGGAAAGACTTCATTGTAATGTAGGCCTGGAGGTGAGCGGTGAAGGCTCACTTGGCTGGATTGGCCAAGGTTTTGGCCAATGGTTAATAAAATTTCATTGGTTGGGTTTTGCCTCGGATTTGGGGTTTTCCTAGATAAACATTTATGTTTATGTTAATGATTTGTTGCTCACCTTTTATGCTTATTTCTCTGGGTAAATTCTTTATTGTTTCTACTGTGCATAATTTCTAACAATTGGTATTAGAGCATTCAGGTTTTAATAGACAGATTTAAGATCGATATGCTGCTTGCAAAATCTGATTATAATTGTTGGGAGCCGTTGCCTATCTAATTTCCATACGCTGTCTATGTGAGTGCTATGTGCATGGTTGACCTGCATGTGAAGCAGACGACCAAGCGTGGAGGTGATTGTATGCATAATGGATTGATCTACATGGCCGTGGATGAAAAACTATTTGCGTGAAGAATAAATATGCCAGATCTCGGTTTGCAGTATCGGTCAATGATTTTTATTTGTGGAAGACTACTGTGCATACTTCGTGCATGGATCGACCTGCGTGAAGATGTGATCTTCAACGAAGCAGAGGTTTTGATGTTTGTGCGGCTGGTTTGTTTGCCTGCAAAATCGATTGAAGTGCTTGTTTAATTAATTCATGAAGTGCCTGTTTACTTGCCACGGTATTTTGAAGGGGGTCGAAGATCTGCTATGTGAGATTGTGAAACTATAAGCCGTGAGCTAGATATAAGCCGCTATAAGAGCCGGTGGTGTGTAGGCTTACAAAGCCTGAAGCTGCAGGATTGCTACGCTGTGGATCGAGCTGCATGCATTGAAATTTGGGTTAAGGCTGATTGGTGGCCCAATGTTGAGAAATATTTGAAATTGAGCGATCTGCAATGAGAATAGACGTGTGAGCACAGACCAGAACTACCATTGCATGGACCGTGAGACCAGATCTATTATTGATTTGCGTGGTTGCGGTGGAAGTGACCAGAGCTGTGTTTGTGGTGGATTGTGGAAATGTATAGATCTGGAACAAAGATGGCATGGAAAAATTCTCTTCTTGAAGCGTTGGAGTCATGGTAGCAGAGGATCTAAGAGATTCGAACCCTGGGGCCATTCTGGAGGTAGGCGTGAATTGATCCAATGTGCATGACTTGAAAGATGAACAACGCATGAACAGATGGATGTGTCATCGGTACTAAATGATTTGGATGGAGTGCTAACCACATGGTAGCCCCTAAATCAGAAGGAATCATGATTCATGTGGATCCAAGCCAAGGGTCAATGCATTCGCTTAATAGCTAGAGAGAAATGCGAGATTCATGCATAAATTGAACTTTGGACAACACCTATAGGCGTTGGAAGAAAAGCCATGTGATGGAGCTATGGAAATAAGGCACAAATAGAGTTTAACATCAGCGTCAATAAAAATGATGATGATGTTCTGGTAATTTCTCGATGTGTAAGTAAAGGGCTTCATCGTGGAAGGTGGAGGAGATAAGAGCATGTGGATGAGAAGGAAAGGAATGCATGTAATAAATGAATAGCAATGAATGTAGAGAATGGTCATACAAAGAATATCAACAATGAAAGAATATATATATATATATATATATATATATATATATATATATATATATATATATATATATATATATATATATATATATATATATATATAAATAATGGAATTATTTTATTACATGTAAATGGGCATATTGTTGTAAGACCTGGTATGCATACCCCTAGGTAATCATTGGTAAAGTCTGGGTTAGATCTACGTGATAGGGGGGATGTCAAGTTAACAATTACCTTGGATAAAAATTTGAGGGGGGGAGATCTAGAGTGATCGGGGTTGTCTCACTTAGCAATTTTGGCTGGATTTAGTCAAGAAACCCCAAGTCAAGTTTAAGGGGGGAATTGTTAGGTAAACTTGACTCGAGATAGATTCAATGTTGACTAGGGTATATAGTAGTGGTTTTGGCACACATGGCATTGTGCACCCATGGTTTTCATCCCATGGTATTGCATCTAATGGAGCCTATAAAAGGCTAGAAAGACTTCATTGTAATGTAGGCCTGGAGGTGAGTAGTGAAGGCTTACTTGGCTGGATTGGCCAGGGTTTTGGCCAATGGTTAATGAAATTTCATTGGTTGGGTTTTGCCTCGGATTTGGGGTTTTCCCGGATAAACATTTGTGTTTATGTTAATGATTTGTTGCTGAAATTTTATGTTTATTTCTCTAGGTAAATTCTTTATTTTTTCTGCTGTGCATAATTTCTAACACCTTCTCCATCCATGTTTCCATAAAGATACGCTACAACTCTGCAAATGACTTAATAGATCTGACATAAAAATTTTCAATCCATTGCCTACATTTCCCTTGAAATGAATCAGAGAACAATCTGATGAAGACATCTTCTTGTTTGACTCTAAGAAGTTCAACAAACTTTTTAAAAGTTACTACATGTTTAAGAATCAAAGTGAGATCTTCTTTGTTAAATATAGGGCCATTGCTCAAAAAATATGCCTCTTTTGGTAATTGAATAGGAAAACTAGGAAGATTATAAAAGTCGATACATGAATACCTTGAACAAATAGAAATGACATTTGAGTCCTTCATTTAGCCAGTGGAACCACCATCAATATTTCGAAACTCGGGATTTCGAACAATGGAGTCGCGAGGTGAAGAGTTCAGCCTTCATATGCATCTGATTTCTGTCAACCATCAACAATCAGATCTAAAATTTTTCATTCTTTCCCAAGGAAGATATTTCCCCAGTACTGTCGCCAAAATGTTCTCACTCAAATTGAACCTCAGGCTAAAAAAGGCAATTCTGAGGTAACCACAAACCACGATTAGCCAAGTAGCTAGCCCTACTAGGCAAGGAGAGGGATTTCTCCATAAGGATCACAACCAATATGGCTAGTTAATGAATATATTAGGCTAGGTATAGTAGCTCAGGGTTTTGATTTTTATTGTATAGGGTTGTGATGGATGAGAAGGAGAAAAATAGTTAGGGCAAGGGAAATTAGGTCAAAATTTTCAGGGTGTTCTATGGGGCAAGGTAGGAATAGTGATTTAGCACTTTAGGATTTCAATGGGTTGGATGATCAAGACAGGTGAGGAGCTATAAATAGCATGGTGCAATCATGGGTTCTTTCTAAACTGAATAAATTTAACAGACTATGAATGTCGACACAAAATAGACCATCTGATAATGGATTCTGCTTATCTAAATTGCATACATTCACTTAGAAGTTATGAAATGATGAATAAACTTAACAATACATTTCAACACATGAAAACAAAAGGAGAAACTGAACTAAACACCATACCATAGGATCCCATAAAAATAGCTACAAATCTGATTAATATTCCTGTTCAAGACTGATACAAAGTGTGTCTCTTCAAAGGCCAAGTATCCAACTGAGTCCAAACCTTACTAATGTAAAAGAAGAAGAAGATATAGACCTAAAAAAAACTCACCCTAGCCTCAGGGAGTTGAATCCATGAGATGAGGATAAATTTCCACCAAATTTTGAACAAGAATATGAAGACTAGGAAGACCCAACAACTTGCCTCTAAAAGAGATGAAACTGATTCATTTTGACCTCTAGAGGACTCAAGCTAATGAATCTACCTATAGTAAAATAATACTAATCATAATTACATTCATATTTATCAATTACATCAGTGAAAATACCAACTAGTGAGACTCAAAAATTCCATGAAAAACAAAGAAAACTCCAAACAGGCTGAATTTGTCCTATGCGCAGCGCCAAGGAGGAAAAACTAGGTCTTCTTGCAAGTCATTTTTGACTGACTTCCCGGTGTCCAAATTGATCTCATGATAGATCATTGGAAACATTGTCCTTTATAATTTATAGATATTCTTGTAGTTTCTGATTTGGAGTTTTTTTTACCCCTAAAAAGTGAAATCTCCCAAGACTACCTCTATGTGCAGTGCAACCCTGAAAGAGAGGCAGAAACATGATTTTTTGGGTGTTTTTGGCCCTTTTGATTGACCAGATTTGCTCCAAATTCTTAGAAAAATTATAGTGGGCATGTCCTCATAATTATGAACTCACTTATGTATTCCTTTTGTCCATTGGATTCCCCAAAAGAGTGCGCAGCGCCAAGGCGCTACATATAGAGCATAAATTTCTGTGTTTTTCAAAATTTGCCCAAAAACTCAAAAATTTCCAAAAATTTTCAAAATTGTTCAAAATTTGTGGGATAGGCCCACAATCACATGTCAAGTTGAGCTAAGGAGGCATCAACAAGTATCTTGAGTTTTTCACCTTGTTTCTTGCCCTTCCGGATCTCCTTCAATTTATCCTTCATTTGTTTGACCTTGATATTACAAATTTTGTTCTGGGTCTAATAGTGATGGGCCATGTGCCTGAGCATCTGATTGTCTCTGTGGCCTTCATTAGTAGCTTCTCCAAGTGAATGTTCACTCTCTCAAGCCACACTTCTCTGTCATCTTTAATGTCCTTTGCCAACTGCTGGTCAAAACTCTAACTTTGGGTTTCTTGCCTTTCTTTTTCCAATGCGCTTTTGAGGCCTCTTGTCTTTGGCCTTTTCTTGATGTTTTCAACCTCCTCAAGATATTCCATAGCTGCTTGATTAATCATGTTTTTCCTCCTCTCCTGCACCAACTTCATCTCTAAAAGAGTTTTCTTATCTGTCAATTGTTTGTTCTCTTGCTCTAGGGAAGAGATGATCAATTTTTCCCTCCCAAGATTGGTTTGCAGCTCTTTGATCTGTGCCTCCTTTTATTTGTTGGAAATTCTTGATGTGGTAGTGTCATAAAAATCTTCAAGGTATAATAGCTCAAAATCATCCTCTACCTCATGGGTATCTTCATGCTCTTGATCTATTTCTCCATGGCTGACCTCTATGTTTTTTTCTCTTTTCCCTTCAATGCCTAGTATACCTGCTTTGTTGATGAAGAAGGAAAAGCCCCTTCCACATCATGTGGAGCAATAATTTTCCTGTGTATTGATGAAGAAGAAAAATCCCCTTCCACACTATGTGGAGCAAGCATTTGTGTGTGTGTTGATGAGGAAGGAAAAGCCCCTTCGACACCATGTGGAGCAAGAATTTGCCTCTTTGTTGCAAAAAAAATTCTAAGCCCTCTTTGATATGTCACATTGAATTGTTTGACATTTCTGGTTGATTTGAATTTATCTTTCCTTGTTTTTGTAGCTGCATGGCTAGTATATGTCTGTCTTCTCTCTTGTGGCATTGGTGGAGGAATTTGGGGATTTGTGAATATGCCATTGGAAATGAAGCTATCCCAAGAGATGTTGAGTAGATTGAGATGATGAAGCACAATGAGTTTGATGAGGGAGTGATGATAGAGGTTGTTCATCTGTTGATGATATTCTTTCTTTGTCACCAATTACGCCATCTTCTCAATGTTTTAGAGCAAGAAATATGGGATTTTGAGCATCCTCACCCTAGTGAAATGCATGAGCAGCCTGATATGATATGTATACAATCTGGAGAATCTACCCTCAAAAGTGAAGTATCTCATGATAATCTTCATCATCAGTGCATACTTGTTGAGGAGGAAAATGAAGGGTAAAAACTTTATTCTTTCATTTTTGTACCTGGTCTTGAGGTAAGGTTCAAAATAATGATCACCCAGGTCCTATGCTTTGTACCATTTCTCCCCTACATTTGGAATCCCTGTTGCATCAACAATAATAGAAGTGGAAATAGAAAAAGTTACACCTGCGAGAGTTATCCTGTTATCATGGAGGTTCAGTATGAAAAGCCTAGTCAACTTAGGGTGATGCTGAAATCTTTCCACCTTTTCACAAAACTCATAGCACCCGACATATCTGAATTATGACACAGCTAAAGGTGAAGCCTCTAGCTCTCTAAGGTTTGTTGTCTCTACTCTGATGATTCTACCACCCTTGTGTAGCCTTCTTTGATGTACAATATCATCTTCCTCAAACTCATAATCTTTGTGTTTCTCCTCTCTGTAATATCTATCCTCTCTCTCCATGCTTATTTCTTTGGCACTTTGGGAACCCTAGGGAAAAGGGAAGAAAGGGAGAGTGAATAAGGGAGTGAAGGGAATGGGAGTCGGGAAGGAAATTGTGAAATGAGGGCTTTAGGTGATAGGGATAGGATCAAAAAAATTAAGGGAAATGGGGAAAAGGGTTAAGAAACCTTGTGAGGTGACGGGAGTGAAAATATGAAGGGAGATGAAAATGAGAATTTATTTATAGGTCAAAGGTAGGAGGGAAATCTAGGAAAAAATAGTGAAATTCCTAGAAATTGGGATTTTAATGGAAAAGAGTAAAGGGACTTAGGGATGGGAATGTAAGGGTAATTTTAGTGTTTTTTAAAATTATCGGGTGATGTGGTAGGGTCTAGGGGCATTGAATTTGGGACAAGAGGGTTTTGGGAAATTTATGAGGGAAATGGGGATTTTGGGAGAGGCAAAGGAAAACTAGGGTTTCCTTGCAAATTTAGCCAACATGAAATTGACACACAAGCATAAAATGGATAAAGAGGGAGTTAAAATGGATCACGTTATTGTTTTGGAGATGAAGAGGCAATCTTGAGGTGTTTGGAGAAGTTTGAGAGAGTTTCGGCCCTGTGTGCAGTGCCACACCCAGGTGCACAACACCCTCTTTCTATGCGCATCGCCATGTAAATTTGCACTGGCTAAAGTGATCTATACTCGGTGCCAGAGCTCTATGCACAACACCTTTTCTCTATGCGTAGCACCAGCCAATTTTTGCAGTTTTTCCCTTGTTCGAACCTCTTGCTCCAAAATCACGTTTTTCTCCTTGACACATGAACAAATGAAGATTTATTTTGGCAAATGGGCTTTTATACTTTGAATGACTTTTGGATTTTGATGATTGGGACCCACACTTCTTTCTTCTCATTAACCTTTCAAAATACCTTTGATGCTTTGGATGACTAACATGGCCTTTGTATTTCTTGATCAAATGTCTTTAGCTAGGAATAAGCAGCTTTTGTATGGTTTTATTACATATAATGACTTAAAATTACATAAAATTAGGAATAATTAAACAACTTTGTTTTTATCTCAAAAAAGTGATTTTTGAGATAAAAACTTATAAAGATGCAATGTAACTTTACATAGCAAACCTAATTGAAGAAAATCATGAGTTTATTATGGATCACCTTGACACCTTCTGTTGGTCTTTATTGAAAATGAGACAATGCACTGTTTTGACCTAATGAAACCCTAGTGAACTAATGAAAAATGAAAGAAACTGATGCAATGAATGATTTTTGTCTGAAAAGGGAATGAAAGCAAACTTGCTTTAGCATGATGAAAACATGGAAGAGGGTCAGTAGGCATATAATTGTTGAAGAAAAATGGGACACTTGACAAGGACAACCACCAGTGGAACAATTTTATATCATGACCTAATGGAATGATTAAAAATTTCAGAATGGGACACCTAAGATGCACATGCAAAATGTGTTTTGATCCCTCGTGGAAGTATGCAAATAGTGACACTAACACATTGTATTCCATTTAGAGGAGTGTAACTCATGGCATTAAGGAGATTTATGTGTTATCACTCAGAAAAAATGAAACATCATTTGTCAAAGTCGTAGAGGTTCATATGTCAAAGGTAGGGTTATAGGATTCATTTTTCATTGCTTTGTTAAGGAGAATTTTTAATTTTTCTTATTTAGCCTATCCTAAGGTATAAACCCACCCTCATTTAAATCCTCTCATGTCACATCAGTCATAATTTTCTGACATTTTTCATTTCCCAAGGTTATAGCACCAAAAGTGTCATTTTAGAAAAGAAACCACACTTTCATAGAGAAATACACAGAGAAATTGCACTTTTCGCTACGAAACTATTAATACTTTCATAGCGAAAATGCCCAGAAATACACTAGGTACGCTACGAAAGTAAGGTTTCCCATCTGTAATGTAAAATTAGTTGTTAGGTGTCAAAAAATGATTTTAAAAGGATAAGTTAGATGCCATTCGAGTCAGTTAGGGTAAATATCAAGGTACATGGTTAGGGTTGAAGTCATCATCACCATTTTAAGCATGTACGAGTCATCATTAGGTTATGAGTGGTCATTTAAGTTCAAAATCTTTCCAAATTGAGTCATTTTTCATTCTCCATTCTTTCTTTGCTTTTTATTGAGCTCTGGAGAGCTATTTCATTGGGCTAAAGCTGTGGCTGGAATTTTCAAAGGTTTGCAGATATCACTGATCAAGCGAGGCTGAGAAGACATTATCAAGCGAGGCAGAGAAGACATTAAATAACCATGGCTTCGAAAAGGAAGACAAATAAAGGTGGCCACTATCTTAGATATGAGCCATTAGTTATGAACCTGATAAATGAAGACCTAATAGCTGTAGAGGTTTTCAAAAGAACAGGATGTTTACAGTTTTGTGAAAGATTACAAGGCTGCCATGTACAAGTTTCCAAATAATTTTCCCTAAACTTCAATGGAACAGCTACAAAAGTGGGAATGTTGAATCTCACTATAACACCAGAGATCATTGTAGCAGCAACAGGGATTCCAAGAGGACAAGAAAAATGATTCAAAGGGTTCAAATTCAACATGGAGGAATGTAAAGAGTTTATCAAGCCATAAAATAGTGAACTCAACCTTACAAATGCCATTCCAAGGAGCTGCATGAAGGATAATTTCTCAAAGCTACTGCTTATCATCCAAAAATATTTCACTTGTGAAGGGAGATATCATAAAGCCTATTCTTACCACTTCAAGCTTCTCCTACACTTTGTTGGTAAGATATCTCTTGATCTACCTTTCTATTTACACAAAAGCTTAGAAAAATTGGTAGATAAATTTCAAGCAAAATCTGAGGGAAGTGAAACCTCACTTTTCCATCATGACTTAATAAAATTGCTGGTTTTAGATGAGTTAGAAAGACTAGGAAGAGACTGGTCTTATTTCATGTTTTTCAGTGGTTTTGAAATGGATACCATTGCCCCTAAAATAACTCCTAAACCTATAGGTATACCATCACCTTTAGTGGTAGAACAAAGTGAACCAGTAGGGGCAGAGCAGAGTGAACCAGTAATGATGGAAATATAGCAGTTGTAAAGATTTGATACACCCATTGTTCCACTTGCAAAACAAAATTCAATAATGAGTAAACCTGCAAAAAAAGAACCCACAGTGAATAAAAAAGGTAGAAAAATGGTCACAAGGAGGAAAATAGTGGCTAAAGCCAATTTAGAAGACATACTACATGCCATTGATATTGAAGAGAATCCTGTAGTCCAGACTGAGGATATGGATGAAGGTGGACAAAAACTCAAGAAAGCTAAATAAAAAAAGAGGTTAGAATTGCTAGAAAACTATTGGAAATCAGCAAAGAAGTTCATCAAGCCACTAACATTTTCCAGCCACCACCAATTATCATTGACTTATCTTCACCTGCAAAAGAAGATCCATTTAGCAAGAAAAATAAAGTAAAGGGAAAGTCATTGAAAAAACAGAGTTGGAAATCATTAAGGAACAATTGAGGTTAGCTAATCATGAAATATCAGTCATGAAGAATGAGGGAAGAAAAAATAATTTCTAGACGGTTCGATTTGAAAAGATGAAAGAGGTTTGGGAAGAGCAGGTTGACAGTGTATCAAAGACCCTAGACAACGCACAACAATTAATCAAATGGACTATGCCATTGAGGAAGAGGTGAAACATGTAAGAAGAATGAGCCTGCACTTGAAATATACCAATAGAAATCTGAAGGATCAAGTTAAATACCTCTAGGAATAGCTATAATTGATCCATTAGGAGTTGGAGAAGAGGGGTCTTAAAGTGACAGTAGTTGAGGAGCCCATAGCTCAACTCATCATCAATGAAGAAGAAACACCTCAAGACTCTTAGGTTGAGTTGGTTTATGTTTTGAAAGGTAAAAGGCATGATGAAAACCAAATTTATATAGCTGGAAGGTACATTTTTGAAACTAAGCAAAAATCTAGAATTTACACAGTTTTCCATAGTTTCGTAGAATTTCCTAGGCTTGAAGCCAAGAAAGCTCTACGAAACCACCTATAGATTTATTTTTGCTTTAAAAACCATTTTGAGTAGCTTCCAAGGAGAAGAAATGATATGGAGGATGTGTTAGGGCATGAAGAACACAATGCAAAAGGAAAGAATCAAAAAATTTGAGTACAAAGGTCATTTTTTGTATGCTACGAAAGTATGCTACGAAACTGCCATACTTTCGTAGCGAGTTGTTTTGAAGTTTTCTGAGCAGTTTTATGGGTATTTTCATACCTGTGGATACTTTCAAAGGGTCAAGGGACCTTGCCAGCAATAATCCATGACTTGAAGACCAAGAAATAAAGACAACTCATCAGCTAAAACATTCGTTGAAGATAAGGACCTGGTTTCCTGAAAAATAGGGTTTGTTTCCTGATTTTAAGGAGGGTAATCAAGATGTCAAGTAGTGATGAGTTCTGTAATAGCTCATTCGAACATGTGAATCATTATTTGTCAGATGTATAAATTTTTCGAGAGATAAGGTAGTTGATGTAATAATTAGCAGTTTGAGTCCTATTAGGAAAAGGACTGTTTTATAGAATAGTTGTCATTTTCTCATTAAAGCACATGTTTTATTGTTTTGAAAGGTGTCATTAGGAAAATTTTGATGAATATATCCAATAGTCATATCATCTCTCATGTAACAAGGTCTATTAAAGGGCAGATATTCGAATTTGTAAAGGGTTGGATATTTTTTGCAATACTGCCGCTTTATGTAAATTAACTGAAATTAGTAATACAGAGGGATTTTTATTGACCAACCTGAGATTCTCATGGATTTTTTAGTGCTTATATGATCTATAATTTCTATGTGTACCATTTGCAGTGGTTTTCATCTTTAATACTCAGAATTCATAAGTGTATGCTTTGACTTACTTTATTTATGAATTGATTGTGTTATTTCATGTTTCATGTGTGATTTACCTCTGCTAAAAACTCTTACCTGCCTCAGCTTCCATGCCAAGAGGCCTCATCACTGAACTACTTATTTTTTGACTCCATAAGCCCAATGGTTGCAGACTTGTACTCTTTTTAACCTACACATATCACAATCAAGTTATTTTCCAAGTAGAATTAGCCATCTAGTTTCATCATTATCAAATATCATTAAACCATTTGAGAGAGCCCTCTCAGGCTGAAGAGGCTAAGCTTCAGTTACAAGTTGGTTTGAAACAGTTACATGAAGTTGTCTTATTAGCAGCCAATCAAGTACAATTGTTTTATAACAGTATGCATGCCTTAGTTAAGGAGAGTGTAGCATATCATTAAAGAGAGTGTAAGAGGAATATTTTATGGCATGTCTTTAATGAATGTAAGATGAATATTCAATTCTTTGATGAGTGCATAAAATAGTGTAATGAATTATTAAGAGAGAGAGAGAGAGAGAGAGAGAGAGTTACATAGATCCATGAGAATCATCAAGGAGAGAGGTTTCAAGTGATTGAGGAGATATAATTCCCTTTTAGTAATAATATAATAGTCTCATAAAAGATAATAATAATAATAATATTGAGGATTAAGTCGACATTGAACTATTATGATTGATCAATGATAATTTAAGTGATTTTTTTTCAAGTATACTTGATTACCCATTGATTGGAAGTGATTTACTATTTTTTGGAAAGTCATACTTGAGATGATAGACATAACTTTCTATTTTTATAAATTCGCTCCAAAATTGTCAGGAATGAGATTTTATTAAGGAAATTCATCCCTAAGCTTCCCATGAGTGGTATTTTTCTTCTAGGGAATAGGGATTTTGCACCCCTATTGCATGCATCTCCATGCCTTAGTAGTTTGAGGACTCCACGCCCTGATCTACTCTAAAGAACCAAGATTCCACACCTTGATATTTTTAAATATCCAGGAATCCGTGCCTTAAAATTTTCCTTATGGATCCAAGAATCCATAAATTTATCTTTCATGGATTTAAAAATATGCACCCTAATCCTTTTATTATATATTCAAGACTCCACGTCTTTATATTTCATGGATTTAGGACTCTGTGCCCTAATTTCCATGGCTTCTCATCTACTCGTCTTTGACACTCTGCGCTTCACCTTAAGTTATTGATTATGAGCTCATACCCATCTGATGGTTCATTAGTAAGGTCTTCCTCCAAGACATGCACACATCATAATCTCATAGATCAAAGGAATCAAATGAATTTCATAATTAACTTATTCACATTTTACCAAGGATTGTGCATGACTTCCACATTCATTTTGGTTTTGGAGAAATGACTTCCACGGTCATTTATAACTTGAGCTTCCTTATTGACAATGACCAAGTCCCCTGCCACATCATGCTTAGTATGATATTATGCACATATAATCACACAAATCATGTATCATACATAAACCATAATTAACCATATGTTCCACATAACCATGATCATCCATGGATCTATGTGTCCCAATCCTTGATCACCATCCATGTCATACACCTATTTCCAAACTAGTATACCAAAAGAGAAAACATTGCTAATATGCTCTTAACCAAAATCAGTTCTTATACAGAAAACCATAGATATTATCATAAGCACACAACAACCAGGTGAACCAAACCAGTTCTATAGCATATAAGAATGTAAATATTATGTCATGCATAATATTATATCATTATATCAAAATCACCCTCTCTAAGTGTCATCAAATTTATCTCACCAGAAGGGACACTACATACTTCCCCTCTTGGGCTAAACTTGGCCCTAAGTTTTTCCTACAGTCATAAGATACTTAGTTTTTTTTTATTCTCCTATCAATAAGTTGTTAACCTTATGCATATGTATTTGATATATTTTTCTTCATTCCAATCCAAAGTTTAATGTTTTCTAAATTGGAAGCAACTACATGAAAACTGAAACATACCATTCTTAATCAAGTAGAAAATATATCCATGCCATATTAGGCATGTTTTGATATAAAATACCAAATATTTCTATATAAAAACAAGCCATACAATTTATAGTACCATATCAAAATACTATTTTATGTAACTATTATGACATCTACTTAAGTTATCTATAATAATTTGACATTCTACATGTTTTTCTTTCTCATAGTCTGTATGAATCCTACATGTGTCATCTTCTTGGTTCTATAGTATGTTGAGCTCGCCAAGCTATAAATATCTCACATATTGGTTGTATAAACAAAAATGATGGTCCATACCATATAAAATCAAATTTTCATACAATAAGCATAAAATCAACCACATACAATTGTTAGTGAAATCACGCAACAAAACATGATGTCATATATAAAATCCACTCTTACATCCCACTTGATTTAAGTCTTCTCAATCCAAGTTTCCCTATTCCATAAGACATCTCTGCATTCAAAATCTTGAAGATCTACCTTTAGTTTTTACTAAACATTTAATCTTTAGGTAAAATCACAATTTGAGGTTAAAGGCATCATTTTTTTTAAAGTAACAAGCTAAGGTTCAATATAGTCCTCATTGACCCATTCTATGTATTATAGAACATTCCTTTAGTTTCCATAATCTTCACTATTATTCACTTCTCTAACTTGAGAATCAATTACGAATGACTCTGTTAGAAGATTTTCATTCCGAAAGAAAATTAATGATATCTTTTTACAAGCAGGTAGTAATAAAAAACAACTCTCACAATTATGCAAATACGATATCTATATTATTGAATCTACCTTGATAATTGTAATTCAATTTGTTTTCCAACTATGAAATCATTCATGATTTCTATTCAGTAATTAATCAATTCATTTGGTTTCATGTCTTATTCCTTACTATTAATACATATGCAACAAGAAGCTATGAAAACCATACATTTCTTAAAATGTGGTGAATCTTGTTGACTTTAACTAAGATTTAGACTACAAGGGAATTTCTAGCCTAAAGTTAAAACCCCCATTTTTTTTTTTTAAGGAGAATTACCACCCTCTCAAATTATTACAACAATTTGCAGGACTAATAAATACTCATACAACTATACATCCCAACACAAAATTCCTAAATCCAACAATCTCTTTCATTCCACAAACAATACAATCATCTTAGGCTTCTAAATCATGCAATAATTCCAATTCATCAAAATGTGATCTCACTCTCCTTCAATTTCTCCCTCAAAAAATATCACAAGCACATATTCTTATAAAACAAGAACTTAACTAAGCGTTTCATTAATCACATACCTTTTTCTTTAAGTTCAAATAAAACAAAGTTCTCACCACATAAAATGTTTACCTTATAAACATGTTATTCTCTTAACAACTTATAAGAAATATTAATTTTGACTTGATTGTCTAACTAACAATAGATTAGAGAAATACATGATTTAAATCCTCATAATTTCTCTAATTAATTTGGTTAAATAGAATTCAACCAAGATTAAACTAACAAAATAATTAAAGAGACTATTATGGATTTCCTAGACCTAATTTGTCTTAAACCAATAGAAAATATATTTCATCAACTTATCACAATAATATTTTTCTACATTTCAAGCATTTGAAAATCATTTTAATTCTACCTAAATTCAACACATACAAAAGGACTACAATACTAGAGGATAGATACCTAGTCCAAACTTGACTACATATATCAAAATAAATTATTCCAAACATTCTAAACCACCTAATGGTGTTCATTATACCCATATTAGTATCTTCATTCGTAATAAAAATAATATAATGGATTTAAATCTCAAGCACATTCATGTTACGAATCTCTATCTATTTAACTTTAATTACACATAATCACTCTTCCTTAATCATGTCTATGAGATTCCATAAAAAAAAATTGTTCATTCTAACCAGAAGAATTACTTCACTCATAGATATATGTTAGTATGGATTCCACACCCATACCTTACCTCATTACTTAGCTCATAGATTTATGCTAGTATGGATTCCACACCCCTACATTTTATCATAGATATATGCTAGTATGGATTCCCCACCCATACATTAGCTCATAGATATATGTTAGTTGGATTCCACACCCATACATTTTCTCATAAATATATGCTAGTATGGATTCCACACCCATACATTAGCTTAAGGAAAACATAACCTTCAAGTGTTTCTTACAATGGATTCTGCAACCCTTCATGCACCAGTCGTTTAAGCCTCTTATTTACTAAGGAAGGTCATACCTCAACCTAGTATTTGAGTAATTTCAAGTTATTTGATTCATAATGTCAACACAAACTACAAAAAATAATTTCAAAAAAATCAGAGGAATTTCATTCATATTCATTAAGAATGTATTCCAAAATCATATTTTAACACATATAATTAATGCACATACATTACTCTTGAATATACATTCACAGTTAAAAGTGACATCCTTCAATGTGGCTTTTGTTAAGTTTCCATTAGTGTAGGTATGAAAAGAGTCAAAATTGAAATGATGAACTCAATCATCATGTTAATTGAATCTCAACCTTACACTTGTTACACATTCCCAAAGTATACACACCAAGGTCATCATACTATAGTCCAGACTAAGGCAATGTTTTTCTTGGTAGATACGATTTCAGCTAGTAAAGATGGCTACTAAACCCATATCACATTGATAATGATGCATTAAACATATATGCAACCATGCATGCACTCTACCTATCTCACTCATTGATTGAAAATCAAGACATTCAAATGCTTGGGTTTAACCCCAAGTTTCTCAAGCACATCCTTTCCCAACATGTCTTTAAGAATTTTAACATATTGCTAATAATTTTCCTTAACAAAAGTATAAAGGAATATAAGAAAGCATTGTTTTTCTTTCATGAGTTTCTAAATGACATAATAATAATAATAATAATATCTTCTATGCAACCAATATTCTTCCAAGTCAAGATATACAGCAACTCAACATGCATGCAAAATCAACATTCATATATAATCAACCTACAAGTAAGCATGTTGGCCCATTAGGCCCTAGTGTTGTAACTCGCTATGATACCACATGTAATGCCCCGCTTTACCAACCATCAATAATATAGAGAATTAGAGGTCACATTAATCACTAATACTTTTTTTTTGTAACATTACTAACTTAGTTATCATGTAATCATGTTCCTTCATTTATTTCAATATAATAATATCATATAAGAAGTCAGAGATAACTTTCCCTTAAAACCAATTCCAAAACACATCTCCTCTCAAGTTTAAAAGATGATACCAAGTTCTCTTTTCATACTTTTACACAAGCTCTAAGTAATATTGGGAATAAATTCCACCATAATGCCATGTGCGAACATTAAGTTAGATAAACCTATCTAATTTCCTAGATTATGCTAAATAAGCTACAATTATTGACTCTTGATATCATAACCATAAAAGTTTCATGCTTCTATTACAAAAATTACATATAAGTTTATGAGTATTAACCTACGTATAACAAGGTAATTGAGGGAATAATGTGCCTCTCTTCATCAGTAAATCTAATAAATATGATATGTTTATGAAATGGAATCACAAAATATATTGACCCAACAACATTTCCAATCTCATCAATTAAAAATTTTCCAATCCCAATTATTAAGGCAATGCTTCAATCATGAAATTTTTATAATGAATGTTGCAACAAGAGAAACTACTATTACCAATTCAGAATCATATTATTCTTCTGAAAGTGCCAAATAAAACAATAGACTTGCGAAAATTGAGCACACTAATTGTTTGCTACAGCCATTAAAACACAATAGTGCACTCCTAAATACATGCAGCTGAGATGAAACTTATTATGCTCACTTGCACAAAAGCCAACAAAATTAGTCACCGTAAAATTGTTTCCAACAAAAACTCTTTTTTTTTAAAAGTGAAAGCTTTAGATAATAAAAATAACAACTATCATATTCTCTATTCACACTTCAGCTGTTTATTGATTCATTTTCACATTCATGCATACTTGATGACATAGGAAGCTACACTCATTAAATAATCTATTCATAAATTTTCTAGTACATAAAATCTACATTAAGTAAGACATTTACTCTAACAATTTATATGCACAAACACTAGGGTGAAATCATGAAGTTGGGAAACACTTTTTGGCGGATGGCCAAAATTTCAATGAAATTTTTAATTTCTCGTTTTAGAAAATAGTCAACTCAATTTCTTGACCGAGAATTTTCAGAACTCTCGTCTGAGATATTTTTAATGTTTCGCCCGAGAGTTATATTGGGCTTGACCGGAGTTAAAATACTCATGGACGAGAGTTAAGTATGTTCTCGTTCGAGAGTTTTATTGACATAAACTCTTGGGTAAACTCTTAGACGAGAGTTGTAAAACTCTCAGACGAGAGTTATAAAACTCTCGGACAAGAGTTGTAAAACTCTTGGATGAGAGTTGTAAAACTCTCGGATTAGAGTTATAAAACTCTCAGCCTAAAGTTGTTTTAACTCTCTTCTGAGAGTTTTATTCTTATTAAAAACCTCAAAATCATTTCTTCACCGTCATTCTGCAAACCTCACTTTCATTTTTGAGCCACCGTCCTGGCAAACCTCACTGTCGTTTTCAAGCCACCATCCCAGAAAACCTCACTATCGTTTTCGAGCCACCGTCCCGACATTCTACAAACCTGTGTACCACTGTCATTTTCGAGCCACTGTCTCAACATTCTGCAAACCTCTGGAGCACTGTCGTTTTCGAGCCACAGTGAGCACCAACAACAAATTAAAATACAAAAAAAAATTGCTAGTTAGCATTTTTAGTTGTTGGAAATTTTAGTTTGAAGAAATTTCAGGCTGGTAATTACCCTTGTCTCCTCTATTTACTCGTTGTTTCATTCAAAACCTTGTGTCCATGAACCTTTAATTATTTTCTTCCTCCTCGATCCGATAATTGGTTCTATTGTTGTCCATTATTCATTCTATGTCATTGTTCCATTGATTTCAATAGTCTTATAGGCTCCCAAACTTTATGCTATAGTGCCCCAACCAAGCTTGCTCTATGCAGCTATTATGATACATCTCCAAAAATAGAAGAAAAGAGAGATCAACGCCTTAGAAATCAACCATTTCGAGGGGGAAACCTCCAATATATTACATAAATGAGCAATTCTTGAATGATACAAATGACCAAACCTCCTTTCTATATATAGCAGTCCATGGGGCCACAATGTAATCCTAGCCGAACTAATAATAATAATGTAAGGGCACAATAATAACAATATGGGGGTTATAGGGGTACAACAATAACAATAAGGGGGTTACACTAACAATAATAAGGGACTATATTAGTAATATAGGGACCTAACATGATCCTCTCTTTCAAAAAAGTGTTGTCCTTAATGCTTGAGTAGCTCTGGGTGCTTTTGTATAAAATTCTCATCCTCCCATGTAGAATCTTCAGTGGGTAAGTTCTTCTATTTGATGAGATACTCTGAAATTGGTCGATTTCGTAGCTGTCGAGTTCTTGTTTCTGTGACTGCTTCAGGTTCCAATATGGTTTTTCATTCCTCATAAAGTTTTGGAAATATTGTTTGAACTGGAAGTTTGTCCCTTATAACCTTCTTTAAGCATGAAACATGGAAAACTAGATGCACTTGCGAAGAAGCAGCAAGCTCCAATTTGTATGCCATAGTACCAATCTTTTGCAACACCTTGTAAGGACCATAGTAATTTGGCGATAATTTATTATCCTTCTTATCTTGCTTGAGAGACATTTGTTTGTATGGTTGTAGACGTAAAAATACCTAGTCTCCTACATCAAAACTTCTCTCACTGCGATGTTGATCTGCCTGTTGTTTCATTTGATTTTGTGCCAAATTTAGGTTATCCTTTAAGAGTTGGAGAAATTCTTTTTTATGCTTGATGTGATCTTCCACTGCTTGAACCCTAGAATTTTCCCTTAAAGAATATGTGATGGACGGTGGATTATATCCATAAAGTGCCATAAATGGGGTCATTTTTGCTGCAATATGGAAGGAAGTGTTGTACCACCATTCAGTGAGAGGTAACCACTTGACCCATTTTTATTGCTTATTAGATACAAAACAACGAAGATATCCTTCCAAACATTTATTCAATATCTCAGTTTGACCATCAGATTGAGGATGACAAGATGAGCTGTGAGCTAGTTGAGTACCCAAACAAGCAAATAATTCATCCAAAAATTTCCTGTAAAAATGGGATCTCTGTCACTTACAATAATCTTTGGGTTTCCATGTAGCTTTTGAATTGTTTCCGCAAATGCACAAGCAATTGTACTTGCTTTAAATGGATGAGATAACACACAAAAGTGTGCATACTTGGTAAGTCTATCAACTACCACCATGATGAAACTCTTAGGCTTCGGACTTAGGTAAACCTGTGATAAAATCTATTGAAATCTCCTCCCAACATTGACTTGGAATGGATAAAGGTTGTAGAAGACCCGGGGTCTTAATTGTTTCAACTTTATTTTTCTGGAAAACCAAACATTCCGCCACAAAATTTTGAATATCAGATTTTAGGCCATCCAAAAAAAATTCGTTTTTCACCCTATGGTAAGTTTTTAAAAATCCCAATTGTCCTCATAAAGGAGAAGTGTGCAATTCCAAAATAATCTTTTGTTTTAGTTGGGAATTCTTACCAATATATAAGCGATCTCTGTACCAGTCTTGGCGTAGCTAAGACTGGTGCTAGGCACATTTCCTCTTTAAGATGTTCAAAGGCCTTAGTTGCTTCAATACTCCATGAAAATTCATATTTCTTCAATAATGTTGTTAGAGGTGCTACTATTCTCCCATAATTCTTAAAAAACTTGCGATAATACTCTGTTAACCCGATAAATCCCCGCAACTTCTTTATGGTTGTGGGGACTTTCCATTCCTTAATGGCCTTAATTTTGTTAGGGTGTACTTTAACACCCTCGTGAGATACAATATGACCCAGATATTCCACCTCTTTTACTCCAAAGAAACATTTGGATGTTTTTGAATATAATTGTTTCTCCTCCAATAGTTTGAGCACCATGTCAACATGTTGAACATGATCCTTCCAAGACCTATTGTAGGTTAGTATATCATCAAAAAATACTAGCACAAATTTTCTAAGGAAGGGTTTGAAAATGGAATTCATCAACCCTTGAAATGTAGAAGGTGCATTGGTAAGGCCAAAAGGCATGACCAAAAATTCATAATGACCCTCATGAGTTTGAAATGCTGTTTTTGGAATATTTTCAGTCTTCATTCTAATTTGATGATATCCTGAACGAAGATCCAACTTGGTAAAATAAATTGCTCCATGTAATTCATCCAATAATTCATCAATCACAGGAATGGGAAATTTGTCTTTAATGGAGAGCTTATTGAGCTCCCTATAATCTGGACACATTCGCCATGATCCATCCTTCTTGTGTACCAATACTACAGGAGCAGAGAAAGAACTTTGACTAGGTTGAATTATACCCGCCTCTAACATTTCTGCAATCATACGTTCAATTTCACTCTTTTTGAAGTAAGGATATCTATAAGGCCTGATGTTTGGAGGAACACTTCCTGGAATCAAATGAATAGCATGATCATGATCACGAATAGGTGGGAGTCCTTTGGGAGTTTCAAACACCTTGGAATGATTGTCCAAGACTTGTTGGAGATCTGCAGAAATAGATGATTTTGATGTTGGAACCTCTAGTGAGCATAATTGTGCAATTACGCCTCGTTGTTCTTTCTTTAGAAGCTTTGTCATGCCATTAGAGCTTATTATCCTTCCTGGCTTCCCTTCAATACCCCGTAGTTCGACTTCCTTTCCTTCTGAAAAGAATTTCAAGAAAAGTTCTTGAAAATTAAAAGCTACCGTCCCCAAAGATTGTAACCATTGTACTCATAGTACAACATCAGCACCTCCCATAGGAATGGAAAGCATTGGACTATTCAATACATATTCCCCCATGGCTAGCTTGATATTATGGCATTTTCTAGAGCAATTTATAGTTCCTCCATTTGCAACCATCACTTGACATTCTGGTGCTGGGTATAGGAAACAATTCAATTCCTT
Source organism: Pinus albicaulis (assembly GCA_034641835.2). Taxonomy (NCBI): domain Eukaryota; kingdom Viridiplantae; phylum Streptophyta; class Pinopsida; order Pinales; family Pinaceae; genus Pinus; species Pinus albicaulis. The sequence goes on along the minus strand of CM076570.1, from coordinate 477,929,063 downwards.
GGCTACCTTACAATGAATAAAATTATGGGTACTACCTGAATCAATCAACACTATTACCTTTTTCTTCTTGATATGTCCTTCTATCTTGAGAGTTTGAGGAGTGGTAAATCCTGCCAATGCATTACACGATATGGTCGGACTCATTTCTTCTTCTTCTAGGGTTGGTTCCTGGTGTATATCCTCTTGTTTTGAGGTTTCTTATTCATTTTCTTCCTCCTCTTCTCAATATATGTAAAAATTTATTCTCAGCACACTTATGATTTGGTACCACAACTGTAGCTAAGCCCTTTTGATTTTTTTTCTTCCAATTGTTGTGGTGTCAACCTTGTAGGTTGTGGAAATCTAGGAGTAGCAACACTTCCATCTTTATAGATGTGAGTGGTAGGCTTCCTTGTCGCCATAATTTTACATTTAATTTTTCTTGCCAACCTAAATGCCTTCTCCAATGAATTAGGTTCCCAAATTAGAACTTCATGTTGGATGTTATCCTTTAAAGTCCCTATGAAGACATCAATCCTGTGTTCCTCTGGAATATTAGTTACCCTTATATTCAAGTTTTGGAAGTCCTCAATGTGCTCCCCCACTGAACCCTTTTGTTTGAGATTTATCAATTGGCTAAAGAAGGTGTTTCTCTTTGTATCCTCATAATGTTCTATAATTTCCTCCGTAAAAATTGACCAAGTGACAATTTTTTTACGGGAGCAAAGCCATTGATACCATACAAATGTATTTTTTTCTAAATTTAAAGTTGCAATGTGTACCTTTTGTGTGTTTTGCACATTATTGAGATCAAAATATTTCTCCATCTGTAGTATCCATGTTACAAGATCCTTGCCATCAAACTTCCTCATATCCATTTTTGGAATATGGTGGTTCTTCCCTCCAACATTAGAGTTTATGAAATCACGATTAACATTTATTTTGTTCTCATCATGAGTTTCCTCTACTATATTTTCACCATTAGGAAACATTTCTTGTATCAACTTTGTCAAACCTTCCACGTCCGCTTTTAAATCATTCTTCATGTCTTCCATTTTTTCATCGATCTTAGCTTCCATGTCATCCATCTTAGATTCCATGCTAGCTTCCATGTCATCCATCTTAGATTTCATGCCAACTTCCATGCCATCCATCTTAGCTTCCATGCCATTCTTCAAACCATCCATCTTAGATTCCACGCCTTTCTTCAAACCATCCATATTAGTTTCCATGCCTTTCTTCAAACCATCCATCTTAGTTTCCATGCCTTTATTCAAAACTTCCATGTCATTTTTTATTTCTCTTTGCGAGAGTGAAATTTGTTGAACTTGCTCTTGTAATTTTGATATGTCATGTTTCCATTATTCGTCTTCATGAGTCATAGTAGAGCCTTCTAAAGGCTTAATGGGTGTTTAATTCTTTTTAGGGGCCATTTTAGAACCCAATACTGATATCTATTCTACAATATGACCTTGGAATCAATTCACTTGATTCTTCAAACAAGACTTATGCAATTTGGGAAAAAAAATACACACATTTTTCTTGCTTTTGAGGAGCTTGATATTGAAATTGAATTATCTCTATAATTGAGGATACTCAATAATTGAAATTCATCCCTGTAGTATCCCTCTGAAGATTCTTTCAAATGCCATAGGTCTGACCTGATTTGGATTCTTCAAGGAAAAGTTATGCCCAATCTCCCACAATGACGTAATTATGGACTGGTTCAGTAGAGTGAACTTGTATGGCATGCCACGTGTCACTTTTTTCTCCTTCGGCTCTAAAATTGATATGAATAAAACTAAATTCCGTGTACTTACATCCAACTATTATAGAATTCCAATCCGATTCTCATAGAGAGAGTTATGATGATTTTCCCACGGTCACCTCTTTGAGATAAAATTCAGGAGCCTGAAATAACCCTAACTTTCACAGATCATAGCTCCGAAAATGTTGTGAAACAATATCTGAAATTTTTGTAGGCGACTCTTCAAGATTTCGGCTTTGCTTCATAAAAATTTCAGCTTCTGAAACTTCATAGATAAAAATTTATAGTGAAAATTCCACGATGACCTGTTTCAGGTGAAATTCAGGAGCCTGAAAAATCCCTAACTACCACAGATCATATCTCCGAAAATATTGTGAAGCAAGATCTGAAATTTTTACAAGAGGTTTCTCAGGATTTCGGCGTCGCTCTGTGAACATTTTAGCTTCTCAACCTTCATATAAAAAAATTTATAGCAAAAATTCCACGTTGACCTGTTTGGAGTAGCGAAACCCTAGAATCCAAAGCTCTAATACCAAATGTTATGAAACCAACTCCAAAAATAGAAGAAAAGAGAGATCAACACCTTAGAAATCAACCACTTTTAGGGGGCAACCTCCAATACATTACATAAATGAACAATTCTTGAATGATACAAATGACGAAACCTCCTTTCTATATATAGGAGTCCATGGGGCCACAATGTAATCCTAGCCGACCTAACAATAATAATGTAAAGGCATAATAATAACAATATGGGGGTTACAGGGGTACAACAACAATAATAAGGGGGTTACAATAAAAAAAATAAAGGGCTATAATAGTAATATAGGGACCTAACGGCAACAGGCAGTATGAGCAAATATTGTCTGAAAAGGGATAGGGAAATTATAAGAATGGGCTGGAATTGAAAGTGAAACAAGAGCTAGACAACCAATTATGTAATAGTAATATCTTTTTGGAAACAAGAATAATCAGAAAAAGGGAATGAATTAACAAATATGAAGTGATACCTACTCCCTACCATCCCAGAAATAAGAAAATAAAGTGATCTTCGGTAACTAACATTGGCATAAAAAATGTAGGAATGGATAAGTAACACATAAATCAAGAGCTATGTGGATCCTTAGATTAGCATTGATGATATAAACTTGTGTAGTCAATTGAATCTTGTCACTTCCTTCATTCTTCACTTTATTATGACTCTTTTTAGGAACTATTCTCATCTGCATCCATCTCATCAATCTCATTGTTCGAAATTTTCTTTGACTGAAACTTGTGGGTGTTACCTTCTTCCAATTCCCATTTGGCATGTTGAATATGCACCATTTGGTTTACTGACCTCTCCTACAAGGATTTCAATTCCATCAACAACTTTATGTTTTCATCATAATTAAGAGAAATTCATCTAAGTGTTTCTCTTCATCTTCTCCATCCTCCTCACGACCATCTTCCCAAACCAACTCTTTCCTATTCATTTTAGCATTGAGTTCCTTACAGTTGGTTAGGAGATTACTTGTATGCTTATCACCATTGTTGTCCACTGTAGTCTCTCTCAACACAAGTACCTGCTTCATATCTCTTGATTTAAAATGAAGTTTAAATTCATTCTCATGAGGGATACTTGTTTCATACTTCTTTTTCTCCCCTTCTATTGACAACCCTTGTTGTCCTTTTCCATAATCCCAACAATCCTTATATTATGTGATGAATCAATGAGATAATTGTATCTAATACTCTTATTGTTCCTTGATTTTTGGATTTCCTTCATTCTTTCTTCCTTTTGTAACAAGCATTAGTACTTGTTGTTTTCCATGTCTTGAATAGATGCCCCCCTCATATTCATTCTCTTGTATAATGCCCTGAACTATACTATTGAATTGTGTAGCATATATTAACATGGTATAATATTTAATATCATGACAAACACTGAAGTACATGGCAAGAAATAAATAGGACAATAATTATTTCATTGAGTTGAAATGTTTGTCCTCTCGACACTCATGTCAAGAAACCATTTTGAAAACTACAAAGGTCAATAATTGGTAAGTTAAAGAGTTTCTCTTTGACTCAATTAAATACAATGAGGCTCATAAGTACAACATAAAATAACTAATTTTGGATTCATTTGGACAAGATGACCAAAAAATAATAGTATAATTCAAATTCCTATTTCCAGGGTTGAAATATCTAAAGGATAAGCCTCTATGATCGGAAATGGAGGATGTTGTTATTGAGTGTTTACAACTGAAAGTGGTCTAAGAACCAAAAACCATTTCTATGAAAGATGAGGCATGTAAAGTTAAAGTTTGAAATTATTACCTTCTCAATTGAAAAATGGAACAATATGAAATTGGATCAATCAAGGACTGTGAGCCCATTAAAATTCATTCCCAAAAAAAGGAATTATCTTTACTGAAATATCAAACAAGGCTTGTGTGATCATAGTGAAAATATTGAATGCATCATGGAAATGTCGTGGAGGAAATCCAAGGGGAATCAAGGTTAATTCAGTAGTAATAAACCATAGAACGGGTGGTATGGTAGAGTCTGGTACTCATACTCATGAGAAAAACTATAGATCACACCTATTACTACCTAAAGGAAAACCTTGAGGGAAAAAATAAACCCAAAATCTTCATGACATATGTTGGTATGGATCACAAAGGATATGACATAACCTGTAACAACATTTTCTTAGATAAAAACAATGTCATAAGCAGGTGAACATCAGAAGAAATATAGGACTAATATGTATGTATATGGGATATCACATGTTTTAAATAGAAGTTCAAGAACTAATAGTGGCTCAACATACTAGCAGAGAAACATGCACATAGTTTATTTGTATCATGCCCATTGGTAGATTGAAAACCTTATTTTATGGCATGCATGTAAAATGTTTTCAAGTGTATTCATCAATTTGGCATCAAATTAATGCTTAAACCATTGGTAGTAGTCAAGAAATGTAGCCTTCAGTGCTTCATCATGGAATATAACTATATCATCCATTTCTACTCATAATGATCCTACACAGACAACATAAAATGACAATATTGTGGTGCATAAAGGGATTATATAGGGGTCCACAGTAGTATCTCTCTTTCAGTCCATTTTTTATGTTTCTAATATTATCCTTTGGCTACAAATATGTATGATTAATGTAATTTTTTTGCAAGAATAAGAGACGGAGTGAGAATATTAACCTATGTGGAGGAGAATAGGATCAAGTTGAAAGCATCAAGCTCTGATTGCAAAATGACCAAAAACATTCCTTGCAATGCATCTCTTCCAAGATAATAATCTTGTGGGGCATCAATGTTAGCTAAGGGTTTATCATGAAGGTTGTGCAACTAGGGTTTTCACAAGCCAGGACATTATCTTCATACATGCTTCTAGGACAATTTAGAAATACCAAAGGCACAACATCACAAGTTGGATGTATGATCACCTCATGAAAATAAGGCACAAAGACAATTGCCACACATTTTGCAAGGGTTGATATCAATTGTCATATAACGACTCCATATAGATTCCCAAGGAATTATGTCTACCAAGTTGGGGAATGTTGATATTGGTCTTAAAACTTGTCTACTTGATGAAAAATGTTGTAGCAGGAAAATGTACATTCAATACAAAAAATGAACATCAAAACTCTATTCATCATCTCATGAAATCCTCCATAATTTTGCAACAACATTGGAAAAAAATCATTTAGGATTCAAAATAATGATCTCTACTTTCCTCATAATTTCTCTTCTCTCATAGTGTAAACACTTTTTATAATAATCTCAATATAAATGTTAATATTGATTGCACATGTGAGAGTCATTATAAATTAGTGTCAAGTTGTACAATTGGAGGAACGATTGACCCACCTTAGTTAGTGCCATGAGATATTATGCCATGTACTATTTTCGAGCCCTTGTATGTCAAGGAGCTATAGTACATGTTATCCATTGGCTGATGACATGACCGTTGATTGATAATTTGTTTTCTAATTTGTTTATGAGGGGCAAAAATTTATTTGATACTATAGCAACAATGGCATCAGGCGAGCCCTCCAGAGACCACTCCATGAGAGGAGTATTATCAGGTACATTGGTTTTTTTAGTTATGTCATGTTTTCAAGTAGGTTATATTTATTGTTCGTTGTGAAAAATTGATTAATGTGAAATTTTTTTGTCCTGCATAGGCGGATGCACTCATATGACTCGTGCGCCCAGACACCAAATCGAACAAGAGGAGCCCCATAGAATTGTTCCCATTCGTCCCCAATTTCGTAGATCCCATTCTAAGGGGTGTATTATACACGGTATAGGTACACATTAGATCAATTGCTAGTTTAAATGTTCAAGTTTCCGTTATATTCAAAGTTTAACAGGTGATTTTTTTTTTTTAAATGACATGTATTTAATGTGAAAACATTATGTTCCATAGGTGCAAATGTAGGAGTTGGGGTCGACCCTATTGCTGGTGAGGGACAAAGGAGAGTTCTCGTTCAGGTAAAATCTAAAGGAAAATTTATTGTTTGATGTATGTTTAATGTGAAACTTATTGTGTGTCTCATGTACTTGTGTTATAAAACAATTTAATGTTTTGTACAGTGGCAAATACAGACCTTCATTCCTTGGAAGGGAACAATCCTAGTATGAGCGAAGAGGATGAGATAGCTTTTCCATGAGGTATTTTCAAATGACCAGACAAGTTTTTTAAATACAAATTTTCCTTATAAATTATTTAATTTTTACTATGTGCAATAATTTAACATGTTACAGGTGGTGGTCGTCGCCCTCCTAGGGGGAGAGGTTGTAGGGTTCATGAGTTTGCTTGAAATCAGAGTTATGATCTCCTTTACACCCATCCCGATGATATTCCTGAGCAGATGCCTTGGGAAGATATTATCTCCTTACTTACTATTGATGGGATGAGGGATCATTCTACGAGATTGCGCAATGGATTGCAAAGTTTCAATCTCTCTGTCCCTAGTCGAGATTTTCTCCAATTTGTTTTGCACAATTTGGAGAGTTTGATAGAGACTTATCTTGGGGTTGGACCATCAACCCAATTTTTTTTTTACATGATGTGTAGGAGGAGAGCGTTAGTGATTGGTATCCACTCCTACAATGAAGTTAAAAGTAGGGTCACTAAAGAAATGGCCTTATCACTATTTCACTTGCGGCCTGAAGACAAAAAATGTCTGAAGATTACAAGATTCAATGATCCCAATATTGCACCTTATATTTATGAGAAGTTCTTGTATGCATACAGGAAGTTCCTAAATAATGATGAGGTGTCGCAATATTTTGTTAGGATGTTGTATGCTCAATTCTGAGAGCAAATGGACCCTAACTATACAGATACGGGGTCCAAATTCTATGGAGCTGGAAAATGTTGTACATATGAATGACCTGATGCTATGCGAGATGTTGGGTTTAGGCCTCCAACACCTCGTTTAGCACCTCAACCACCTAAGGTAGTTACACTTCCAGAGGAGTTAGCCCTTATCTCTAGTGCTGCATCACAGATTGTAGAAATTTGAATAATGGATGAGTTATTCACCGAGATTCTCCTGATCACACACTATTTTAGCTTCATGCATAATACAGAATCTCTTCTACCATTGATCATCACATGCGGAAATAAAATCAATTGCATGCACACATTAAAGCCATAAAAATTCACACATATGAACACAGTATTTCATGGGAAAGCTTAAAGCTGAAAACCCCCAACTATCTGTATATTATACATGTCATGGAGATCATGTAATAATCATAGTACAAAGCTCTTTGAAAGCTCTCATGCACTACCTCCCTTGCTACACACTATCAAGCTAGATCTAGCAAAACTCATGCTCCAACCTTTAGCCACTTGATAGCCAACCTGAATTGCTTGTTTCAATGCTATGGGATGGTCTCTTTATATAGATAAACCACCTGGATTGAACTTCACAATCCTCATTGATTACTCCACCTATCTGTGTGTTGCAAATAGCAACAGTATAGTCACACTGATAGTTAACCTGCTCTTTCACCTATTTCTGCACTGGTCTCCACTGAAACTGTCCATGCACTGAAGTTAACTGATGTATTCTTTAGTTGATTTATGAGTTTATAATTAGTGAATTAATTAATAATTAATTCACACCACTCTCACTAATTGTATCTATTAGTTAAATTGGATACAAAAAGCTCAACTATGTTTAGATTAGTTAAACTGAATACAACTCCACTAACTTCCTCAATCAACTCCACCAAACTCTGTCACATGAGTTCTAACTGAAGTGATCATGCAATAGCTTCACTTAAACCCTGGGAAAAGCGTATTTCCTTCTGTCAGCTGCATGTGCCACATCCAGGCATCAAACTGAAGTGCTCCAAGAGAATAAGATAATGTTTAGAGTCCAAATATTATTAAGAGCTAATAATATTCGACTTCCATATTTTTAGGAGAGGCAGTCTAAAAGTAGCCTTTGACCTCTTTGACCTAAAAAATAGAGTCCCATCTATTTTTACCAACATGACACATACTCCAAGAATCTCATACATGCAATCCCTGAACCATGCTCCATATGTCTAAAAATAGACATAGTCTAAAAATAGACTTTGCGACAAAAATCACCTGTGTGGTCCCCCACCTAGTTTAGGTGATCACTTTCCAACTAGGATCAGGAAAGATGTTTCATGATGCCTCCTTCACTATTTCTTGTTGCCATCTTCAACACTCCCTCTCAACAAGAAAGGACTGTCTTTGCATGCGACATGCAACTCCATGCATTCGCCCTGCAACCTTCACAAGCACCATGCAACTCCATGCATGCGACATGCAACTCCATGCATTCGCCATGCACCCTTTGCATGTGCCATGCAAACTCATGCATGCACCATGCAACTCCATGCATCTGCTCTGCAACTTCTCTGAAACTGAATAGGCTCCAAACAACTCAATCAGTCTTGATGCATCTAGCATCTATCATCAAAGTCTTCGACTTCTGCTGGTACCAACTGCACATGTCATCAGGAACTACTGCACTGTTGAACTCTTGCACCCATGCACTCTTGCACTTGCTATCAACTCTGATCCGCGCTCCAGTATCCGACACTGTCACTTTGATCTGCCTGCATCACTCCAACCGATCTTGCTACTGCTGCACTGTGGGCACCTCGTAGCCAGGTTCAATCCATGAGATCCACACCATCTCATGAATCTGCCCAGAAATCTCCTCATGGGATTAATCATGCATGTCGCCCCACCTCACACCTAGTGGTATAGCTGCATGCACTCCCTCTGCCCGTCTGGCACGAAATTTCTCTGCATGAGTGGTCTCTTCCACTCCATGATCCTCTTGTGGCTGCTCCACATCCTGAGGTTCACTATCGCGTACATGCAAAACCCGCTCCCTCTCAAGCTTCAATTGCATGTCTTTCTCGCCTGCATGCAACACTTGCTCCCTCTCAAGCTTCATTTGCATGTCTTCCTTCCGCTTCCCAACAGTAGGAAGCTCCGTAGAAATCCCATCTACTTCAAATCTATAAAGATTCTTCTGCATCTCCAGTTGTGGCTGCTCCACAACCTTCTGAGACTGCTTCTCACACTGCATGTTGAGAGGCTCCCTCTCAACCACCAAGTCACTAACCTCTGCTTTTCTCTTCAAAGCTTTGCATGCATCTTGTACCTCAGTGCATGTAGATTCTTGGCTCGCGCACATTGCAATTGTCCTGCCGTCGCAAAATTTTCTAACAAAAAGAGCTGATTTTAAATCGATGATATCTCCCTCATCCGAGCTCCGATTCGACCGATTTTTTTTTTCAATTTGGGTGTTTTTTCACAAGGAATCCAAATATGCTATTTGTTTCTGAAAATATTTTACCAAAAATTTTCAGATATTCCCTACAAACTCGCGCACCCAAAAATTCTCGCTCTCATTCCATGTAGAAAATTATATACAATATGCATGTATATTTCCGGCTTTCTCCATCTTTATGTTTCTTGAGTTTATCCTCAAACTCAACCGCTTCAATGCTTTGCAATTTCTCCAATGATCAATATCGCTCCGATACCATGTAGAAATTTGAATAATGGATGAGTTATTCACCGAGATTCTCCTTCATCCACACTATTTTAGCTTCATGCATAATACAGAATCTCTTCTACCATTGATCATCACATGCGGAAATAAAATCAATTGCATGCAGACATTAAAGCCATAAAAATTCACACATATGAACACAGTATTTCATGGGAAAGCTTAAAGCTGAAAACCCCCAACTATCTGTATATTATACATGTCATGGAGATCATGTAACAATCATAGTACAAAACTCTTTGCAAGCTCTCATGCACTACCTCTCTTGCTACACACTATCAAGCTAGATCTAGCAAAACTCATGCTCCAACCTTTAGCCACTTGATAGCCAACCTGAATTGCTTGTTTCAATGCTATGGGATGGTCTCTTTATATAGATAAACCACCTGGATTGAACTGCGCAATCCTCATTGATTACTCCACCTATCTGTGTGTTGCAAATAGTAACAGTATAGTCACAACTGATAGTTAACCTGCTCTTTCACCTATTTCTGCACTGGTCTCCACTGAAACTGTCCATGCACTGAAGTTAACTGATGTATTCTTTAGTTGATTTATGAGTTTATAATTAGTGAATTAATTAATAATTAATTCACACCACTCTCACTAATTGTATCTATTAGTTAACTTTGATACAAAAAGCTCAACTATGTTTAGATTAGTTAAACTGAATACAACTCCACTAACTTCCTCAATCAACTCCACCAAACTCTCTCACATGAGTTCTAACTGAAGTCATCATGCAATAGCTTCACTTAAACCCTAGGAAAAGTGTATTTCCTTCTGTCAGCTACATGTGCCACATCCAGGCATCAAACTGAAGTGCTTCAAGAGAATAAGATAATGTTTATAGTCCAAATATTATTAAGAGCTAATAATATTCGACTTCCATATTTTTAGGAGAGGCAGTCTAAAAATAGCCTTTGACCTCTTTGACCTAAAAATAGAGTCCCATCTATTTTTACCAACATGACACATACTCCAAGAATCTCATACATGCAATCCCTGAACCATGCTCCATATGTCTAAAAATAGACATAGTCTAAAAATAGATTTTTCTGACAAAAATCACATGTGTGGTCCCCACTTAGTTTAGGTGATCACTTTCCAACTAGGATCAGGAAAGATGTTTCAGGAGGCCTCCTTCACTGTTTCTTGTTGCAATCTTCAACACGGATGAGGGAGAAGATATAAGAACATATTGCAGCTGCTTTAGGAGGGGTGGAATTCGGCTTAGGGACAAGCCAACCTTCATCTAGTGCAGGAGTATGTTCATTTGTGAGTATTACGGATGACGTGTTGAGGGATATGGATAAAGATGAGATTCTGGAGTATGCATCCTCCTATAGATACCACTATGAGTGAGCCATTAGACAAAAAATGCACACCATGGGTGAGGTATGTACAAGCATGTTTTGATCTATTCTAAAATACACATTTATAAGATGAGCTAGATTGCACGTAACATGTTTTTTTGGTGTATATACATTTAGTGTCCAAAAAGTTACGCCAATATATTTATTTAACTTATGCAGTTTACAACATTCTTAGAACAACATTGCTTTGCCCCTGATCCTCATTCTTTAGATCATGGACATTATCATGTATAGGTGCCACATTCGTTACTATCTATCTATATTTTTGTACGTCAAATTGAAAATGAATTTATGTCACATAATTTTATATGGTATGAGTCTTAACATTATGGAATTTTCAGGTTAGCGCTACACATGAAGGGCTTCCCAAAGACGTGATACCTTCATATGTTCCAGTGGTCTCAAAGGTATTATTTAACTAGATTTTTATGTTAAATTGCAAGTGACTTTAATACGAACATAATTTTATATGGTGTGGCTCTTAACATTATTGAATTTTCAGGTATGTGTGACACATCAAGGGCTGCCCGAAGAGATTATTCCTTCTCAGGTTCCAGTCGTGACACATGTATCGATACTTTTTGTTAAGCATATTTATTATTTTTATTATATTTCTTTTCGCAAAATTTTCTATTAACTTTGGTTTCTACTTTTCAGGCTACAAATAATATTGAGAAGATGTAAACTAAGCCCCAAGGAGATCATGTAGGCTTTGGGTCAGAGAGTATACATTAAACCATGGTAACCTCTTACCATTTCTTCGTTGGTATCATTGCCACATTATAAACAGGCTATCATAGAATAAACAATATGAAATTAATTTTGTTGCCAAAGGTTAATTTTTTTTGTTTCTTATGCAAGTTGGACCTCAACAAATATTTGTGGTTTGTAGAGATGAAGATGATACATCAGTTTGCAATAATGCTGAATAATATGATTAAGATGGTCATGCAAGCTGGAAATTTGTTGATTTACTTTTATAGGCTTTCAAATTTTACCTATTTTTTCCCTATTTATATTGTATAGCATCGAGTATGTGTGTATCTTTGCCTAAGACTTTAAAGTGGTATTTTGACATTCAACTTAAAAAATTCAAAATGGATATTTTTAAGGTTTTTTTGCAAGAGTTGATTGATACAAGAACAAAACAGAAGTATTTACTTAACAGAAGTATTTATTATTTATTCTATTCATCTGCGTGATGAACAGAAGTATGCATATCAGTTACTTAACAGTCAAAGAAAAGAGCTGTAGTTTTCATTGTAATTGAATGTAATTTTTTTTAATTTATCTATATTTTTGTGATGAATTGGAAAGTCTCTGGAAGAGAACAAATATCCCACTATAATGTTAAATTGGTACCTATAGTTATATTTTTGAGTGAGATGGAAAAGAAATGAGAAGGTAGAAGACTAAGGGGTATGTCTATTCATTTCAAATTCCCTGAGGAATACAAACAGTCATGTGATGAACTCTATATATAATATCAACTTGATATGCATAGTGAGGTCAAAGAGAGTGAGGTCAGAGAATGCAGAGTACAGAAGATTGAGGCAGAAAAGATAAGAAGAAGGAGGAGAAGAACGAGATGTAGAGAAGTTAGAGATTGCAAAAATAAAGCAGTGAGGTAGAGAAGAAGGAGGAGCTGAGCAAAGAAGAAGGAGGAGCTGATAGTGAATCTGAGAAGATGCTGAAATGATATGAGGCAGATATGAAGACTGATGCACAACAGTGAAGATGGTACAGAAAAAAGCTGATATATGAGGTAATTCAACAAACATTTCTGTTGATAAATTGAGGAAGTTGGAGCTTCCCTATCAAGTTGAAGCTTGATAGCTGTCAGTTGTAGCTGATTGAGGTTGGAGCCTCCTGTAGGTTGGTGCCTGTAGAAAATTGAAGGGAGTTGGAGCTTCCTTGCAAGTTGTAGCTTGCAGAATTGATGTTGGAGCCTCCTGTAGGTTGGTGCTTGCAGAAAATTGATGGGAGTTGGAGCTTCCTTGCAAGTTGTAGCTTGCAAAATTGAGGTAGGAGCCTCCTGTAGGTTGGTGCCTACAGAAAATCAGTGGTGAGAGGGAGTTGGAGCTTGCCTTTGCATCACAACAATAATAAGATGTGGTTTTCTCCCTTTATGGGTTTCCACTTATATTTTGTGTCTGTGTACATGATATTTATGTGTTGATATGGTTTATCAAATCTGCTTAATATTTGTTGCTCTCATATTAAGTTTTTTGTTACATTATATTAATACTTGCTTCTCACATTCTAAGATTACTCACATATTAAGTTTGAACAGGCGTAAATAAGTTTTAATGAAAAGTTTTAAAAGTCGATGAATGTGTTAAACTGATTCACCCCCCCCCCTCTTAGTTTAACTAAGGGTTCAACAATTGGTATCAGAGGAGGTTCCTTTGGTGTAAGCTTAATAGCTTGAAGGAGATTTGGTTGAGTCATGGACTATCAAAATGTAGCCGTGTTAAATACAACAAACTTTCCTGAATGGAGAGATAAGGTTAAGAAAGGATTATTGGCTTATGAACCTGAGGTATGGAAACTTGTATGTGATGGTTACTACACAGACTCTCCCTCGGTGGAAGAAAAATAGAGGAATGCCAAGGCAAAATGTGTGATATATAACAATATTCATAATAAGGATCTTGATTTAATAATGGATCTAGACTTTGCAAAAGAAATCTGGGACAGATTGCATTTCATGCATGGAGTAGACACAGAGGACTGCATTGTCAAGAAGGAAAAGAGAATTAAGAAGAAGAAAAATTCATGTCAAAAGGAAAATGTTCCAGCAACTAAAGTACGTGCTAGTGTGAATGGAAGTCAGTTCCCTGAAGAAATTACAGTTGAAGAAAAAACCAAACTCTATACAGCCTTGACTGAAATATAAAGATTGAAGAATGAAAAAAAGACCTTAAGACAGTAGTGAAAATATGTGATGAGAGAGAATATGAAGATAAGAAAGAAATTATTGGCCTGAAGTCATAGCTTGAAGAAGCAAAGAAAGTAGAAGACACTCTGCTGCAACAAATGAGAGAGAAAAGTCAGGAATGTGAAAGATTGGAAGAAGAAGTAGTGAGCCTGAGAAAGAATTTAGAAAAATCCCAAAGAGAACTATTAATGAATACACCTCTAATGAGAAGCACTGAACAATTGAACAAAATGCTAAATGCTCAATGGTCACCTCTCATAAAGACTGGTATAGGATATGAAGGAGAAACTAGTAAGTCCCAGAGAGAAGATAATAGGAAACTCATTTTTGTAAAAGCTGTAAAGAATGGTGAAGCAGCTCAGCAAATTCCTACAGAAACCAGCAGGAACATGAGTTGCATAGATACAAATAGAATCAAGAAGCAACATGAAAAGACAGAGAATGAGAGGATGAAACAATCATCTGAAAAAGGCCCATACACTTATGAGGGTGAATTGAATAAATTTGGAAAAAGTCAAAGAAGATTCTTTCCACCTATGAGAAGTATCACTTGTTTTTCCTGCCACAAACCAGGACATGGTGCAGCACATTGTAAGACAAAGAGAATCAATGATTACCAGCAAAAGATGCAGCAAATAAGAAGAACACCTCAAGCAAGCAAAGGGAAAAGACAATCTCTCACCAGGTACACAAATCATTTTCATGGCTATTGTTATGCATGCAATAATTTTGGACATAAAATTGTTGATTGTAAAATGAATTCAAGAAGGGGAACAAAGTATTATACATCAACTCAAATGTGCATTGATCAAATAATATGTTATGTATGCCTCAAGTGTGGTCACAAAGCAAAGGACTGTAATCTGCCATATACACTAAAGAACTCTAGACAGAGAATGGAATCTAATCAAATCAAACAAAGCTATGAATCAAAAAGAAATGTAGACATTATGAAAAACCCCAATAGAGTATGGAAGGAAAAGAGAAAAAGGGAGCCTATCATTTCAACAACATAATGAATCTAGCATAGTCTCAGGGGCAGTTGCTCTAGAAAACAAAACAAATATCCAAACAGTGACAAATATGAAGCAATATCCCAGGGGGAGAGCACTTCATAAATAGACCCCATGAAAGCAGTCTGAGAAGAGCACCATGTAATAAGAACAGCTATGAGATCAGGAAGGAAAAAGAAAATTCCTCTAACAGAGAACAATAGAGGAAGAAGATTATTTGAAGTATTCAATAGCTGACAGATTGATAGAAGGAGAAAAAGCAGCAAGCAACCATGATGATAGAGGAAACAACAGTAATGAACATGTAAGCTAAGAAGATATCATCACATTAAAGGATGATCATAGAATGCATCATACTGCTAGAATTAACAATGAACCCCATTAAGAATGTTGAGTAAGAAAGGTGCCTATCATCAGTTAATTACATCTCTCATCTACAAAAAAGTTCACTTGGAGGAATGTAGTTAAGTGAGTAATAAATCTTTGAGTAATCAGCCCATGAAGATACATAGAAAATAAATTGAATATGTCTTCCTGAAGATTTGAATGTTAGAACAATTGAATTGAATATAAAGCAGCAATGATTCTAGAGCAGTCCTGGAAAGGAACATGCAATGGATTTCCTTGGAACAGTATGTCATAATAAGTAGCAAGTTAATGATCTTGATGGTTGTTGGTGTGAACAGTGAAAAGATAAATAGTAGAAACTATGAGTTCATGTGAAAACTAAAGTGAAATCTCTGCATATTTTATAAAAGTAATATCAAATGGTACTTGGTACAAGTAGCATGCCTATCGACAAAATATCAAGTGTTATCAGTGGAGCAACAACATGGTACAGGTCCTCATGATCAAAGGATTATGGAAAAATTACATCAAGGTAGTATTCCCAGTGTTATCTGGATTCTGCATTCAACCTGAAAAGATCAGTAGTAGAGCTAAATGATCAGCATTTTGTTTACTCTTGAAACATGATATTGAGCATTGAAACAGTTTTTTTGGATGCCTTCCTGCAGTCAGTACATATACATATCAGGCCTCTTCTCTTAAGATCATTCATAACAATGTGTGAAGTTTGTTTGCTGAGTTTTAAATTAAACATCTTTAATATGCTTCTGTGGAAGATCATCCTGATAGAACAGTCAAAGTATTTGAAGCATAAAGGACTAGTTGTGATTACCATTTGAAGCTCAAAAGTTTTTTTTTTCTCAATTCATCTAAATCCTTCTTCAGCACAAGGGATTTGCTGGTGATTCACCTTTAAAGAGAGATTTATCATTGACATACATACATCCTCATGTCATAAATAAAACTACATGATTGATAAGTGAGACTGACCAATACATTGAAGGGTTTGTTTTGAATGTATAGTGTGCAAACAGTGAAAGTCATTTGGTCTCTTATATTGAAAGATATTGCCTATTCTCACAATAAGCTGTAAGCTCTGGTGTGATTCATTTTTTCACAACAGCAACAAGGACCTTTCAGTCTTTAAGTGTATTATCCCTGTCAGCAGTCTAGCACAGATTACCAACAACAAGCAGTACAGGTGAACCACAACAACAAAAGATATATTGTCATCATAGCAATTGAACAGATGTTGTCTACAAATGTCTATTGTAGAAGAAGACTTATTCCATCTACAATCTTCCTCAATAGAAAGGAATTGGCGCACTACATCAGATATAAACTGAAGTATAGTTGAAGCAAGCTTGATATGTCACTTGGAGCATTCAAAATCTTTAAGTCTTGATCCAATAATGCATCTCTTATTATACAAGTCTGATTATATATAGCTGTCATCACCTACTCTCTATACAAGTGCAAGGAGTCTATGCTTTGGAATGATATCGACTTAATGTGTATATAAAAGTTCAAACATTCTCAAAAGTGTTCTCTCAACAACTCTTATACACCAGTTTGGAGTAGCAAGGTACACAGTCAGAAGAAGAAGGCCTAAACACATCTCAGAGAGAAGAAATGGAAAGACAGAATCTACACTGAGAAATGTGCAACCCTTTTCCATTGATGTCAAAAGGGGGAGGAAAAACAGGTAATAGAAGAAAGGGTCTTCTAAAAGAAGCTAGGCAGAGGAAGACTTGGAGGAAGCATTGGATTATCGGTGGATGTGTTGCCATTAATGCCAAAGGGGGAGACTGTTGGAAATGTTGTCATTGATGGCAAAGGAGTTGGCCAAGGAGGAGTATCTGAAATAGAGGTAGTATAGAAGGAACAAAGGCAACAGGAGACAGATGAGGTGGTGCTGCAGAGTAGTGAGGACAGTAGAAGAGGGTTCAGATATGGTCCTGGTTGAATTGATGGAAATTAGAGGAAACCCTGTACGTAGAGGACTTTGGAAATTGGTTTAAGAGTCGATCTGTAGGAATAGGCTTTGAATTCCAGTAGATAAATGTATGATCAATGCGGGGCTGAATTGCCCTCTGTCTGTCGGTGGAGAAATCGACTTCATGTCGATATTGTGCTTGAATGCACTGATAACTGTAATCGAATTCTATGTATTATGTGTGAAAGAAGACTCTATGTCGGGCTTTAGATGGAGTTCAATTTTGGATAAATCCTGTGATAATGGCTCATATTTGAGGTTATGGATTGTAATCGAAAGCATCAGTCTCTGTGCAAAAAGTTCTTTTGCTAATGCAGAACCATAGAAACCCCTTTGAAACTGAATCCCACATAAGTTTCCATTGTCTTATATTATGTTCAGGGTAACTGAATTTGTTTGACAATAAGCCTTCATTCTCGTTAGAATCGACTTGTTTAAGGAAGAAATGAGTACGTTGTGAGCCACGCTTTGAAACAGGAAGTTGTGGATTGATCATGGTTGCAGTGAGTATCGTGGTCATCGTAGAACTCAATGCAGTCAAATAATCCATGGGGGTTACTATAAGTCGTGTTCTTCTGCAATGAATGTAGACTTTTGAACTACAACCAATAGTTGGATGATCGATATGGAATGGAGCGTTAATGGTGCGGCGGAGTTAAACAAAAGAAAGGACGGAACCTGGAGTAAGGGGAGCGGAACCACGAAGGAGTGAACAGTGACAGTGGGTTTGCGAAACCAACCCCACTCATATCGCACTGCCTTTGCAAGATAAGCGGTATTCAAGAATTTGGAGCGATTCCATTGACTGCCTGACACATGGCCTCAAGCAGTCTAGAGAAACCACTCTCATCGCACATTATTGTTCGTGCTTCTAAGCCAAGTGATAGCTGTCGGATTAGTGTTGGCTGTGCGATATGTTATTAACCGTCGATTGAATAAATGAATTAACAAGTGGGCTCCACGGAACGTGTATGTATTATAATATGCATACATGGTGATATATTTATATATTGTGCTAAATTCGAAACCTATATGAAATGAGGTGCGTGATGGGCATACGTTAAAGTGAATACATGGGTCTTCACATTTGGTTGGGGAACATATATATATGTTGATTTATATACTACACTGGTATTTAATATAGTGGGTTTAATAAAGTTCACAGATTGGGTTGAGATTTTGAGGTAAGAAGCTTTGGGGTGTTGAAATAGTAAAAGCTGAAGTCCCAACCAAACCTTAATATCTGCCGGAGTATTAATAAAGTTCAAAGTTTATTAAATGTATCATAACCTTGATTTTGGGCCAAATGTAATTCGAATTAGGCAATTCGAATACATACGAGTGGGCTGTAATATAGCTCCGAAATTGAATTAAAACATTGATTGGGTTTATTACAAGAGAATATTATGTATTTTATGGGTTTTATAATCGTGAGTATAAGAAGCCTCTGCAGTTGATTAAATTTCTAGCCCAAGAGATTAGAACCTTGAGAGTTTTCCTAGATTTAAAATCAGCTGTTATATTAAAAGACAGTTATTTGTGCAGTAGTTACACAACTGCAACTAAAGAGAGAGAGACAGCTGCAGAAAAATGTAAAGTGAACCAAAAAGTATGAAGGGGGTTGATTTGAAAATATATTATATGGACAGAGAGTTTGTAAGCAGGTAGCCCGAGCACAGAGATTAATAATGAACAGACATTGCCCAGATTTATATTTATTAGAGGATAAACTTGGAAAAGAAGTTATATATGCACCAGGTGCACACAAGGACAGTGAACAGGTGAATAAACACAAGGATGAAAATGTGGGCCTAACAGAGGTAAACAAATAATGTAGGAAATGAAAAATTCACAGGGCATTTTACAGGCATGATGAACAGAAGTATGCAGATCAGTTACTTAACAATCAAAGAAAAGAGCTGGAGTTTTCATTGTAATTGAATGTAAATGTTTTTAATTTATCTATATTGTTGTGATGCATTGGCAAGTCTCCGGAAGAGAACAAATATCCCACTGTAATGTTAAATTGGTACCTATAGTTATATTTTTGAGTGAGATGGAAAATAAATGAGAAGGCAGAAGACTAAGGGGTGTGGCTATTCATTTCAAATTCCCTAAGGAATACAAACAGTCATGTGATGAACTCTATATATAATATCAACTTGATATGCATAGTGAGGTCTGAGAGAGCGAGGTTAGAGAATGCAGAGTACAGAAGATTGAGGCAGAAAAGATAAGAAGAAGGAGGAGCAGAACGAGATGTACAGAAGCTAGAGAATGCATAAATAAAGCAGTGAGGCAGAGAAGAAGGAGGAGTTGAGCAAAGAAGAAGGAGGAGTTGATAGTGAATCTGAGAAGATGCTGAAATGATATGAGGCAGATATGAAGAATGATGCAGAGCAGTGAAGATGGCACAGAACATAGCTGATATCTGAGGTAAATCAGCAAACATTTCTATTGATAAATTGAGGAAGTTGGAGCTTCCCTATCAAGTTGAAGCTTGATAGCTATCAATTGTAGCTGACTGAGGTTGGAGCCTCCTGTAGGTTGGTGCCTGCAGAAAATTGAAGGGAGTTGGAGCTTCCTTGCAAGTTGTAGCTTGCAGAATTGAGGTTGGAGCCTCCTGTAGGTTGGTGCCTGCAGAAAATTGATGGGAGTTGGACCTTCCTTACAAGTTGTAGCTTGCAGAATTGAGGTAGGAGCCTCCTATAGGTTGGTGCCTACAGAAAATAAGTGGTGAGAGGGAGTTGGAGCTTTCCTTTGCATCAGAACAATAATAAGATGTGGTTTTCTCCCTTTATGGGTTTCCACTTATATCTGGTGTCTCTGTGCATGATGTGTATGTGTTGATATGGTTTATCTCATCTGCTTAATGCTTGCTGCTCTCATATTAAGTCTGTTGTTACATTATATTAATACTAGCTGCTCACATTCTAAGATTACTCACATATTAAGTTGAACATGAAATGAAGGTGTAAATAAGTTTTAATGAAAAGTTTTAAAAGTCCATGAATGTGTTAAATTGATTCACCCCCCCCCCCCTCTCAGTTCAAAGAGTCTCACATATAGAAATTGTGGCACAATCCATGAGCAACATGTGCCATCATTATCAGATGGTGAGATCCTGAATACTGCAGAAGATAAAGGGGAGGGCAAGCTTCATAGGGTAAAAAACACTCACCCCTCTTTATTTCAATGGAGGGATTTCCTAAGAAGGCATGAAGATCTATGCAAGAAAAGCAAGGACACATCAGTCCATACATATTTCTATCATGATCTATGCCTTGATGTCTCCTTACTTGGAAGAAGCCCACCAGGGCAACCTCTTGATGAAAAAAGAAAAGTGTTCTCTCAACCTTGTATATTGATGATACATTTGGCCAAGAGAGGAACTATCACAGCGCTGGAGATTTTGGGTAAGAAGCATGCTAATGTCAATCACATTTTACTCTATGATTGCATGCATTGTTTTACTTACATGTGCATGCCATGACTCCTAGAAGGAGTGTCTTACCATATAAACTTCATGGCCAACTATGGGCCAGAACTATTTCCAAGTATGGCCACTCCCTTGATGGGCTAAGGGAGGTCTTACAGCATGATGGGTGATTCCCTAAAGCACCAAATACAAATTTCACCTTCAGCCATGGTGGAATGATGAGGGCAGCAAGTAAGTGGCATGTAAACCACTTACCACATCTAGATTTGCAGCAGGGAGGAGATGACCTGCGTTGGTTTCTATTGGGTGAGTGTGGGTACCACCCAAATATTTTCTTGTCTCATGCTCTGTATTTCAAGAAAGGAATGCATAAGAAGGAGGCATGGTTTCTTTGGTTGACAAGAAGAAAGTATGGGCACCCCATGATGAATTCCATGTCCATACATTTGCTTATACCTATGATGTATGTACATGTATTTATGTTTAGAATGAATATCATAATCATGTATGTACCTTGGGTTGGGGGAGAATGTAACCTTCTCATGAGGTGGTCTGACGGAGCTTGTTTATATCATGGTGTTAATAATTATCCAATATTTGTTATGAACATGAGAGGAGGAATGACACATTGTGTGGATGTGTCCATTGGGAATGCAATATCCCATATTTATTTGTACTTCAAGAAGAGGATAGGGCCGTATATGACTGCTCTCTATATACTATGTTTTCTTATGCAAAGGGTCATGTATTGGGCTTATGTCATTGGAAAAGATCTCTCACAAGGGAGCACTTGGAGCAAGGCATATGTTGTTGGAATCATGTTTAGCCAAAACCTATTATCCTCCATCATTTTCAAGCTTTGAAGAAGCTTATTTCAGCAAGGAGGTGGTGGGATGACCACTTATTGCACTATGATTTGAAGCAGCAAGATGATGGACAACGCTGGTCTCAAGGGGAGGACTATTGTCACCATCCCATATATCATATGACACTTAGTCCATGTTTCTTTTGGAGCACATATGGTGAAGATGATCTACTCACTATATGCATGGGAAATTGGGCAAGGAGACTCACTAGAATCAAAGAAGAAAATAATGAAGGTCCAAGTTCCTTTTGGCTTCATGAGGACTATTTTATTGCAGCCCAGGATCAACAGCTCCACATTCATTAAGAATGAGAAGAGGGACAGCATGAGGTGAGTATCCTCATCTCTCATTTCCATGCATGGAGCCCCTACACAATGCAAATGGGGTGAATTGGTGATTTTTTCTGTGTGCTACCCAGGATGGCTCACTTTGTTTGGATGATAGCATGGAGATTGAAGCCTCTCATGGGGTTGAAGTACTGTACATCTACCATATCTCATGCCTTGAGGAAACCAATGGACAACCAAGAATTATCTCTATGTATCTCCCACTTCTTTATGGTGACAACTGATGGGTTCATTCATGACAAGCACACTTATACCCTTGGGAGGAGACAATTCCATTGGAAAATTTTGCAAAGTCCTTGTAATTTGCTTGAGGGCAGGCAACATATTGGAGGGGAGGACTGTAATATTCATATTTTAATAGGAATATTCAATTTCATTTTATTTTATTTTTTCAAAGAATAATTATGTAAAGGAGGGTCAAAAACTCCTAATGCAAGAATAAATCCATGCCCAATGTGAAAAAGGGTAAATATGGGCCACTTTAATAAACACACTTGAGTGTGAAAAGAACAAATCCACTTGAATAGGTCAATCTTGACCATATCTACAGTGCAGTATTGGAGGATTCCTCATCAATAAGGCACAACGTAATTCTAGAAGGAGGTCCCTTGTGTGAAAGAGATAATTTGATGAAGGTTGTTTAGGGTTTTGGCAAGCTCTCATATTTTAAAAGGAAGGGGAAGGCAACATGTTGAGGTTTTTCATGATTTTATTTCTGATTTGTTGTCTGTCTAGACACACAACTTTCTTGGCTGTTTAGCCTAGATTACATATGTTGTTTAGCATTGGAATTTCTTGTTTAGGGGTTCCATCTCTTCCCATTGAGGAGATCTTGGGAGAGCTTGTATTGCTTGTCCACTATCTGGTTGGAGACCAAGCTTCTACTTCCAACTGCAACGCAGATCCAGTGAGGGTTTTCTTGCTTTTTTAAGCTACAGCAAGTGGAACTCTAGATCTGTTTAGATCTAGCTTGTATTGGAGCCTTCTCAGTGAGTGTCTTTTAACATCCTGGAAGAGTGCATCCACTGTTTGAGCTTCAGTTTTGCATCTTGGTATCAGGCCAACCTAGTTATTCAAGCTGCAACATAGTCTCCCTTGAGGGACTACGTCATTCTCAGTGGAGATTAGATCTCCTTAGATCTAAGTCATTCCAGGGCTCTTTTTTAGTGGAGGAGGCCTCTGCTCTATTGGAGGGAGTGTATTGGAGTGCATGAGCTTCAGTTTCTTATCTTGGCATGTGGCCATCAGTTATCTATCCTGTACAACATATTTTCTACTCTGGATCTGCGTTATTCTTGTAGGTGGTGTTGCAGGGAGTTTGGGTGCACCATTTGGATAGCTAGTTTCTGAGTGTTGGGGATCTACCCTTCACTTTAAAGATTTGTTGGAGGAGATCACACTTTTTAATTTTAAGATCTGATCTACATAATCTGAATACTTCAGCATTTCTGAATATTTCTACAGATATGCTTTCTTAGATCTCAGATCTATTGTTCATGCTTGGTGTAAACCCCAAGATTCCAAGGGGATCTGAAAGAGGAGCTCTTCTAGTGCATGGATTGGATATAGATTTGAATTTTTATGCACATATCTACTCTAGATCTGACATGTAACATACAATAGTTGTATCCTAATAAAATAATGCTATCAAGGTAGTTTTCAGCCATTCATATGGTTGCAGCCCTCTTTTGAGGAGATTTCTTCTGTCTATGACTTGTATTTTCAACTATGTATTTTATGAACTTCATTTTATAATTTTATTGTTGTTTTAAGCACTATTGAAGAAAATTTTATGAGCCTCCTATCACTTCTCTGCAGAAACTTCATTATTTTCTGAGCATAATTGTTTGTATTGTTGCAGTCCCTCTTTGGGGCATTTTTCAAGGAAACTAGGTGTGGGAGATTTGTTTAACCCACCTAGGAGGATTTATTTTTGATACCCTCTTGGATTTAGGACTTAGATACTCAGATCTAAGGGATCCAAGTGCTATTTTTCATTCCTATTGCATACATTACTAGAAAATTTGTTTTCCACTCATGCAGTGCTGATAGATCCCATTTTGGGATATTACATTCCTACTCAAGTCCATGCAAAATAAGGAAGCCCATGCAAAAAAAGCAAACATACAAAGATATTTCATCTATCACCATTGCCTTATCAAGTTACTCATGGTACAAGCTCTAAACAAAGCAAGAAAATCCTGGGAAGAAGTCACTGCAACTCCAATGGTTGCAACTTCACTAAATGAGCCCATTGTTGTGTGAATCCACCCATTGCAATTGCGAAGGAGGAAGAATATATTTTCATGAATCCCTTGGCTACAAAGTACATACTAATTCATATTAAGGAAGAAGAGACAAATTTTATTACACCATAGAAGGAAAGTGATATTGACGTTGATATAATTAGTAGCAAACCAACCACCGAGAGAATGAGAGGGCATCAAAATAGGCCCCCCGTGTTCCAGGAAAGCAGAGGACATGATACATTCCTACCACCACCAAAACCCCTGCTGCTCCAAAAAAACAAGTAAGGGCAGAAGAAATCCTAGAACACCAGGAAGACACTACCCCTACTGAAACATAAGAACTAGTATGGTCAGTGACCTAGGGTTGGAATTATTTGGTCTGGTGGCCTTGCTACTCCATAATAACCAACAAGGAGTGCTCTTAGGGCATATTTTTCCACTTTTATGGATGATAATTACATTATGAGGCCATGGATATAGTTTCTTCTAATCTCAAGGACATGAAAGTTTCTATTCCCGCAAACAAAATTGATGCTACTCTCAAGGACATAGTTGTTGCCACTCCTGTAGGCACACTGATTGACACTTTTATCATTTACCATGAAGAAGAAAGCGCTACTTCTCCCATGGGCGCACCCACAACCACTCTTGTAGAGACCATTTTCTAAGAAGTGATTGTTTCCATTCCTACAAAGCATACAAAGGTAAGGTGATTGCCCTCTTTACCTCTGTATACATCACTTATTAGTCAAAATAAGTTAGAAAAAAGGACTATGAATTGCAATTCAAGACTGATGAAATGAGGAAAAACTTGTATGAATGGAAATCCTTTGATGGTTTGGAATGTATCTTCTTGGATGAAAATGACTAGAGAGGGATTTAAAAGGAGGGAGGACGGAAAGCAATGGGAATAGTGGAAAATTTTCCTATCTAAAATTTGTGACAACTATAAATTTTGTCACATGAAGAACAAAATAGAGTCAAAATTCATAAAAGTCTTGAATTCAATTCACATTCACATTGGTTTGTACCCCTTTGCTATCCTAGTAATTCTTTGGAGGATTTTGCACATTTGGATGATTAGGTCTAGGAGCTTGGGCATTTCATTTTTGAGGTTCTCTTTTAGTGTTCACTGTGGGTTTACAATTTTCTAGTTATTAGGACTATGGTTCTATCTAACTAGGGTTTGGATGTAGTAGGAAAATGTAAAATTCAAAGCCAAAACATGGATTTTTTCTATTTTATAGGCAAGAACATGGCCTGATCTAAGGTTTGTGGCTTAGCTCTCATCACTTAAAGCATAAGATCTTCTTCAACCCTTAGTGAAAGATTCTATCTAAGTGGCCTTAGTGACATTATCGTTAATCCTAGATTGGAGTTCCTACCATCTATTCTATTGTGCCAATCTTGGAATCCTAACTCCCCTGTTTTATATTCATCAACTAGGTAATGGCGTTCCATTTTGTTGTAGTTAAATTATTTGAAAAACTAGATTGGTGGATGAGGTGTCTAAACTAGTAAATGGAGTTAGGATTTATGTTATTAAACCCAATATGGGCATTAGTGGAGATTCCATTCTATCCACTTGGACCTAGTCAAATTGTATTTGAAGGAAAGAACTTAGCCAACACATCATTAATTAGAAATGTTTATCAGAACAACAAAAAAGTATGATATTGCATGCCTCCTTTGTATGTTAGAATCAACCAGAATCCTATACTTGTCAGCCCAAATACAAACTTACTAATTTAGCAAAAATCAAAGCAAGATCCATTCTGTCGACATACTGACTATCCTCCAAGAGGCATGATCACAATTTCCTGGTGTAGTGTTAGGTACAATTGCATAATGAATCACAATGAGAATATTTCAGTGAAGAAACCAGCTTGAAGGTTTATTCATAATGACAAAGCTGTGATCTCATTAAGGAATTAATCCTTCATGCCAATACTTAAACACTGTATGCTCAATTTGAGCACAATTTTTCACAACAAGTTCTTAGTTTCATTGTCCACGGCATGAACAGTGGCCACCCATTCTATTACCATGCAACCCCCAAGAAGATTGATATTTAGTTCTCGGCTTTGTTTTCCATCCCATCTATTAAATTTGATTGTTTTCCCTTTTTGGTCTTGGGTTTCTTTTCTTTTGTCCATTTTTTTTAGCATCCATAGATGTCCATGTATAATCACTCAGAGTAACAAAGGGATCCTGAACTTCTTCTAGGCAACCTTCTTGTCTTAGAGGCACCGCAGAACCATGACTCTATGGACCTTTGATCCACTGAAACCATGAGTTTGAATATTTCCGTGTAGCATTATATTATTTTACCTTCATATATTGCAAATTCCCAGGACTCAAAGGTGGGGTAGAAAACTCTTTAGATGGCTGTAGTTCTTAAAATTTAGTAAGAGCAAGAATCACTCTAAAAATAGGAACAACTGGAATAGAAATCTTGATAAATGCTTACTGGCCTTTGTCTCATCTTTCTGATGGAACAAATGATAAAATTCAAGTTGTGATTGACGTTGGTGTTTGTCGAAGATTGGTTGAGCTTCTATTGTAAGAATAAATACTGAAAATTTGATGAACATTTTTGAGCTTCTACCTATTATTAATGTTGTATATAGGTGTATTTCATGCAAGGATATTAATGTTATGATTAAGAATGTGTTCTATTAGTTCCAGATTCATGTTTTTAGATAAAGGTTAGAGATTGATCAGAGCAATTCTTTTGCTAAATGCATTTGAAAATTTCAATTCTACATGTTTTGTCTCTACAATCATCCATCTCCATTTGTTCTTATCCCTACTCTCCGGACAATGGGAAATATTGTAACTGGAGATGATGTACAAACTCAGGTATATCCAGTCTCTATTGGCATCTGGTTTGAAACTTGAAATATTGCAAGTCAATCTATGGTGTACACATCCAAGTGGAGATTTAATTAGTCTTCTAGAATTTATACAATTACACATAAATTAAATGTTTCAGTGAGTTCTTTAGGATAGAGTGAATACTTGTGTTTTATTTGCTAGATTATGTTCTGAAGTAATTTTGTGGGGATGTGTGTTTCCTCAGTACATTATCAACAATCAAGAAATTCCCTACCTCTTAGCACTATTAACCCATAATCATAAGAAAAGTATCAAGAAGGAAGCATGTTGGACCATCTCCAACATAACTGCGGGAAACAAAGATCAAATACAGGTTCCTTAGCTATACTGCTTTATAGATTAATAATGACACTTCATTGAATGTACTATTCCTAGTAAAATGTTGTTTACGTTGATATATCCTAAGTTTGGATTTGTTTACAGGCTGTGATTGATGCAAACATTATTCCTCCTCTTGTACAATTGCTGCAAACTGCTGAGTTTGATATCAAGAAAGAAGAAGCATGGGCTATATCTAATGCTACGTTTTTTGGTGCACATGATCAAATCAAGTATGTATTTAATGAATATATACGATTAACACAAGCATATTGCTAAAATGGGTTGTCTAGTAATGAATAAAGGGGTCAAATTACAAGATGTAATGTAATGAGATGTGTTTGCTGATAATAGTTAGTGTGATGTAAAGATGTTCAAGAATTTGTGTTGGTTGATACAATGAGACAAACTACTGATTCTTGCTTTTGGTTGTAGATATCTTGTGAATCAAGGATGCAATAAGCCTCTATGTGATATTATAGTCTATCCAGACCCAATAATTGTAACTGTTTGTCTTGAAGGGCTAGAGATTATTTTGGAATTTGGGGAAGAAGAGAAGGTTCTGGGAAACACTGGAGGTGTAAATATCTATGCATAGTATATTGATGAAGTTGAAGGACTTGAGAAGATTGAGAACCTGCAAAGTCATGAAAATAATGAAATTTATGAGAAGGAAGTAAAGATTCTTGAAACTTATTGGCTGGAAGATGATGAAGATGACCAAATAGTAAAATTTTACCTCTCATATTTAACATTTTAAGAAACCTATGATATGTCACCAATGGAGGGAACAGTTCATTTTCCTACAGTCAGAGAGATTTACATAGTCAAGTATTCTTGTATGCATTGTGTATACTCTATGTCCACATGCTATAAAATATATTTTAGGTTCAACATGAGTACTTTATTTGACCTTCCCATCAAACTTACAATTATTTATTATTTTTGTGGAAGCTCGGATCAAGTCTAGTTTCCTAAGTTGAAAGAAATTTCAAAATATGAGTCTTATGTTTGTCATCAAGAGAATAATTCCAAGGGTTATTCTAGCAAAAATGAAATTTATTTTTTTAATATTTCTCCACCAAGCTATATAGATTCCAATCAATGACCTAATATTTCATAAGAGGCAAGTGATCCGTTCTGGAAAATGTTGGTTTAAATGTTTTGTTGCTTATCAATATCCTTGGTTGTTGATAATTTATTTAAATTTAATTTTAAATTTTATTCAACCCTTCTCATTAGGAATATAGAAATGATGAATCAAACACTAGTAACAAACAAGGTTCTCCAAATATCATGTCCATACCTTTAGATTCAAATGAAGCAAGAGTGAAGGGCCATACACATATATGCAAAATATACATGTGTGTTGGGTTTCTTTTTGTGTTTCACTTAGCACTACTAATGACCTTTGCAACAATGATATACCCTTCATGCAATTAATATAACTTGCAGCAAGGTTTTGGTGTTCTTTATTACTTTAGGCTCATTGCATGGAGTTTTTTCTTCTATTTTTTGTAGATATGTATTTCAGCTCAAGGCTTAGATTTTCCAATGCTACCTTCAATGTGGCCTTTGATCAGTGGTCTCTGTGAGCTAGGGTAACTTGCATCATTTATGAGATGAATGTATCACCTTCTCATTGTGTGTTTGATCAGTCTATCTAGTTCATTTTGAATGTCTCATGTTGACCCCTTGCAATATGTTACTTTCACGTTAGTGTATACATTTTTGTGCTTATTATAATATTTATTTTTATGGGCATTCAACGCATCTCTTGAATGAGGTCTCAATAATGATTCTTAATTCTACCCTGTCAACACTTGTTGTTTACTTCATGTTATCACCTTTTTAATGCATTCATGTGTTCATTCCATAATATAATAGTCTTCAATTATTTGTCTTTGTTGATACATAGAACTGTGTGCTTTATGACAATCTTGTTGCATCTAAAGTCTCTAGGAAGTTCACATTTTTGGAATTAGTGTGATTGTGTGACTTGCGATCTGAGGATGGTCACATAGTAACATTGTAGCATGGATCAAATCTTCTATTTATTTCCCTGAGACACTAAAATTAGATTTTTCAATTCCTGGGAGACATTGTGACTTGTGGGAGATATTGTGATTGGTGGAAGATACTGTGACTTGTGGAGGTTGCATAGTCACATTCCAATGGAGGTTGCATTTTATGGTCACCTGTCTAAGACTCTAAAATGTGATTTTGTGACATGTCATGAGGAATGCATTAGTAACCAATTTTTCGTATTTGTGAGGCTTGATTTACATTTTTCCACCTAAATTCTATTTTTTATAGTGCCCCTACTTCATATTGGTTTTTCAAGATATAGTGGGAAAAATAAAAAGCAATAAATTATTTTTCTCTCTATAATCTTGTTGGAATACAAATATTGAGAGAATTTTATTTTTCAAGGCATTCAAGGGTTATTAATGCAGGTTTATGACATCTTGTTTCACTTCCAAATTTAAAAATTTGAGTGCTTTAGATACGCTATAATAAAATCATTTGGAGTAGATTGCCCTGGGACTACAATTTAAAATATATGCTTAAATTTGCAAATTTCGGATTGGCATGCTTCAAACATGAGGCGATAAGGTGGATATGGTGGTTAAAATGTAAATATGTTGGTTGCTGCTCAAATGAAACATATTTTTGGCCATAAAGTGCAACATAATCCTGGTCAGCATGCCTTTCCTGGGAGGCCAGATGTTCCACCATTGGATGAAGAGCGATGCTATATGTCTTCAAAGGAAGAAGGTCATTGGCACTGGAAAGGATGTTGCAGCAAAAAATGAGATTCATGAATCTATTCAAACTCTCTTTCCTGAATGAGATTACTTCACTCTAGTATACCCATTAAACAATGAGAAAGATCTCCAACAACTTGATCATATTTCTATGGAGAAATTGCAGCCAGAATTTCGAGATGGTATGGATGCATTGAAAAAGTTTGTTCTTTAAATAACAAGGCTGAAGCAAGTTGGAGCAACAATTATGACTAGACCTATAATTGCAGGGCTTACATAATCATTTTTGGATGCTCTGAAGGCAAGAGTTGTGCCAGCAATTGCAACTTCCTGGAAAAGTGTGGAGGAAGCTGAGTTTAGGAGAGCTTATGATTCTGCCATTGAAGCATACATGGGGGTCTTCAATCAATCAAAACCACCTGAAGAGTTTTCTTTGCAAGAAGCCCATGAGTCAGCATTACAAAAGGCTTTAGCTATTTTTAACAATAGTGTAGTGGGAGTTGGTGCTACAAGATAGAAGTATGAGAAGATGGTTCAAAGTTCCTTGAAAAAAAAATTGAAGAGTTTTAGCAAAGTTCATTTAGGGAGGCTGAGATGAAATGCACAAGTATTCTTCAAAATAGGGACAAGAAGTTGTGTTCTTCTTGCTATGCATCTGATGCAAAACTTGATCAAGTGTTATAGGTTTAGGTGACCTTGTCTCGAAGTATGAATCAATATCTTCAGGTCCTTACAAATGGAATAAAATTGTTAACTTTCTACAAATTTTTTTGGAAGGTCCCATATTTGACCTCACGAAGTGGCTTGCAGATCAAATTTCATCTAAAGAGGTTGCTCTCCAGTTAAAGTACCATTTAGTTAAGGATAAGTTAGCATTGATGGGAAAGCAACTAGAGATTAGTCAAAATCATGGAGTGATTATTTCTGATGAATATGCAGCTAGATTGGCTAATATGCAACGCAAATACAACTCATTAGAATAAGAATACACTAATGTGTGTGAAGTTTTGGTTTCCACAAGGAAGGAAGCTTCTAAATTGAAGAATAAGTATGACTAATATATAGTCAAGAAACATATTGAAAAAGAGTAGATTGATGCAGAAATGGCCTCGCTAAATACCAGGTGTAGTTTTGTTGAATCAAGGTTGAGTGTTTCCCATGAACAAGTTAAATCAGCCAAGGAGGAGGAAATAGAGTGGAGGTGTAAGCATGATCTGATAGTGAAGGAATATCAAACATCAGTACAAAGAGTTACATTACTTCATGAGCATGCGAGCAAGCAAGCACAACTAAGAGAGGATACCCTAAGAGCAGATTTTTCAGCCACCATAACACAAAAGGAGAATGAAGTCAAGGATTCTCTCTCAAGGTTTGAAAATGTTGAGCATCGTCTAGGTGCATTAAACCTATATTTAAAGGGACAAGAAAATAAACTAATGGCTCAAGAGTTGGAAATTTTTTCACCTTTGAAGGTGGGTTCTAGCGGTGCTTGAAATTCTAAACATAAAAATCATTAGCTCGGGTAAATGAAGAGGTGAAGATATGTGTTTTGCAGTTAGTCATCATTATCCCATATATACATGCTACAATAAAGAGTTTCTCGATGAGATAAAATGCATGAGGATAAGAAATGTAGTGATCTTGAGGGTTGTATATTCAACCCACTGTGAAACAAATCAGCGGTCTCAATTGATTTGAGATCACCCTTCTAAACTTCCTTATTTTGAAAGGGTGTCAATAATGGGTTTTATGGTATTGGTTAGTCACATATGCATGAATACAATACCGAGACCCACATACAACTTTCCTTATCATCTTACTTACCATGAGCTCATGGTTGTCTTTTTTCCTTCAAAGTGGATACCACTTCACTTCATCTACATATTGAATGAATTTCTTTCTAATCGTCAACACTCATATATGCAAATATTTTGTTTTTAAGTTTAAAAAAAAATCAATTATATCGTGGCCTTTAATGGGAAAGGGTTTCCTTTTGTAAAATTATTTATATATATATATATATATATTGTGACTTGTGGGATATATTGTGATTGGAGGAAGATATTGTGACTTGTGGAGGTTGAATAGTCACATTCCAATGGAGGTTGCATTTTCTGGTCACTTGTCTAAGACTCTGAAATGTGATTTTGTGACATGTAGTGTTGACAGAGTGATATATTCACAAATATGGAAAATAAACATGATGATTGTCCAAGTCATGTTTCGGAAGTGCGGCCTAATCAAACCGTGATCTAGAAGTGTGATTGTTCACATCGCAGTCTATGAGATGTGAACCCAAAGAAAATGGCCATCCGAAAGAAACATCTATTACTCTCTCTATCATCAATTTCATTAACATGTTTGCCTTTAACATACAGTCACCTCGTAAATCGTCCCATGCTTTGGTTAGTTGGTTTTACGCTATTATTCATGGGGAAGTTGTCTCACTCAAACACATCTTGGTATCAAGAAAAATATCACTACAGAATGGGAGAAGGCCCCCACCACATCATACAACGCATTTTTTATGATTTATAATACTTTTTTGAATCATATTTTAGCATAGCCCCTAAAAAATGTTGCAAAGGAATGGCATTCTATTTAATGGTTGAGGCCAAATCCTTTCAACGCATTTGACATGTTTCTATGATTTAAACATAGAAACAATTGACATTTCACATTAAATTCATTCTTATTCCTGTAGTGATTTTAAACCATATGTTACAGTACCAACAAAATATGCTTCAAATATACAATAATTAGGGGATAAATTGGTGGAATAATACACCATTAACCTTAATCTACCCCTAATTTTATTCTAAATCTGAATTTTGTCACCAATTTTCCTCTTGACTATGCTCTTGCAAGACATGGTAGTATTGAATTTTGGTGAATATGCCTTATTGTTGTCTACATCAATCTGGAATTTATGCTAGAAAGTTTCCTATGGGTAATGGTTGTTTAATCATATGAATGATAATGATCCTAGAGTCATTAATCATAATGATTGAATTTATTATTATTCCTTTAGTGATTTTAAACCCTTTTCAAAGTGCATATGCCTCTATTTTTTATTGGAAGTGATGCCTAATCCCTAAGTGAATAAGGCTTCTATTTCCTCTCTCAAGACAATAATGACCCCCCCCCCCCACACACACACACATGCCACCCTAGGATTCCAATTTTATGCTCCATCAATAAAATATAAAAGAATAAAGCTAATCCTTCTTCCAATTTTAAAAATTAGGATACTTTGTTGAAGCTATCAATATGCTCTATAAACTAGTTTGAATAAATTTTCTCCTTAAATTTTGAAATCTACCAAACCATTTCTCTTGATATATATTGAAACATTGATGAGAGTTGAGTTGTTTTCCTTTGTAAATAATAATTTCATCTAAACACTTTTGGATTTATTGCTACAAGGGGTGGGGTATCTATCTCTTAATATAAAAGTGTGAAATCCATTACTAGCTAAACACACCTTTATGAATAGTTTTGTATTCTTGAATGTTCCTTTGTGGGATCTATTACATGTTGTGAACAATATTTTCCAAGCACATGGAAAATAGAAACATGTCAAATGAACATAGAAACATTTGACATTTGACATTTGTAGGATACTTTGTTGAAGCTATCAATATGCTTTATAAACTAGTTTGAATAAATTTTCTCCTTAAATTTGAAATTTACCAAACCATTTCTCTTCATATATATTGAAACATTGATGAGATTTGAGTTGTTTTCCTTTGGAAATAATAATTTCATCTAAACACTTTTGGATTTATTGCTACAAGGGGTGGGATATCTATCTCTTAATACAAAAGTGTGAAATCCATTACTAGCGAAACTTTCTAACATAAGAATTAATTCATAGCTAAACACACATTTATGAATAGTTTTGTATTCTTGAATGTTCCTTTTTAGGATCTATTCCATGTTGTGAACAATATTTTCCAAGCACATGGAAAATAGAAACATGTCAAATGAACATAGAAACATTTGACCTTTGACATTTGTAGGATACTTTGTTGAAGCTATCAATATGCTCTATAAACTAGTTTGAATAAAATTTCTCCTTAAATTTGAAATTTACCAAACCATTTCTCTTCATCTATATTGAAACATTAATGAGAGTTGAGTTGTTTTCCTTTGGAAATAATAATTTCATCTAAAATTTTTTGGATTTATTGCTACAAGGGGTGGGATATCTATCTCTTAATATAAAAGTGTGAAATCCATTACTAGCGAAACTTTCTAACCTAAGAATTAATTCATAGCTAAGAACACCTTTACGAATAGTTTTGTATTCTTGAATGTTCCTTTGTAGGATCTATTCCATGTTGTGAACAATATTTTCCAAGCACATGGAAAATAGAAACATGTCAATAGAAAATATAAGTAGGAGACCTCCATCACGAGAAGAGACAATAATGAAGATATTAGCCACATCAAATATAAACTAATCTAAACAAATTAAGAGATGCAAATATGATGACATTTGATATCAAAACTAAACTAACAATACAATAATATATATGTAATTAAATATTCATTCATCACCATCATATCCATGTAAAAAAAGGGGCGAGTTAAGATCATCTAGGAGTAAACATCATGGACACATTAAATCACCATAACTTAATTATCTAGAAAATCTCCCTTATCCAGTAGATCATAATATATTGTTCGTACCAACACACATCTAACCATCCACATGTCCATTTATTTGAAATAAATCCACAATATAGTCTTAAACTATATAAAGTCCAATGCATTGTTGCAATTATATGTTCTAACCCTATAATCAAAGTTCATTGTTCATCTTGAACAATGTGTTCTACTCATATGAAATTTTCTAGTGGCAAATTTTCCAGAATGGCATCATGATCATCTATCGATAACCTCCGGTGTCACTGTTTTTTTCTACTCTTCACTTGCTTCAACTGCAACCGAGTTGTAGTGACCAAGTGACTATATTGGGAATAATTAACCTCTGGCTGGTAATCTTGAAAAATAATATGATCTTTACATTTCTTTACTTCTTCAAAGAAATGTCCCATTAACACCATTGAACCGATTCGGTGTGTATAATTTGATGGATCATTATCCTCTTGCAGCAACGTGGATTTAGACATAGTGCATCATAATAAATAATAATGCACTTTTTCTTGATTATTTTCTAGTGCAATGACAACGAAGACATCACCTTCTCTAACCATATCAGAAACAAGATCATAATCATTTTCAATCACAACCACTTCATTGTCCATTTCCTTGTCAATCACGTTTACAAATGGGGGCAATGGTGTCAATTCTTCGTGTTTCCATGGTTTAACAAATTTCTTAATTTGGTTTTCATAGTCATCGATGGACTCTGTCTGATCAATACATGCAAAACAAAAGCAAGAGCACTTTCATTTATCAATGCAATGTATATTTGTCATGTTCTTACTCCTAATTGAGTGTAAACTTCTTGTTTGAGTGATTCCAAGGCAATTAAATGGCAACGATCTATCTGTTAGAGTCGGTCATTACAGCCCTCCGTCAGAGATCATTTCGCTTTTTGCATATCATTCTTAGGTGTCTCGCTCGTTCCACTTCGTTGCATTTCGCTAGGGGCATGCCATTGACTGACGAGGGGGTCTGGTTGTTTTGTGTTTCCTCATGCTTGTACCTGCAGGGCTAATTAAAATTCCTCAAAAATCACTGAAGTTCATAGTCATTGCATTCATTGTCATAAATGATTAGTTTCGTTAAAAAGAGTCTTTAGTCCTAGAGTCTAGGGTTTTCAGTCCTTTGCATACATATAATAAAATCCCGCAGGCCATGAGGTTGGTTTCAAAAGATTCTCATTTCATATTTTTATTCTCAGAAAGCTTTGAAGACATTTCTAGTCCAAAACTCTGTTTTGGAACTAGAAATTGTTAATTTTCATTGTTGTAATAATTTTGTATTTGTTTCATTGTAAGAAAGTTCCAGAGCAAGCCTCTGATCTTTTCCAAAGTCAAATGCCAAATCCCTGCAAAAGACAACAAAGTATCATCAGTCCAAGATTCAGAAAAGCATGGAAAAGCCAAAGAAAAGCATTGTATTAAATGATCAAATGTCAAAATGCCAAACATTATAAAAGTGGGTCATGGAGTAAATTTAAAATCAAATCTGATTTTATGAGATATTTTCTTCACATATAAGCCATGGAAAATCATCCATTTCCACCAATTCTCAAGGCAGAAGTCGAATTTGTGAAGTGGAGGGCCGAAGACGCGTTTTGCAGAGTTGTGGACAGGCATTGGAGGTGCGCGCTACCCACACAGTAGGCGCACTACCCATATAAGGGGCGCTACGCATATAGCATCCCCAGCCTTTGCAAAATAACACGGGCGCTACGCACTTGCTGGGCGCTACGCGTTGGGTAGGCGCGCTACCCATACAGTCTCAGGGCCGAAATTTTTTTGCCTTTGCGTCCGAGTTCATGCCCAAACGCCTTAAAAGGCTTCCAAGTAGGTTCTCCATCATTGCTCAGTGATTTTTGAACAGGAGTGTGGTGTTTTGAAGTGGGGAAATTAATGTATTTGATGTGGAGAGGTGAAACCCTACATTCATAAGCAGATTTATTCCTTAGGGTTTTGAATACATGTTGATGGCCTTGTGAAGATTTTCCCAACTTGTATTGTTGATATATATACCTATGCATATATTGTCAAAGTGTCACTGCCCTCACGCTCTCATTTTATCATTTTACCACTGCTGTCATCATCATTATATTACCACTGTCATGGCTATTTGTTTCACTGTGGTCATTGTCACATTGTGTCCCATTTCCCATTGACAAACACAGTCTCATACTCATTTTCCCCTTTGACAAGCTTTAGCCAGCATTACAAAGGTTGTACATTACATTGCACTTTTTGTTCATTTGTCAAACTCCCTTGTGATCAAAACAGAGACTTTTTTTATGCCAATCCACTAAAATAGAGCTATTACCACTGTGACTTATTTTCTTATGATGTTTTGGTACATATGCAACATATTTGGGTTTTGAGCATACATTGAAACTTTTGACTTCACTACACCTATATCAGCATCCATATTGCAGACATCTTGTTTTCAAAGCCATGTCAGAGACGGATTCAGTTTATGAGCAGGAGTATGACATCGATTCCACAGCAGAGGGTAATGTGCCATGGAGGTCTCACAAAGGTGGAAAAGGTGGTAAGCATCTCAGGGAGGAGCCTACTTCTTTGGCTCAATTGCAGGCTTGCCCGCTTGCAATGGATTGTTTTCAGCGTCAGTCATGTTTCCAATACTGTGAGATGATTTCACAAACCCAGCATCATCGTGAACTAGCTCGTTTATTTGTTCTACATTTACATGATGGCCGTGTAAACCTCGCCGGAGTAGATTTCATTCTGTCACCAGAGACTATTGCTCAGGCCACTGGGATACCAAATATAGGAGAGGAATGGAACAAACGTCAGCAGTTAGAGAAATTCCACTATGAGCCATACATCAAACCTGGGTATATGAGGCACCTGAGTAGGGTTTTTCCTTTCAGATTCCTGAAGGATGAGTTTGCACCACTGATGAAACTCATCATTCGGTATTTCAATTGCGAGGGCAGATTCTCGCGTCTCTATGCGTACCATGTCCGTTTGTTGATGCATTTCACGAGGGTACGTATGATGAACATTCCATACTTCATGTATCGCAACATAGAGAGGATGATGATTTTTGTATAGAAGAAGACCCCAGCACAGCAGCACAGAAGTATATATCATTACGCGCTGATCAAGATCGTAGTGGTACATCAGTTGACACAGCAGGGCATCACTTGGGAGGATTTCATCTCTCGTGACTTATTTACAGCGCCGCAGCCGCCTCTTGAGGTAGTTCATGATGCGGGAAAGCCTTCACACCAACCTGACATTCCTGAGATCGAGCATATCAGTGCTCCATTGTATGTGACATACCAGCGAGGCCACAGGGCCTTATTTGCAGCGACACGACGAGTACTATCTCCACCCAGGGTGGAAGGGGTCTCGTTGACTACATCAGCAGAGCGAGTATTATCTCCACATGATGTGGAAGGGGTCTCGCCTTCTTCTTCAGCACAGGTACAGATTCAGGATAGGGGCAAGAGGCCCATGCATGATGAGGGCCCATCAGGAGGCCGGGACACGGATTTCACGATCATTGATGTTGATGCGAGCTCTCCTAGCTCGAAGCTGAAAGAGATCATCCAGGAGCAAAAGGCCGAGAATGACACGCTGAAAGAGAAATTGCAGAGGGCTCAGTGGGTGATAAACTACCTGGAGCAGCGTAACAAATAGCTAGAGGATGAGCACACACTGTTAGAGCTGCGGCGAATCCGTGAGGATCGACAATTGGCCCGGAAGAGACCTGGTGATATGACACCGGCTGATCGAGATTCTTGCCTCACGCATGTTAACATTCATCTGGAGAAATTTTTGGCAAAGGCCAATAGAGACAAAGACATGCTTTGTCACATGAAAGGTCATTATTGGGCTCGCATGCATGTCTGCAAAGCAAAAATGAAGATTCTGAAGAGGAGGTTGAGCAGAGCACTAAAACGGCGGAAAAGGCCTGATCCACTCTGGATTTTGGCCGAGGCTTCGTTGGCTGGGCATGATACATGATGGAGGGTCTTCGCTCCGAATTTGAGCAAATTCGGAGAAATTTTTGTCATTTTGAAATATTTTGGTCCAAAAACAGATTTTTCAGCTATACGAGTAGCGCGTCGACGTGCTCGCTTTTGTTTGGGACACTTGCTGAAGGAAAAATTTATATTTTTGGGTTTTTCATGGTAAGTTATGCATGCTCAAGTATTGCCGAAGCATTTCATCAAGTTCTGGATGATCAAAAGGCCCAAAAACACCATGAAAACCACCTTGCTGCCACCTTTTGCACCAGCAGGAAGTACTTCTGGGAGAATGAAGTTGTGGAGGGGCAAATGAGCTCCAAATTGGGAAATTCCACTTGGGTTGGATATCCAACATTCAGGGCTTTCTAACGAGCTATCATGAGCTCAATTTGGATGCCGGGAAGTACTCCAAAATCAGCCTGAAAGGCGCGCTACGTGTATGGCTCAGGGGCGCTACGCATATGGAGTTTTGGTCAATTTTTCACCTTCCAGCTCAGGATTTCGGCTAGTTGGGACTAGTTTTGCTTGTGGATGAAATTTTTGAGTTATCATGATGTAAATTGATGGTTGGCATGTAACTTTTACTCACTTTTACCTATTCTAGATGATTCACTCCTAAAAAAGTAAAAATCAGATGTAAGAATCAGTTTCCTCCCTTTTAGAGGCAAGTTGTTTAGATGCCTATATTCTAGTTCCTTGTTTAGAATTTGTTGGAACTGC
Source organism: Pinus albicaulis (assembly GCA_034641835.2). Taxonomy (NCBI): domain Eukaryota; kingdom Viridiplantae; phylum Streptophyta; class Pinopsida; order Pinales; family Pinaceae; genus Pinus; species Pinus albicaulis. Next base: position 477,889,286 of record CM076570.1, on the reverse strand, counting down.
TCATAGAAGGAGGAATTCGACCCCTAGAGGTGTGGGAAGGGGTTAGGAGGTCTATATGATGTAATTTTTGAGACATTCTACAGGTTGGACTCTTGGGGAAGCTTTTGGCACACTATTGTACATATTTTTCATATTTTGGCTAAGGAAAGATTAGAGGTTTTGCAGCACCTGTTGGGATTCTTGTGGCTTTCAGTTCTTGATGGTGTTTTCTCTCAGTTTATTGTAAGTTCTTTCATGTTTAAATGTATGCCATCCCTTCTTATGCTTCTGAAACTAAATGAATGAGTAGATGAGGTTGAATCCATTGTTTATAGTGCTCTGCCTTTGAATTTGTTTAGTTTTACATGTTTTCGCCTGTTTGGAGAGGATCCATGTTCCCTCTTGCCCTCTTCAGCGCCTTGTCATTCTGATCCATCCATATACTCGATCAAAAGCATCAAGACTATTGCCTACCTCGCCCCAACTCGAATTCTGTAGAGATCTGACCTTATCCTCGAAACCAAAATTGTTTTTTCCCATTTCTCCAACGAAAACCCAAAAAATCAAAATCAAACTTACCTATCTCTTTACTAGCCTAAAATCAGTATTCATTATTCATTATAAGTCATCTCAGCCCCTTTGAAGACCTTTTGCTGAGATAGACCCGAAGAGAGCCCTCTCCTGTCCTCGTAGGGCTAGCTACGAGGCAGAGCGTGGTTTGATGTAGCCTCGAGTTTTACCTTATTTCAGCCTAAGGTAGATTTGAGCGCTAACACTATCAACATCACCCATTGCAATATTAAAAAATTACCTACTTGAGAAAAACACACACATGTATGAGTCAAATTTTGAACAATATTTAATATTTTTTTGATAACAAAATACACACACATGTATACACATATATCTCTAGACATGTATAATATATTGTTAGTTAAATGTGTAAGCATACCTATGCACATCAGCCATCCTTGGGTTCGATACATGACTTAAATTATCTTTGCACCAATTAACAACATCTAAAGAATTTACAAGTTGGGAAGTTGAGTGATTCAATTGATACCTCCTGTTAGACATCAGTATTTTTCACTTGTTAGTGATGACTAGTTCTCACAACCAAGTTTTCTAGCAGCTGATCCAAAAATTTGTCATATTTTCCAGCTGGAAAAACACCCATAAAACTTTTTCGCCCTCCTACTTTTCAGTCTGCCCATGACAAGATGAAAACTCATTATCAAATCCTACCTTGCCTCAGCCATACTAGTCTGCCCATCAGCCCCAAAAAGACAATTCAAATCTATTCAAAAATCTCCCCTAAGTTAGGGAGTGGCGCTTTAAGGCATTTCACCCTTGGAAACCATCAAAAATCCAAAAAACCTCCATCTGCTATAGACCAGTCATAACAGACCTCCCACTCTGCTAATAAAGTTAGTCACAGCCCTAAGTCGCGCCACTTATACACCCTTAAGTCTCAGCAATACATAGACCATAATCTCAAGCTGATTTTAGGTATTTTACAGTGATTGATGGATTTTACAAGAACAGAAACATATCAGTATCTCAGAAGACAATTCTTGGCTCCACATGAGAAGACAACTGCTTCTCAATGGAATCCTGAGCCTGAGATGCATCTACTGGGCAAAGATTCTCTCATCAAACTCTTGCAACCTCATTCAGCCTGAAAGGACAGTAGAGGAAAAAGCAACACTGTCAAAGGGCTGTTGATAAGTCATGGCTAAAAACCTCCTTCATTTATAAGCAGAGGGTTAAGGCGCCTCCTTCATCTATAAGAAGAGGGCAATGGCCAAATTTTGACTTGAAAATTTGCAACTGACTGTAATCAAGGCAACCTTCATGTGGCTGGGACAGAAGGTTGACAAAGCGCGGATATTTTGCCAAGAGAAAAGGGCCTCATTCATTCATTAGCAGTAAGCCAGAGCAATTTTTATTTCTATGATTTATCACTGACTGATAGACAAAGTATAGACATAATAATAGATCATTGAAATGGAGAAATAAAGAGACCAAGGAGGTAAGTTTGACCAAGGAGGTCAAACTTATCTCTTAAACAGTTGTTCTCTCAAAAGACAGTTTGCAGTCAAAACAAAACCAAATTGAAGCATGGTTGACAAGTTGTGTCATTACACAGGCAAAGAACTAATGATGATTATGTTTTAAGGAATACTGGTCTCTCTACTCATAAAAGGATGTCTTTTCAAATATGCTTATCATGGTTGACAAAGGAAATCTGAGCTTATTTCCCCCAAGAGGCAATACAACTAAACACAGTTGTTCATAATATGCAAAAGGGACTTTGACATACTTTCAAATTCAGGAGAGGATTTCAAAACCGATATAGGAATGTTCATTATAAAAAGGTAAATGGTACCATATTAGTGCATTTTGAGTAAGGGAGAGGTGTCAGAAAAGGCACCCTTTTTGACAGAGAATGATAAAACATAGGTGAATGCAACTGCATTTTTGCACCTACAGTCAAGATTAGTTTCACAGTGGGAATCATTAACTCCAAAGCATTAAGAGCAAAGTGTTAGTTTATGTTGGAAAAAGGGAAAAAGAATCCCCATAAAAATGTCAAAGAATACCCCCTGCAGCATAAAATATCCTCTAGAGGTGTCCTCTTTTCATAGCAAAGCATCAAAAGTACAAAAGGGGTATTAAGGTGACAGTTCAGTTTCTTCCTCAGCAAAGAGCATTGCAAGTAAGTATACAGTTTCATCAAGTGCAAAAATAAATTTGGCATAGTTTTTTAGTTTCTGGAAATCATTTAAGGCAAAGTTTACATGCCACTGCCACAAAAGGAGACATTTTTCCCTCTAGGTGACAAACAGTCAAACCTTTAAAAGAAAAATTTCGCCAAAGTGTTTCTTCCTTCCCAAAGGGAGAAGAACTAGCTTATAGAAAATAAGCATTGTCACTATGATCTTGTTTAAAGGAAAGGGAGTCCTAGCTTTGATATCACAACAAGCGTGAACTTCACGTTTTCAGTTTAAAAAAAAAAAGCTTTGTTGAATGTTTTTCAAAAGCCCCCGTTAAAATGCACCAAAGGTTTTGTTCCCTTTTCAAATACAAGGAATAGGGACCATTGCCCACGCGTTTTCAACTTTCAACATACCAACAGGAGCCCCTTTGCTTCCCTCGAGATCATAGAAGAAGGTTCGGAGAAAAATACACAGAGGTTTTGAGTTTTGAACTGCGTGGCGTGCCTATAGATGCACGCGGCACGCTCAGGTGGAAAAAATACAAAGGAGGAAGAGGCTGCACGACGCACTTGTAGCCGCAGGTCCTGTCGGCCCGACAGGTGACCCGATAACCTATTTTGCGCGACACTCTTTCTTCTAAACATGTCGCACGTATGTTTGGCCTCCAACACACCTCCAAATCACTTGTAGAAGCTGCTCCAACTCTCTTCGAAGCCTGTCATCGATTTAAAGGTATTTATGTGCTTCCACGACCTTTGCAAAACCGTTGAGTGGTGGACAATAGATGAGGATCACAATGTAAATCCCAGTTTTAGGTTTTGTGTGTTTATTTGAAAAAACAAGTTCTACTGTGATCATGTTGATTAAAGGTGAAATATCAAGAATGATGGTTCCCCCTTAATGTTTCAAAGCCAATGAATGCCCCACTACTGTGATGAAGCAAGGTTAAATCTATCAGCTATGTGCAGTACTGAAAATAGTAGAAGGGAGCACAGGTTTTTCTTTTTTTTAAAGGTATGAAGTAGTAGGTCAGTTTGCAAAGACAGTGGTCATTATATGAGCATTCCTTGAACCTTAAAACTCTCCTCCTTATGTTAAAAAGATAAAAGGAAGTGTTTTGTTTTCATTTCCATAGAGCAGAGTTAGTAAGGCCACCATTACATTCGGAGGTGTCTTTTGTCAAACTGTGTGCAAAGGGCAGTAAAGTAAAAAGGAGCAGTATTTTGGTTGAAGAAGAGCCTTGTTTGATTAAAACTCTTACAAAACTTTGTTAAACACCTCAGAAACATTTCAAAGTTCTGCCACCTTGTCCTATGAACAGTCACCTTTGACTGTGTACACACTTTGGCTGACTGTATTTATGGTGTTAAATTGATTGGTTGAGTTGCATACGAGGAGGGTAGTGTTTTGTTCGAAGAGAAGTTTATTGGCATTAGACTGCTATAGGCCTTTGCTACCACTTCATAAAAAATATTTCAAACTCTGTCACCATATCTATAAACAGTGACTTTGACTGTATGGATATCCTTTGTTGACTGTGGTGTAGTGTTGAAAATACTAATTGAAGGGCATACCAAGAAGATAAAAAAGGTCTTGAACTAAGAAGATTGTGTTTTGCCTTCCTCTAAAAAGACAAGGCTATCTTATTTCCTCAAAACACCAACAGGCAGGGTACTCTTACCACAAGCACAAGAAAAGTCCTTTTGACTGTCTTTATACTTGTTTATTGTGTTTTCATTGTGGATATTGGCTGATTGATATACAAAGGTTGGGAAGGCAGCATTTTGAAGAAACAAGGATCTTATATCAAAAAAGGGACATTTTACACAGCATTCAAAATCATTTTTGCCTTACCAAACAGTGAGTTGACAGGCTAAGACAGAGTTTGGTTTGAAGAACACTTTTCAAAGACTGTGAGGCAGTTTGGTGTTGCAGGAGCGCATCCAAGTCAATATGCCTCCTAGGCAAGATAGCAGAAGTGGGTTGCATAAGAGGTATGAGCCAATTTCTACCGAAGAGGTAAATGCACACCCATCTATCCTATTCAATTTTCCTGAGGTAGGGTGTTTGGATTTCTGCCAGAGGGTACAAGAAGTCGAAAGTTTGTCGCCCTTAACACATTTTTGCGCCTTGAGGTTCAAAGACAAACATTTTCAAGTGGCAGGCCTTGATTTCAAGTTCTCCCCGAGATCCATATCCAAGGTGACTAAAATCCCATACATTGGCGAGAAATGGTTCAAGCAGGCCTATTAGGACTTGGATGAATACAACCCTTCCTCAAGCCCGAGCACAGAGAAGCATGCCCTGCTATTTTCCCCTTCTCTTATCTTCTAGCCAGCTATGCTCCCCTTATGAAGATTATAATGAATTATTTCACTTGTGAAGGGAGATATTCCCGAGTTTATGCATACCACATCCGACTGTTGATGCACTTCACAAGAACCAAGCAGCTCAACCTTCCTTTCTTCTTGTGCAAAAGCATTGAGAAAATGGCCTCCTCAGTCCAGAAGAAACCTCCATCACAACAAATAGCTTCTCTATTCCATCATTCTCTTATTAAAATCATCATCCTTCACCAGCTGGAGAAGAAAGAGGTTTCTTGGGATGTTTTCAGTAGTCACCTGGATTTCTCCACTGTCCCTCCAGTCCATACATCCCCCACATCGCCTACTCATCGCCCCTCACCTTCCTCTAGTAGAACTACTCCTAGAAGGCTCAAATTCACCACAGAACAGTAAAAAGAGCATGGAGAAGGAGAGGGAAGTGGACAGCAAGAAGAGGAAGGGAATGAGCATGAAGAAAGTGATGATGAGCAGCAAGAACAAGAGGAAGGGCAGCAGCATGATCTTGATGATCAAGGCCATCGGGTTGAACCACAAAATGAACAGGAAATTGAAGCACAGCAGCAACATGGTATTGATGATCAGGGGCAGCAGTTTGAGCAGCATGACACTGGTGAAGGTCAGCAGCAGGAGCAAGAAGAAAAGAGTGCTGAACAGCAGCAACTCAGTGATGATGAACAGCAGGAACAAGAGGAAGGGCAGCAGTTTGAGTAGCTTGATATTGAGGGTCAGGAGCAGCAGTTTGAACAACTTGACATTGAGGGGAGGGGCAGACTGAAGAAGATATACAACAACCTCCTCATGACATTCAACAGCCTCTTCATGATGCACCACAGCCTCAAGAAGAAAAACAAATTCAAGAAGTTGAAAAGCAAGATGATAAAGGAAAAGGAATCATGCCTTCCTCTCTTGAAAAGGCCAAGCCCAAGACAACAAGGAAGAAAGTGCCCAAAGCTGTCACACCAAATGCGACAAGAGCTCTCCGTAGTAAAGGGAAGTTGCCAAAAAATCCTACCATTGACTTGCCTAGGAGGAAGAGCACAAGGATAGCCTTTCAAGGCAAAGGAAAGGGAAAGGTAGGAGAGGGACACGAGCATGGGAGTGCATTGGATGCCATCCCAATCCAAAGTGACGATAGTGACAACGAGGCCCAGATTCTTGAAAACCTTCTAATCCATAGAGAGGGTCAAATTGATGCATTGGAGAATGACCTTCATCGGGCAAGGAACTTTAATCAGTTCTTGCAGATCCAAAACAGCCAAATGAGTGCCCATCTGGCTGTCTATGAGACACGAGCGATCCAGTGCAAGAAAGAGGCTGCCAAAGCCCAAGCAAGGATAGAGGAGCTCATAGGTGATTTTGATGAAAGTGAGGAAGAAGACCAGCCTAGACGAAAAAGGCCTAGAACCATAGGGCTTAAAAGATCCCTTGAAAAGCAAAAGGAAGAAGAGCAAGCCTTTCTTCAATCCACTCCCCTCACTGCACTACTTGAGCAAGAGATTGAAAACAATAAGGAGGCATGGCTGGAAAGAGCCAATGAACATTTGGAGAGGAAGATTGAAAAGGCAAACAGAGATTTAGAGCTACAAAGGAGGATGACCAAGCATTACCAAAAGCTAAATCAGTTTGCCCGGCGCAAGTTGAAGGCTGCCCAAGAGAAGCTAAGGGAGGCAAAATGGAAGCGCCCGACACGGAAAGTGAAGAGAGACATATCAGGACTTCATATTTTGGCTTCTGCTTTAGAGCATGTTGCTAAGGACCCTTGAGGGTCATGCTCACCGATTTTGGGCACATTTTGACACGTTTTGGTTTTTTGGCATTTTTAAGTTTTTTGTCAAAACTCATGAAATTCGCCATTTCATTTTGGGGATTTGTCAAAGGAGGAGGATGGTATCATTGGATGCCATAAATTAAGGATCACACCCTCAACCATTTTCAGAACATTTGGAGATCATTTGCTTCCCCGAAATGGCAAAAAAGGCTCACTTTTTGCACACTCTGCCCGGTCTATCAGGAGACTGTAATTTTTTGGTTTTTTACACACAGGTGCAGTTTTGGAGGAACTCCAGGCATCATATTGGGAAAATTTCTATTTTTCTGGAATTTAGACATTCAGAGCTTTCCAACGAGCTATCATGAGCCTCATTTCGACACCGGGAAGGTTGCCAAATGTTTCTGGCAAGTCAGGGGACCTTTTGCTGATGTAAATTTTGAATATTTTTGTAATTTTTGAACCTTTAAAAACTGATATTTCCTCATGTGTGTTTAGCTATCTTTACACATGAGAATTTATGCAAAGTCAATTAAATTCCCTTTTTTAGCATTTTTTAGATATTTTATGAGATATTTTTGTGCCTTGGGCTTTGCAAAGCCTCGAGGACAAATTTAGATATTTTGATTAGGCCAATAGGATGGCAAGTTGAACCATGAGGTTTTCCTCACTTTGGCCTATATATTCCAAAGGCTTTCATTGTAAAACAAGGCTGAACTTGAGAAGAGAAGCAATATATGGTCATATTAGCTTTGAAATAAATACTTGTCTTATGCTTTTGGATTGCCTCTTGGAAGTTCTTGGATGAATGAAGAAGGATTGTTGATGGATTCCATGACTTGGTAGAATGGTATAGTGTCTCTTTCTATGTTTTTTCTTCTAGTTTTCATTCATGAATACATGTTTCTTTCTTTCTATAGATCAGTAGAGAACAAATTTGAGATATTCCCATGGAGGCACCTCAAATATCCTGTTTCTTCATAGCTTCTTTGTTTTCTTCTTCCTAAGTAACATTAAAGAATTCTTGATTGCTCTTTAATCATTTAGGATATTGTTGCTTATTTCATTCATAGTTCCTATGCATTGCTAAGTATGACTTACGGTACGCCCTGCTTACCTATGGCTATCCATAGCTCTATCCATGAAATTATCTCTTTGACTGATTAGATTATCATCTTGTTGAACCAAGGAGGCCTAGTTCCGATCTAGCCCTTTGACTAAAAATATGCGAATCTTGTTGTTCAAACTGCCCAATAACTTGAAGTGCTGTGTTTAGGTGTTTCGGCATAGTGTTTTGAGTTGTTTGTCTTCCTTAAGTGTTTTCCCCAAAGTCTGAAAGTCATTTCCCAAAGTTAGAGGGTCTTATACTTCTATGCATGGCTTGAATGTTTATTTCTATGTATTGATTAGCTTATAGTTACATTTTGCATGATTAATGGTTTTCCCTACCATGTTTATGTCTGCTATTAAACTAGTTATGCTTGAAATCCTTTGTTGTTCACAAACTTGATGTCCATTTACTCCATTTTGCCCAAAGATCCTTTCTACCTTGAAATCAAATCGGCCCTTCAACAGCCTTGTATCGTCATCTAATAGCTTTCTTGACCTTTTGACCCCATAGCCCAGTTAATCTAACATCTTGTTACCTATTTTATATCTTTGATCAGTTTCATCCCTCACAACCTAAAAAACCAAAACCAAAAAACTTACTTCATAACTAGCCTAAAATCAGAACATAATAAGCAAACACATAGATATCCCTTACACATATAGAGAGAGCCCTCTCTGAGTCCAGGAAGGCTAGGTCCTTGGGCTCCAAAGCTTGGTTTGATGTTACACTGTCATTTGGCTTGCCAATCAGCCAAATGATGAGACCATAACATAATGGCGATCACGGTGGGAATTTCTGAGTTAGTGACAATCTAAGTACTCCTTAGTAATTCTCGAAGTCTCATTCAAACTTAGAAAAATTAAGTGTTGTCTGAAGAGTAGAAAATAACTCCTTCACTATCTTAGCAAAATGATGAGTCAATTATAGGAAACTCTTCCAAACCTTAGAAATACATAAAACTTAGAAAACCCCAAAAAACTCCCTTAGATTGGTTTTTGTCAGTACTGGTGGTGGACCATACACATATACCTCAAAACAACTAAAAATCCACCTGGCAACTCCACTAGCCTCCAGTAGGCCTTACTATTTTACCGAACTCTAGGTTACTATCCGATCAACCTATCCCATCGCTCACTAACATAGCGGGAGATGGTGGGACATTGAGTACATGACAGTCTAGCAAACTCTTATAAACTCTTTGGTCCTTTAGATACTTAAACAAGCAAGCAGTCCATAAAATCATTTTGAGTAAACTCTTTTTGTTCTCGCCACCCTAGCAAAGTTCTGGATCAAGTTTAGAATACTTTAGACAAACCATAGGCTTCACATAAACTCAGAAAAACCCCAAAACATTTCCAGATTGGCTTTACCTTAGTTATCAGCGGTGGGCCATAGTTTTCATAAAAACCACCTGGCGACTCCACTAGTTCATCCTTTTGGTTTTGACCATCCTTCACTTTTGTATAACCTTAGAGAGGCCATCCATCCGAAACTTTCACAAATACCACCCTCTCTAAACTCTAGACTCAAACTCTGGCTTCACGAAGAATCTATACCAGATCTCACCCAGACCCAAATCCCCCTATCATAGTAGATGACCCAGAGAAGATTCTCTGGCAAGTTTTCGAAACTGACAATCTAGCTACTGATAGGTCCATCCGTAAAACAAGATCAGTACCTGAACATCTTACTACCTTGCTAGATTCCTCTCTTGATTTAGAATCAGCAAGAACTCTTTTCAGAAGCAAGTCACATAGTAAGATAAAATTTGACGATCTTGAACCCCTAGACCCACCATAGAGTCCTAATAGAGAAGCCTCACCTTCCACACCCCCCGACTTTCAGCTTCTCCATCACTTTGGCTCATACCATCCCAGATCTGCTCAAAACCAGGTCATTAGTCCAAGTACATCTGCCACACCTGTCCGAACCACTACTGTTCAAACCACCTCAGCCCATCCCACAAGCCCTCATCTTGTACATCATCCATTAGCTCCCATCATGGCAGCCTGGTACGCACCTTTGGTGTTGCCACTACCTTTGGCTCCTCTCCCAAATAAATATCAAGACAAAATCCCACACTTTACCGGAGAAGACACTGCCACAGCTCAACAGCATATAAGTAGGATTAGCGATGCTTTTCAATACCTGGAAGTACAAGATGAGATCGTCAGAATGAGAATATTTTCCCAAAGCCTGGGTGGGGAGCCCAAAACATGGTTCAAAAGCTTGCCTCCAAACAGCATCCACAACATCCCAGAACTATGTCAAGTCTTCAGAAACAGGTGGGAAGTTTGAAAGAACCCTATTCAAATTCTGTCAGAATATAACAACCTAAAATGGGAAAATGGGGAAAGTGTCCAGGCTTACTGCACTAGGTTCAACAGTGTGTATAACTCCCTCCCACCTCACTTCAAAACCCCACTTGGTTTAGCCTTAGCAAAAGTCCCCGAGGGTTTTGATCCATACATGACATATCATCTGAGAGACAAGGATTCCCCTACCTTAGAGGAAATGCAACAAATAGCCATAAAAGCAGAAGCCAACTTAGCAGAAAAAAGAGCTAGGACTAGATCAAAAAGAAAAGTCACATATAGAGATGAGGTCTCCAATTCATCTCCTTCCCTAGATCCTAGAATAGATGACTTAGTCAAGACCATGGCCAAAATGTGGGAAAGGATAAATGAAAAGGCCCCTGTTAGGGACAATCAGCCAAACCTTCCAAACAGAAACCGAAACCAAAATTTTAGGAGGGAGCAGCCTCAAAACAGACCAAGGGAAAATGACCAACAAATTAGGCCACCATTCAATGAAAATTATGTGGAAGAAGATGAAAGGGATATGGAACCCATTGATGAAAGTCATTTGAACCTCATAGGGTCTGATAATGAGAGTGAGGTGTATCTCACAGAAGAAGAACAATCATTCTTCTCTCCAAATCAGGACGAAACCAACTATGAAGATCCCGACGATCCTGCCATAGACTTCCAGAATTCCATAATAGAAGTTCACAGGCAGTATGACCTTAGAAGCATAAAAAATCAAGATAACTCCAAGAAAAGTAGCTCGGACACTGCTAAAACCACTGATACCATCCTTAAGAAAGCAGTCAACAGCAAAAAAATCATAGTTGGGAAAAATGAACAAAACAAGGATAGAATTACCCAAACTAACCCTGATTCAGATACTCCTAGTACTTCCACAAAAATTCCCGAAGTGGCTGTGGCGAAAAAAATCCCGAAACAGACCCAACAAACTCAGAACATAGAGAAGGTCATGGTTGAAAAAGCTGAAACAAACATGTCCAAACTTCAGCTGCCTTTTAGCTTTGAGGGCGAGATCACCAAGATTAAGATCACCATGCCTCTTACCGAGATGATCACCCAAAACTCTTAAAAGTCCCAAGTGTTGAAAGTCCTAAATATGGGAAGTGATGCCAACACCCTTAATCTAGCTGATGACACCCCTGAAGTGTTGTTTGGTCTGAAAGTAGAAGGAAAATTCCAAGAGGTAGCTACTCTTCCCTTTTACATCAGTTTAAATATCCACGACCAAATCCTTCACAATGCCATGCTAGACTCCGGCGCCTCGTATAATCTTATGCCTAAGGTTGTAATGGAAAGACTAAGCCTGGAAATCACAAGACCATACAAAGACTTGTATTCATTCGATTCAAGTAGAGTCAAATGCCTAGGTTTGATCAAAGACCTTTGTTTTAGTCTGGCCCAAATACCTGCGAAACATCTAATCATGGACATAGTAGTGGCAGACATTCCCCCCAAGTACGGAATGCTTCTATCCAGATCTTGGGGAGCCAAGCTCCAAGGGAACATTCAACTGGATATGTCTTTCACCACCATTCCTGTGTTTGACCAAACAAGAATACTCTATCGAGAGTCACACATGAAATACATGATCAGTAGCCAAGAGATACCAGATAACATTCCAATGTATTCTGTGCATTCTGACCTGAACTCTTTTATTCTCTATATTGATGAGGACATTGAAGAACAGTCAGAAGAAACTGAGGAAAACTTAGACCCACCACATCAGTTGCCCCTAGTTCTCTATGATGAACTAGATACTCAAAATTACCATGATCATAGGCAGCTGTGTCTTGAGGAAAGTAGGTATGTTCCTTCTGAAATAGGAATTGAGCAAGAAGCACAAACCCTCATGTACTATCAAGCGAATTGCTCAAACCTCAGTCAAACATCAGCAGTGACCTTCGGAAACTTTTTTAGGGTAAATGCATTAGAAGACTTACATATCACAAACCTGTTTGGAACTCAGGAGTAGGGAAGTTTAATGTTTCTACCATACCTCAAAGACTTACCACCACATGACTCTTCCACTGCAAATGAAACTTTGACTGTAGCCATAACAACTCAAAACCCAGAAAAAATGCCTGATAAACTTCTTATGAGCAAAGATGATAGCTGCAATCCAAATGTACCCGAGTTACTTGAATTGGCTCATATTCTGTCTTTTCACCAAAAACTTAGAAATGCTAGAATTAGCAATCTCATACAGAATACCATTTCATACCGGGAAAATAGGGGAAAACACTGTGCCACTACTATTCCTTTAAGAAAAAACTTCGACAAGAGAAAATATAACAATATGAACCAATCAGTAATAATCAGAGATAAAATAACTGGTCATAGGGTTAGTTTCGATTTTAGAAAAACTAATGCACATCCATATAACAGAAATTTTGTCCTTTCTACCCAAGATCATTGTATACCAATGAAATGTGCTTTTAATCATATGTTTTTACAAGATGATGTTTCAGGTTATAGCCAAAAGATTCCCTTGCAAAGTAGACAGCTTGAAGAATTTTTTCAATATGCTGGAGGTAGTTCTAGTTTCAGACTCAGAATTGCAAAACCACCTGATATCAATGATAAGCTCATAAAATCCATGTTTCCAGTCCTGAATTTCTGCATTTTTTCATACCTTGACGATGTCATTATTTATTTCAAAAATGACCAAGAGTATATGCATTACTTAAGGAAGATGTACAGTAAAGAAAGGAGTGGAAATTAGATATACAAATAAGTACAGCGGGAAGATACTGGTTTGTTTAGGGATTCTTGCATGAATCCCTATGTCATGTTAGAAAGAGAAAACTTTCCAAATTTCTCTTTTTAGGAGTTGAGTGGGCCGAGAGTGATAGGAGATCCTTACGAGGATAAGATGCTTAAATTTTGCCATTTCCAAGATTTTTGAGTTTGAAACACTTTCATTCATTGTATATACCACTGTTTGAAAAATAGATAAACAGAAAAGTCAAAAATAGTAAAAGATAGAAAAGAGGGCATTGAAAAAATAGAAAAAAGCCCTATGTCCCAAAAAATAGTCCTTCAGAAAGCGCACAAGTCTAAATGCTACTAGTACTCAAATGTCTTTTTCAGCTATCTATCCTAATCATAGCTGAACATGTTTAAATTTAATTTCTGATAAGTTAGTGAGTGAAAAAGATGGTCAAAATTGTGTAAGATTGACTTGTCACAGAGAGTAGATTAGGAAAAGATACTGGTTCCACACGCCCAAAACAGAACCAAAGAGAGCAACGAGGGATGGAAAACACATTGTACACCTTAGCCCTGTTTTTCTAGATTTCCATTTTGCAGAATAATATTTGTGTGCAGCTTGTCTTTCATGCCGCAAATACATGACAAATCAGAATGCCTAATCCCGATTTGATCATCTTTTAAATTTCATGTTTTAGATTAGAGAAAAAAATCCCGTCAAACAGCTTAATCTTGAGAGTTGATCTAGCGTAGGTAGAGTAATGAAGGAGTTCATCAGTTTAATCTAAACTCCCGGAAGATATAAGTGTAGAAATAGATAGGTTCATTTCACAAAAAGAAAAATATGTTGTCAAAAGGCTGCTAGTTCAAATGCGCCAAAAAGAAGAAAAAAATGTTAGGAAAGATAGTGGGGTAGGTAGAAGTATCATTGATGCTAATCATGCTGTCACTTTTCAGAAATAACATCAAAGAAGAATGAAATATTGCGCCAATGGGTAAGGCACTGGTCTTCATAAGCCAGAGATCTAAAATTCTGGACACCTCCTGAAAAGGAGCTGCCCTCCCCAAATGGAGCCACTGTTAGTCATCAGTATTTTTCACTTGTTAGTGATGACTAGTTCTCAAAAAAAAGTTTTCTAGTAGCTAATCCAAAAATTTGTCATATTTGTCAGCTAGGAAAACACCCATAAAAATTTTTCGCCCTCCTACTTTTCAGTCCGCCCATGACAAGATGAAACCTCATTATCAAATCCTACCTTGCCTCGGCCATACTAGTCCACCCATCAGCCCCAAAAAGACAATCCAAATCTATTCAAAAATCTCCCCTAAGTTAGGGAGTGGCGCTTTAAGGAATTTCACCCTTGGCAACCATCAAAAAGCCAAAAAACCTCCATCTGCTATAGACCAGTCATAACAGACCTCCCACTCTGCTAATAAAGTTAGTCACAGCCCTAAGTCGCGCCACTTATACACCCTTAAGTCTCAGAAATACATAGACCATAATCTCAAGCTGATTTTAGGTATTTTATAGTGATTGATGGATTTTACAAGAACAAAAACATATCAGTATCTCAGAAGACAATTCTTGGCTCCACATGAGAAGACAACTGCTTCTCAATGGAATCCTGAGCCTGAGATGCATCTACTGGGCAAAGAGTCTCTCATCAAACGCTTGCAACCTCATTCAGCCTGAAAGGACAGCAGAAGAAAAAGCAACACTGTCAAAGGGCTGTTGATAAGTCATGGTTAAAAACCTCCTTCATTTATAAGCAGAGGGTTAAGGCACCTCCTTCATCTATAAGCAGAGGGCGATGGCCAAATTTTGACTTGAAAAGTTGCAACTGACTGTAATCAAGGTAGCCTTCATGTGGCTGGGACAGAAGGTTGACAAAGCGTGGATATTTTGCCAAGAGAAAAGGGCCTCATTCATTCATTAGCAGTAAGCCAGAGCAATGTTTATTTCTATGATTTCTCACTGACTGATAGAAAAAGTACAGACATAATAAGAGATCATTGAAATGGAGAAATAAAGAGACCAAAAAGAAAGTAGGGGTACCACTGCAATCCAAGGAGGTCAAACTTATCTCTTAAACAGTTGTTCTCTCAAAAGACAGTTTGCAGTCAAAACAAAACCAAATTGAAGAATGGTTGACAAGTTGTGTCATTACACAGGCAAAGAACTAATGATGATTATGTTTTAAGGAATATTTTTCTCTCTACTCATACAAGGATGTCTTTTCAAATATGCTTATCATGGTTGACAAAGGAAATCTGAGCTTATTTCCCCCAAGAGGCAATACAACTAAACACAGTTTTTCATAATATGCAAAAGGGACTATGACATACTTTCAGATTCTGGAGAGGATTTCAAAACCGATATAGGCATGTTCATTATAAAAAGGTAAATGGTACCATATCAGTGCATTTTGAGTAAGGGAGAGGTGTCAGAAAAAGCACCCTTTTTTGACAGAGAATGATAAAACATAGGTGAATGCAACTGCAGTTTTGCACCTACAGTCAAGATTAGTTTCACAATGGGCATCATTAACTCCAAAGCATTAAGAGCAAAGTGTTAGTTTATGTTGGAAAAAAGGGAAAAAGAATCACTGTCAAAATGTCAAAGAATACCCCCTGCAACATAAAATATCCTCTACAGGTGTCCTCTTTTCATAGCAAAGCACCAGAAGTACAAAAGGGGTATTAAGGTGACAGTTCAGTTTCTTCCTCAGCAAAGAGCATTGCAAGTAAGTATACAGTTTCATCGAGTGCAAAAAGAACTTGGGCATAGTTTTTTAGTTTCTGGAAATCATTTAAGGCAAATTTTACATGCCACTGCCACAAAAGGAGACATTTTTCCCTCTAGGTGACAAACAGTCAAACCTTTAAAAGAAAATTTTTGCCAAAGTGCTTCTTCCTTCCCAAAGGGAGAAGAACGAGCTTATAGAAAATAAGCATTGTCACTATGATATTGTTTAAAGGAAAGGGATTCTTAGCTTTGATATCACCACAAGCGTGAAATTCACGTTTTGAGTTTAAAAACAAAAAGTTTTGTTGAATGTTTTTCAAAAGCCCTCGTTAAAATGCACCAAAGGTTTTTTTCCCTTTTCAAATACAAGGAATAGAGACCATTGCCCACGCGTTTTCAACTTTCAACATACCAACAGGAGCCCCTTTGCTACCCTCGAGATCAGAGAAGAGGGTTCGGAGAAAAATACACAGAGGTTTTGAGTTTTTGAACTGCGCGGCGTGCCTATAGATGCGCGCGGCGCGCTCAGGTGGAAAAAATACAAAGGACTAAGAGGCTGCACGACGCGCCTGTAGGTGCGCACGACGCACCTGTAGCCTTGGGTCCTGTCGGCCCGACAGGTGACCCGATAACCTATTTCGCGCTACACTCTTTCTTCTAAACGTGTCGCGCGTATGTTTGGACTCCAACACGCCTCCAAATCACTTGTAGAAGCTGCTCCAACTCTCTTCGAAACCTGTCATCGACTTAAAGGTATTTATGTGCTTCCACGAACTTTGCAAAACTGTTGAGTGGTGGACAATAGATGAGGATCACAATGTAAATCCCAGTTTTAGGTTTTGTGTGTTTATTTGAAAAAACAAGTTCTGCTGTGATCATGTTGATTAAAGGTGAAATATCAAGAATGATGGTTCCCCCTTAATGTTTCAAAGCCAATGAATGCCCCACTACTGTGATGAAGCAAGGTTAAATCTGTCAGCTATGTGCAGCTCTGAAAACAATAGAAAGGAGCATAGGTTTTTCTTTTTTTTAAAGGTATGAAGTAGTAGGTCAGTTTGCAAAGACAGTGGTCATTATATGAGCATTCCTTCAACCTCAAAACTCTCCTCCTTATGTTAAAAAGATAAAAGGAAGTTTTTGGTTTTCATTTCCATAGAGCAGAGTCAGTAAGGCCACCATTACATTCGGAGGTGTCTTTTGTCAAACTGTGTCCAAAGGGTAGTAAAGTAAAAAGGAGCAATATTTTGGTTGAAGAAGAGCCTTGTTTGATTAAAACTCTTACAAAACTTTGTTAAACACCTCAGAAACATTTCAAAGTTCTGCCACCTTGTCCTATGAACAGTCACCTTTGACTGTGTACACACTTTGGCTGACTGTATTTATGGTGTTAAATTGATTGGTTGAGTTGCATACGAGGAGGGTAGTGTTTTGTTCGAAGAGAAGTTTATTGGCATTAGACTGCTATAGGCCTTTGCTACCACTTCATAAAAAATATTTCAAACTCTGTCACCATATCTATAAACAGTGACTTTGACTGTATGGATATCCTTTGTTGACTGTGGTGTAGTGTTGAAAATACTGATTGAAGGGCATACCAAGAAGAGAAAAAAGGTCTTGAACTAAGAAGACTGTGTTTTGCCTTCCTCTAAAAAGACAAGGCTGTCTTATTTCCTCAAAACACCAACAGGCAGGGTACTCTTACCACAAGCACAAGAAAAGTCCTTTTGACTGTCTTTATACTTGTTTACTGTGTTTTCATTGTGGATATTGGCTGATTGATATACAAAGGTTGGGAAGGCAGCATTTTGAAGAAACAGGGATCTTATATCAAAAAAGGAACATTTTACACAGCATTCAAAATCATTTTTGCCTTACCAAACAGTGAGTTGACAGGCTAAGACAGAGTTTGGTTTGAAGAACACTTTCAAAGACTGTGAGGCAGTTTGGTGTTGCAGGAGCGCATCCAAGTCAATATGCCTCCTAGGCAAGATAGCAGAAGTGGGTTGCATAAGAGGTATGAGCCAATTTCTACCGAAGAGGTAAATGCACACCCATCTATCCTATTCAATTTTCCTGAGGTAGGGTGTTTGGATTTCTGCCAGAGGGTACAAGAAGTCGAAAGTTTGTCGCCCTTAACACATTTTTGCGCCTTGAGGTTCAAAGACAAACATTTTCAAGTGGCAGGCCTTGATTTCAAGTTCTCCCCGAGATCCATATCCAAGGTGACTAAAATCCCATACATTGGCGAGAAATGGTTCAAGCAGGCCTATTAGGACTTGGATGAATACAACCCTTCCTCAAGCCCGAGCACAGAGAAGCATGCCCTGCTATTTTCCCCTTCTCTTATCTTCTAGCCAGCTATGCTCCCCTTATGAAGATTATAATGAATTATTTCACTTGTGAAGGGAGATATTCCCGAGTTTATGCATACCACATCCGACTGTTGATGCACTTCACAAGAACCAAGCAGCTCAACCTTCCTTTCTTCTTGTGCAAAAGCATTGAGAAAATGGCCTCCTCAGTCCAGAAGAAACCTCCATCACAACAAATAGCTTCTCTATTCCATCATTCTCTTATTAAAATCATCATCCTTCACCAGTTGGAGAAGAAAGAGGTTTCTTGGGATGTTTTCAGTAGTCACCCAGATTTCTCCACTATCCCTCCAGTCCATACATCCCCCACATCGCCTACTCATCGCCCCTCGCCGTCCTCTAGTAGACCTACTCCTAGAAGGCTCAGATTCACCACAGAACAGTCAAAAGAGCATGGAGAAGGAGAGGGAAGTGGACAGCAAGAAGAGGAAGGGAATGAGCATGAAGAAAGTGACGATGAGCAGCAGGAACAAGAGGAAGGGCAGCACCATGATCTTGATGATCAAGGCCAGCAGGTTGAACCAAAAAATGAACAGGAAATTGAAGCACAACAGTGGCATGGTATTGATGATCAGGGGCAGTAGTTTGAGCAGCATGACAGTGGTGAAAGTCAGCAGCAGGAGCAAGAAGAAAAGAGTGCTGAACAACAGCAACTCAGTGATGATGAACAACAGGAACAAGAGGAAGGGCAGCAGTTTGAGTAGCTTGATATTGAGGGTCAGGAGCAGCAGTTTGAACAACTTTACATTGAGGGGCAGGGGCAGACTGAAGAAGATACACAGTAGCCTCTTCATGACACTCAGCAGCCTCTTCATGATGCACCACAGCCTCAAGAAGAAAAACAAATTCAAGAAGGTGAAAAGCAAGATGATAAAAGCAAAGGAATCATGCCTTCCTCTCCTAAAAAGGCCAAGCCCAAGACAACAAGGAAGAAAGTGCCCAAAGTTGTCACACAAAATGTGACAAGAGCTCTCCGTAGTAAAGGGAAGTTTCCAAACAATCCTACCATTGACTTGCCTAGGAGGAAGAGCGCGAGGATAGCCTTTCAAGGTAAAGGAAAGGGCAAGGAGGAGAAGGACATGAGCATGGGAGTGCATTGGATGCCATCCCAATCCAAAGTGACGGCAGTGACAACGAGGCCCGGATTCTTGAAAACCTTCTAATCCATAGAGAGGGCCAAATTGATGCATTGGAGAATGACCTTCATTGGGCAAGGAACTTCAATCAATTCTTGCAGATCCAAAACAGCCAAATGAGTGCCCATATGTCTGTCTATGAGACACGAGCGATCAAGTGCAAGAAATATGCTGCCAAAGCCCAAGCAAGGATAGAGGAGCTCATAGGTGATTTTGATGAAAGTGAGGAAGAAGACTAGCCTAGGCGAAAAAGGCCTAGAACCATAGGGCTTAAAAGAGCCCTTGAAAAGCAAAAGGAAGAAGATCAAGCCTTTCTTCAATCCACTCCCCTCACTGCGCTACTTGAGCAAGAGATTGAAAAGAATAAGGAGGCATGGCTGGAAAGAGCCAATGAACATTTGGAGAGGAAGCTTGAAAAGGCAAACAGAGATTTAGAGCTGCAAAGGAGGATGACCAAGCATTACCAAAAGCTAAATCAGTTTGCCCGACGCAAGTTGAAGGCTGCCCAAGAGAAGCTAAGGGAGGCAAAAGGGAAGCGCCCTACACGGAAAGTGAAGAGAGACATATCAAGACTTCATATTTTGGCTTCTGCTTCAGAGCATGTTGCTAAGGACCCTTGAGGGTCATGCTCACCAATTTTGGGCACATTTTGACATGTTTTGGTTTTTTGGCATTTTTAAGTTTTTTGTCAAAACTCATGAAATTTGCCATTTCATTTTGGGGATTCGTCAAAGGAGGAGGATGGTATCATTGGATGCCATAAATTCAGGAGCACACCCTTAGCGATTTTCAGAACATTTGGAGATCATTTTCTTCCCCGAAATGGCGAAAAATGCTCGCTTTTTGCACACTCTGCCCGGTCTATCAGCAAACTGTAATTTTTTGGTTTTTTACACACAAGTGGAGTTTTGGAGGACTTCCAGGCATAGATTTGGAAAATTTCCATTTTTGTGGAAATTAGACATTCAGATCTTTCCAACGAGCTATCATGAGCCTCATTTTGACACCGAGAAGGCTGCCAAATGTTTCCGGCAAGTCAGGGGACCTTTTGCTGATGTAAATTTTGAATATTTTTGTAAATTTTGAACCTTTAAAAACTGATATTTCCTCATGTGCGTTTAGCTATTTTTACACATGAGAAGTTATGCAAAGTCAATTAAATCCCCTTTTTTAGCATTTTTTAGATATTTTATGAGATATTTTTGTGCCTTGGGCTTTGCAAAGCCTCCAGGACAAATTTAGATATTTTGATTAGGCCAATAGGATGGCAAGTTGAACCATGAGGTTTTCCTCACTTTGGCCTATATATTCGAAAGGCTTTCATTGTAAAACAAGGCTGAACTTGAGAAGAGAAGCAATATATGGTCATATTAGCTTTGAAAGAAATACTTGTCTTATGCTTTTGGATTGCCTCTTGGATGTTCTTGGATGAATGAAGAAGGATTGTTGATGGATTCCATGACTTGGTAGAATGGTAGAGTGTCTCTTTCTATGTTTTGTCTTCTAGTTTTCATTCATGAATACATGTTTCTTTCTTGCTATAGATCAGTAGAGAAAAAATTTGAGATATGCCCATGGAGGCACCTCAAATTTCCTGTTTCTTCATAGCTTCTTTGTTTTCTTCTTCCTAAGTAACATTAAAGAATTCTTGATTGCTCTTTAATCATTTAGGATATTGTTGCTTATTTCATTCATAGTTCCTATGCATTGCTAAGTATGACTTACGGTACACCCTGCTTACCTATGGCTATCCATAGCTCTATCCATGAAATTATCTCTTTGACTGATTAGATTATCATCTTGTTGAACCAAGGAGGCCTAGTTATGATCTAGCCCTTTGCCTAAAACTATGTGAATCTTGTTGTCCAAACTGCTCAATAACTTGAAGTACTGTGTTCAGGCATTCTGGCATAGTGTTTTGAGTTTTTTGTCTTCCTTAAGTGTTTTCCCCAAAGTCTGAAAGCCATTTCCCAAAGTTAGAGGGTATTATACTTCTATGCATGGCTTGAATGTTTATTTCTATGTATTGATTAGCTTATAGTTACATTTTGCATGATTAATGGTTTTCCCTACCATTTTTATGTCTGTTATTAAACTAGTTATGCTTGAAATCCTTTGTCGTTCACAAACTTGATGTCCATTTACTCCATTTTTCCCAAAGATCCTTTCTACCTTGAAATCAAATCGGCCCTTCAACACCCTTGTATCACCGTCTTATAGCTTTCTTGACCTTTTCGATCCCATAGCCCAGTTGATCTGACATCTTTTTACCTATCTTATATCTTTGATCAGTTTCATCCCTCACAACCTAGAAAACTAAAACCAAAAAACTTACTTCATAACTAGCCTAAAATTAGAACACCATAAGCAAACACATAGATATCCCTCACACATATAGAGAGAGCCCTCTCTGAGTCCAGGAAGGCTAGGTCCTTGGGCTCCAAAGATTGGTTTGATGTTACACTGTCATTTGGCTTGCCAATCAGCCAAATCATGGGACCCTAACACCTCCTAAGTGCACGTTTACGCATGCCCCAGCACCATCGTGCTCTCCTTTTCCATGCTCTATCTCAAAGAAATTCCATGTATGTCGAATGTTGGCTCTCCTATGAAGAAGAGAAAACCAAAAGAACGATCTTGTTGATTTAAATTCACCAGCACAACCATCTGACCATAGCCAATTTTCTTTAAAAGTGACCCTTCATTTCAACAATTCATTATAAATAACTTTAAAACAATGCTGAAAAAAACATGTATCATGTGTTTGATCATCACTGATGTAGAAAGGGTAGTCCTTAATCACCTCACGATTATTTTCATCGCTATCAAGCTCTGCATGTCTATACAAAATATGCACAAATATAGATACTTGGTTTGAATGATAATACTCACTTTATATCTCATTTTGTGGACTAAACGTGTAATTATCAGCGAAATCAACCACTAATAATATTGTTCCTTTTAGGAACACATCACGTGATTGCTTGAACTGTAAATCCTGCCATCGTGTATGTGACAATGCTTAATATATTTTTATATTTGCACCCTGAACTTCTCCATAAAATATGTCACTGAAATGTCGTCGTCAAGTAAAGTGATATTTTTTTATGTTGTGCTTGAATCTGCAACTGGAGTGTAAGTAAAATTTTCATATCACTTCCAATTCAGACTGAGATTTGACACTCTGGGATCATTAGGATCAATGGGATATTTTGCATCGTAGAGTGCCAAATGAGAACATTCTGGGCATTTTCTTCCACCAAAACATTCCTTTTTATAAAATAATTTATTATTCTCTCGTGCACATAATATCTTCGATGAAAATTCACAAACACTTGAAGGAGGGGGCTCATTGACCAATATTTTATGCCAAAATTTACAAATGTCTCATAAAATAATTGGAATTATACATGGTATCGACAAAAACATGTGTCTCGAACAGTGATAGGTTGGACATACCATGGTTTAATCTTCACAAATATGCTAAAGGAAACCTTCACATCAGTATTACTCTCCATAAAGTTCTGGATTAATTCTACTTGACTGACCTATGTTACATGTTTGGCATGAGATTCATAAACTCCCTTAGATATATGGCGTCGCACTTCCTCCTTTTCATTTGGCGACACACGAGAATTCAAATCCCAAAACTCTTTTACCCTATCCCTCACACCATCAAGAAGTCTATCATGATATGGATGCCTGTGGATATTAGCCCAACATGCAAGTTCATCATTCTCATCTAATTAAATTATAAATTTTGTATGCCTCCATATACTTTTTCTTGATGTTTTAAACAATTTTGACGTTGATGACATCAACCAACTTGATGCAGTTTGTTTCGTGAGTACACCTGTTAAAAGTGCTCTACGAGCATTATTTTCAAATTGAGATTGTTTTTTGGCTAGTGTGGCAAGCATTGACGTCACATTTTTTGATACCATTTCATTTTCTAAAACCTCTTTCTCACTTTTAATGCCCAATAATTCCACAAAATTTATGAGAGATTTGTGCTTAAAAAATCTACGTAACATCTGAGCTTGTGCTATGATATATTTACCTTCAAAAATATGTTTCAACCCCCAATTTATTTTATCTCGAGTTGTCCTTTTAGGCATTGGTGGTCTCAATTCTTCAATTTTAGTTGGATCCATATTATCTAGAAATTTGTAGTCGTATACAACATTCTTGGAACTTCCAATTAATTGCAGTGAAATTCGAGGTGTGGTAGTATCTTCTTGTGGTTTTGATGTTGTCCATGCATAGAAAACAATATTAAATTCTAATAAGATATTTACATATACATATTTTAATTTTAAAACTATCTTGAACTACAATGTTAAAAAAAAAAAAATTACAAAATTCAAATTTAAGAAACTATTGACTCACCAGTGAGATCGATATCAGTATTCTCTTGGAAATTTATGTTTTCAATATTCTCGTTGACAAGTTCCTCAACATTCTCTTCGAAAATTGTGTTTTCAATATTCTCGTTTACAAGTTCCTCAACATTTCGCATTTCCTTGTCATTGTAATGCACCTCTACATCTCTTTCACGATGCTATACCTCCACATTTATTTCATGGCTTAATCTTTCCCTTTCCTCTCACCTTTTTTTTTGTAATATTTCATTCTTTTCCATTGAATCAATTCTTTTTCGATCGTACCTTAATAGGAAATTCCTTTTGTTACACATGTTCACAAAATTGGAAACCTAAAATCCAATTCTGTTTGGACCAAATACCCAAAAAAACATAAAGACTTCAGAATAAGTACTTCATGCTTTCAATAAGAGAGAAAATTAAATAAATAATTATATTCATAAAGAGATTTTGCAAAAATGCTTCATGCCTTCATAGAGACATTTTGCAAAAATACTTCATGCCTTCATGCACCCAAAAAAACTTCAAAGAAAAATTCTGAAAAAACTTTTTTGCACCCAGAAAAACTTCCAAAAAAAAATTCGCCAAAAAAATTTCACACCCAAAAAAAAAAAATTCGCCAAAAAAATTTTGCACCCAGAAAAAATTCGCATCTTCGCAGGAAAAAAATTTAGACCCTCGCACCTTCATACTTTTCGGACCCTCGTACCTTCGCACTTTCGTTGGTTTAGAATGGTGTGTGGAATTAATCTTTCGAATGAGAGTATTTATATAGAACTCTCACCCGAAACATTGTGACGATACGATGAATCTTCACAAGATTTCATCAGCCGATGTAATGTTCCTAAATTAGCTTCAGCTAATTTGAAAACATTAATTTGACCTTAGTTATTTTGTATTTCATGATTAATGAATAAATTGTAAAGGAGGATGTCTAATCCTCTTGAAAATCAAGAATAAATCAGTGCCTATGTGAAAAGAGACATATTTAGGCCATTGGAATAAAATCTTGCAGGTGTGAAAGGGCCAAGACCACCAAAGGAGATCCTATTTGACCAAGTCAACAATGTTGTCTAGGTTCATTGAACCTCCTTGATGGACTGCGTTGTTCTAGAAGGGGTTTCCAAGTGTGAAAGGAACCAAAAGATGAAAGTGGTTTAGGGTTTGCCAAGAGACTCAAATCTTATAAAAGGAGGATGAAGGCTCATGAGGAGGTTGTTGATGATATTTCATTTTCTGATCTTGCTAAGGCAACTCCATTTCTCTTTGCTGTTTAGCAAGAGAAAGAGAGGATCTCCTGTTTAGGAATCCTCCATCCTTCTTTGAGTAGCTCTTGGAGGGAAGTGTGCTAGATTGAACCACTATCAGGTTGGAGGCTAAGCTATGTTTGCATAGACAACACTAGCTCACTGAGGGTTTTGCTACTGCTGTAAGTGTAGTAAGTGGGGTTCTAGATCTGCAAAGATCTAGTTGTTTTTGGAGTCTCCTCTTAGGGAAGGTGTCTTGTGACCACCCAGAAGAGGGCTTGTATTGTATTTTGATTTCAAATCTGTATATTTCATCTGCTGTACTATTATTCTCAAGCTACTGCGCAGTCTCCTTGGATAACTGCATTATTTCCTATGTACTGCTTCACTATTGTTTAGATCTTCCATTGTACTTGTTTCTGGTGATTGAGGCTTGCCTCTCACCTTGAAGATTTATTAACTAGTTTGCTGATATCTCATATTCAGATCTGTTGTATATTATGAATAAATTCATCTTCAGAAATTACTGAATATTTCTGCAGTTCTGTGTACAAAAAGTTAGATCTACACTTTCTAATGCATTATTTTCTAAAAACCCCTAAGGGGATCTTGATTGGAAGACTGAGTAGTTTCCATATCTGATATGGATTTTATGTTTCAGCCATGAATTTTCTATGGATATTTAATCTAACATTATACTACTCAAGCACACTTAGAGGGACGTCCATTCATTTCTGCACTTTCTACATACATTGCAGCTCCTATTTCTAAAGATTTCTTGCTTATTTCTTCGTATAATTCATTGTATTTCTTGATAAGCTCCATTAAGAGTCTGATTTTCTGCTGCTATACCATAATATATGTCTTATGGATGATTTACAATGACTCTCTACTGAAACTATGCAATTCTGAAGTGGGTTTTCCTTCATTCCATTAGCTCTTCTCTTTAGCTGATTTTTAACTAGTCAATTTCGTGGGAGATCTTTTTAAGGCCCTTAAACCTTTTTTTTTTCCTGAAATTCTGCATGGAGGTCCCACATAGCTAATAATAAGGGAACCCAGCCCTGGTCAGTGTTATTCTTGCACCATTTTTCTTATACAGTGTTACCCTTGAGCCTCTTGCAGTTTCTATCGGAGGTGGAATTTCCCTCTCCTTGCTTGTTTGGTTTTTGGCTCCTCTTTTGGATCCATTATTTAGATCTGTAGATCTAAGGATCCTAAGGGTAGAAAACCAAAAAAGGAGTATGTTTTTCCCACACTTGCTGTGTTTCATCAGTTTTCCATAGATAGAGTCTGGAACGGGCCAGGAAGCCTTTGGTTTTCACCCTCTCTTTAGAGGTGATATAACTAGTAAATGCCCTACCAGTCTATCTCTGGTTTAGAATTGTTTGTGTGTTTCCATATTATTTTGAATCCATAGTGGAATATCTTAAGATATTCCCTACTGAGCTTATTCTTCCCCATTTGGAACATTACAGTGGTATCAGAGCATCATCTCTAGCACAGCCTGTGAGATCAAGCTATCAGTGAAATCAAGAGCAAGGGCAACATGAAGAAGATGATTTTAATCTCATATATTTTCATTTCTAAGAAGAGCCTCCCCAAGGAGGATGTGCAAAAAAAGAGAAGAAGCAGTGAAGCTCCCAAGGAGTTTAAAAAAGAAAATTTTCCAATAAGATCTACAAGATCTGTGCATGAGGAACATTCTGAATCCTCGTCTCATGGATATGTGCACTCCGCCATATCATCAAAGCTTCAACATTTTTCCAGTGATTCCTTCATGAAGGGGGGAAAAGAAGGTGTGAGCTTGATTAATGCATTTCCAAGGGCAATATTTCCATTTGGTGAAGAGTCCTCATCTCAAGAGGAAAGCATGAAGGTTTCTCCTTCAATAGTTGATCAAGATCTATTGTCTATCACTGATGATGGAAAAATTTCAGTTATTGAAGAGGAGGAGAAGGCAGGAGATGAAAACACAGTCAAAACAAAGGCACCTCCATCAATTCATGAGGAAGAGGTTGGAGCACTTGCTCCAAGAGAAGAGACTCTTGCACTCTTGCAAAGAGTCCCACATGATCTCATGCATAAGGAGCATGTACTATCATTGATTAATGATGAGGCCTTGGAGATAAGGGAGGTAGAAGAGGAGGAAGGGCATCACAAGGTTGAGAGCATGAACCCTTCTCTAATTCAAAGCTTAGAAGCACAAATAAGGCAAGGGGAATTATGCATTGAAGGCAGGGACAAATCTGTCTGCCTACATCCACATTCTACTCTATGCCTTGACACCTCTTTGCAAGGAGGCACTCTACTAGGAGCACCTCTTGATAGGAGGAAATATATAGTGTTCTATCAACTATGGGTAGCATATACATACTTGGATAAGGAGGGAGCCTTGGGAAAAGCTAGCATAGCATAGATAATCTCTCAAGAATTCAGGAGAGAGATGAGCAGTTTGCTAAAGGGGATATTGCAAACTCCCACTTAGATATCTGCGATAAGAAAGGAGAAATCAGAGATCTATGATGGCATGAGAATGAGGAAACATGGCAACTCCATATCTTTGGGGTAGATCATGATCTCTTCTTTCACAAAGGATATTTCTGAAGATGGCAAGGGGATCCTAACCCTCTTGTATACAGGGGCCAAAAGGAGAGGTTTTGGAAAAAAAGGACTTTCTGAGGGGAAGTTGATTTCCATATGCTCCAATATTGTTTTGTGCAAGAACAGCTGCAAATGGGGCAGCAAAAGGAAGGTTATGATGCTCCAACATGTGATCTTAATATCAAGGATGTCAAGATGGGAGCCATGAGAAGACAGGGGCTGCATTTCAGGCCTCTACAGTGCTGTCCTTCTCAGAGAACTTGGATCCTTGTTGGGATTCCCAACTCATGATGGAATACTCCAAGGACCTTTTCACATGGGGGGTTCTTGAAGGGGAAGTAAAGGATGAGAGGTTCAAGGTGGTATATGGAGTTATCTATTTCTATAATCTTATTCTTTTGGCTAGTGACTCCAAACTCAAGGAGGGACTATTTGATGCCATCTATAAAATCCTGCCTTCCAAACCCACTGGTTTTGTCAAAGAATATCATACTCTCTTGGGTGGATTCATATGGGAAGGTTTCAAAGAAGATGTGTACTCTCATATGAAGATTTGCATGGACTACTTGGTAGAGGAGGAGGAACATAGCTCTTGGGAGGAGCCACCATTCACACCTCCTTATTCTTTGAGTGTGAGAGGGAACTCATCCATGAGTTACCCCAATGATGTAAAACAAGTATATAGAGAGGTTCATCCTCTTAAGCAATATTATGTATCTCCTATATGCTTATATTTTTCTGACACTCATTTGCAGGACATGGTGCCAAGATGGGGCACTAAGTATGATGGGTTTCATGGGCCATCCAAGGCCATGAACTATGTTGATGCAGGCCATTCCTTGGAGAACCTTGGAAAGCTATTATATTCCTCATGGTGTGATATTTTTACACCAACCATGATGTACATTCTCCAATAATTCCAAATACATGAGGTAGCAAACAAGTGTTGGGGGAGGCACTTGTCATATCTTATTCTATGGAAATTAAGGATAAAACTCTGCTGGTTGCACATGAGGGAACATCTTCCTTCACATATATCACACATGGAAGCTAGCATGATTCTAATCATGATCCCACAAGCTGAAGATGTCCTTATCCTTGTTGGGGGCATAGTTGGAGGAAATGGACACTTGTTGAATGTGCCCTTGGGGGAGGGAGTTCTCCATTCTTTTTGCATTGCATGCTTCCATGGGAGCATGAGATTTTGTATGGCCACTATGATAAATCACTTGTGTCTTTGTAAAGTGAGCCATATTTTGGTTGGTGACACGCCTCTCATATATATTGGGGAGGAGATATTCTATGGATTTCCAAGCTGGGAGGTGATCCACTTCATTTTGATGACAACATGGAGATGGGAGTCTTTCATGGATCATGAAAACCCCATGATATTCATCCCTTCTATCTTGAGGAGGCCATGGATCAGCAAGAAGGTTTCCACAACAACCTTCCATTTCTTCATAATGAGAGCCTTTGAGTTTATTCATCAAGGGAAAACTTGCATATTAAGGAAGGGCCATTGGGAGGACAAAGATATTGCAGAAAATTAAGAGAAATGGAGGAGACTATTTGATGAGGAGGCCACAAGAGAAGAAGGAGAAATTTTGAAGCACCCTTGTAGTTGCTTGAGGAAAAGCAACATTTTGGAGGGGGAGATTGTAATGTTCCTAAATTAGCTTCAACTAATTTGGAAACATTAATTTTGCCTTAGTTATTTTGTATTTCATGATTAATGAATAAATTGTAAATGAGGATGTCTAATCCTCTTGCAAATCAAGAATAAATTAGTGCCTATGTGAAAAGAGACATATTTAGGCCATTGGAATAAAATCTTGTAGGTGTGAAAGGCCCAAGACCACCAAACGAGATCCTATTTGACCGAGTCAACAATGATGTCTAGGTTCATTGAACCTCCTTGATGGACTGCATTGTTCTAGAAGGGGTTTCCAAGTGTGAAAGGAAACAAAAGATGAAAGTGGTTTAGGGTTTGCCAAGAGACTCAAATCTTATAAAATGAGGATCAGGCTCATGAGGAGGTTGTTGATGATATTTCATTTTCTGAGCTTGCTAAGGCAACTCCATTTCTCTTTGTTGTTTAGCAAGAGAAAGAGAGGATCTCATGTTTAGGAATGCTCCATCCTTCTTTGAGTAGCTCTTGGAGGGAAGTGTGCTAGATTGAACCACTATCAGGTTGGAGGCCAAGCTATGCTTGCATAGACAGTGCTGGCTCACTGAGGGTTTTGCTGCTACTGTAAGTGTAGTAAGTGGGGTTCTAGATCTGCAAAGATCTAGTTGTTTTTGGAGTCTCCTCTCAGGGAGGGTGTCTTGTGACCACCCGGAAGAGGGTTTCTATTTTATTTTGATTTCAGATCTATATATTTCATCTGTTGTACTATTCTGCTCAAGATACTGCGTAGTCTCCTTCGATAACTGCGTTATTTCCTATGTACTGCTTCACTATTGTTTAGATCTTCCATTGTACTTGTTTCTGGTGATTGAGGCTTGCCTCTCACCTTGAAGATTTATGAAGTAGCTTGCTGATATATCATATTCAGATCTATTGTATATTATGAATAAATTCATCTTCAAAATTACTGAAGCTTTCTGTAGTTCTGTGTACAAAAAGTTAGATCTACACTTTCTAGTGCATTATTTTGTAAAAACGCTAAGGGGATCTTGATTGGAAGGCTGAGTAGTTTCCAGATCTGATATGGATCTGATGTTTCAGCCATGAATTTTTTGTATATCTTTAATATAACATTAAAATACTAAATCACACTTAGAGGGACATTTTCCAT
The DNA here is from genome assembly GCA_034641835.2 of Pinus albicaulis. Classification (NCBI taxonomy): domain Eukaryota; kingdom Viridiplantae; phylum Streptophyta; class Pinopsida; order Pinales; family Pinaceae; genus Pinus; species Pinus albicaulis. Next base: position 477,859,042 of record CM076570.1, on the reverse strand, counting down.
TCATTTTTTCACTTTTTACATACATTGCAACTCCTATTTCTGAATATTTCTTGCTTATTTCTTCATAAAATTCACGGTATTTCTTGAGAAGCTCCATTAAGAGTTTGATTTTATTCTGCTATACTGTAATATATGTCTGATGGCTGATTTCCAGTGACTCTCTGCTAAAACTGCGCAATTCTAAAGTGGGTTTTCCTTCATTCCATCAGCTCTTTTATTTATCTGATTTTTAACTAGTCAGTTTCGTGGGAGATCTGTTTAAGGCCCTTAAACCAATTTTTTTTCCTAAAATTCCACATGGAGGTCCCACACAGCCAATATTAATGGAAGCCAGCTCTGTTCAGCATTATTCTTGCACCATTTTTCTTATATAGCGTTACCCTTGAGCCTCTTGCAGTTTTTCTCGGAGGTGGAATTTCCCTCTCCTTGCTTGTTTGGTTTTGGGTTACTCTTTTGGATCCATTATTTAGATTTGTAGATATAAAGATCATAAGGGTATAAAACCCCAAAAGGAGTGTTTTTTTCCCACACTTTCTATGTTTCATCAGTTTTCTATAGACAGATTCTGGAATGGGCTAGGAAGCCTCTGGTTTTCACCCTCTCTTTAGAGGTGATATAACCAGTAAATGACCTACCAGTCTATCTCTGGTTTAGAATTGGTTGTGTGTTTCCATACTATTTTGAATCCAAAGTGGAATATCTTAAGATATTCCCTACTGAGCTTATTATTCCCCATTTGGAACATTACAGTGGTATCAGAGCATGATCTTTGGCACAGCCTGTGAGATCAAGCTAGCAGTGAAATCAAGAGCAAGGGAAACATGAAGAAGATGAGTTTAATCTCATCTATTTTCAGATCTAAGAAGAGACCCCCCAAGGAGGATGTTCAAGAAAAGAGAAGAATAAGTGAAGCTCCCAAGGAGTTTCAAAAAGAAGATTTTCCAATCAGATCTACAAGATTTGTGCATGAGGAACATTTTGAATCCTCGTCTCATGGATATGTGCACTCCGCCATATCATCAGAGCTTCCGAATTTTGCCAGTGATCCCTTCATGAAGTGGGGAAAAGAAGGTGTGAGGTTGATTAATGCATTTCCAAGGGCAAGATCTCCATTTGGTGAAGAGTCCTCATCTCAAGAGGAAAGCATGAAGGTTTCTCCTTCAATAGTTGATCAAGATCTATTGTCTCTCATTGATGATGGAACAATTTCAATTATTGAAGAGGAGGAGAAGGCAAGATATGATAACACAGTCAAAACAAAGGCACCTCAAGCACTTCATGAGGAAGAGGTTGGCGCACTTGCTCCAAGAGAAGAGACTCTTGCACTCTTGCAAAGAGTCCCACACGATCTCATGCACAAGGAGCATGTACTATCATTGATTAATGATGATGTCTTGGAGATAAGGGAGGTAGAAGAGGAGGAAGGACATCACAAGGTGGAGAGCATGAACCCTTTTCTACTTCAGAGCTTGGAAGCACAAAGAAGGCAAGAGGACTTATGCATTGAAGGTAGGGAAAAATCTGTCTGCCTACATCCACATTCTACTCTATGCCTTGACACCTCTTTGCAAGGAGGCACTCTACTAGGAGCACCTCTTGATAGGAGGAAATATAAAGTGCTCTCTCAACTATGGGCATCATATACATACTTGGCTAAGGATGGAGCCTTGGGAGAAGCTAGCACAACACAGAGAATCTCTCAAGAATTCAGAGAGAGATGAGTAGTTTCCTAAAGGGGACATTGCAAACTCCCACTCAGATATCTGCATTGGAAAAGGAGAAATCAGAGATCTATGATGGCATGAGCATGAAGGCACATGGAAACTCCATATCTTTTGGGTAGCTCATGATCTCTTCATTCACAAAGGAGATTTATGAAGATGGCAAGGGGATCCTAACCCTCTTGTATACATGGGCCAAAAGGAGGAGGTTTTGGAAAACAAGGACTTTCTGAGGGGAAGTTGATTTCCATATGCTCCAATCTTTTTTTGTGCAAGAACAGTTGCAAATGGGGCAACAAAAGGAAGGTTATGATGCTCCAACATGTGATCTTGATATCAAGGATGTCAAATATGGGAGCCATGAGAAGACAAGGGATGCATTTCAAGCCTCTACAGCGTTGTCATTCTTGGAGAGCTTGGATCCTTGTTGGGATCCCCAACTCATGATGGAATACTCCAAGGACCTTTTCACATGGGGGGTTCTTGAAGGGGAAGTAAAGGATGAGAGGTTCAAGGTGGTAGATGGAGTTATCTATTTCTATAATATTATTCTTTTGGCTAGTGACTCCAAACTCAAGGAGGGACTATTTGATGCCATCTATAAAATCCTGCCTTCCAAACCCACTGGTTTTTTCAAAGCATATCATACTCTCTTGGGTGGATTCATATAGGAAGGTTTCAAAGAAGATGTGTACTATCATATGAAGATGTGCATGGACTACTTGGTAGAGGAGGAGGAACATAGCTCTTGGGAAGAGCCACTATTCACACCTCCTTATTATTTGAGTGTGAGAGGGAACTCATCCATGAGTTACCCCACTGATGTAAAACAAGTATATAGAGAGGCTCATCCTCTTGAGCATTACTATGTATCTCCTATATGCTTATATTTTTCTGACACTCATTTGCAGGACATGGTGCCAAGATGGGGTACTAAGTATGATGGGTTTCATGGGCCATCCAAGGCCATGAACTATGTTGATGCAGGCCATTCCTTGGAGAACCTTGGAAAGCTATTATATTCCTCATAGTGTGATTCTTTTACACCAACCATGATGTACATTCTCCAAGCATTCTAAAGACATGATGCAGCAAACAAGTGTTGGGGGAGGCACTTGTCATATCTTATTCTATGGCATTTAAGGATAAAATTTCACTAGTTGCACATGAGGGAACATATTCCTTCACATCTATCACACATGGTAGCTAGCATGATTCTAATCATGATCCCACAAGTTGAAGATGTCCTTATCCTTGTTGGGGGCATAGTTGGAGGAAAGGCACACTTGTTGAATGTGCCCTCGGGGAAAGTAGCTCTCCATTCTTTTTGCATTGCATGCTTCCATGGGAGCATGAGATTTTGTATGGCCACTATGATAAATCACTTGTCTCTTTGTAAAGTGAGCCATATGTTGGTTGGTGACATGCCTCTCATATGTATTGTGGAGGATATCTTCTATGGATTGCCAAGCTGGGAGGTGATCCACTTCATTTTGATGACAACATGGAGATGGGAGTCTTTCATGGATCATGAAAACCCCATGATAATCATCACTTCTATCTTGAGGAGGCCATGGATCAACAAGAAGGTTTCCACAAAAACCTTCCATTTCTTCATAATGAGAGCCTTTGAGTTTATTCATCAAGGACAAACTTGCATATTAAGGAAGGGCCATTGGGAGGACAAAGATATTGAAGAAAATTTAGAGCAATGGAGGAGACTATTTGATGTGGAGGCCACAAGAGAAGAAGGGGAAGTTTTGCAGCACCCTTGCAGTTGCTTGAGGACAAGCAAAATTTGGGAGGGGGAGACTGTAATGTTCCTAAATTAGCTTCAGCTAATTTGGAAACATTAATTTTGCCTTAGTTATTTTGTATTTCATGATTAATGAATAAATTGTAAAGGAGGATGTCTAATCCTCTTGCAAATCTAGAATAAATCAGTGCCTATGTGAAAAGAGACATATTTAGGCCATTGGAATAAAATCTTGCAAGTGTGAAAGGGCCAAGACCACCAAAGGAGATCTTATTTGACCAAGTCAACAATGCTGTCTAGGTTCATTGAACCTCCTTGATGGACTGCGTTGTTCTAGAAGGGGTTTCCAAGTGTGAAAGGAAACAAAAGATGAAAGTGGTTTAGGTTTTTCCAAGAGACTCAAATCTTATAAAAGGAGGATGAAGGCTCATGAGGAGGTTGTTGATGATATTTCATTTTCTGTGCTTGCTAAGGCAACTCCATTTCTCTTTTCTTTTTAGCAAGAGAAAGAGAGGATCTCCTGTTTAGGAATCCTCCATCCTTCTTTGAGTAGCTCTTGGAGAGAAGTGTGCTAGATTTAACCACTATCAGGTTGGAGGCCAAGCTATGCTTGCATAGACAATGATTTGCTGCTGCTGTAAGTGTAGTAGTTGGGGTTCTAGATCTGCAAAGATCTAGTTGTTTTTGGAGTCTCCTCTCAGGGAGGGTGTCTTGTGACCACCCGGAAGAGGTCTTCTATTGTATTTTGATTTCAGATCTGTATATTTCATATACTGTACTATTATTCTCAAGCTACTGCGCAGTCTCCTTGGATAACTACATTATTTCCTATGTATTTCTTCACTATTGTTAAGATCTTCCATTGTACTTGTTTCTGGTGATTGAGGCCTGCCTCTTACCTTGAAGATTTATGAAGTAGCTTGCTAATATCTCATATTTAGATCTGTTGTATATTATGAATAAATTCATCTTCAGAAATTACTGAAGCTTTCTGCAGTTCTGTGTACAAAAAGTTAGATCTACACTTTCTAGTGCATTATTTTGTAAAAACCCTAAGGGGATCTTGATTAGAAGGTTGAGTAGTTTCCAGATTTGATATGGATATGATGTTTCAGCCATGAATTTTCTCTAGATCTTTAATCTAACATTATACTTCTGAATCACACTTAGAGGGACGTTGTCCATTCATTTCTGCACTTTTTACATACATTGCAGCTCCTATTTCTGAAGATTTCTTGCTTATTTCTTCATAGAATTCACTGTATTTCTTGAGAATATCCATTGATTTTCTGCTGCTATAATGTAATATATTTCTTATGGCTGATTTCCAGTGACTCTCTGCTGAAATTGCGCAATTCTAAATTGGGTTTTCCTTCATTCCATCAGCTCTTCTCTTTAGTTGATTTTTAACTAGTCAGCTTCGTGGGAGATCTGTTTAAGGACCTTAAACCCATTTTTTTCCTGAAATTTAGCATGGAGGTCCCACACAACCATTAATACTAAGGGAACCCAGTCCTGGTCAATGTTATTATTGCACCATTTTTCTTATACAGTGTTACCCTTGAGCCTCCTACAGTGTTTCCCGGAGGTGGAATTTCCCTCTCCTTGCTTGTTTGGTTTTTGGCTCCTCTTTTGGATCCATTATTTAGATCTGTAGATATAAGGATCCTAAGGGCAGAAAACCCCAAAAGGAGTGTTTTTTTCCCACACTTGTTGTGTTTCATTAGTTTTCTATAGACAGAGTCTAGAACGGGCCAGGAAGCCTCTGGTTTTCACCGTCTCTTTAGAGGTGATATAACCAGTAAATTCCATACCAGTCTATCTCTGGTTTAGAATTGCTGGTGTGTTTCCATACCGCTGTGAATCCATAGTGGAATATCTTAATATATTCCCTACTGAGCTTATTCTTCCCCATTTGGAATATTACAGCCAAAAATCAAATGTTTCGATTAAAGTTTAATAAAATCTCATCCGAGATTTTTTTAAAATCTCAGGCGAGAGTTATAAAACTCTCGTTTGAGAGTCTGCCTTGGGTAAACTCTCAGACGCAAACTCTCGGCCGAGAGTTTGTACAAATTTCAGACGAGAGTTTAGCTGCATGGTTAAATTTAACTTGTGGTGGTTTAAACTCTCGGACGAGAGTTTAAAATTTCTCATCTGAGAGTTTAATAAATGTCTTGCCCAAGAAATTATCTAGGCTAAGAGTTTATGGCCAATGAAAACCCAGAAAATTCTGCAGTTTTTAGGAACCTACAACTTTGGAGGGGCGGAACACCTACAAAAACAAAATGTTATCTTTCAGGCCTGGTACCATTAGATTCATCTCTGAATCTAGTTTCTAATGATGTAATATTTGTGGAGTTTCATTAAAAATTTCAATTTGTTATTAATTTTATACTAAACTGTGTCACTGTGGAATTTCATTGTTCTGAGAATTGCAGTGAATGAAAATTCAATAACTTTAAAATGGCAACACCAAAAAAATCAGAAAAATCATGTTGCAATTCCTCTTCGTCTCTTCTTGAAAAGGGTATTCTCATTTTTCTTATTGATAATCACATTGAAAAGAAAATCTAGGGCTCATAAAATGTACTGAAACATCACCGTTTTTTTTGTCTTTGTCCATTTCAAAAAATAATAAAAATAGTAATTTAATCTAAAAATTATCGAAAAATAGTCATTGCACTAGTGCAATCTATGTAGATTATGATGATATGTTTTATTTCCAAAAATTGAATAACCTTCCCTAAAAAATGTTAGGGTTCAAAAAGTGACTATTTATGTTTGCCTGCAAATTTTAAGTTTATGCAGTTAGTAAACAACAAATTTACCCCTCTATATGTCAATATTTAAAAAAATATATATATGAGTATGGAGGTAAGACAATTCTCTACAAATATTGTTTTTATGTCAAAGCATAATTTGCATTGAAAATATGAGTTTAGTGGAGTTGAAGTTGAAAAAACATAGAAAATTACAATTTTCAACGTCAAAAAAGGGCAAAAAGTGTTTCCCAACTTCATGTTTTCACCTATAAACCATAAGTAGATGTACCTATAATGTATCTTAACACCCATTTTCCAGCTTTCCAATGATAGACTTTATGAGATTCCATAAACCTATAAATATAACTAGCTGCAAATGCTATATCAGGTCTAGTAGCAGTTAAATACATAATAATGCCAACAAGTTTCTTATACAAATTCAAATTAACAATAGTACCCACATCATCTTTACTTAACTTTGTATCAACTTCAATAGGAGTATCCACTGGTTTACACATGGCCATCTTAAAAAATTTCAAAATGTCAATAGCATACTTCTGTTGACTGATAAAGATACCATCATGTGTTTGTTTCACTTCAATTCCTAAGAAGTATCTCATTAATCCAAGATCTATCATTTCAAATTCATTTTTCATTGTAGCTTTAAATTCATCTAACTGCATGTTACCTGCATAAATTATGTCATTAAGATAAAGGCACAGTATCAACATATTACCTTGATGATCATTCTTGATATACAAAGTGGGTTCATGGTCACTCCTTCTGAAACCATTATTTAGCAAGTAATGGTCTATTCAATTGTACCAAGATCTTAGAGCTTGCTTTAAGCCATACAATGCTTTCTTCAACCTGTACACCTTATGTTTTTTATTTTTTATTTCAAAACCAGGTGTTTGATCAACAGAAACTTCTTCATTGAAAAAACCATTTAAAAAAGCAGACTTTATATCCATTTGGTAAATTGGCCACTTGTTTTGACCCGCAATAGTTAATAAAAATCGAATAGTATCAATTCTTGCTATAGGTGCAAATGTTTCACCATAATATATGCCAGGTTGTTGTGAAAAACCTTTGGCAACTAATCTTGCTTTGTGTTTATCAACTTCACCTCTCTCATTTAACTTAGTTTTAAAAACCCATTTGACACCTATATAATTTTTATCATCAGGTAGATCAACCAAATCCAAAGTTTGATTTCTTTCAATAACATCGATTTCATTATTCATTGTAGCTACCCATTCTTTTTCCTTTATAGCATCTTCAAAACAAGTAGGTTGAAATGAAAGGAATGCAAAATTTACAATATCATCAACATCGTCTTGTCCATAAATATCACTTAAGCTTCTCATTTTTGGATTATTAGAATCAGACCCATTTAAAGATGATGAACTGTTACTTCTTGATGAACTACTACTGGTTTTGTCTTGAACTTGTAATCTTGGAGTGCTCGTTGTAGATGCTGGATGTTCGTCTAACATAATAAAAGGATTAGGACAAGTATTGTTTTCCATTTCATTCCAAGATTTGTCTTCCATAAATTTCACATCTCGACTTACGAAAAACTTCTTAGTTATAGGATTAAACAATCTGTATGCTTTAGATTGATCACTATTCCCTATAAAAATATAATTTTCACTCCTATCATCAAGCTTGTTTCTTAATTTTTTTGGAACATGAGTGAAAGAAATAGAACCAAATCTTGAAAGTGTGAAACAATTACCTTTTTTCCACTCCATCCTTCTTCAGGTACAAGACTAAGACTTTGAACACTAGAAGTTGGCGATTTATTTAAAATATATACAGAACATGTAACTGCTTCAACCCATAAATATTTAGACAAATTTCATGTTTTGAGTAGACTTCGAGCCATATTCATAATTGTCTAATTCTTTCTTTCCGCGACTTTGTTATGTTGTGGGGTATAACTCGTTGTTGTATATTTTTTAATACCATGTTGTTTGCAAAAATCAATGAATTTGTTAGATTCATACTCACCTCATTTATCAGACCTGAGAACTTTAACAAACTTGCCACTTTGTTTTTTAGCCTCGGCTTTAAACTGCTTGAACTTGGAAAATGTTTTAGATTTGTATTTGATGAAATACACCCAAATTTTCCTACTAAAGTCATCAATAAAAGTAAGAAAATAGAGACTGCCACCTATTGATTGTGCTTTCATAGGACCACACAAATATGTATGCACTAACTCTAGTCATTCTTTGGCTCTATAAGAGGCTGATGAAAAAATATATCACTTATGTTTACCCATTATACAACTTGTACAGGAAGAGATATGGTCAAACAAAGTAGGCAAACCTTTCACCATAGATTGTTTTTGCAATAGACTCATACTTTTGATAGGTAAATGACCATATCGCAAATGCCACAAGCCAGTGTCATTTGGTCTTGAAACATTATGTGCATACAACTTCTCACTTTTCTTTTGTAATTGATAGAACCTCTTCTTTGTCATAGGAATCTTGAAACAAAATATTTTTGTCATAGGAACATTGAAACAAGATATTTATGCTGATCAGAAATCGTGCAAGTAGATTTGTGAAAGCTAACATCATAACCATGTGCATGTAACTGACCAACACTCAAAAAATTATTCTTGAAATTGGGTACATAGTAAACATCATAGATATTCTTCATAACATTTTTTTTGGTTAATACCGACACTTCTTGAAGCTTTGACTTGATGATCATCACCCAAAACAATAGAAGAACTGAAAGAAGTATCAAGATATGAAAACAAATAAGTATGACCAGTCATATGATTACTACATCCATTTTCGACCAACCAAACATCCTTATTAGGTACTTGCACAGTCCCTTGGCATGCCAGAAATAAAGCATCTGATGTTTCACATTCAGTGTTTGTGACATTGGCTTTGTTTTTACTTAAAACATACTGTAATTTTCAACATTCACACTTATAATGGCCATATTTTTTTGCAATAGTGACATTGAATTTTGTATTTATCTATCCACCTATTAGTCACCAATATTTTTTTCTATCTGAAGATGACTAAGTATTTGTTATAGATTTCTAAAAACAAAATTTCCTGAATATTGTGAGTTTTAGAAATATCACTGCCTTCATTATCCTTATACCAAATGTTTCACTATTCTACCATTTTTCCATTTCATGGTCACCCTACCACTCCTAAAAGACTCCTTATGTGTTTGTGTCACTCATCTCTATCCTATTTTCCCACCTATAACCTCATTTGTCTGTTTTTCCATTTCCCATAACACCACTTTCATCTAGGGATACCAATCAACATATTCTTTCCCATGTTCACCAGGTTACTCAAGCATTGATGGTCTCAAAACTATCTCTGTAAGCTCTTTAGATAAATCAAGTACATTGGATTTTGGATCTTCAATACATAAATTTTTCAAAAACTCTGTTTTTACACCTGAAGATCCCAAACCATATTTCAGTCAAAAACTAGGTCAAAGGACCCTCCCACTAGGTCATTAGGGTTTCATAGGTTGTAGGGTCTTCATTGGCGTTTAAAGAACAAATTTTTATATGCTAGAAGTTGGCTGAAATATAAAATAAGGTCAGCACATGGTTGTCCAAGAAAGATCAGAAAATCTCCAAGGAGGACTACTTTATCAAGTTCAAGTTCTGCAATAGGTAAAGGTGAAATTTGACACTTTTGCAGGAGTGTTAAAATGACTGTCAGCAGAAAGTTTTTAAGGTAAGAGGCCTACTCCTCAATGAAGACATTCACAGCAAAGAGAGAGGAATCAGTTTGTGTTCAAGAAGAATCGGGGTTTCTAAGCCTGATTGGGCTAGCAATGTGCCAAGCAAATATCCAATGCAACAAATCACATGAAGGAGGCACATTAAGAAAACCAAACATGAAGATAAGTTTTTCAGAAATTATAGATGAAATAGGGAAAAAGGTGAGGTGAATTGGACAGAAATGAATGAACTTGGAAAGGCTATAGAGAACTTAGAAGGCAACACTGATAATTTTTTCAAGCATTCCACACACCTAGGGTTTTGGGAAGATAGTCAAAGGAGGTAAAATGATGATGTTAAGCCTCCATGATGACAACAGAAGGAAGGTTTGAAGGGACTAATGTGTGTGACATTCCAGAGTCTGCCAAGGTGAAATGCCTCACTATATCAAAGAATAAAGATGTAAAGAAGGTCAGTGAAAAAGGGAAAATCCATGTATTCAATTCACCCACACTAAGAAGTTTAAAAAAGGGTAAAAACATGATTACAACTTCATAATGGAAGAAAGAAATGGTTTTGACAGTGTTGCTATGAGAGAAGCCCATCAAAGATGTTTTAATAAGCTTTCCATGCATAAATGAGAAAAATATGAGGTCAAGTTTCAAGTTATAAGAAAGGAAAGTTTTTAGGGCTGCTGCTATGCCAATATGAATAGATCAAACCCTTAGGCTAAAAGAAGGCCAATTTCATGTCTCCAACAAGTTATCACCAAAGAGGGGAAAGGACACTTCAATTTTTTATGGCACCTGCAAATCAGAAGTGGCCAAACAAGGTAAAGGGCATTGTTGAATTCCATAATTCATATCAAAGGAGTGTTGTGATGGTGTTTCCCTGTGTTTTTAGTCTCTAAGGTGTCAAAAGCAAACATATCAAGCCCCCAATATTAAAGAAGGTCAAGTTCATCATCTAATCACATGCAGAAGCAAACAGTGTGAAAAGGTCAGTAAGAAGAGGTAAAGGTTGAGTTAAAATATATGATGGAAGCAAAAAAAAATCAACTTCACCCTTTGAAGTCACCTGCAAATCAAAAATGACAAAAGAGTTGGTAAGAAAAGAAAAAGCAAAGTCTAAATTAGTACTTTGGTCACCTGTAGCAAAAAGTCAAAGGAACATTAATGAAAATAGTGACAAAGCCTAAAAACATTAGAAAGAGGGTTTGTAAAGATAAATTTAAACCCTTAAGCCTATAAAAGGTCCTCTCAACCCTTCAGACAACTCATTATGAACTTGAAAAATCATTAGAGCAATCAAGGAGAAAGAACTGTGATTTTTCTAAGGAAAAAATGGGCAAGTTTACCTGGCGCTGCGCGTTCAGAACGGCGCTGCATGCCTGGAGTCGTGTGTTGCACGCCTACTAATGTGTTGCACGTTCACCTGGAAAACCTGACAGACTTGACAGAAGAACTCTGGTGCTGCGCAACCGGCACACGGCGCTGTGTGCAGCCCAACCCGACACCTCATTCACACGCTGCGTGTTTGGCCGACTCGACAACCCGTTCACTGGTGCACTGCGCGTTTGGCCAGGAGGGCCTCCTGCACCTACAAACCCTCAATTTAGCTCATAAACACCTCCAAGCTGCCATCAAGGGCTTCTAAAGCATCTCTAAGTGGTATGTGGATGTCCTACTTCATCTCCAAGCATATTTGATGGTTTAAAAATTGGAAACCCTAAGGTAAAAATCTAAGTTTCATGCTAAAAAACACAACTGTTTAAGGTGCTCCTCCATTTGCATACTGAGAACACACAGAGGGTTTACTTGTTGAAATATTTCTCATTTATCTAGGGTTGTGCCCTCACCCTCTCCATCCACTCATAAACTTTGGCCCCTACACCACAAGTAGATTGACAAATTCATTGCCTTCATTTACATCCATTTGCCATCAATGCAAGGTGTCAAAAGCAGAGCTTTTACAGATTATCAGGGGTGATCATCAAGTTTTTCTGAGCCTCTCATTCTGCTTAATTTTCCCCTTCACTCATCCCTCTCACTCACTTGTTAAAGGGTTGCCCTTTCACCACCATTCCAATTCCTTTTTCATATCAGTTTCACAAGAAGATCTAGGGTTTTCGAGGGCAAAATTGTCAAAATGTTAAGGGAAGGTAAGAGTGATAGTGGTGAAGAAGGCCAAGTGCCAAGGAGGCATCAACATATAGGTGGGAGGATTAATAGGTTTGAACCTCAAAACACAATGGAACTTAATGCCTCTCCTATGACTATCACATGTTTCCAAAATGTGGGGTGTTTTCATTTTTGTGAAAGAGCAAAATAGGTACAAAGTCACCTTGAGCTGACTAGGCTCTTCATCCTTAACCTACATGAGAAACAAGTCAATCTGGTAGGGGTAAACTTTGAGTTGTCATCAGATGACATTGCTATTGCCACTGGGATACCTAGTGTTGGTGAAAAGTGGTTCAAACAAGCCAATTTAGACATAAGCCACTATGAGCCATTTCTTAAACCCATATATAAAGACTACAACAAGTCTATATTTTCTTTCTCACATTTTCTTGAGAGGTATGTTCCCATGATGAAGGTCATTATGAAATATTTCACATGTGAAGAGAGATTCTCTAGGCTCTATTCCTATCACATCAGATTGCTCATGCACTTACTAGGGTTAAGATGCTTCATTTTCCCTATTACCTCTACAGTAGTATTGGCAATATGTCTTATATTGTACAAAATAGAGACCCTTCACAGAAAATGTAGAGCCTCTTTCATCACTCTCTCATCAAAATGGTTGTGATGCATCAATTGGAGCAAAAGGGTATTCCATGGAAGGTTTCATTTCCCATGAAGTGTTCACCAACCCACAACCTCATCTTCAACGAAACATTCCTTCATCATCTCATCCTCCTGTCCTTACTCATACATCATCTCCTACTAAGCATGCTTCACCATCTACACATATTCCTTCACCTAAGGACAACCCTCCTTTCTCACCCTCTCCCAGTGCATCAGACAATGAGGGGAGTGAAAATGAGCAATCAAGTGACCATGTAGGAGAGGGTAATGATAAATCAAGCAGTGAAGTAGAAGAAAATGAACAGGCAGAGGTCAGTGATGAGGCAGAAATCATGGAAACTGAAGGTAGTGATGATGATGGGAATCAAGAGGAAAACAGTGAGGAGACAAGCAAAGAGAAATCAGCAAATGAAAAAGATGAGGGCAGTGCAGAAGGCAGTGAGGACACAAATGAAGAAAGTGGCCAAGAAGACATGGAGGCAGATATAAATGAATATGAGGAAAAGGATGAAGAAAATAGCCAAAGTGATGAAGAAAATGAGGCAGAAAATTTTAGTGAAGAAGAGGCCACTGATGTCAGTAAGGACAGTGAGGCTAATGATAGTGAAAATCTTAGCAGTGATAAAACAGAGAGTGGCAAAGATGATAGTGGGTTGAAGGGCCATGACAGTAATGGTGATACCAATGAAGAAAATAGCCATGAAAGTCATGAGGATAGTAAGGATATCAGTGATAATGACAATCATGATGGCAGGAATGGTGAAGACACCAAAATGAGCACAATTGAACCTTTTTCCTTAACCTATCAAAGAGGAAGTAGACATGTGTTTGCTACCTCTAAAAGGCAAGGGGCCATGCCTTCCACTTCAACCAATCAGATGGACAAAGGCAATGAGAAGGTCATAAAGGAAGAAGAAGAATATCATCATGAGACTGAGCGGGAATTTGAAGTCATTCATGTTTAAAGTGATGATGAAAACGAGGCAAGGGTCTCAAGAATGCTGCTCAAGGGTAAATATGCCCAAATAAAAGATTTTCAAGCCAACCTAGCTAGGGCTAGGAATGTTATCCACTATGATGAGACTGAAAATAAGCATTTGGAGGCACAAAAGGCCATTTATGAGGTTCTGGAAATAAGAGCCCGAAAAGAGGCTGAAAGGACCAAGGTTAGGCTTGATGAAGTCTTGGGTGTTTTTTATTAGAGTGAAGATGAAGAAGGGAAACTATCTAGAAGAAGGCCAAGAACAATGGGCTTGAGGAAGGCCTTGGCCAAGGAGAAGGAGCAAGAAGTAGCATTGCAGAGCAGCTCACTCCAAGTGAGTTTCTTGTCATGGATATTGAGTATGATCGGGAGCAATGGTTAGAGAGGGCTAACACACACTTGGAAGATCAGCGAACAAAGACACAAAGAGACCTTGGCCTTCGGAAAAAGATGGCCAAGCGCTATGCCTTGAGAAATAAAATTGCAAGGGCCAAGCCAAAAGAGCCCTTGCCAAAATTCAAGCACTCAAGGAGGCCAAATACCAAGCAAACCTTAAAATCCTAGCTGATTCTTCTCTATAGGCATTCGAAACATCATGAGGGAGATATTTCAAATTTTGGCAAGTTTTTGACATTTTTGGTTTTTGACTGATTTTGAGGGCCAAGGGCATAGTGTCAAGGCATCAATTGAAATTAAATTTTACATTTTCGGATTCATCGGGCCAAGGGCATCATGCATACCAAATTTTAGATCATTTGGAGTAGTTTTGCTCCTCCAAAAGGCCCAAAAACATGCAACTTTTCACCTTTCTACCATGTTTTCAGGGCTGGCACTGCGCCCTTAGAAAACTTGGGAGTTTTTGTTTTTGAATAGGTTAATGGAGTCCAATTAGTAAACCAAGGGAATTTTTGGAAATTAGACTTGACATGCTTTCCAACGAGCCATCACGGAGCTCATTTCGACATAAGGAAGGCCTTCAACATTCAGCTGCAAGGTGACCCAGTTTTCCCATGTAGGCGCTGCGCCCTTGTGTGCAAAAGTCAACAAAAGACACTCATTTATGGAAAATGGATATTTTGTGGATTTTTGGGCAATCACTCTAAATTTAGGTGTTAGAAGTTATTTTTCATTTATTTCATTAGATATTATATGCCTTGGGCCTTGCATGGTCCCTTTGGACATAAATGGTATTTATGAGTATTTATGACATTGTCAAACCCTAGTTAGGGTTTTGGTTCTATTTTTTTGTTAAATATAACATTGAGGCCTCATTGTACATGTTGGATGATTATTGAGAGTAATACATAGACTTTGAGATTGAAGAGAAATTTGGCTTTGGTTTTTGTGGATGGCCTGGCTTGCTTGACAATGGAGAAGGCTTACTTGCAGGATCCCTAAGCATAG
This sequence comes from Pinus albicaulis, assembly GCA_034641835.2. Lineage (NCBI taxonomy): Eukaryota > Viridiplantae > Streptophyta > Pinopsida > Pinales > Pinaceae > Pinus > Pinus albicaulis. Next base: position 477,843,886 of record CM076570.1, on the reverse strand, counting down.
TTAGTGGTGATGTGTTCCTTATTTATTTCTTATTTTCTCATGTTATCATTTTTTTGTATCTTTCTATTGCAGTAGGACAAAAGGTTTAGGCTACGAAATGTTGTTTAGAGGCACCTTAGGTCTGTTTGTTCTCTATTGCTTCTATGTTTTCCTCTACTAGGTCAGTTTAGAGAATTCTTAGTTTCTCTCTAGACTCACTTATGCTTGTTTATCTTAAATATGATTCAATGAATCAAATGTCAAAGTAGTTTTATGGTTAGCCCTACTCTTTGTCATTACTTAAACATTATTTTTAAGGTCTTTCACTTTGAAGTATTGCTGATTAGGTTTAGCTAAAGAGGACTATGATTCGCCATGCCCTTTTTCTCATATTAAATAGTTGCTTTGGAGGTCTTTATAGCTTTATTAATGATGTTAGGAGTTCCCTCTTCTTTGATCTATGCTATGTGTTTATCTTAAATTTTTTCTTAACTTGAAGGTGAAATCACTAGAAGATTTACAAGTTTCTTGCCTTCTATAGTTCACTGGATCGTTGTCTTCATGCTTACTTGCTAGGGGTCAAAGAAGTTATTGGTATGCCCTGCCTTTGATTATTTCTTCATGCTCAGTAGTCTTAAAGGCCATTCTTGTTAAAAGTATTTGTTTAAGGATTCTTAACTACCCTTTTGCAGCTACTATGTTCACAAATTTGATGTTCATTTCATTCACATAAAGCCTTTAGATCCATTTGACTTTGTTAGATTTTCCTTGTGATACACCCTAAACCCATTGATTAAACTCCTCAAGACCTTTGTAGACTCCATAGCCCAATGGCTTAAAAATCTCTCACTCTATCGAAACTACTTGACATACTACCTAACCAACCAACCAAACAAAAAAACCCTAAACCTAATAACTAGCTTAAGATAAAAACCTAAAAGCTATCAAGTTACACTTTTCATACAAACATGTAGAGAGCCCTCTTTGAGTCTAGGAAGGCTAGGTCCTAGGACTCCAAATATTGGTCTGATGTTACCCCTGTACATTTGGTCTTCCCAATCTAACAAATTATGGGGACCTAACATAATGGCCTTCACTGTGGGACCTCTGAGTAAATAACATCCTAAGTACACCTTAAGAACTCTCAAATCCCTGTTAAACTTAGAAAATTATGTGTTAGCCAAGAGTAGTATCTAATTGATTCACCATACTAGCAACATGGTGACTCAACTGAAGAAAACTCATTAAAAAGCTTAGTGTTGTATAAAGAAACTCAGAAAACCTCAAAAAACATCTCTAGATTGGTTTTTGTCAATTTTTGGTGGTGGAACACAAGTACATTTCCTCAAAGAAGTAAAAAAACATCCACCTGGCAACTCCACTAGCCTCCCGTAGCCTACTAAATTTACTAGCTCTCATAGACTCCCCTGGGAATACATTAATCAGTCATAACGGTCTAGAACCTAGTCACTCATTGTGTGAGCTTAGTATCCTTGCAGATAGGTATGTTTTCAATACACTCCTAAACTTTCAGCCTCTCTGCATTATTGAATTTGAAATCTAGCTTCGCAAAGGATGTCATCCCGATCCTAACCCTCCTACCATAGTTGATGACCTAGAAAATATTTTGTGGAAAACTTTTAGGACCCAAGATTCAACTACTGTTTGGACCATTCACAAAGAAATTTTTTTCCCTGAAAACCTCACAGCCTTGCAATATCCCCAATTTGACTTATATCGTAGAAAGAACCTTTTTAGAACTAAGTCTCAGAGTGGGAGTGACCAGAAAAACCTTGAACCCATAGATTTGCAGCAGAGTCCTAGTAGAGAAGCCTCTCCTTCCACTCCTCCTGATTTTCAGCTTCTCCAAAACTTTGGCTCCTTCCATTCCAAATCTGCTCAATCTCAATTTGATGGTCCGAGTAAATCTGCCACTCCCATTCACACATTCACTATGAAAACCACTTCACTTCATTCTCCGGCAAACCCTTGACATTCTTTTGTTTTGAAAGCAAAAACAAACTATCTATTTCCACCTTTATCACTTCCAAGAGTTCAAATTATGCTAGTGAACTCTTTTTATTCTCTACCTAGACTAACTGACTGTCAAGATTAAGTTGTATGACAGAGTTCATTCTCTAAGCTATTGACATGAAATTGAAAACATGGTTTGAACCAAGATTAAGCAATCTGATTCACCATGGGTTTTGGCATTGGAACAAGCTTCACACAAGCATTATTTTTGTACACACAAAACTAGAAATCATGAGGGCTGTGATTGATCATTTGTTAAGCCTCCTCATCTTTCTCTTTGGTTCAGATTTGAGCATGGAGAACCAGTATGTTCTCTTCCTAATCTATTCCTACTGACAAGTCAAGTTTATATTTTTTGACAAGTTCTCTTTCACTAACCTATTAGCAATAAATTGAAAACATGTCTAGCCATGATTAGGCTAGATGACTGAACAATACTCCTTTTGAACAAGTAGTGGCATTTAGGCTTGGACACTTTCAGTATTACTGTTTTTTGGGTATGGGGTTGTACCTCTTTTTCAAATATGCCCTCTTTTTCTTCTTTTCTCTGTTTTTTGTTTTTTCATTTTGGATCAGTGTTTGGTCAATTTAGTGTGTCCTAAATTGTTGCATTTAATTGTCAATCCGGGATTCGTAAGCTGATGAAGTGAGGCGCGCTATATGTGCAAGATAACCTATTTCTTAACTTTTTGTCGTTTTTGGTTTTCTAAGGTGAGATGGAAATTCTAAAATAAAAGCAAGTATGGTTATGTTTGTTCAAGGAAATGATATCCTCTATAATGATTTACGAACTTGAAACTTAAAAAGGAATTTGAAATTTAAAATGACAAAACTTGAAGGAAATGAAAATGCGCTGCTGAAATGAAAAGGTGCTGCTAGTCTAATAAATCAAAACAGTGAACTAGTGAGCATGAAAACCAAACTATTCTTGCTGCTGTCTAAACACAAAAGAACTATGCTTAAGGAAATTCAAAATTGCAACAAAGTAAATCTAAATCAGATTACATCAATTTATCTTTTGATCCCTCATCATTAGTCCAGCTATGATTTTCGGAAGTAACCATAAACAACTTGAGTAACTGATATCTAACTTGCAGAAAGTAAACTAATATCAAATCATACATTCATAATTCAATCCCTCACCATCAGTCCAGCTGTGGCTTTCGGAGGTAACTGAAGATGTCATGCACAATTTAATATTTCTATCTTTCAGAAAGGAAACTAATACCAAACTACACATTTCAGAATACAATCCCTCACCATCAGTCCAACTGTGGCTTTCGGAGGCAACTGAAGATGTTATGAGCAGTTTAATATATCTAATTTTACAGAAAGGAAACTAATACCAAACTACACATTTCATGATAAAATCCCTCACCATCAGTCCAGCTGTGGCTTTCGGAGGCAACGGAAGATGTTATGAGTAGTTTAATATATCTAATTTTGCAGAAAGGAAACTAATACCAAACTACACATTTCATGATACAATCCCTCACCATCAGTCCAGTTGTGGCTTTTAGAGGCAACTGAAGATGTTATGAGCAGTTTAATATATCTAAATTTAACTACTGAAGCAAATAAGCAGAACTGAATTAAACAAAGCAATACTGAAATTAAACAGAAACTAAGAAAAAAAAATTAGCAGCAGAATAATGTTAATTCCATGTCATTAGTCAAAAAGTTATGCAAATGCCCAGGCTTCCTATCTATAACCTGAAACAAGAACACTGATCAGTGATTAATAACATAAAACATGAAAGACAGAAGTAAAATGGAAAGCATGAAAGTTTATAAACAGAAATGAAACATATATACCATGAAAGATGCAATGTATAAACATGTAAATGGATTATGGCACAATGAGCTTTAAAGAAATAAAATAAGAACTATACAATAATGCACAGAACCTTGGCAAGTGCAGGGGCCCTCTACACCAGCCTTGGCAACGATCTTCAAATACGAATTACGGTTGAAAACAGAGTCTTCTTATATTAAAAAGCAGTCATAACAGTAAGGTGGTATTACGGCACAAAGGCAGCGTAATTACATTACAGAGCAGACTAATAAAAGATAACAGAGACTAATCGAGACTAACTCCATATGCGTATGCAAACGCGTTATTTATAACAAAAGAAACATAATTGATTCCTAATGTTTATGCTGGTGGAGAACACGTAGACCATTACATCCACGGATCTAGGATCATGGCCATATTGAAAAGTAAATCTATGAGGAGTGGATGTTTGAATTCAGCTAAGGAGCCATGTACAGATGTTGATTTATCCTCCGCAATTCAGAAACGGCTGTATGAACCTTCACGTGACACGAAATAGAGTCCTGTCACCGTGAGACTCTACGGTTGACTTCCATGTGGACACCTTTGACCGCGGCCTCTTTAGACGGATTTGCTCAAGCCAATAGGACACGAACCATGTCCACATCATTCCTGACTTGCCCATGTGGCTCGTTTCTTCTGAAGACACCTGTAGCATAGAGTTTCACAAAATAGTTGCGGAAAGTTGCAGCAGCTGCGGAAAGTGGCAAGATTCTGCAGCTAGATGAACAAAATCTAAATCAAATAGAAAACACAAAAATATAATTAAAAACCATGTTAGATGCTCTTTTGCAATTAATATACAATGATATTGACAACTTGGGAGGTTCAGGTGGATGAAAAAGGTATAGAAAAGTGTATGGAAAAGATGCATATTTGAGACTCAACAATCAACATTCTAAGATTAAAAATTAGAAATATGTTCATAGTGCTAAGCTTATTTTCCTACCTATCTATCCTATTCTAACCTATACATGATATACATTCAGTTGGTGAACTCTATTTTCCAATATAACCAATCAAGCAAGTGATTCCATGAGTGATCTTGGTTCAGCTCTTTGAGTATGCGAAGAAATCAAAAGGCCACTCCCACCTCACTTGTGTTTGAACAGTAGTGCCTAAAATGTCTTTGAAATTCTGCATCAAATTGCTCTTAACATGTTTTACTCCCTCTTCAAATGTCTCTAACAAATCAGCAAAGGGATCTTGAAACAATACCTGAATGTGAAGGTTTGGAAAATAAGCTTGATCTAGGACTGCTTCTTCCTCCATTTGGCTAAGCTTGAGATTATTTTGGGAAGGAAACTCCACCTCTTCCTCATGATCATCAGAACTAGCAGCCTCATCATAAATTGCAATGTTGTCTTCCAGCAAACCTAATTCTTCATGAGGCAAGGTTGTAGTATATAAATCAGCAAGAGAGTAAACATAAACAGTCTCTTTATATGGAAGATAAGAAGCCGGCTGTATGCCTAGACCTTGGTTTATTTCTTCTTTAGTTAGAGGAGGAGGTATCTTCCTTTTTCCTTGGATAGAACTAGAGTTGTTCTCTTTCCCTTGTGAAGGCTGGTTATAGGGCTGAATGTATTCTTTGTCTTTAAAATCAATACCCAAAGATTGCTGACTTATGATTGTATTAAGTTTGTCTTTGATGAACTGAAATGAAGCACAACAAAAAGGTAAAGAGCCTTCCCTTTCTCCCAAACTTTCTGCACTTTCTTCTTCATTGTCATAGCTAAGTAGTATTTGTTGATCACTATTTTTGAGCTGTTGAAAATGACTATCTTTGTCCCACAAACTGATCATTGATTTTTCTATAGTGTTAGCTTGATTCTGGAGGACATAATCATCATCATATTGATCATACTTGGGCAGCTTATTCATAGGAATAATGTCATCCATTATGCACATTTGATCAGCAGATTGTTCCACCATATGAAAAGGAGAGTGTTCATGGCCAATAGCTTCTCCTTTAGCAATCTGAAATGACTTGAAGCATAAGGGTAGGGACTCAAGGGGTGTTGTCTCATCTTCCATTTCTAGTTTTGTAATCCAAACATTCGTACCAAGATGATTTGAGGGGAGAACTTCTGGATTTGAAAAATAGTTTGTATTATCCATTTCTTCCCTTACTGATTCTTTAGAGCATTCTACCTTGTTTCTATTTGAAATTTGCATGTAATAATCTCTTAATAGTTAAACACAAGATGTAGGAAGGCATATAGTACTTACTTGACAACTCTCTGCATCTTCTTCTTTGCAACCTTGCTCAGCCAGTATGTTTTGATAACTATCTTTGCATTGAAATGACTGATTAGGTTCTTCCCAAGAAAATGGTACTGGTTGCTTTGAATAATCAGCTCCAACCTTAAATTTGTACTCTTCCTCTTTCCTCTTGTTGATCATATGCATTGCTTTTTTAACTGTGTTTGTCAACATTTCTAGCTTTCTCTCTGAAGGAGTCAGTTTCTCTTGAGTTGTTTTGTCCTTCCTTATTTCTTCTAACCTTATCTCTCTTTCTAGTATGTTGAATTCCACAGTAATTGCCATATTCTTCATTTCTTCCAATTTTGAAGAGTATTTTTCTCTTATCTGGAATTCCATCTCTATGTCAAAGGCATTTGGGTAGTGTAAGAAAACCCATTCTGAAGGTGGCTTTATCTTAGCAGGTATTGCATTGTATACTTTATTGAACCTGGCTGAAAAGTCTTGTACTGTATCCCCTGTTGTCTTTTTAAATGGTTGTATTCCTCTATGATAAGAAACTCATTTCTCATGACCACTCACCTATCTATTAAGACTTGAGTGAATTGATGAAAATTGATAATGCTTGCAGCTGGAAGGTCTTTAAACCAACTCTTAACATTTCCTTGTAATGATAAGGAGAACATTCTAATACACACATCATCTTCTCCTAATTCAAATAGGTCTAGTAAACCCTCAATGTTTTGAATGTGTTCTTCAACTGTGATTCTTGAGTTTTCTCCATTAAATCTGGGTATTTTATTTGCAAGCTTTGCAGGGAGGGCTTGGAGGATAAGAGGAAAAACTAGAGGCTTATATCTTTCTGGGACCTTTGTGGGTATAGATAGTGCAACAAGAGACTTATGACTATTTGAGGTTTCAGAAAGAGCAGGAATGGTAGCATGGGGCTCATGTTTCACTAAGTCTTCCACGGGTGAATATGGGGTTAGCACAGGTGTATAAGTCTACTCATGGTCTGCAATTTGAGGCTCGACTTCTTTAGGTTTGAGATCTTTCCAATAATCAATGTAGATCTCATCAGTGTATTCTTGATCAGGCTTAAAGTAGAATAGAACATATTTATAGATAAAAAACAATAATTTCTTGAATCCAACCTAGGCCTGAGTGCTCTTACTTTCTAGGATGACTGGTCATGTTTCTGGTTCTTCCTCCAGTGGAGTCTTTAGGTCTATTGAGAGTTGTGGAGTCGCCAGGTGGATGATGTTTACTATTTTAAGGATGTACTTGTTTTCCACCATCAACAATTAAGGGCCAATATAAGGATGTTTGTGGGTTTTCTGAGGTCCTAAGGTATACTTATATTGTCACTGACTCAGAGATCCCACCATGATTTCCAGAATGTTAAGGTCCCATGACTTAGCAGATTGGTAGACCAAATGTGTAGGTTAACATAAGGGCCAGTCTTTGGAGTCCTAGGACCTAGCCTTCCTAGACTTAGAGAGGGCTCTCTCTATTGTATGCAAAGGATGTGAACTTGTTTGCTTTTAGGGTTTGATTTTAGGCTAGTTGTTAAGTGTAGGGTTTGTTGTTTGTTTGGTTGGGTAAGATGGTCCAGTAGAATAGGTGGAGTGAGAGGTCTTCAAATCATTGGGCTATGGATTCTATGAAAGTCATGGATATCTCAACCTTAAAACAAGATGCATAACAGGGAAAATCTAGCATGGTCAAATGGATATTTAAGGTATGTGTGAAGTGAAATGAACAATAATTTTGTGAACATAGTAGGTGTATAAGGGCAGTAAAAAATCCTTAAACAAATAATTTTAAACAAGATAGTCTCAAATACTGATTAACATGAAGAAGTAATCAATAGACAGGGGAAACCAGTAACTCTTTGATTCAACTTAGGAAAATAAGCATTCAAGACAAACATTCCAATGAAATATAGAAGGCAAGAAACTCATTTAACTTCTAGTGATTTCAACTTCAAGGTTTAGAAAACATTCAAGATAAAAAATAGCTTTAATCAATGAAGAGGGAACGCCTAAACATCAATGATCAAGCTACAAAGAACTTTAAGGCAACTTCTTAAGCATGGAAAAAGGGCATGATCAAAACATGGCCTCTTTGGCTAAAACCTAACAAGTAATACTTCAAAGAGAGATTCCAAAACAGAGTTTAAATAGCATCAAATAGGCAGGGATAGCCATAAAAAATATTTGAAAACTACTATATTGAACCATTTGTGGAATAAACAAGCATAGGTAGATCTAAGGAGCAGCTAAGAATTCCTTAAACAAACCCAGCAGAGGAAAACATCAAGGCAATAGACAACAGGGAGGACTAAGGTGCCTCCAACAACATTTCTTAGCCTATACTCTTTTGTTCTACTGCAACATATAAGGATGGATACATAATGAAAACCTGAGAAAACAATAACATGAAAGAGAAGCACTTCACCAATAACCAAGCTCAGGGATACTGCAAGCTATCCCCCTTCATCATCAATCAAAGCAGTCCATTCAGAAACTCCACAAGACCAATTTCTTCTTCAAACTCAAGAAAAAACCATGTATTGCTCTCAAAACTCATCAAATTCCAACATTTACAATGAAAGCCCTCATGATATATTTATATAGCAAAGGAGGGAAAAAACCCTAGATAGGGTTGGAAAATGTCAAAATCACTCATAAATGTCATAAATGCCCAAGAGACAATGCAAGGCCCAAGGCACAAAATATCCCATGAAATAAATGCCAAAATAACTTCTAGCACCTAATTCTAGAGTGATTTGCCTCAAAAAACACTAAAATATGATTTTGCAATAAATGAGTGTGTTTTTTTGACTTTTGGTCCAAAACACACAGTGTTGTCCATAAGCGCAACACCACCTTAGGCAGAAAATAGGTCCTGTTGCAACCAAGTTTTGGAGACTTTTCCGATGTTGAATTTTTCTTCGTGATGGCCCATTGGAAAGCCTGATGAGTCTACTTTCCAAAAATACTCTTGGTTTCCTGATATAGCTCTTGTAACCTGTCTGAAATTTCAAATCCCCAAGACTTCTCTGAGCGCAGCGCCAGGCCTGAAAAGGAGGCAGAATGGTGAAAAATGAGGTTTGTTTTGACCTTCTGAGGAGTCAAAAATGCTCCAATTGCTCTGAAATTTGGTGAGAATAGTGTGCTAGCCATGAGAAATCAAAAAATGTAGATTTTTCCCTCTGAGGATGCCTGAGATAAAAGTGTAGCACTAGTGGCACTGCGCTTATAGGCCTTCAAATTCTCCAAAAACAAAAAACTTGTCCAAATTCCTTCAAAATTGGTGGAGGTCTCCTTCAAGGGGTTTGAGAGACCTGTAGAGAAGTTGATGCCAAAATTCCAAGTCTAGCTTGGTCTTCTCCTCATTTTAGTGCTTGGATTTAAATGAGGGCCTCTTTGAGTTTGGCACAAGCAATTTTTTTATTCATTGCATAGTGCTTGGTCATCTTTTTCTAGAGAGCAAGGCCCCTTTTTATCTTCTTAAAATACTTGTGTTCATTTTTATAATACTGAATGATACATTGTGCCATGGAAAAATCTCTCTTCAGCTCCCTAATTTGTGCATCCTTGCTTTGGAGTAGTATTCTAGTGGCCATCTCCTCATCTTCATTATCACTGTCAAGGTCAATGAATTGGGGCTTTTGTTTAGTTTGCCTGCCTCTCTTACCTTTCTCACCTTTTTCCAGCTTTTGTTTTCCCTTGTCAAACTTTTGGGTTGAGGTAGATGGCATGGTCCCTTGCCTCTTGGAGGCAACAAACACTAGCCTTGGCCCTCTTTGGTATGTGCATGAAAGAGGTGTGATGGTGGTTTTGTTGGTCTCTTTGTCATTTCTGTGATCATCATTTAGATTATGAGCCTCTTCCCCTTTTTCACTGTCATCATGACTAGGACTACCTTCATCTTCATCTTCTGCACTGTCATCATTTTCATTATCACTGAGGGGTTGATTGCTGTCATGATTGTCATGACTATTTTCCTCTTTGTTGTCTTGTCCCTCACTGTCTTCCTTATCATCTGCCTCTTTTTCACTGTGGTTTGTCTCATTGGTATCAGTGCTGCCTTTAGTTCCTGCACTGTCCTTACTGTCTTCATTTTTGTCATTGTCCTCTTCTTCATTCTTTGTTTCTGCCTTTTCATCATCAATGTTCATTTCATTTTGACTGTCAAGCTCCTCATCTTCCTCACTATCCTCTTCCATATTTTCATTGTTTTTATCTCCATCACTGTCATGTTTACTTCCCTCTTCTTCATCATCATTTTTTCCCTCTTCCTCACTGATTTCATCACCTTCATTTTTAGCACTCTGTTCATCATCCTCACTCTTTTTCTCACTTTGGGCTGATTCATTTGCACCATTACCCTCACTGTCATTACTTTGTTCATTATTTCCACTCTCATCCTCTTCATTTGATGCATCAAGAGAAGGGGAAGAAGGGAGGTTTCCTTGAGGCGAGGGCACTTGTGTAGATGAGGAGGGAAAGTTTGGTTGATGAGGAGGTTGTGGGCTTGTGAAGACTTCATGGGCTATGAATACATCCCAAGGTATGCCCTTATGTTCCAACTGATGTAATACCACCATCTTGATCAAGGAATGGTGAAATAAACTCTGCATTTTTTGTGAAGGATTCCTTCTCCAGACAACAGAAGACATTTTGTCCATACTTCTATAGAGGTAATAGGGAAAGTTGAGCATCTTGACCCTTGTGAAATGCATGAGTCTTACATGGTAGGAGTAGATCTTGGAGTATCTCCCCTCACAGGTGAATTACTTTATGATAACCATCATTAAGGGAGAAAATCTTTGTTTTAGGTGTGAGAAAGGGAAGATAGCCCTGCAGCCCATTCTGTGCCTGGTTTTGATAAATGGCTCATAATATTTCTTGTCCAATTTGGCTTTCCTAAACCACTTTTCACCAACAGAAAGTATACCTGTATCATTTGAGATGGCATCTACAGATAGTTCAAAATCCACCCCTTCAAGGCTTGATTGTTTGTTGTGCAGTTTAAGGATAAAAAGCCTTGTGAGCTCTAGGTGGCTTTGAACTTGTTTGACTCTCTCACAAAAATGGAAGCACCCTACATTATGAAAACATGAGAGGATCATGGGAAATGAGGTGATAGCCATTGTGCTTTGGGGTTCAAATATGTTCACTTTCCCTCCCTTGTGGTTTGGCGTCATAGGCCCTTCGACTCTTTCACTACTGCTACTGTATTCTACTCCTGACATGGTGATGGGAGCTGTTTGTGGACAAAATAGGGTTTGGAGGAGAAAAATGAAAATTGTGGTGAGGGCAGCCTTTGTATATGAATGATATGAAGGCAAGGGTATGAATGAGTACTTTTGATCTTAATGGGGCTTAACTTGAATATGAAGTGCAACTACCCTAAGTCACTCTCCTTTACATGACAATTAATTTGTTCAAAGAGGCCAAAACAGAAGTTTAATAAGAATTTAAGACCTAGGTTTTAATCATTCTATAGCCACCAAATGACTAAAAACACTTGGGAGGAGGAGAAAATAGGGCACCTACCATTTTTACTTGCTTTCAGGTCTTTGGAGGAAATTTGAGGGTGTCCTTGAGCCTTTGGGAATTTTTTTTGCAAGTCTGGAGGTTCTCTGCATTAGCGCAGTGCCCTGCTTGAACAGTCGGGTCGGCCTGTGGACGCAGCACTGGCAAGTCGTGCCTCTGGTGTGATCGTAGTGCCGAGTGCGTGCAGGCCTTCCAGGCATCTGGGCGTAGTGACAGGAAAGTCGTGCACTGTGTGTGCGCAGTGCCGAGGGTTCAGAATAGGGTGTCGGGTCCTGGGTATGTCGGGCCCATCTATGCATAGTGCCACCCAATTCGTGCAACACCATTCCTTATTTGCACAACGCCGTTGAATTTTGAATGGTGAAAAACCCGATAAGCACAACACCAGGGCCTGTGAGCGCAGTGCCACCCGATTCGTGTAGCGCCAGGGAACTTTTGCCCAGGAATAGTCAAAAAACTTTGAATCTTCTCCTGAAGGTTTTGTTTCTTTGAAAAATGACAACTGAGTTTGAAAAGATAACTGAGGAGCCTTTATGCCCTTTGAAAGATAAATCAATTTTAGAAAACCCACTTTTTCTAAGTTTGTTTTTGTCACTTTATGAGTTTCACTGATATCTTGTGACCATTTTTGCAGGTGATTTGAAACTTGCCAAAGTGATTTTTCTTCTTTTAGTGAGGGTGTGCTCAAAAGATGAAGAGGTCTCCTTTAACTTTGGAAGTGTTGGCACTGTTAAACCTCTAAATTTTTATACTAGGAAACTGAAAAACCTGTTTTTATCCTCTTTTGGAAGTGTCTGAGTTTGAAAAGATAACTGAGGAGCCTTTATGCCCTTTGAAAGATAAATCAATTTTAGAAAACCCACTTTTGCTAAGTTTGTTTTTGTCACTTTATGAGTTTCATTGATATCCTGTGACCCTTTTTACAGGTGATTTGAAACTTGCCAAAGTGATTTTTCTTCTTTTAGTGAGGGTGTGCTAAAAAGATGAAGAGGTCTCCTTTAACTTTGGAAGTGTTGGCACTGTTAAACCTCTCAATGTTTGCACTAGGAAATTGAAAAACCTGTTTTTATCCCCTTTTGAAATGTCTGAGTGTTAATGAACTAAAAACATGCTCTTCTTATCTCCTTACTGTTTTTAACAGTGATACACTCACTTTGACAAAGACTACAAATTATGTCTGCTATATATTCCATTGGGCACTTCTAATTTTCGCAGGTGCCTATGACACATTTGTTTTTGTTCCCTTTTGTCACTCTTTGGAGTTTGACACCTTCAGTCACTCAACAGTGATCTCATGCTTAGCTTGATTTTCCATTTTGACACTCAACCTTATGTTTTTCTCCTTTTGAACATTTTGAGGGAAATTGACTGTACTTGAAGGATTAGTCTCCCTCATACTAATACCCTTTGCATTCTTCCCCCCTTTGATGCAGTGAAGCATTGTTACCTTGGCCAACCCTAGAAATCAACTTCAATAGCTTTTGGAAACTTTCTGCTATCATGATGGAGGTTCATCATCTTCAATTTTCCTGCTTTGCCTATCTTTCCAAAACTTTAGGTTTTAGGGCTGTTAGAGAAAAATAATTAGTGTTGTCTTCTAAGTTCTCTATATCCCTTTCAATTTCATTCATTTTTGTTTAGTTCACCTCACCTTTTTCCCTTCTTCATTCATAATTTCTAAAAAATCTTCAATTTTTTCTTGGTTATGTTGATATGCCTCTATCCTTGTGGTCTTTTGCATTGGCTTCTTGCTTGGCAACACTGTTTAGCCAATCAGTCCCAAAACCCTGATTCTCTTTGAGCATAGGCCTGCTACCTCTCCTTTGCTATGGCTGTCCTTAGTGATGAGCTGGCCTCTTACCTTACATCAATTTCTACTGATAGCCATCTCAATCACTCCTGCAGAAATGTTTAAGATGGGCAATTGTCTTTTCATAGAATTTGTGCTTTGACCAAGGAGGCCTTCCTTGAAGGATTTTTTATCAGATTTGGACAAAAAATTTATTGACCTTCTTTCTCTTTGATTGCAACCTCTTGGCACATTAAAAACAAAGATTTAGAATACCAAAACAATCCTATAACCTATGAAAACCTAGATGACCTAGTGGGAGGCTCTTTGGGCTTGTCTTTGACTGAAAACTTGGTTTTGGGTCCTTAAGTATAAGAAACGGAGTTTTTGATATTTTGATGTATTGAAGATACAAAATTCAATGTACTTGATTTATCTAAAGACCCTACAGAGATAGTTTTAAGACCATCAAATATTGATGTATCTGGGAAACACAAGAGTGAGTGGGTTTGTTGGTGATCCTAGGTGGCAAGTGGAGGGATTAGGCATGCAAAAATAGAGTGCCAAGGTCAGGGGGGGGAAACATAGTGAAAATGAGTGGCATGAGCCCATGATAGGTCTTCTGGGAGTGGTAGGATGACCATGACTTGATAGAGTAGTGAAATAGTGAAAAATTTATCCTAAGGATAATGAAGGCAGTGAGATGTATAGAACTCACAATATTCATGAATTTTGTTTCTAGAAATATAGGATAAGTATTTAGTCATCTATAAAAAGGCAAAAATTACTGATGAATAACAGACATCACATGCCCCAGATACTAAATCTGGTCTTTATAGAAATCATACTCGCTAAACTTAGCATAAAGTTGAATTTCCCTCAGGTTTTGCAACACAATCCAGAGATGCTCCTTGTGTTCCTCCAAATGTTTCGAGTAGATAAAGATGTCATTTATGAAAATTGAAACGATTTTTTCTAAATATGGGTGAAAGATACAATTCATCAAACTCATAAACATTGTTGGAGCATTTGTTAGGCCAAATGGAAGCACAAGGAATTTGTAATGGCCATAATAGGTTTTGAACGTTGTTTTATTGATGTCTTCCTCTTTTATCCTTATTTGATGATAACCTGAGCACAGGTCTATCTTCAAAAATACCTTAGCTCCCTTTACTTGATCAAATAAATCATCAATCCTAGGCAATGGGTACTTATTATTAACAGTTAATTTATTCAACTATATATAATCGATACATAATCATAAATTACCATCCTTATTTTTTACAAAGAACACTAGAGCACCCCAAGGTGATACACTCAGGGGTATGTATCCTTTGTCAAGTAATTCTTGCAACTGTAATTTCAGTTCTATCAGTTCTGGAATACTCATACATGTTGGAAACCTAATCTGCTAAGGGTTAAGGTGTGGGAAATGGACAGCCAAAGGAAGTCAAAGAGACCTTGGAATGTGGAATCCAAGGGTCACATAATGTACTATAAATATATATCATTGTGATTACTAAATTAACTCACACTTATCTAGCTTATTCTACCTATTCCTGTCTAGTCTATTTTCTAAGTTTAACATGGTATTAAGGCCATTTGTTCAGCGGCCTCTCTGTACATCTTAGTTATATCAGAACCCTGAATTAATTTACTGACTATTAGAAATTTTTTCCCTCCTACAGAAGCGTTATTTTTGCAGCTATGTTTTTGGCTATTGTTCACACTCTATTGGCTTTATCTCTCTCCTTCCCGTTGCACCATCCATAGCTTCAAATCCCACAACATTCACTCCTACCTCTAGCAGCACTCTCATCGCTACTCCCACGTGCTGCATCACGTAGCTGCTCGACCCATCCCACAACTCTCCTTCCCACCTACGCCACTATGATATATTCCACTGATCATGATATAGTTAAAATCAGTGAGAACACTCTTTGTGATATTAAAACCTGTTTGCAGAATACATAGGAGAAAATAAATTTTTTGGAGCTTGAATCTCATCTTTAGCAAGCAGAATTATAGAAGTGGAATCATCATTCTAAACTTTTTTTTGTTAAGAACACTAAGACAAACTTTGATCAGCAACAATATATTGGTTAGATCACTGAGCCCAGTACAAGAGCATATTTGAATGCAAAAGCAAAAATATCGCGTGCACTTCCCAAGCCCATCATCAAAACTTGGGAAGAGCTTGTCCAAAACAAGCATAGAATTGGTCTTGGATATGAAAAGGGTGTGTCTTTTCATATTCCGGACTACTCCAAGCCCATCAAATTTCAGAGTGTCAAATTTCTTCATGACATTTCACTTTTAGTTGTACTAGATTATACTCCTCTTCCACAGCTTCCACAAGATATTGTCAAATTCCAACACTATGACCGAGTTGGCCATATGAAATATCATTGTTTTGATCTTCACCTGTGAAATCACTTTGGTCAACACACTCATTCTTCATAGAGTTGCTTCAAAAACAAGCCTCCTGCAAGAACAAATATTCATCTTGGATGGATCGCTTCTTGGAAATGGGCATCAACAACCAAGAATATGTTTAAGTCATATGTCAGAACTAGTTATAGAGTATTGAATAATATTGCAGTTGAGTTTTTTCCATCATCTCACCTTGTATCTGACAGGGGGGAAATGATGGTCATCTACAAGATACAAAGCCACACCAAACGAGCCTGAGCCAAAACCTATCATTCCAGATTTAGAGTTGTAGCCAGAGACATAGAAGTTGAAGCGAGCCTAAGACACAACCAATCATTCCAGATTCAGAGTTGTAGCCATAGACACAGATGCCCATGAGCGTGCCTTTGGTTGGTGGTAAGCCTTAAACCATCTATGTGAGGTTTATTTTCTTCCTCTTCAAATAATTTGGGACACTTCTTCTAGCAGAAGACTTCAACTTCTTGCCAATTTTGGTAGAGTTCTAGGAAATGCATCAAGCATTCCAGAGTTGGTGGTCATCCTTATACCATCACAGGTTGTATACCTCCCTTCTTCCAGGTTGAAGGTCTCCCTCTTCAAAATATGAGGAGCACTTCCTCTAGCAGAAGACCTCGGCTTCCTGGCAGATTTGGAAGAGTTCCGGGAACTGCGCTAAGCATTCCAGTGTTCGTGGCCATCCTTAAACCACCTCTTTATGCCAAAATTTCAGAGAGCTCATTCAACCTAGTGCTTCGATACATACTTTGAAGATTTGTGTTACAACTCTCTTCTTGGACTCACACATACCCCTTTAGATTAAGGTGGGGAATGTTGGACACCTAATCCACTAAGGGTTAAGGTTTGGGAAATGGATAGCCAAAGGAAGTCCAAGAGACCTTGGAATGTGAAATCCAAGGGTCACCTAATGTACAACAAAAATATATCATTGTGATTAATAAATTAACTCATGCTAATCTATCTTATTCTGTCTATTCCTGCCTAGTCTATTTGTTGATTTTAAAAATACGGTAAGGTGTTTTTGATATTGGAATTTCTCTTGGAATTAGTTCTATTGTGAAGTCAATATCCCACTTCGGTGGAAACCTAGAAATTTCCCCTAGAAACACCATCAATGAATTCTTGCGCAATCGACATATTTTCAAGGGTAATTAGTTTATCTTTAGAATTTGTGTATCCAACTTTCACAACATACATTCAACATCCTTTCTTCATACATTTACCTCATTGATTCATTGTAGTTGGGCGTAGTTTTATACCATTTTTAATTCCCCGTGTCTCTTTTCTACTCCCTTCATCTATAAGGAATTTAATGGCCTTTTCTCTATAGTTCACCGTTGACCAATGGTTCTCTAACCAATCCATGCCAACTAGCACATCATACAATCCTAACGATAACATATTCAAGGTTACCTTAATCGATCAGTCCCCTATTTCTATTATACAACCCTCCACTTTGGAAGCCAATATTTGCTTTGCTGCAGTGGTCAATTGTACTAACTAATAATTATTAAACTTAACACTTTGCAAATGACACGATTCAACAATTTTTTGACTAATATAACTTAAAATTGCATTAGGGTCTATTAAAACAAAAAAATAGTGATTGGCTAATTTACCTTCAAATTCTACCATTATTGGTTGGTATTCTTCCTAGTGATCCTCCAATATCGTAGTGATCCATGGAATATTCCTCAGCACTTCCCCAATTGTAAAGGCTTCTTGAATATTAGCAGTTTGCTCCATTTTGACACGATGAGGGTAGTTTTTATAATAGTGAGGTTCCCCGTAGCCCAAACACTGTAAGGGTGGTTTTGTACTTGAGTTGGATCTGGCTTACTAAATGCATCCATTCTTTTGGTCTCATTTGGATTTATTACTTTCTGCTGACTCTTTCCCATTGTTCCATTAAATGGCCTCCTAGGTTAGTTCTCAATACATTTTTTTGTCCTTTTTTATTTAACCACCCCTTATTATTCATCACTCTTTTGTTTCATCTATTAATAGCATATTTGGGCCTTCCGCATAGCTTCGTCCATCGTTTTAAGGTTGTCAAATTCCAACCTCTCCTTCATGAAGACTGGAAAAATACTAATAAAGCATTGTACTTTAGCTTTCTCTTCCCAAATATAAGGGACGTATCTCAAAAACGAAATGGACTTGGCTATAAATTCATCCATGGTTTGTTTTCCTGACTTTAGGTCATGGAATTATTTCACTTTTTCATCGTAGAAGTGTTATGTAAATTATTTGTCTTTGAAGTGTTTCTGGAATCTGCCCCATGTCACTTCCTACTCATCAATCTTTCAAATTGTTTTAACCTCCTCCCACTATAGAGTGGCTTTGTTCTACAACTTATATATTGTCGGATGAGCTTTAATATTATCATCATTTTCATAACTTTGAAAATTTGTATTCATGTTGATTAACCAAGCTTCAAAGACTTCTTATGCCTCGTCATTGAGAATGTTGGAGGTTTGATTTTCTTAAAGTCCCCTTGTAATTCTATTTTTTGTTTCTTAATTTTACCAACTCACACATTTTCATATTCTTCCTCATTATTCATTTGATTTCCCTCTATTTCAGGATGTCCATCCCCTTGTGGATCCATATTTGCTCTATTTCCACTGTCTGGGCTCAGATTCAGATTCCTCTGGTTCTACCTTTCAGACAGGATTTTTAGAATTATTTCCTGCTCCAACTTCAACCTCTCATTATTGGCCTGCAAGTTGTTCGTTTATGCCTGTAAGTGTTGGACTATTTCAAGTAGTAGTGCATTTGTATTTTCAATATTTTCTCCCAATTGAACCCACATTTCTAGGTTAGTTCCCACCATTGGTCGTCCAGAGGATGTAGCTTCTACTCCTCTTCACATGATGCCTTGCTTCTTCTGTGAATCATAAATATTTTTTTACTCTTCGTGACTATACAGGCCTTCGGTTATGACCGAGATTTAATACCAACTATAACATGCAAACACATATAACTTACATATGGTTAATGTAAAAATGCCTAACAATAATTATCTTTTTATTGACTTGAATATTATACCAAGTAGTTCTTTTACTTTGATGTGTTAATTTTTTCAAATAGGGTCAAATTCCACATTGGACAGCTTAGATGATTAAGATAAAAATTTAATTAGATTCCTCTTTTCGAGAGGCTCAAAATTGACCTATAGATCACCCTAATCGGTTAAGAGAAATTTAAGTTATGAATTAATTTAATATTTTACGAGTTGGTCTAACTGCATGTTGATCCGGTCAAAGCCCCAAGTGGTCACCCACTAAGTTATAAATAGAGGTGACATAAAGTTCATTTGCACACATTCTCTCATGAGATATTTTCCATGCTACTTTCATTTTTCTTCGTAACCATATTTTTTCTTCCACAGGTACATCAGAAGGAGCTCGCGCAGTGGATCGGGGTCAGAGTGTGATACAGATTCCAGATCTGACTCTATTGAAGTAGATCCACTGGCAGGAGAGGCCAAGGTAGCGGCCCTGCTGAGCAAAGCTATGGGAAGGAGGTGTTTTGCCTGCGGACAAGGTTCCAAAGCCGCTGGAACAACTTGTTAAGGGTGCGACCCAGCTCTTGAGATTAGATCGGCTTGATCTAAAGATGAGCTGTGGGCACAAAGTGTTATGGTAGTGGCTCAAAGTCCTTCAGCCATGGTTTGAGAGAATTAAGGCCACGACCAAGATACTTTCTAGGCAGATCATATTTGGATCACCTTAAGTTGATTGCGCAATGCTTCCAGACATAAGTCATTAATTCATAGTTGCGTCAGAGCGTTATTGATAGTCTCATGGATTCAGATCTGGACTTCAGAGTGGAGATCACTTGGCAATCTTTCAAATCCAAGTTTTGGTATTGTAGATCTTTTGATCTATAGATCAGATCTATTTTTTTCTGCTACAGATGTATATTCAGTCCTCATTTAGTATCAGTCGTGTTCACTAGTTTTCTACAACCAATGTGAGTGCGTTTTAGTTCTCAGATTCAGTTTCCTTCATGCAAAAGTATGGGTATGGTTTTAGTGCATGTATACTATTTGTTTTCTACATTGTAAATAGATATACTCATGGATCATTGTACTCTTGTTGTTGAACCATTCAATGAAGATATAAGAAGAATAATTTCCAAGGGTTTTCCCCGTATTGGGTTTTGCGGTCTCAGACCAATCCTATTGTCTCTATGTGTTCATGCTTATCTTCCCCTAATATTTTATTTTCCGCTTCTTAGATGATGATGATGATGGTATTGTTCTTTCTGCATAGTTTTATTTTCTGATGGTTGATGATATAGATATGTACAATGGGAAAATTATTTGGGGTGAATGCAACACGTTAATGATGAAATGTAACTATCAATGTAAAGAACAACACTTCTTTATGAAAAATTAACATGGTATCTATTTATCCTTGAGAAACAATCTCAGGCTATGTTTAGATCACTGCTTAAGGCATTTATCATATATTTATGACAACATGAAATCAAATTTAGTCATCAAGGGAGCTTATTCATGCTACACTGTTTCTCAAAGGAGTTTATTCCTTTCCTACCCTACTTTAGCATGTGAAAAATAAGGGTGCTACCTGAAATCATTGATCTAGTGCAATGACCTTAAAACTTCACCAATAGAATGTTTTCTTTCCCTATGCTTAGTTATCATGCAAAATAATGAAACATTAAAATTCCAAAATTCATAGGTTTTGTTCTCTATCATTGATGGGTTGAACAAGAATTTGGTTACCTGCAAATCAGCGGTACCTTCAAAGTTCAAACACATGTAAGTGTTGACATAAGCCGCTACAGGAACTGTCCATCCGAGATTTCATAGGATTGTGATAATTATTGCTCATTAACTTTGAAAATTATCCTTTGCTAACACTTGGGAGTACATAATGTTGTTAGGTTTTGTCCCTCATGAAATATTGGCTCCATGGAATAATATTGCATGTTGTTTTGGTAACTATATATCAGGGAATGTGAGTGAGAGACACATATCAACCATTGTGGGAGTAGATACTATGTCTTGGGCACATAATTTATTTTTAAAATTTGCATCCACTCCACTATCAATCCCTACTTTTCCATTATCTATTGCATTAACTATATAGCATCTAGTGGAAAATTGCCAACCCAATGGTTGTTGAGACTATGTATTCGTTGTTTTTACAGAGCTGGAAGCATTTTGAAATAATTTGTCACGAATAGCATCTTTCCCAAGTAACACCTACATACCAAGGCTATTGTTTCTAGTAGATAGTTTTGTCCTTGTCTTCAATAATTTAGAACCAATTTCCTTCACGTTGAAGACATTACTCCAATCTAAGTCTATTATAAGAACACATATTTCACTAGCCAAGATCATGAAAAGGGCATACAATATGTCAATGGTGGATATTCGAAACTTCCAAACTATTGTTTCACTAGGATACTGACATTGTTTTAGATTGTATGAAAACAAAATTCCTTGAATGCCATAGAATTGGTAGCATCTGCCTCTTGCAATCATCAAGACAGACATTCAAGATGATATCAAATCTCATGATCTTTTCCATACACATATTCTTAAGATTAAGGTTGAGAAAAGACTTAGTGATTAGTGAAATTTAAAGAATCAAATGTTGATCCCTTAAATTAAAAGAAATGCTCAAAAACATATGCTAGTATCACTTGTAGTGGTTTTATATTAAACCCAACCTCTAGGTCTATAGTGTCACCATTTTTATCCTTTATATATGTAGAGACAAACAACCATTCCAATGTTTTCTTCAAAGGATTTCATGCCTCTAGTAGATTGTTAGCGTCAATTTGGCAAGGTATCCTATGCATATGTGGAAGTCACAGTGCTTTCAAAAGGAGGTGAACTAGAATGCATTAGTTACAAGCTTGGCATGAACCCTATATTGCTTCCTAGAGGCCAAGAGTAATATGGATAGAGTATATATTAAAGGATGTATATAAATCATTCCAAGAGTGTGTTATACTAGTCTACCTTGTTCTACTATGTTTAATATTATAAAATTTTCTTTATTTAACTATCGAGGCTAATTATTGTTGTTTACATTTGTTTGTCCTTTACCAATAAATTCTATTGAGAATTTGAACTCCAATTTTTGTGGTTGCATAATCATTGAAAATGGGTACCATAATGCATGCATATTGTAGTATAGAAATGCCATTAATGTGAAATAGAAGCAATAGATCACAAAATAGTCTATAGAAATAAATGAATGAATTCAATACAATATGTCCTTTAGCTATGAAGAGCAATCATTGACATATTTTTTTGGCAACGATTTCTTTGGTGTAATTATACTGCAAATCGGAATCTCTTGTCAATATAATATAGTGGTTGGAAAATGCCTAAAAGATCTCCTGCTACTGGGGATTATATTCTTTAGAAACTAGTAAAATTGATGTTTGAGATGAACTCTTAAGTTGTTGGCATTGTCGTACAACCCTCAAGGAATTTTTTTGCCACTGCACCCACTAGGCGTTTTCATTCTTCAGGTGGCATGCCTTTATAAAGAAAAATCTGCATCCATATTATGATTGGAGAATACTATGATGGTGCCTTCCCTGAGGGAAAACTTATAGATCAAGGTGATTTTAAAGACAACTTGGCTCCATTCATCCTCCACTCTATTCCATGTGATGGTTTGGTGTTCCAATACCCCAAGTTATAATTAACGAGGGGATTAGTTGTTATAGCTCACTAATCAAATTGCATGAATACTTAAAACAACACCTCAAGCTCTAAGACTTTGCAATCCTATATTTTACTTTCTCAAACATACAACTAGGAAAAGGAATTCCTCTAAGACTACTAGTAACCTTTTGATGGCCAACATCAAATTCCACATGCAAGTTGCAACCACATGAAAAGATCTTTAGTGAATAGCTTGATTCTAACATTAATCAACCCCAACCTATAATTACTAGTCTATTGAACATGTTGAAAACATTTCAAGGTTCTGTTATATTTAACCATGCTTTATATACACCACCTTTATCATCACATAATGTAGCCAATACAACCAATCCGTTCACTAAAAAACAACATGTCCTCACAATCAACTAGTTTGAAACAATTAACTTGTATTAATATTAATAATTGGCCTACACTTGAGCTTCATAAAGTTAGAACAATAAGAAACCTTCACCCTCCCTAAAGCCCTTGACCAAACTTTGCATCACTGCTTTGAAGTGAAATGATACTTATATAAATTTTACACCATTTCTCACTTAATTTTATAAAAATTCCCCTTGTTACATGAATCATTGCAGGGTTTTTTCTAGAATTGACTCAGACTCAATCGATTGTTACCAAATTTGGCCTTGTGGGTAGTGATGAGCTCCATCGTTAGACATATTTGGAGGGGATAATTTTCACCTTTTTGCCTTCTTAGATATCTTTTTCTTGCATTTTTATTATTATTTGGTTTTATGATGCTGGTATAGGTGGTGATTAAGGCTAACATACTTTGAGTGCCTAGTATGACATTGAGTGCAGAAAATCATGAATTATTAGCATATTTATAAGGATTTTATCATAAAGACTTGGAGGAGACATCAAGGAGAAATTATAGGAGGATTGTCCACCCTCCTTAACTATAAAAGGCAGCCAAAGGATACCAAATATTATCTCCAACAATTTGAATTCCAAAGGTAGCCAAAGGATCCCCAAGGATTCTCTCTAGCAATTCGAATTCCATGGGCAACCAAGAAAATCAAAGAGGAGTGCACTCAATATTTGTTTACTTGGAGTCAAGTGGACTCAATCACTATTTTCTAGGGAGTTTTTGGTAGCCTCACTATAGAATAAATAGAGCAAAGATAGAGCTAGGAAGGGTCGGAACTTTGTCGCAAGCTATTGAGATTTTTATTATTTTACTTAGTGATCAAACTTTCAGAAATGTATGAGGCTATTATTTTATGAAATGAGATGACTAACTTCATTTTACTGATTTAAGTTTCAGGGACCTAGGCTTCTGGGTTAGGGCCCAATCCGTGTGCCTCAACCTCTCTGTTGTATTTGTTCACTGATTTTCGTCATTTCATTAGTTCCGCTTCTAATAATTTCATTTAAGTTTCAAGTTGTTGTTTAGTTTTTCTTTTAGTATGTTGTTGTAGGTTTCATTTGCTTGTGAGTAATAGAATAGAGGAGAAAAACCAAAAAAATTTGTGGATCAAGACCCCCTTCTCATCTCTGTCAATAGATCTCAAGGAGGGGGAACCTTCCCATAGACCCAAAAACTGATTTTTGTTCACTATTTCTGAGATTAAAAGTAGAGTTTCATTACCATTTTTCAATATTCCTTTGCACTGTATTTTTACACATTTTTTTGTTTCTTTGCGCATAAGTTAGCAAGTTGATTGCAGGAATTATTGTTAAAACCCCATAGCAACTCCGTGGTGCCTCCCTGCTTCATTTTCCGTCTCTGTCTTCATAATCTACGCACTGTTGTTATGCCCTCCATTTTTTCTTTTTCCCGATTATTCTCATTACCGCACCCACCTTTTTTTTCATAAAAAAACTTAAACCATTCAGCCCGCCTTATTCTTGTTAGGTCCGTATATCACTAGTATAGTCCCTTATTATTGTTAGTGTAACCCCCTTATTGTTATTATTGTACCCTTGTAACCCCCATTTTTTTATTATTGTGCCCTTAAATTATTATTGTTAGGTCGGTTAGGATTACATTGTAACAATTAGGATTACATTATGGCCCCATGGACTCCTATATATGAAAAGGGAGGTTTTGAAATTGTATCCAAGAATTGTTCATTATGGCTGGGATTTGAGGTTGCCCCTCGAAGTGGCTTATTTATAAGGCAGTCATATCTCTTTTCTTCTATTTTTGGAGCTGGTTTCACAACATTTGGTATCAGAGCTTTGGATTCTAGGGTTTCGCTGCTCCAAACAGGTCATCGTGGAATTTTCGCTATAACGTTTTTTCTACGAAGTTTCAGAAGCTGAAATTTTTAGGGTGTGAAGCCAACATCTTAAGGAACATTTTCAAAACATTTCAGAGTTTGGTTCATGTCATTTTCCGAGATATCATCCAGAATTTAGCCTGTTCTTCAAGCTCCCAAACAGGTCATCGTGTATTTTTCAACATAAAAATTGTTTTTCTAATGTATGTTCAGAATCTGAATTCAGTGGCATTGTGCTTTGAACTTATAAAATGTTACATTTCAGAGCTATTCGCAATATTTTTGGAGATATGATCTGTGGAAGG
Source organism: Pinus albicaulis (assembly GCA_034641835.2). NCBI lineage: Eukaryota > Viridiplantae > Streptophyta > Pinopsida > Pinales > Pinaceae > Pinus > Pinus albicaulis. The sequence goes on along the minus strand of CM076570.1, from coordinate 477,818,773 downwards.
TAGTGCTTTTTCAGACTCCTGAATTTCATCTCAAAGAGGTGATCGTGGGAAAAGTTCAATAACTCTCTCTCTGGGCATTGGATTTGAGTTCCGTAAAAATTGGTTGCAATTACATGGACTTTAGTTTCTGGGCTATCAATTTCAGAGACAAAGTATGAAACAGTGACACGTGGCAAGTCCTACAAGTAACCAGTCCAAAATTAGGTCATTGTGGGAGATTGGACACAACCTTGTCTTGGAGAATCAAAATTAGATCAAACCTATGGAATTTGAAAGAAGCTTCAGAGGGCTACTACAGGGATGAATTTCAGATATTGAATATTTTCAATTACAGAGATAATTCAATTTCAATATCGAGCTCCTCAAAGCAAGTAAAAGGTGTGTATTTTTTTTCCGAATTGCATAAGTCTTGTTCGAAGAATCAAGTTGAATTTATTGCAAGGGAATATTTTATAATAGATATCAGTATTGGATTATAAAATGGCCCCTAAAAATAATTCAACACCCATTAAGCCTTTGGAAAGCTCTACTATGACTCATGAAGACGAAGAATGGCAACATGACATATCAAAATTACAAGAGCAAGTGCAACAAATTCACTCTCGCAAAAGCAACAAAAAATGAAATGGAAGTTTTGAAGAAAGGCGTAGAAGCTAAGATGAATGGTTTGGAAGCTAAGATGGATGGCATAGAAGTGGGCATGGAAGCTAAGATGGATGACATGGAAGCTAAGATCAATGAAAAAATGAAAGACAACATGGAAAACATGAAGAAGGATATAAAAGTAGACATCGAAGGTTTGGCAAGGTTGATACAATAAATTTTTCCTAATGGTGAAAATATAGTAGAGGAAACTCATGATGAGAACAAAATAAATGTTAATCGTGATTTCATAAAATCTACTATTGGAGGGAAGAACCACCATATTCCAAAAATGGATATGAGGAAGTTTGATGGAAAGGATCCTGTAACATGGATACTACAGATGGAGCAATATTTTGATCTCCATAACGTGCAAAACACACAAAAGGTATGCATTGTAACTTTACATTTAGAACAAAATACATTTGTATGGTATCGATGGCTTTGCTCCCGTAAAAAAATTGTCACTTGGTCAATTTTTACGGAGGAAATGATAGCACATTATGAGGATACAAAGAGCAACACCTTCTTTAGCGAATTGATAAATCTCAAGCAAAAGGGTTTAGTGGGGCAGCACATTGAGGACTTCCAAAAATTGAATATAAGGGTAACTGATATTCCAGAGGAACACAGGATTGATCTCTTCATAGGCACTTTAAAGGATAACATCCAACATGAAGTTCGCGTTTTGGAACCCGATTCATTGGAGAAGGCATTCAGGTTGGCAAGAAAAGTTGAATGTAAAATTATGGCGACAAGAAAGCCTACCACTCAATTCTATAAAGAAGGAAGTGTTGCTACGCCTAGATTTCCACAACCTACAAGGTTGACACCACAACAATTGGAAGAAAAAGAGCAAAAGGGCTTTGCTATAGTTGTGATAGCAAATACACTAAAGGTCATAAGTGTGCTGAGAAGAAATTATTTTACATAGATTGTGAAGAAGAAGAAGAAAATGAACAAGAAGAGGATATACACCAGAAACCACCCCTAGAAGAGGAAGAAATGAATCCGACCATATCGTGTAATGCACTGGCAGGAATTACCACTCCTCAAACTCTCAAGATAGAAGGAAATATCAAGAAGAAAAGGGTAATAGTGTTGATTGATTCAGGTAGCACCCATAATTTTATTCATTATAAGGTAGCCAAGGAATTAAATTGTTTCATATACCCAGCACCAGAATGTCAAGTGATGGTTGCAAATGGAGGAACTATAAATTGCTCTGGAAAATGCCATAATATCAAGCTAACCATGGGGGAATATGTATTGACTAGTCCAATGCTTTCCATTCCTATGGGAGGTGATGATGTTGTACTAGGAGTACAATGGTTACAATCTTTGGGGACGGTAGCTTTTAATTTTCAAGAACTTTTCTTGAAATTTTTTTCAGAAGGAAAGGAAGTCGAATTACGGGGTATTGCAGGGAAGCCGGGAAAGATAATAAGCTCTAATGTCATGACAAATATTCTAAAGAAAGAACAACGAGGTGTAATTGCACAATTATGCTCACTAGAAGTTCCAACATCAAAATCATCTATTTCTGCAGATCTCCAACAAGTCTTGGACAATCATTCAAAGGTGTTTGAAACTCCCAAAGGACTCCCACCTATTCATGATCATGATCATGCTATTCATTTGATTCCAGGAAGTGTTCCTCCAAACATCAGGCCTTATAGATATCCTTACATCCAAAAGAGCGAAATTGAACATATGATTGCAGAAATGTTAGAGGTGAGTATAATTCAACCTAGTCAAAGTTCTTTCTCTACTCCTGTAGTATTGGTACACAAGAAGGATGGATCATGGAGAATGTGTCCAGATTATAGGGAGCTCAATAATCTCACCATTAAAGATAAATTTCCCATTCCTGTGATTGATGAATTATTGGATGAATTACATGGAGCAATTTATTTTACCAAGTTGGATCTTCGTTCAGGATATCATCAAATTAGAATGAAGACTGAAGATATTCCAAAAATAGCATTTCGAACTCATGAGGGTCATTATGAATTTTTGATCATGCCTTTTGGCCTTACCAATGCACCTTCTACATTTCAAGGGTTGATGAATTCCATTTTCAAACCCTTCCTTAGAAAATTTGTGCTAGTATTTTTTGATGATATACTAATCTACAGCAGGTTTTGGAAGGATCATGTTGAACATGTTGACAGGGTGCTCAAACTATTGCAGGAGAAACAATTATATGCAAAAACATCCAAATGTTTCTTTGGAGTACAAGAGGTGGAATTTCTGGGTCATATTGTATCTCACGAGGGTGTTAAGGTAGACCCTAACAAAATTAAAGCCATTAAGGAATGGAAAGTCCCCACAACCATAAAGCAGTTGCGAGGATTTCTCAGGTTAAAAGGGTATTATCACAAGTTTGTTAAGAATTATGGGAGAATAGCAGCACCTCTAACAACATTATTGAAGAAAGATGCATTTTCATGGACTCCTTAAGCAACTAAGGCCTTTGAACATCTTAAAGAGGCAATGTGCCTAGCACCGGTCTTAGCTACGCCAGACTTCACAAAAACCTTTATTGTGGAATGTGATGCCTCAGAAAATGGAATTGGTGCGGTTTTAATGCAGGAAGGAAGACCCATTGCTTTTGAAAGTCGTCCAATCAAAGGAAAGTATTTACAGAAACCTATTTATGAGAAGGAATGTTAGCAATACTGCATGCACTAAAGAAATGGCGAACTTACCTAATGGGAAGACACTTCAAGGTAAAAACTGATCATGATAGTCTTAAACACTTTTTGGAACAAAGACTATCTTCAGAAGAGCAGCAAAAATGGGTCACAAAGATGTTGGGTTATGACTTTTAAATAATCTACAAAAAAGGAAAACTTAATGTTGTTGCATATGCACTCTCAAGAAAGAATGAAGAGGTGGAAGCATTGCTTTGTGCCATTTCTATTATCCAACTAGATTGGATAACCGAAGCAAGAGATGAATGGAAGAAGGACAAAGATGTATGGACACTCATTCAAAAGTTGAAGCAAGATCCTAGTACATCTGATACATTTAGTTGGAAAAATGATTCCTTATGGTACAAAGATCGCTTATATCTTTGCAAGAATTCCCAACTAAAACAAAAGATTCTTCTCGAATTGCACACTTCTCCTTTAGGAGGACACTCGGGATTTTTAAAAACTTACCACAGGGTGAAGAAAGAATTTTTTTGGGATGGCCTTAAATTTGATATTCAAAAGTTTGTGACGAAATGTTTGGTTTGCCAGAAGAATAAAGTTGAGACAATTAAGACCCCGGGACTTCTACAACCTTTATCCATTCCAAGTCAACGTTGGGAGGAGATTTCAATAGATTTTATCACAGGTTTACCTAAGTCCGAAGGAAAGAGTGTCATCATGGTGGTAGTTGATAGACTTACCAAGTATGCACACTTTTGTGCATTATCTCATCCATTTAAAGCAAGTACAGTTGGTACTACATTTATGGACAGAATTCAAAAGCTACATGGAAGCCCAAGGGTTATTGTGAGCGACAGAGATCCCATTTTTACTGGAAATTTTTGGACGGAGTTATTTTCTTGTTTGGGTACCCAATTAGCTCATAGCTCATCTTATCATCCTCAATCTGATGGTCAAACTGAGATAGTAAATAAATGTTTGGAAGGATATCTTCGTTGTTTTGTATCCGATAAACAAACACAATGGGTCAAGTGGTTACCTCTTGCTGAATGGTGGTATAACACTTCCTTCCATACTGCAGCAAAAATGACCCCATTTATGGCACTTTATGGATATCATCCACCATCCATCACATCATCTTTAAGGGAAAATTTGAAGGTTCAAGCAGTGGAAGATCACATCGAGCATCAACAGGAAGTTCTCCAACTCTTAAAGGATAACCTGAATTTGGCACAAAATCGAATGAAACAACAGGCAGATCAACATCGCAGCGAGAGAAGTTTTGATGTAGGAGATTGGGTATTTTTATGGCTACAACCATACAAACAAATGTCCGTCAAGCAAGCTAAGAAGGATAATAAATTATCGCCAAAGTACTATGGTCCTTACAAGGTGTTGCAAAAGATTGGTACTATGGCATACAAATTGGAGCTTCTTGCTTCTTCGCAAGTGCATCCATTTTTCCATGTTTCATGCTTAAAGAAGTTTATAGGTGAAAATCTTCCAGTTCAAACAATATTGCCAGAACTTGATGAGGAAGGAAAAATCATATTGGAACCTGAAGTGGTCATGGAAACAAGAACTCGACAGCTACGGAATCGATCAATTTCAGAGTATCTCATCAAGTGGAAGAACTTACCCACCGAAGATTCTACATGGGAGGATGAGAATTTTATACAGAAGCACCCGGAGCTACTCAAGCATTGAGGACAACACTTTTTTGAAGGAGAGGGGCATGTTAGGTCCCTATATCACTAGTATAGTCCCTTATTATTGTTAGTGTAAAACCCTTATTGTTATTATTGTACCCTTGTAACCCCCATTTTGTTATTATTGTGCCCTTAAATTATTATTGTTAGGTCGGCTAGGATTACATTGTGGCCCACCAGGATTACATTATGGCCACATGGACTCCTATATATAGAAAGGAGGTTTTGTAAATTGTATCATCCAAGAATTGTTCATTTATGTAATGTATTGTAGGTTGCCCCCTCGAAGTGGCTTATTTCTAAGGCATTGATATCTCTTTTCTTCTATTTTTGGAGCTAGTTACACAACAATTCCTTTGTTTTTATTAGTCACAATTGCCTTACCCTTTTTAACGCAAAACACTTGAAAACCATTGGAATTCGACCTCTGCCCTTGCTCCTCGAACTTCATGCTACTATAATTCGCTCCATTGCAAATCGAAAATCGTCCAAGGTCTTTGTTTATGCTCTCCCATTCCAACTCCCGATTGTGATATTTACTTTGTGCCTTACCTTTTCCGCTTGTTAATAAAATCATTCAAAAACATTGGAAAACCCAATCCTTTTCCTTACCTTTTAAATTACCATGTCTCTCTCTCGCCTTTTCGCAAATCACATTTCACACTCTACATCCACTCCTATCTGCCAATTGCGATATTGGTATCATGCTCCGCCATCGGTCCCACCGCCACGTCATCTGTCTCATTGCATATCGCAGCTAGTTCCCAAACAACACTTTCTCCACTGCAACCACGCTATATTGCGATATCGCGATATTGCATATCGCAGATCGCAACCTTTTCCCTTTTTCCTTTTAAGACTTACCACTTGAAACGCCGATTGCAATAACTCTCAATACTCTGCTGCATCACACATCACAAATCACATATTTTATTTGTTTCCCGTTAACACTTACTGCTCCAAATGCCGATTGCGATAACTCTCCGTACTCTGCCATATCGCACGTCGCAAATAACATTTTTTATTTTGTTCTCATTAACACTTACCGCTCCAAATGCCGATTGCGATAATTGTTGTCGTACTCTGCCACCAACCCTACCGCCACATCATCCCATCACATTTCACATTTCGCAGTTTTTATCTCGTTGCATTTCGCATTTCGCATTTTTTATTCTATCGCATATCACATATCGCTCCCACTCCCAAAATGTACTCCCACTTCTCCGCCAGCCTGTGATATTGCGATATCGCATTTCGTATTTCACACTGCCAGCCCTCCATCGCAACTCCGCCATCACACTTTTCAAATCATTCCACTCCAAAGCATTTTTTCATTATAATAAAGTTCTAAAAAGGTTTAAACCCCCTCTTTATACCTCTAAGCCTTGTTTCATGTGGTGAGCCCTCCATTAGCACCTTTAGCCCATTTTCCTCCAAATTACAAGCCACACTTGGTCAAGTTTATTTTATCATGAATAGTTGCATGGTTAGAAGCATGATAAAAGGGTAAATAAATCAAAGGATAAGTAGAGTGTGTTTAGCTGATTGGCCTAGCTAAGTGCAACTTAGTTTAGTTTCTTTTCAATCATTTCCTTTTTGCAGATTAAATTAGTTTCCTTTCTATCATTTCCTTTCTGCAATTTAAGTTAGTTTCATTCCTATCAGTTCCTTCCAGTAATTTACTTTCAAGTTCTTATAATAGTTTAAGAAATTGCACCCCTTCGTAAAGTAGAAGAGGATGACATGAGCATAATGCATCTGCTGTGTATATAGCACTGTCACCTCCAAGTTTGTACGAACCCTGGGTTGATAAAGTAAAGTAGGGCAGCCCTTGGGAGTTGCAGCAATCTTGGAAATACTAGGGCTCACCACACTTTTGGTGTTGTTTCCGGGGAGATTTCTAGTAGATGCTTTGATTTTGTTTTAGCATTATTTTCTGCTTTTCTTTCTTTTCATTTTATTTCATAAATATTGAAAAATATATATAATTTTCATGCCTCATAGGAGTAGGAATACTCAAAGACAAATCTTACCTAAAACCCCCACATCACCTCCTAGCCACCCTTCACTCTTCTTCGGTGGCAGTGAAACTGAACTTCCTATAGAAGAGCCTTCTAAATACTCTGAGGAACCTATTGGGGAAGAAGAAGAAGACCTTCGTCCAACTGAGGGACCTGCTTCACCTATCTTAACCATGGCTGGGATCTAGAGAGCCTTTCCCATAATTGAGGTAGATGGGGATACTAGAATGAAAAACATTAGCCCCTCAGCTCTTCCACACTTTCATGGACTTACCTCTGAGGACCCTGACACATTCATGTTTGAATTCGTTGTTGTTTGTAGGACTTATGACTACACCTCTAATAATCAGAGGTTGAAGCTATTCCCATCCACCCTTAAGGATGCAACCTTGCACTGGTTCATGGGTCTGCCTGGGGATAGCATCACTACCTGGGCACAGATGGAAGAGACCTTCAGTAGTAGATACAAAGACTACTGTAGGTCCAAGGAAACTAAGGATGAGATATTTAGGATGACTCTAGGACCGGATGAATCCTTAGAGGACTATGAAGAGAGGTTTCAATTGAAATATAAGAGAGCCAATTGTACTCTTGACCTTGACTCACTTAAACTTGTACTTATTCGAGGGATCATAGAAGAGATGATAGAAACCTTGAATATGCTATCATGAGGAGATATCTACCAAAAACCTTATGAAACATTCAAAATTGTCTTCCGGAACCATTCTAGGGCATTTAAGAAGAAGGGCAGAGCTAGCCAAAGTACATCCAATACCCCTTCCTCTTCCACCTCCATCAAACATGAGATTGGGATTATGTTGGAGGACTTCAAGAGTGACATGTTGCACACCCTTGCTTTGCAAATGGACACCATGCAGGGTAAGAGGAAGTAGGAGGAAGCAGAAAGAGCCTTGGCTGTATTTTGTCCTAGATGTACCAGGAAGCTCCTAAGAAATGAATGTCCACTGAATGTCATAGAGGTTTGCTTAGTCTGTGAAGAGAATCATGCCACAAAAAAGTGTCCCTCCTTACCTGTACTTAAGTTTGTATATCAATGTGGGGAAGAAATTCCATAGCAACTTTTTTTTATCAACCAGAGAAGGCCTCAAGGCCCTTGACCATATCAACAAGGTATGCAAGGTGCACCTTAATCTTACTATCATAAAAACTAGAGTGTACCCATGCAACCTTCGTACACCCCCACTCCTCCATCCTGGTCTACACCTCCTACTTGGCCTTACATCCCTCCATATCATCTTCATCTAGGGAATCAACCATTTCAGAAGTATGTTCCACAATAACCTCAGTGGAACAATCCATCCCAAGGGTGGAAGCCTCAACACAATCAACCACATACTCTAATTCCTCCACCCCAACCTCAACCTCAACTTACTCATTCTGCTCCACCTAGGCTACTTCAAATACCCGCACAACCCAATCCGAACCCGAACCACAGACAGGCACAGCAGGCTCCCAGTGGAGAAACATCCTATCCAGCTTATGCTGCGGAGATATAGGAGGTTAATCTCAGGTTGAGAAGAGTAATCCCAGACAAACATCCTCCATCTTCACCTGTAGATGTTGAGGAGGAAAAGGGAGAAGGTAACACTCAGATCCAACAACCTCCTTTTCTTGAGCGCTTGATCCACCCTAGTTAGCACACCCCACAGGAGACTGAAATCCTGGGAGAATTGGAAAATTTGTGTGTAAAGATACCACTTCTCCAGGCCATTAAGGATGTCCCTATCTACAATAAGCTCATCAAAGAAAAGTGCTTCAAGAAAAATAGGAGAAGGAAGAGAGATAGGCAGGACAACTGTCTGACCTAACGCTGGGAAGGGTGATATTTCCAAAGTACCTGGACCCTGGTAGTCCAGTTGTTGATGTGCATATATATGGTGTCATAGTCCCCAACAGTCTGATTGATCTAGGGGCTACCATCAATGTCATTACCAAGGAAACTATGTTGAAACTTAATCTCCAAGGGACTTTGAGGAAAACCACAACAGTTCTGCAACTTGCAGATCGGTCCACAGTAACTCCGGAAGGAATTGTTGATGATGTTATGGTTACCATTAACTCTTTGGAATATCCTACATATTTCCTAGTCCTGCAACCAAAAACCAAGTTTAATGGTTATCCTCTCATCTTAGGGAGACCTTGGTTAGCCATTGCAGATGCTTATATTAGTTGTCGGGCCAAAAACATGACTATAAAAAACGAGCCTTTGTCTAAATAGCTAGTGTTATATCCTCAAGCCCAGCCTTCCATTGATCATGATCTCCCTATATGGTTGAATGATGAAGAAGATGATTTATATAACATTTCCCCTATGTGTACCATATATTTTATTCTTAGAGAGGGGCAGCTTGATGAAGATGAACTCATCGACCATGCCATTCAAAACCAGTCCTCCACTAACATTCCTCTCGAAACCTTAGTCAAAGAATCTGAAAGCCAACCTTGGATGGAAGTGCTCTTAGTTGAGTCAACCTATGAATCCATCAAGGCTATTGAGTTTGGCCCATCCAGATCTCTGAAAATCATCCCAAACCTCTCGAATGAAGAAGAGAAGCAAATATGCTAGCTTCTGAAAGAGAATCTAGATGCATTTTCTTGGGATTACAAGGACATGAAATGGGTGCATCCTTCAGTGTGAAAACATCATATTTACATAAAATAAGGATGCAAGCCTGTGAGACAACCCCAAATAAGGATGAACCTAGCTCTGAAGGTCATAGTCAAAGAAGAGTTGCAGAAAATATTGGATGCAAGGTTCATATATCCTATATCCGACAGTGCGTGGGTATCTCCTCTTGTCCTATTCCCAAAGAAGAATTAGAAGTGGCGAATTTGTGTTGACTATCAAGAACTTAACAAAGCCACCAAGAAAGACCATTTTCCTTTGCCCTTTATAGACCAAGTCCTAGATGGCTTTGCGGGGAAGAAGTTATTTTCCTTCTTATATGGGTTCAATGAGTACAATCAGATTCAAATCAGCCCTAAAGACCTGGATAAGACTAATTTCACCTTCCCTTGGGGTACCTTCTCTTATAGAGTCCTACCCTTTAGGTTGAGAAATGCCCCAGCTACCTTCCCAAGAGCTGTCCTGAGCATCTTTTCTGAGTTAGTCCATGATTTTGTCAAAATTTACATGGATGATTTCACACCATATAGGGATTCCTTCCAGAAATTTCTCTCCAATTTAGGTAAAGTACTAAGAAGGTGCATTGAGATGCATCTCTCCTTGAGCCCAGAAAAGTGTGAACTCCTGAATAAAGCAGGGGTTGTATTAGGACACTCCATATCCCAAGCAGGAATACAGGTAGACCCAAACAAAATCACTATCATCAAAAGGGTACCTGTTCCTCGAAAGCAGAAAGATGTCAGGAGTTTCTTAGGCTTAGTTGGTTACTATAGAGGTTCATCAAAGATTTCAACAATATGGCTTCACCATTATTTGAGTTATTGGCCAAAGATTCTAAGTTTATTTGGTTCGGTCCTTGTCAAGAGGCTTTCGATCTCATTAAGGAAAAGTTGACTACTGCCCCCATCCTCCGAGGTCAAAATTGGACTCTACCTTTCCACATCCACACTGATGCATCTGAAAAAGCTGTAGGGGCAGCATTAGGACAATTTGAGGACAAAATCCCTTATGCCATTTATTTCATCAGCACGAACTTGTCCAAGCCCGAGCTGAATTATACTGTTACTAAGTAGGAGATGTTAGTAATTTTCCATGCTTTGAACAAATTCAGGAATTATGTAACTGGATATCAAACATTTTTTCACACTGACCATGCAGTCATCAAGTATTTAATGAAAAAATTAGATGTTTATGCTAGGATAATTAGATGGTTGTTACTTTTGCAGAAATTTGATTTGACTATTGTTGATAAACCTGGAAAGGAGAATGTTGTTACAGACTTTTTGTCCATATTAGCTCTCCCTGTAGGTGAAGAAGGAATGGTGGATGACCAGTTTCCAGATGAGCATCTCGTTGCTATATCAGCACTCTCACCATGGTTTGCTGATATAGCCAACTACTTGGTTACTCAGATACTCCCTCCTACTTTTTCATTTAGGGAGAGGGGAATAATCATAAGAAAAAGCACCCCTTTCACATGGATTTTGGGAAACCTTTTCGAGCTAGGCCTTGATCAAATCCTAAGGAGATGTGTGAGGGAGGAAGAAGTTTTCGACATCCTCTCTGCATGTCATGACAGCCCATGTGGAGGCCACTTTGCTGCAAAGAGAACTACTTACAATGTTTTTCAGGTAGGACACTATTGAGCTAACCTTCACCAAGATTCCAGAAGATACACCAACAAGTGTGACTTGTGCTCAAGGATGGGAAAACCCACGCAAAGGGATGAGATGCCTTTTCACCCTCAGGTGGATCTTGAAGCATTTGACAAGTGGGGCATGGAATTTGTTGGACCTATCGATCCACCATCCGGACAAAAGAATTATATCATATTCTGCATTGATTAACTGACAAAGTGGACCGAAACAAAAGAAGTGAAGGTAACAACCGAGGAGAAAGTAGCAGAATTTCTGAGGAAGAATGTGTTTTACAAGATTGGGTACCCCAGAGAAATATCACTAATCAGGGAGCACAATTCACCTCTCACCTCATTGAGGATATTTTGAGGAAGCAAAAGATTAAGCATAGAACTTCTACTGCCTTTCACCCTCAGGCGAATGGCCAAGTAGAATTAACTAGAAGAGCTTTAGAGATAATCCTCACCAAGGTTGTGAGCAGTAGCAGAAAAGAGTGGGTAGACAGATCGGTAGAAGCTACTTGGGCCTACAACACTACTTGGAAGACAACAACATGATTCATTCCTTATGAACTAGTCTATGGTAAGAAGGCTCTACTTTCATTTGAGTTTGAATTCAATACTTTAAGAATGGAAGCTGAATTAAATATAGATCTATCAAATGCCAATAAAGAGAAGTTGCTGTAACTAAATGGATTGGATGAGTTCATAATGAAATCACTTCTTCACATGGAGGTATTTCAGCTGCAAAGGAAGGTTTGGCATGACAAGAACATCAGAAAAAGACCTTCCGAGAAGGAGATTAGGCGTTGTTGCATGATTTAAGGTTTACATATTTTTAAATGCAATCTGATGAAAAGATGGTTGGGACCTTACATAGTGGAAACATGTTTTGATAATGGCGCATTTTAAATCAGAACCATAGATGAGGAAGGAATCCCCTTGCTCATCAATGGTCACAAACTTAAAATTTATAAGAAGTCTTTGTCAAGGGCAGAGTTCATTAATTCAATAAGCAGAGAGGTGTATGTGATGGAAAAATCCATAGTTTCCCACACCTCCTAAAAAAAAAAAAGAGAAAAAATAATAAAGACCCATGGGTGAAAACCTCTTTGAGGCGCCCAAGGCAAGCTTGTGGGTTGAAAACCTCAATGGAGGCAGCTCACTTGCTCTCAAAAAAAAAAAAAAAAGAGAATAAAGATCCATGGGTGAAAACCTCTCTGAGGTGACCAAGGAAAGGTTGTGGGTTGAAAACCTTCATGGAGGCAGCCCACTTTCTTTCGAAAAAAACAAAAACAAAAAAATACATCTGTATCTCTTTGTTTTCTATATTTGTCGTTTTGCACGTTATTAATGGTTTCTAGAAACACAGGCCAAAGCATTCATCTTCTTTTCCCTTATTCTATTTTACGCTCCATCCCATCATTCACTCCATTCATTTTCATAACTTCCTCCTTCACCTCCATACACCACATTCCTCCATTCCTTAGCACAATGTAGCAAGGAAAGAAAAAAACATACTGCTACAGACATCAGGGAATTCCTACAGTGCAAAAATATGTTCATAAACAACAAGAAAAGACAAAGAGAGGAGTTGATAAAGCAGACCCCAAGAAATCAAAGAGTGCCACCCATGGCATTTGGATCACCCCCACGCAACATCTACAATGGGAAGAAAAAGCAAGAAAGATCAGCAGCTCACTCAGAGAGTTTCTCATTCAGCAAGTTGCTCACTTAGAAAACAGGAAAATAAGGAAGAACGTAGCATATAAGAGGCTTGTCTCCAAATTCTAGCTCTGAAAAACATCTTGACAATAACTGGTAAGCTCAGGTATAGCCCCTCACCCCTCGCTATGCATTCATAAAGGTCAGAAATAATTAAATTTGTAGGCTAAGAGTTTAAGAGGTAGAAAGGTTGCCAGTTAACTTGGCCACCACCATGAAGTATGACTGAAAAAACTAGAAGTACATGCCACTTGGGCCAGCAATAAAATTAAATCAGTTGGAGTGGAGGAGGACGAGAGGAGGAGACATGCAGTATCAACCAGTTAACAAGAAGAGGGTCCAACCATCTACAATAGAAACTAAAGCTGAGATGTGTTACATAAGCGCTTCAAAATTAAAATAAAAAAATTAGTTGTGCAGTCTAATAATAAAGAGGGCCCGTCTCATCCAAACTAGTAAATTGAAAATTTTTAAAGGGAGAGAGACCGATAGAAGCCCGTAGCATAGCAACAGTGAGTTTCAGCCGCGTATTTTGGGACAAAATGCAACAACAACAGCAAAACAATGTCGCCCTACCCATGGCTTGGTCCTCTTTCATAAATATGAGCAGGGAATATTTTATAGCAACCGTCCCAAACAAGGAATAATTCCACTTCTTGCCTTGGATAAGAAGAAGAGGAACCAGAAGAAGAACCAGAAGAAGAAGAAGAACCAACAAAGGAAGAAGAACCAGAAGAATAAGAAGGACCAGAAGAGGAACAACAAGAACCAAAAGAAGAAGAGGGAGAGACAAAGGGCTAAGGAAAAACAGAAGAGATGGAAATAGAAGTCATAGAGGTAGCAGAAAGTGAGCAAGAAGCAGAATCATAGCACAATACCACATCCCCTCAAGACAAAGAGGTAGTTGCCACCTTAGCTCCTCTGAGCGCAAAGAGAAAAAGGTAGACCTCCATGTATTTCGGAGCTGAAAAGAGTCAGAGAGAGCCAGAAACTCCTCCCACGAGCCCGATTACAATTGAAGAATCACCAAGGGAGGAGGAAAGAACTGAAGAAACAGTTCTGAAGGAGAAGTTGCAGAAGACATAGGCAAATAATGTAGCACTGAAGGAGAAATTGCAGCAAAAAGGGAAACAAGTAGCCACCATGGTAGACTTATGCATAGAATCCCTTCAGCATAGATTCCATTCTGACTCATATGTTTTGTACCTCAAGGAGCAACGACTCCTATTTAAAATCAAAACTCTAGCCTCCCATGGATCACTACCTTTCCAATATTGTAGGAAATTCATGGATTTCTACAAGCAATCTAACATGGTTGATCAGGCAAAAATGGCATAGTTTTATGTGCATAACCTTGTGTTGATAAATCTGGATACTTGGGACCCCAATTCCACAATGGGGGATAAGTAGCTAATGGCTCTAGCATCTTGGATGATGAATGAGGACACTAGAGAAAAAGAGATATGGAGGGCCATGGGAAGAAGAAATAGGGAACCCTTATATATCAGACCAAAATTGTTCAGCCCAAGAAGAGTCATCCTTAACCGTCGAGAGATTGAAAGGGACCCCGCACTAGTTGAAAGCTACCTTCAGACTCAAACACAGCTAATAGGCCACTTTGATGATGTTTCTAGGAAAATAGAAGATGATTGCATTATGGCCAGCCAGAGGATATGGAACAACGTCCCTCACAACCTCAAGAACAGGGAGTACCATACTCCAAAAATACTGAGGTGTGCATTGGAAAGGGAAGCATTATACAAGAGGGCGATGCAGGAAAGAAATATCCAATGGTTGGGACTAAAGATCAGCCCAGCTTTGCTACTAGGGCTGAATGATGGAAAGGACACAGATGCACAAGATAGAGAATGGGAGAATGTAGAAAATAATAATCGTTTTTACCCCCTTGGGGAGACTCCCACACTTCGAATCCCAAATATTCTCTCCAACAATTTGAATTCCAAAGGAAACTAAAGGATCCCCAAGGATTCTCTCCAGAAATTCGAATTCTAGAGGCAGCCAAGCAACTCAAAGAGGAGTGCACTCAATATTTTTTTACTTGGAGTCAAGTGGACTCAATCATTATTTTCTAGGGAGTTGTTGGTAGTTGCCTTGTAGAATAAATAGTACAAAGCTAGAGCTAGGAAGGGCCGGAACTTTGTTGCAAGATATTGAGCTTTTTATTATTTTACTCAGTGATCAAACTTTCAGAAATGTATAGGGCTATTCTTTTATGAAATGAGCAGAATGATTTCATTTT
Organism: Pinus albicaulis; assembly: GCA_034641835.2. NCBI lineage: Eukaryota > Viridiplantae > Streptophyta > Pinopsida > Pinales > Pinaceae > Pinus > Pinus albicaulis. The sequence continues at coordinate 477,803,473 of CM076570.1, read as the reverse complement.
ACTAATTTAAGTTTCAGAGAGCTAGGCTTGTGGGATAGGGCCCAATCCATGTGCCTTCACCTATCTACTATATTTGTTCGTTGCTTTCTGTCATTTCATTAGTTCCGCTTCTGATAATTTTGTTTATGTTTCAACTCGATGTTTGTTTTTTCTTGCAGTGTGCTACTGTAGGTTTCATTTTCTTGTGAGTAATAGAATACAGAAGAAATTTAGAGTTTTTTTCACTATTTCTGAGATTAAAAGTAGAGTTTCATTACCATTTTTCAGTCTTCCTTTGCACTGTATTTTTACGCATTTGTTTGTTTCTTTGTGCATAAGTTAGCAAGTTGATTGCATGATATATTGTTAAAACCCCAGAGCAGCTCCGTGGTGCCTCCCCACTTCATTCTTCATCTCTGTCTTCACAATATGCACATTTTTGTTACGCCCTCCATTTTCACGTTTTCCTGCTTATTCTCACCCACCTTTTTATTCATAAAAACACCTAAACCATTCAGCCTGCCTTATTCCTTTGTTTTTATTAGTCACAGTTGCCTTACCCTTTTTAATGCAAAATGCTTGAAAACCATTAGAATTCGACCTCTACCCTTGCTCCTCGAACTTCCCGTTACCGTAATTTGCTCCATCGCAAATCACAAATCGTCCAAGGTCTTTGTTTATGGTCTCCCATTCCAAGTCCCAATTGCGATATTTCCTTTGTGCCTTACCTTTGCCGCTTGTTAATAAAATCATTCAAAAACATTGGAAAACTCAATCCTTTTCCTTACCTTTTAACTTATCGCATCTCCCTCTCACATTTTCGCAAATCGCATTTCGCACTCTCCATTCGCTCCTTCTTAACGCTTACCGCTCCTATCTGTCGATTGCGATATTGGTATCGCACTCTACCACTGGTCCCACTGCCACGTCATCTGACTCATCGCATATCATAGCTCATTCCCAAACAACACTTCCGTCACTCCTCCAACCACGCAGTATTGCGATATTACGATATCGCATATCGTAGATCGCAACCTTTTCTCTTTTTCCTTATAAGAATTACCGCTCCAAACTCCGATTGAGATAACTCTCCGTACTTCTCTGCATCGCACATCAAAAATCACATATTTTATTTGGTTCTCGTTAACACTTACCATCCCAAACGCCAATTGCGATAACTCTCTGTACTCCGATGCATCACACATCACAAATCACATTTTTTATTTTGTTCTTGTTAACACTTACTGCTCCTAAACTATACTCCCTCTTCTCCGCCAGCTTGCGATATTGTGATATTGTGATATCGCATATCGCATATCTCACTGCTAGCCCTCCATTGCAAATTTTCCATCGCACTTTTCAAATCATTATGCTCCAAAGCATTTTTGCACTATAATAAAGTTTTAATAAGGTTTAAACCTCGTCTTTCCACCTCTAAGCCTTATTTCATGTGGTGAGCCCTCCATTAGCACCTTTAGCCCGTTTTCCTCCAAACTGCAACCCACACTTGGTCAATTTTAGTTTATCATGAATAGTTGCATGGTTAGAAGCATGATAGTAGGGTAAATAGATTAGAGGATCAGTAGGGTGTGTTTAGCCGATTGGCCTAGCTAGGTGCAACTTAGTTTAGTTTCTTTTTAGTCATTTCCTTTTTGCAGATTAAATTAGTTTCCTTTTTGTCATTTCATTTTTGCAATTTAAGTTAGTTTCATTCTTGTCAATTCCTTCCAACAATTTACTTTCCAGTTCTTATCATATTTTAAGAAATAGCACCCCTTTGTAAAGAAGAAGAGGATGACATGAGCAGAATGCATCTATTGTGTATATAGCACTGTCACCTCCAAGTTTGTATGAACCCCGGGTTGATAAATTAAAGTAGGGCGGCCCCTGGGAGTTGTAGCACTCTTGGTGCAATACCAGGGCTCACCAGGTAGTTTCTAATAGAACTTCAGATAGATAAAACCATATATTTTCTCCCATATAAATATGATATGGACCAAAAAAGCCTCTAGATTCATCTTCAACAATAAATACCAAATTGTATCTGTTTGAATGGAAGAAGAAAAAAATAAATATCCCATGTGAAAATTTTTGTCTTCTTTTAGTAGTGGATTCAGTTCACTATTGATGTCTAAATAAAACTCATTATCAATGGAATCATTAGCTAATGGACTACACCTTGGAGACAGACATTCCCAATAATTAATAAGAATTAGCACTCTTACATCTAAAAAAATGTACAATGAAAGACATCATTCTAGCTATACAACTTTCTGTGCAAAAGGAAATGATGGCATAGATATATGAAAAAAAAATTGATGATATTAAACCATTACTAAGATTTAGGGTTTTAGAAGAAATTTAAAGAAATAAATGCAGATTTTTTGTCGCATATCCCTATACTTGTGCAACATGCTAGAGTCTTTATAGTCTCTCGACATCCACAAGTCACCATATCATAGCATTGTTGTTAGAATCTCTCTTATTGGTATTTATTTTGTGCATCATTCCCTATATGCCACACATTTATTTGATCTCCATTTCACTAGATTTCTATTGAAATTGCTCTTCCTACTGGAGATTGTCCTTAGCAAAAAAGTTCCAAAGCTGTTTCACCATCCCCGTTAAGCACGCAACATGAAACAATAGTGCTCAAGGTAAAAAAACCATGCATAGACATTTCATCAAACACTTACATTCAATATGCAAGCTCCCACCAATTGGTTTTTGTTGTGGGTTGATGGGGATGAAAACCCACATTTATTCTTTCTTACAACACCCATAAATTTTTCTGTACAGGGACACCAATTGTATAGATTAATACTCACCTATTTTTTTATTAATCTTGTGTATAAGAGAGATTTTCCCTTTCTTGTGCATTGGCATACACATAAATATTATTATACAACCCACTTCGAAGAGCCATTAACTGATGCAACTATGAATAATCTTTCAATATTTTGGCTTCTTGATTTCTCAAAGAACCTAAATTTATCAAGGATTAAATTATCAAACTTTGCTATGGTTGATTATAAATCTATACTGGGAGTTTCAATAAAATATTATGAACACTAAAATTCCTAGATGACTACTTATATAGAACTATGCACCAGAGAACACACACCATACATTCTGATTTCATCTAAATTGAGGTAGCAGGTTTTAATTTTCTAAATCTATGTCCCAAACTTGCTTTTTCAGTAGTGTAAAAGCGAAATGTTAATGTGGAAACCAATAATTCCCTTAAAATTTTCTGTCAAATTTTCTAGTTTCCATAAATAGAAACCAATGAGGAGTCCTTCGTTAATATGATAGTGGGTAAGATACTTGATCATGGATCGTAGTTATCCGGAGATAATTACAATTGCAGCCCACAAGGGGTATGTATGACATACGATATCCTGGAGTCAAGCAAAATTATACAATAAAACACACACCATGGCTCAAAGAAACTTATTATTATGTCTCAAATAAACTAATCAGTATGTGTGGATGGATCAAGAGAACATGAGCTCAATAATATTGATGCCAACAATCTATTAAGACTTAGGTGCATAATCTTGCAGTCGCCCTAGTAATTGAAGTACAACCACCAATCTTCACAACTCTACTGAGGTGAGACAAGTTGCGACTAAGTTGCAAATTCTAGCTCAGTGAGTACGAATTATAATGGTCTTAGTCATCCTGGTCAGGTGACAACTATCTTGGATGTACAACAATCTGTGACTAAGAAAAAATTGCAACAAACATATTAATTCATTAGATCATACATTTTCCAAAATATTCTACACTATTTAAAAATGCCAACTATTAGTTAGCATACTAATCGAGTGAACCACCTCTTAACATCAGTTTTTTTATCTAAGCTGCACTGGAAATAGGAAATAAGTAGCACCGGTTCAAGTTTTTGGAAATTTTGCAGATACCTTCACACTAATGATGCTTAAATGCACATAAACAAAGGCCCACTTACCAGCTCATATGAGCCTTTATGAACACATCAATATTTGGTTTATTTTCCATCTACCATAGTAACTAAGAAGTTTTAGTAACCGTAGACTCAAGAATCCTAAAACTCCAAAATGTCAATTATTTATTACTGGCAGTTTGGTGATTTAGCAAAATGCATTAATGCTATAACATTTTATTGTAATTGCCTTGAATAGTGGTCTCATTTGGCTAGAGTTTTAGTTCCTGGTGGAAGCTACTACAGCTAATGTGTACTTGATATCCACAATCCCTAGTTTTTGATAATTCATTTTCATATCTACATGCATTGTTTCTGCAAGACATTGAATTATTGAGCCTAATCATCTGGTATATTATCTAGATAGGTGTGTAACTATACCAATCATTTCTACAAAGCCTTTAGAAGGTATTCTTATCTACTGCAATATAATGAACATGCCCAACTTGTGCTAGGAGTTAATTACTTTGAATTCCTTTAATTGTGGTGCATATTTCGGCAACAAAACTTTAAGTTTCATAGAATTTTATGTCAACACATCAACTCAGCAAATCAAACATCTTCCAAAGTTTGCTACAGTACTCAAAACTAGGAATGTAACAAAATATACCTTGAAACTATGGACTTCTAGTGGCTGCCATAGTAATGGAATAGACCAACTATTTCTACCAGATTCTATTTAAGACATAGGAAATGGACAAGAATAAAAAATGGTGGTGGAAAGTTTCCAACCATCATGAGGGTGATATTAAAAAAAATGAAAAAATATATTGTAAGAAGGGAAAACAGGTATTATGAGCCTTTACTGACATGCATTTTTTTTATTCTACACCATCTATGTTAGACAAAAAAATTCACAACATGATTATGTGACTTGTTACAATAGTAAAGTGAAGTAGTAGTTACAAAATCCCAGAACTCCAAGATGCATGTATTTTACAAAAATTTTGTTTTCATTAACCTTAATATAACTCAGTTTTCTTAGGCTGGAGTGGTCACTTGGGGTCCAAAGTTCACTAGCGTTTTTTACTAGAATTCATTTATGCACTGTTGGTTTAAAGTAGGTGAACTTAGTGACCCTAACCAAGTTCTCCCTCTTTTTGGAGTATCTGATAGGTTTTCTCACTCCATGAATCAATCCCCAAGCCTTTTGAAGGCACTCTTCTCTAATGAAATATATTGAATATGCCAACATGTCCCAGAATTGGTTACCCTGGCGAAGTTACCCTTCTTTCTGGAGTATATGACAAGGTTTCTCACTTTGTTAATCAATCCCCAATCCTTTTGAAGACACTTGTCTATAATGCAATATATTGAACATGCCAACATGTCCCAGAATTAGTTCATTGTTTTCTATGCCTCAATTGTGGCTTATGTTCGCGGGACATTTATTGCTTCAGTTTTGGACTATATGACATCTCACCATGGTTAGGTCTATTCTCAACGTAGTTACATAATTCTCTAATCCTAATGGCATGCATATTTATCTAGTGAATGTCATTCTTTTATACTCCAACATAGTTGAAGAATGAAATAATATCAATAACTTTTAGTGTAGGTCATCCATTATTTTTGTTTTTGTTGTTGTCAAAATATCTCTTATATTTACGGAAAATTATTACAAACTGTAATATCCCAAAATGGGAACATGCAACAATATATGCAATGAAAATGCTATTTTCATAAAATTATGTAAAAATAGTGAGAAATGAGACTTTGATCCCTTATTTCATACATTATACATCTCACATACATAATGGGAGCAAAAACAAATCTCTCTAGCTATGCTAAACAGGTCTCCCCAAGCCAATACAACTCAAAAATGCCCAAAACCCCATGACTTATGCCAACAGAAAATCCTGAAGCATGTGAAAGCATTATTTTAATGAGGGTTTATGCAAAAATTTATAAGAAATAATATATCTGGAGTTTGAAATCATTCAATGGCTGAGAAAAATGGAGATCTCTTCCTTTTTATACAATATAAGAATAACTCGACAAGGGCTTCATGAAAGTACAAGTATAAAATACCAAATCTGCAAATCTAGATCTGAAAAAATGTAGTTATACTATAGCTATGTATATATATAGCTGAATAATACAAGGATTGGAAGAGAATTCTTTTTACAAGCCTCTTGGGAGAAGGGTTGGCCCTTATCCCATGGAACAAGCTCAGTATCAAGGGTCTTGACCCTGCTACTACAATACTAAGAGAAATGACGTAGTTACTACAAGGGACTATGTTGTAGAAGATGGAGAATGCTTTGGACAAGTGCCGAGATGTAACATATGCTCAAAATTCTCCCTCGTTGATCTCCAAAAGAGAGGAATGCTTCCTCCTCTAAAAAACAAGCATCCAGAAGTGGTGTTGTGAACCTTCCACTACAACAGCCTGCAACACAATGTTACACTCTGTAGAAATAACGTTGTAGCTAAAGGAGGATGCTTGGTCTCAAGCCTAAATGTGGAAAACTAAAGTATAATGCTCCTCAAAGAGGCCTCTCAAGGTAGGAGAAGGAATCCCTAAGCAGGAATTCCTGGTGCTAAGCAACACTACAATCTCAACTCAACAGTTGAAGAATGCTCAAAAGTCATGCAGACCATAAAATCAATAATCATTAAGCTAACCTCAAATGGCTGCCATCTTCTTCCTTATAGACTATATGAGCCCCCTCACCTTGGGTCCCACCCATTAGGGTTTCCAACATCACATAATCAATCTCCCTCCAAAACTGCATTGTATCTCCACCAAGGCCACTCCTCCATAACAACGCTGTTTGATTTGGTTAGAGTTGACCTCTTCAACCTGCTTCACCCCTTTTCACACTTAATGGTCTTCAATCCAGCTCTCATATGTTTTTTTAAACTAATCCTTTTTCACATTGAGCTATCTACATTGATGATCCACTCCTCTTCATGAATGTTGTTGACTTGGTCAAACTTGATTTTGTCCACATCCATTTGTCCTTGTTCACACATGAAAGTGTAAAATCCAACTACTAGAATTATCCATTTTCATGCTAATTTAAGATAATTATGGGTATCTTCTCCCATTTATTCATCTACTAAGTGCAAAAATAAAAAATCAATATTCCTATTAGCTGCATGCTAATTTACAAATATTACATTCCTCCCCTCCCAATTGTTGCTTGTCCTCAAGAAACTGGAAGTACAGAACTGAAAAGTCTCCTTTCCTCCTCCTGTAGCATCCTCATATGATTAAATCCTCCAAGGAATATGATTTTGTCTCAACAATAAATCTCCATAGTGCCCCTCCCAAGTATGCAAGCTAGCATTTGGTGAGCATCCCAAATAGCCATCATCATGAAAAGGTGAAATAACCAAGGAGGCAAATATGTGCAGTCTAGAGGTCCTCTCAAGGCATGGAGTCTGAAATGCATTGGGAAATATCATTCCCATGTAAAACCTCCACCCCCAAGCTATCATCCATATAGAATGAGCCACCCTCCAAAATGGTAACTCATGAAAAATCTCCTCCACCTTTGGCTCCTGCAATGTAGGTGGGCTGAATAACTGAACATGGTAGACAAAAAGGCCTACCCCATGTTGTCTTTCTCTCCAATCATGATAAGTGTAGAGTATATTCTGATCTTGGGCTGCAAAAAGGTTGCCCTCAAGTGGCAGAAAGAAGATTGGATCTTCAAATATCCTCTCTCCAATGTCATGAATCATGCTAACCCAAACCATTCCATACAATATGAATGGCACATCATCACCATATGGCATCCAAATCAGAAAATTTTTGAAGGTTTTGTGCAAGTTTGGATGATACCAATGGTCTCTCAAGTTGATAAAACATAGTCTTCCCAATTGTTGTTTAAGAACATCATGTGGCAAGTTGTCTTCCAATGAATTACTAGTTGTGCATGTTTTCTCATCTACTATGTGGTAGTAAGCAGCAATATATATCAGCTGAGTATAATCAAAATAAAAATACACTTGCCCAAGGTCATGTAGAGAAGGGTTATCATCATCATAAAGGTTGGCCCTAAAGTGACCATGAAACCCAAGAGTATTCTTGCTCTCTTGTGGAGCAATGCACTATTCATAGATGGTGAGAAGACACAAATAGTCAATGGAATAATCAATAAGTACAAAAATGTATTTCTTACCATGTATAGTGAGTAAGCTAAAAGTGAGGTCCATTGATGAGTCCTCCCATGATAATATTCTTATAAAAATCTGCAAAATGAAGGGATGCATACTACCCTTGGAACACTCCATCAATAGAAACATACTCCCAAGTGATAGCACTATTGGCCTTAGTGATAAGGCTCTTGTCACTCCATGACTTCTTCCTTTGACATTCAACATGCCAAAGCCATCCACCATCATTCTGCTATGTAAGGAAATATTCTTCCTAGGTGGAATCCTCTCCTTATCCTCCAATGCTGAAGGGTAGCCTCTTTGCACTTTGAATGTGCCATCCCCCTCTCTGGAATATCATGATAAGTATGAGAAAAATTCTTCCCATACTCTCCCAAGAGAAACCATAGCAACAATAACTCTTGTTGCTCCCTTATTTCTCCTTCATACAAGCCATAGAGTAATATCATGATAGTTGTCTTGTAGGATGCCCCATACAACCAAATCTTCTGCTGCCATATCATATAGGTGCCATGCAATGCCTCAATCCTCGACATACCTTTTGACAAAGGATACGTGTTTGGTCAATTTAGTGTGTCCTAAATTGCTGCATTTAATTTGTCAATCCGGGAATCGTAAGCTGATGAAGTGCGGCGCACTATATGTGCAAGATAACCTATTTCTTAACTTTTGTCTCCTTAAAATCCCCTAAAGAATTGGTATCGCACTTTCTCTATGCATTCCCTGCGGTCCCGCACCTAAAGCTCAGCCTGCATGCGGAACCATACCGCACGTTCTTTGTGTAATGGGTGTGGACCTCTGTAAAACATAAAAAGGCGAGAAAATGAAGATTAAAAAGTGAATTCCAGGTGAATTCTAGAAGATTCTAGACGGGAATTCTCGGAATGGATACGCTTTGAAGCTGGTTCATGCATCCCTTTCTTAATGGAGCTAACCCCTTGATATAAGGAGCTTATCCCTTTGAAGGAGGATTATATCCCTTCATATTTGGAACTAGAAACCTCCTCTCTTTCACTATAAAAAGAGGCCTTGGGTAGCCTCAAGGGGAGTTGAAGCTTATGAGATTTGAAGTTAAATGCTGTTGAGTTTTAGACTTGAGTAACTTTAGACTTTCTGTGAGGTTAAATCACTTATCCTCATTTGTCTTAGTTCAAAGAGCGCAATGCTTGTCAGAGTAAAGGAGATTCCTGCTTCGGACCCCGGGAGGACCTGCACAACATCAAGGCACAGGTTGTAAAGGTTTTCTATCTTTAAAGTTAATACAAAGATACTCATTTCTCTCATTAAACTGTCAATTTGTGGTTTATTTCATAAATTCCTTGATCATTATGATAAGCATGATTTATGATAATGTCTATACAGGTGCTGCTTAATCTTTTTCCTTGTTTGTGATTGCAGATATACGAAGGACGTTCTTTCAGTGCACGTGAAGGACTTCAACAAAATCAAGTAAGCAAGCAAAGCGTTGGATATAAGGTAGGCCTTGCACCCGTAGAGTGTTTTTATAAATTGCATATGCTTAGAGAGAGATTAGTATAATTGGCTATTTGTTGCTAGTTACCTTTTGTACTAGAGAGATCGGTCTTGTCCGCAAGACGGATTAATCTACACAACAAAATGGCGACCATACTGGGGAAGAACTTTTGTTTGTTCTTGGTTCTCTTTGATTTTTGACTTGAGAAAAGGTTTATTTTTCTGGTTTTTGATTGATTCACATCTGTCTGGGTGCTTTAAATTTTTTCTGTTTTTGAAAAGTTAGAAGTTTTTTGGATTTTTCTATCATTTTTTCTAGGACCGCACTCTGCATAACTGTTACAGTGCGGGCAGTTTCGCACGTTCTTTATAGAATACAGTGCGGGACCGCACCTGTTAACACTGCTTACATGCGGACCCTGTAAAAATTTTGAAAAATCTCTAGGTTTCTTTTTCTAGTTAATTTTTAGATCTTTGGTTTCTGCCCAGACTGGTTATTGTGTCTATCAAGAATTCATTGTTTATGAACTCCAACAGTGTCAGTGTTTTGAATGATTTTCTAGAAGTTTTGCCGATTGGATTATTTTTCCTGTTTGGTCTTTGTAGTGATTCAAATTTTTGACAATCTGTAGTATCTCAAATCACATAAGATCTCTTTTTGTCTATTGAATCTGACCTCATTGTGAAAACATCCTAGTTTGAGAAATTAAGCCTTTTTGATTTCTTTGCAAATCTTCGAAAAGAACTTGTTTGAAAAGTTTTGAATTTCATTTATTCTTTGAGTGTTTTGGAAAACATATTTTGAGTGTTTTTGATCTGATTGATAGATTCTTAGTTTGCTGAATAACTAAGAGAAACATTCATAAAAAAAACTCTAAAAAGCATTGACTCAATTTAGATTAGTTTTTTAAGATTAGTCTTCATAGTTTTGAATAGTTTTAATTTTTGTAGATTTCTTTCGAAAGAGAATTGTTTTGTAGCTTCTTGTTTGGAAAAGAAAATAGTTTTTCTTGTGAGCTTTGATAGTTTAACAAAAGACAAAAGAGTTTCTTTCACTTAGTTTTCATGTTTGAAGAAGAAATTTGAAAGTTGCATTCTCTAACTCTTCTTTAGATAGAAAATTCATTGAAAGAAAAAAGAATTGAATATCATCATAGGTGCATTTTAGTGTTTTTGGAGGTCGAGTCTTCACATCATACAAAGTTTCATTTCCGCGCCCATTTGACTTAAGAAACAACTCTTAAAAGTAACGCTTAAATAAAATTCATCTAGTAATCTTTTTATTTTTAGGGCTCTCATCACCAATATAGCTTAGGCTAGTATCTTGGAGTAGGGAGTAATTAACTCTCCAAGGTAGATAAAACAAACAAGTAGATATATCTTGCGGTAGGAAGAATTCCAGTTGTTGCATGTATGCTATGGGAAGCTCCTCTTAAAGGAGTTAAGCACGAGATCATATCTGAACCAGTGGGGTAATCAATCCTTCCTCATTGGGAACGATAGAAGATATACACGTATTAAAAACGGTAAACCTCGAATAGACCATTGTCGAGGAGCCAGGGGTCACTTGTCGGTAAACCTTGGATTCTGTTCAAGGAGCCTTCAAGGGGATTGAGCTTTGTTACTCTGCCCTTGCGTGTGTATCGGATCGTAGACTGTTCCCCCAGGTATATTTGTTTCAGTTGGTAACCTTAGAGGCCATAATCTTTAGGATTCTTTCCTAAGGTGACGGTGGAGGGAAGATCCCACTGTACCTGGAACAGACGTCGACTAGACTCACTTGGACTCTCTAGGGGGTTCTCTTCACTCGAGATGGTTATGTGAAGAAACTTGTGCCAGTCTGTTTCATTAAGTAGGTTGTCGGGGTAACTGTTCCAACCGCCCTTTTCGTGTTAAAACTCTACTAAGTTGGATTTCATCACCAACTAGTGATTTTAGTACGGAAAGTTACTTGTTTGTGTGTGGTTTGAACTCTTAGATTTTTTAAGCGTATGATTCAATTGTTTGTTTCTTAGAGACTTTAGGTGTTATCATTGAAATTTTTCTTTGTTTGCGTGTGATTAGATAATTTTTCATCGTGGCGGAATTGCCGAGACAATCCCGGAGAATACAAGGGAAACCCCCTGAATTTACACCAGGTCATTTAGAAGGGCTTCGGGCTCTGGTACCATACAGTAGCCGTAGAATTAGATCAACAGAAGCTGAAAGCTCTGCTATTGTGATACATCCTGATCATCAAATTCCCACAACAGAATATATTCAAGAACCGATTTCAGTTTCTGAAGTCACTGAAAATATTTCTCCTACAGGAGAATTATCTGACGAACCTGAAATCTCTGAGCCTGAAACTGAATCTTCTGTGTTAGAAACATCTTCAGGATTTATCTCACCAACTTCTAGCGATCTAGGTTCACCAAGGGTTAGAAATATCATTACTGAAAATCTTCCTTCTGGGCTAATTTCTATAGAAGAACTTACTAATCCAGACGAAGACATATCTCTTCCCAACTCCCCTCAATCGTTAAATCTTAGGGAGCGTGAATCCATTTTCTACAGCCCTATTCGAACTAATCCCTGGTATTTTTCTTTAACTGGTTTTTTAGAGAATCCGGTTCTTACTTTTTATCCACCTCGAGCTCCTTTCCATCCTACACCCAGAGGTTACTATCCGTCATCTATTATGGCTGGAGAGTCGTCCATGTTTTCGCAAATGCCTGAATCTTTTTTACATGGTGGTCCTTCTGTTCCTGCGGGATATCAGTCTTTGTCTGGTACTTTCTCAGGAGCAACTCCTCAACCTATCGAAAATGTGTTATCATCTGGTCTTGGTGGACTTAAAATTGAAACGTCGAGCGCAGAGCAAGTTTTTATGATGTCTGGTAATATTCCTAATCCTCAAGCTCAAGGCAGTCAGTTTCCTTCTGGGGGTCAACCTCAGGGAATTCAGTTACCACTTGGGGGGCAACCTCAAGGTGGGCAATTACCGCCTGGGGGGCAACCCCAAGGTAGTCAGTTACCACCCGGGGCTCAACCTCAAGGTAGCTTTTTCTCAGGACAAACTGTGGATCAATATTATTTTGGGGGGCAGCCCCAAGGACAGTACATACCTCAAGGTTACCAACCCCAAGGACGGTACATTCCTCAAGGTCAACCCCAAACTCAATATGCTCCTCAGGGTCCTCAACAACCCCAGCTTCAGTACGTGCCTCAAGGTTATCAACCTCAAGGGCAGTACCCAATACAAGGATACCAGCAGCCTTCTGGTCAACCATCTATTCAAGGACCCGGAACTTTACCTTATTATCAACCCTACGTTCAACCAGGTTTTGGTCCTTACGTTCAACCTTCTACGGGACAGTACCCCGGAATGATGGTGTGGGATCCGTCCCAATATCAGCAGCCTTTGCAGCCTAATGTGCAGATACCTTATCAACCTGGTCAGCCAATGGTTTCTGGTTCAATTCAGCAGCCTGGTCAGCCAGCTATTCAAACTCTTGCACCTAGTTCAGTTCAGCAGGCTGGGCCTAGTACACCTCAGACTCCGCCCCAAACTGCTGTAACTGCTGCAACGTCTGTTCAACCTGTTACACCTATTTCTGGAGTGTCTGTAGCCCCGAGTTCGGCTATCCCTGTATCCGGGCAAATCCCTCAAGTCTTTGTACCTCAGTCAGGGCCTACAACTCAGACTACAGTTCAGATGCCTGCAGGACAATCCGGTACAAGTACAGTTGTTACGAGTCAACCTCAGTTTACTTATCAACCATACCAAGGACAGCCGCAATACGGTCCCTATGTTCAGAATCCGAGCTATCAGCCATACCCTGGTTATACTTATCAACAATCTCAGTATGGTCCGATTCATCCTGGTTATCCGGGAGGTTATACAATACCCAATGCTAATCCAATTCCTAGTTATCCTGGGTATCCGCCTCCTGGATCTGCTTTGGCTTCTCAAGGTTTTCGTGACCCTAACCTTCAGTTACCGTTCATTGCAACTTTGGATTTACCAGATTTGACGCGCCTTACTAATGATCCTATTTTCTATTATCAGAACTGGCCATCAATGCCTCATAAGTTGCCCAGTGACATACCAAAATTTGAAGGTAAGTCAGGAGAGGATCCATCAAATCATGTGATGACTTATCACCTTTGGTGTGCATCTAATTCTATTGTTGATGATTCGATTCGCTTACGTCTTTTCCAAAGGACACTCATAGGTCTTGCAGCCAAATGGTACATTGAGTTTCCACGAGGCTCGTTTCATAATTTCAGTCAGTTAGCAACATCTTTCTTAACTCATTTCCAGTTGCCTGTCAGATACGACAATGGCACAGAATTATTAACTTCACTAAAACAATCTACGTCCACGTATATTTCTGATCATATTCATGAGTGGCGACGTAGACGACGATTGGTGAAGGTCTATATTCCGGATCAAATTTTGGCAGAGTGGTTTGTAAAATCATTACTGCCTAAGATCACTGAAGATGTAGCTAAGGCTGGTGTCGTTATTAAAGAGCAAGTAATTGCTCAGGCTCAGTACCTAGACCTCGTTTATACGCAGTCAGGTACTTTACATGAAAAAATTTCGGATTTACCCAAACAAGGTCAAATTGCTGCTCCTCCTTCAGGGTCTCATGCCGCTGACGGTATGATTGGTACGGTTAGTTCCAAAAGTAAGAAGAAATCTTCAAAGAATTCTTCTCCAATCATAACTTTACCTGATTCCCCGAAGGGAGAATCCTCTCAAGAAGTTTCTGCCGATATTCATGTCGTTGAAACATCTACGGCAAAATCAAAAACCGGTGGTAAAAAGAAAGGGAGGAATAAAAACAAGAAAAATTCGAAAGAGAAAGCAGATAGAGAAGAATCCAATGATGAGAAACGTAAACCTCGTTATCCTTGCTTCATTTGTGAACAAGATCACTTCACGAAAGAATGCCCATATCGAGAAGAGGTTACGAAACTCATTAAGGGATCGCAACAACCTGCTGTCTTGAAGGATCCTTTTCCAGTTCAAGATAGTAAGATGATTGGTTCTTCCTCGACCACTTTAGAAGAGCCTATTATGATGATGTCTCATATAAGGGTTGCGACGCGATCGCAAGATTACGGTTCTAAGAATCCCGTTGATGGCAAAGAAGGAGAGTCTTCCAATGCCAACGCATCAAATACAACTCCTCCTGTTTCCGGTCCGTTACAGATCGAGAAACAAAATCCAGACTTGATAATCAAGCCGCCTGCTAAAGGTGTTCTTCGTAAATCGGCTTTCAATCCACATGCGAGAGCTGCTCAGAATTACAACATTGTTGAAGATTTAGCTATTTCTCCTTCAGCAATGTCGGCTTTGGAAGTGTTGCAGTCGTGTCCAGCACAGCGTAAATTGTTATTGTCTGCCATAGGAGCTGTTGATGTTAATGATTCTAACCTTATAATCTTCGATTTAGAAACTAGTACACCATGTCTTCCTCATCAAATGGCTTTCCAGATTCCAGTGTTAGTCAAAAACAGGCCTATTTTTCGGACTGTGATTGATGAGGGAGCTTCAACGTGTATTATGTCGCTTCAGTGTTGGAAATCTCTTGGTTCTCCTACACTTAACCAATCTCAGACGATTCTAAAAGCTTTTGATGGTCGAGGTTTTCAACCTTATGGTATTTTGCAGGATTTACCCATAGGGGTTGAAGGGAAAATTGTTAATCTAGATGTGGAAGTGGTTGATGCCCCTCTAGATTACAACCTTCTACTGGGTCGTAGTTGGTCTTATTCTATGACTGTTGTTGTCTCTTCGGTCTTTCGACTTATAAAATTTCCATATCAAGGAAGGATCGTGACAATAGATCAGTTAACTTATTTTTCATTAGACCCAGCCTCTACAGAAACAATCCAGCATGTTGGTAAAACGACTATCTCTTATAAGGATGTTGGAGTAGGTTTGATTAAAGATTCTGGTTTACTAGGAACTTTTTCCTTTCCTCCTCCTAACGTATCGTCTTCTACAGCAACTATTCATATGATTTCGTCGGACACAGTTTTGACTGATGATCCTTGGATACTACCTTCGGAATCCGAGATTGACTCATTTGATGGCGTGATGCCTTTGAGTCCATTTGAAATTGCGTACCAGACTGTACAGTCTTTTTCCAACACCTTTTCAACCAAAATTGATCCAATGAATGGGATCCAAGAGGAATCACTTTCTATTTCTAGTTCAGATGCAACGACATTTCCTGAAATTGTTCATACAGATGAGCAAATTCGTGAGTTTTTGTTTGTTGATGATTTACCATGGGAAGATCTCCATCATAGGTCTTCATTCTTACCTGAATTAGATCATTTTGAAAATGATTTCGCTTCAATATTTACTGCTGAATATGCCAAGGAACCTCAGAATCCATTGAAAAATCCTGATTCTGAATTAAATTTAGAAAATATATCTAGAACGGTTCCAATTGACATTTCAGTAAAGCCAGGAATAATTGAAAACATTCATATAGGTGCTTGTTGTTCAGACGAAGAAATTCGGACTTATAAAGCCCTATTTCAAGAATTCCGTGACGTGTTTGCCTGGTCTTACGAAGAAATGCCAGGAATTGATCCATCGATCGTAGTACATGAAATTAAGACTTACCCGGATGCTAAACCTGTTCGTCAACGATTACGTCAAATACATCCTAGAAAAGCTACTGCTATAAAATCTGAAGTTGAAAAATTACTTCGAGCAGGATTCATTTATCCAATTCCTTTAACGGATTGGGTATCGAATATTGTTCCTGTGACTAAAAAACAAGGAACAATACGAGTATGTATCGATTATAGGGATATTAATCGAGCATGTCCAAAGGACAATTATCCAACTCCCTATATCGATCAAATAATCGACGATTGTGCTGGAAGTGAACTATTTTCCTTTATGGATGGTTTTTCCGGCTACAATCAAATAAACATACTCCCTGCAGATCAACCTAAAACAGCTTTCATTTGTCCATGGGGAACATTTGCCTATTGTAAACTACCTTTTGGACTTAAGAACGCTGAAGCAACTTTTCAACGGGCCATGTCTTATGCGTTTCATGACATTAAGCACATTGTTCAACCATATCTTGATGATTTACCTGCTCATTCATCACGTAGGGCCGACCATCCCACTCATTTAAGAGCAATTTTTATGAGATGTCGGCATTATCGGATAAGGTTGAATCCGCATAAATGTGTTTTCTGCGTAGAATCGGGTCGTTTACTGGGATTTGTTGTTTCAAAATCAGGCATTCGTGTTGATCCTTCGAAGGTCGAAGCTATTGTTAAATTGCCTCCTCCTTCGACATTGCACCAACTCCAGAGTTTGCAGGGGAAAGCAAACTTTTTACGTAGATTTATTCAGAACTATGCCGAGCTTGCAAAGGGTTTTACCCGGTTGTTGAAACAAGATATTCCGTTCTTTTGGGACGAGGTCGCTGATCGATCTTTTGATGCACTTAAACACGCGTTGACCCATGCACCGTTATTGCATCCTCCCAACTACAACCAGGATTAATTTCTATATCTCGCTGCTTCTCATTCCACTATTGGGATGGTGCTAGTTCAGGAAGACGAATCTCACAACGAACATGTGATTTATTATCTTAGTCGAAATTTGAATTCGACTGAAATCAAATATACACATGTGGAGAAATTGGCCTTGGCAGCTGTTCAAGCTGTCCAACGTTTTCGACATTACATATTGTTACGTAAAACCACAGTAATTTCTGATTGCAACCCTATGATGTATATTTTGACCAGACAATTGCTAGGGGAAAATATTCTAAATGGATAGTTATCCTACAAGAATTTGACTTGGAATTTGAAAAATCCAAGGCAAAGAAATCTTTGGTTTTTGCGGAACTAATGTGTGATTTTCCCTCTACTGATATTGAAACAGTGGCAGAAGAGTCCATTGTGGACGAATCTTTGTTTCTTATCAGTACGCTTGATCCATGGTATGGGGATATTATTGTATATCTCCAAACCCAATCTTTTCGGCCTGAAATTTCACGAACTCAACGACGGAAAATATGCTTCCAATCCCAACAATATAATATCATTGGTGATACTCTTTATCGACGAGGAGCGGATTCTGTTTTCCGACATTGTTTAACTCATGAAGAAGCTGAAAAGGTACTCAATGACTGTCATTCTGGAGCATGTGGCGGTCATATTTCTGGGTATGCCACTGCCCAAAAGATATTGCGTGCAGGTTATTTCTGGCCATCATTATTTAAAGATTGCATTTATGCGGTTCGGAAATGCCACAACTGTCAAATTTTTGATAGAAAAATGCGCGCGCCACCCGCTCCTCTTCACCCTATAATTGCTGTTGGTCCATTTGCAAAATGGGGTATCTATTTTATCACATGTAACCCTCACTCGGCCGGGGGGCATGCCTATATTATTCTCGCTGTAGATTATTTTACGAAATGGGCCGAGGCGATGCCTACATATTCAGCTGACGGCAAGACAGCTGCAACATTCGTGTTCAATCACATAATTGCTAGGTTTGGTGTTCCTCAAGCTATTATTACAGATCATGGAAGTCATTTTCGGAACATCATGATGACTGAATTAACAGAACAACTTGGCCTACGCCACGATAATTCCACTCCGTACTATCCACAAGAAAATGGCCTGGTTGAAGCTATTAATAAAGTTCTAGTCACCATGATTAAACGAATCATTGGTATTCATAAAACGAATTGGCATTCCATGTTATTTTCAGCGCTTTGGGCATATCGAACCTCAGTCAAAACATCAACGGGTTTCACTCCTTTTCAACTAGTTTACGGTTTAGAAGCTCTGCTACCAATTGAATGCGAAATACCGTCATTAAAATTAGCCATAGAATTACTTCCAGCTACGTCTGAAGAGGAAAAACGTTTCTTGTACTTGGCCCAATTAGATGAGAATCGGTGAAGTGCTGCAATAGCAAACGAGGCTCATGTTAAAAGGATAAAAGCTCAGTATGATAGAAATGTGACCCCTCGAAATTTTTCAGAAGGAGACCTAGTTTTACTCTATGATCAACCTAACGACAAGCTAGGAGCTGGAAAATTCGTGCCTATGTGGCATGGTCCTTACATTGTGAAACGAAAGTTAGCAAAAGGGGCTTATGAGTTAGTGGATTTTGATGGTGTCCCTTTAGATAAACCCAGAAATGGGCTTTATCTAAAGAGATATTACGCTTAAACAAGGTGTGGAGATTTTTTTGTTAGTTTTTAGATTTCTTTACTGTTGGTGTGTTTTAGATTAAAAAGTGTGCCTAGTTTAGAAGTGTGTTTTTCACTATGACTGCTTATCTGAGTTTTACTCTTGATATTGCAGATGTCGACGTCTCTTCAAACCTACATTGGTTTTGTTGATGGTGCTTGTCGTAGTACACGGAACATTTCTTCCGCAGCTTGGGTTATCTATTCACCCTCTGACGAGTTAGTATCCATGCATGGGGTAAGCCTTGGTCAAACAACAAATAACATTGCCGAATATAGTGCAGTGATTGAGTTATTATCTGAGTCCATATCATTTGGAATTCGGAGTTTGATTGTAAGGTTGGATTCTGAACTTGTTGTATTACAGCTTAACAAGGTTTATACCATTAGAAATCCGGTGTTATTACGGTTATTTTTGAGAGTTCGTCTCTTGGAACGTGAGTTTGATTACATTGAATATCAGCATATTCCAAGACGTTTAAATACATTAGCAGATTCAATTGCTTCTAGTATGATAAATAGACATTTGCAATAATTAAAAGTAGTAAAACAAAAACATTCATTTATGTACGCAGATAGCCGTCAAAAATAGTGATATATATCATAGGAGTGTGTTCAAAAAATATACATCGTCTTCGATCATAAGTTGGAAACACCTTATGATCGGCAAAAATGGTAACACAAAAGTACAAAAATGAGTCTATATGATCATCTCATCACTGATGATGATCTCGATAGGAAACAACTGCTCGAGCCACCCTGCACAGGAACCTCCTGAAAGGTCCTGGGACTCCAATCACATATCTTTGAAGCCTGAAGGGAATATCATCTATACTCGTCTCTGGTATGTCTAGAGTCAAGTGCTCTAGATGATGTTCCAAATCAGTCAAAATTTCTACTGATTGGCCTGCTGGGGCTGGTGCGGGCACAACTGGTTGCCTCCTCTTGAAAGGTTGGAGATGAGCTGGACGTTGTGGACCCACATCTGTATTTAAAAAACTTTTGGTTATTAGTTTTCTAAGACGATAAAAAATTAAAAAAAATTTAGAACTTAGCAAATGTTGAAAAATGTTTTACCTGAATCGTCCCACTGTTCCCCTGCAGGGAGAGACATCTCTCTATCTCCGCGGAAATCTATCCCTGCATATGGAAAATCCTCTATCGTAAAAATTTGGCGATCCAGCCAATGAAAATATGAAACAGGGAATCGTACAATCTCAGCGCCCTCGATAGCATGACGAGCCATCAGCGCGGACCAGCGAACCATTCTTGGTTCTCGAAGTCGACCGGCATCAACTGAAATACTCTGTGGAGCTAACTGAGGGACCCTCTCCAAAGCAAAAGAAACGACAATGGAACCATATCCAAAGTTTTTTAGTTTCCCGGTTTTTGCTCTGGTAAGTTGGCCTTTTATATTTTCCAACACAGCTTCACACCAGTTGAAGATGGTGCCACGAAAACAGTCCACAGCAATGCGCATTTGGGAACCAGTAGCTACATGCAGCGCGGCACTCCCACATAGTTTGGTAACAGTGAATGCTATAACTTTCAGTTCAGGACGGATGATATGTTTTATGTCAATCCGTTTGTCCCGAGGATCTGCCTGATCATTGCAAAATTTGAGTTGAAGACTAGCGACAGTCTGGCCACCTGGCCTAGTCCCAAACAAAGATACATGTTCGCCTCTCTTGGACAAACCAGTCAAAAAGTATATATCCTCCAGCTCAATTTCGAGCCGGTGGCCACCAATGAAGAAACATTGGT
Source organism: Pinus albicaulis (assembly GCA_034641835.2). NCBI lineage: Eukaryota > Viridiplantae > Streptophyta > Pinopsida > Pinales > Pinaceae > Pinus > Pinus albicaulis. The sequence continues at coordinate 477,782,923 of CM076570.1, read as the reverse complement.
CCTCCACATGCCATCTGTCTACCAACCATGTTAAGAGTTCCACTTGTGCCCTCATGCCAGAGATGGCCCAGAATTTGTATAAGCAGCACGCTTTTAATGCCCTTTGTGTGGGCAAATGGAGTATTGTAGCTTCATCCACATCCTCATGTTCCCTTTCTCGCCAAATAAGCATCTTGTTAATCCTGCAACATAAAATAAGGCATATTAGCATGATTTCATTTGAAAACTTTTGGCAGAAATTTGAGAAAACTATGCTTGAATTTTAACCGCGCGGGTACCGCACCCGCCCTTTGTAAACAGAGCGTAGCTCCGCACGCAAGGTGTGTGTCGGGTGCGACACCCCCGATTTTTTCCAGTTCAGAAAAAATCGGGGTCCGCAGGCAACCTGTGTCCCGCCTGCGGACCCCGCGGGCGCATTTTTTGACCTATTTTTGCCCTAAAAAATCAAACTAAAGCCTAAAAACGAATTTTAAACGGATGAAAAACAAGATAAGGAGGTTGTGGATTACCTGGGGCTGACGATTTTCGATTCCAACGGTTGAATTTTCCAGAATCTTCACGGGAACTTTTTATCCAAAAGCTTTTTACTTTTCACTCTGCAACTGAACGGTAAAAATGAAATAGAAAAAGTCCTTTTTATAAGTTTTTTCGAATGAATGAATTGTAAATTTATTTATTTTTCACTTTAAAAAGGATATTTTTGAAAGCATTTTTATTTATCTTAAACAGGTATGTGTAATGTTTTGAGTTTTTGTGCAGAAACAGGATTTTTCAGGTGAAATGATCATTTTTCAACAAAGAGCATACTTTTATCACTTTTTCGGACTCTTTCAAAAAAATTTACGAAAAAGCGAAACCTTGGAGTCCTCTTTAAGCCCTTTTCAGACTCTCTAAATATGAAAAGATTTCCGAGTACTTGACTATTCGAACTCGTTAAAGTAAATGAACGGTCGTCCCTTCAGTATAAGTTTACCCCTTTTACGGACTGAAATGGACTATTTACGAAAAAGGTATACGTTGACTAAATACGGTCAATAGAGTTCTCTCCCGCATTATTTTATCCTTTTTCGAGCTCGAGAGACTAAATTTACGAAAAAGAACACTCATGGAGTTTTCTTAAGTTTTTCTTCTAACTCCCTAAAACTGAAAAACACCGAGTTTCTCCTATACTGGACTCGTTAAAACTTAACAGTAAAGGACCTGTTTAATTTTCAACAGGAACGAACCACTCCTTCTTAGGGTTCGAATTTTAAACTAAGTTGGACTCACCCGAAGGGTGAGCTTATAACCAAGCAAATGTTATCCTCCTCAAGCTTGTCAAAAATAAAGAGGTACTTGCCGGAAATGGTGGGGGAAAAGAGAGAAAAATGAGCATGTTTGTTGTATTTTAAAATTGTCCGAAAACTCAGTCGACCACTCTTGGACACGACACTTATATTCACCTGGGTTGGGAAATCCTTTGCTTAACAGTTAATCAAACCACATTGAAAATTTTCAGCCGGTTTCTGGGTATAGCTTTGAGTCAATTGTCACCAAGCCATCTGCAGTGTCGTTATGTGTCCAAGAGAACAGTTCAAACAAAACCATTCATCTGCAAAATATCTGTCATCCATCATTGACCATCCCTGAGTCAGTCCTTGCCAACATATTTTCAAAACTTGATCTATGATTTCGTGTTGTGGGCTTGCCTACGACAGATCGCTTTCTATCGACATCGGCACATTATCTAGGAAGTTGATCCAGAAATCGTCAGTACCTTGAAATCTGCATGCCTCAATGGCAGGTTTCTCGCTTTCGACGACAGGTTACATTAATGACCTTCGATCGAATGACTCCGTGAAATGTTCGACTTCAGCTCATTCATTCACATTCCATGGACTGTACTGAGTACTTTGAGAGCCATTGACATTACTGGTGGTTTCTCTCACACTTGTTAACAGTTCACATCATTCACTGGTAATCAAGTGGTTTCTACCATGTTCGACTTCAATACATTCATTCACATGGATAGAATCGTACTGGTTCGAGATACGGAAATCAAGACCCTGGATCTAGTTTCCACCATCCAGGCTGCGAGGAATTTTGTTGTCATCTATACAGTAGACTTTTGATAAACAGATGGCTGTGTCCATACTGTGTCTACACATATTTGTACTATGATGTATTCAAAATCATTCCTGTATCAGAACGATTTCAGTTAGTTTATAGTTAGTTCTTTATCTGAGTATGGGAATGCCTACCTCAGTGATGACATATACATGTATATATTTTGCATTGAATGTTTTTACAGGTACCGACTGGGGTGTCCACAGGATGATCTTTGAAATGATAAAGTACTGCACTCTTCATATATGACAAACTATAGCTTCATCTATTACAGACTTTGCACTTTAGGGGGCAATTTGTTACACTGAAAACTGTCACCTTGACATTCTGCTGACCGTATGAGCTCATTATTACTCATACTTCCTCCTTTTGCAAGTCTAATATACCAGCTCCTCATATCAAGCTTCAAAATCAGAAGAAAATCCTTAAAATCCCTTAAAGAATTGGTATCGCACTTTCTCTATGCATTCCCTGCGGTCCCGCACCTAAAGCTCAGCCTGCATGCGGAACCATACCGCACGTTCTTTGTGTAATGGGTGCGGACCTCTGTAAAACATCAAAAGGCGAGAAAATGAAGATTAAAAAGTGAATTCCAGGTGAATTCTAGAAGATTCTAGACGGGAATTCTCGGAATGGATACGCTTTGAAGCTGGTTCATGCATCCCTTTCTTAATGGAGCCAACCCCTTGATGTAAGGAGCTTATCCCTTTGAAGGAGGATTCTATCCCTTCATATTTGGAACTAGAAACCTCCTCTCTTTCACTATAAAAAGAGGCCTTGGGTAGCCTCAAAGGGAGTTCAAGCTTATGAGATTTGAAGTTAAATGCTGTTGAGATTTAGACTTAGTTAACTAAGACTCTCTGTGAGGTTAAATCACTCATCCTCATTTGTCTTAGTGGTATGCTTTTGATGACTATTTCAGTGGCTTTTTAATAGAATTTGTGAACCTTTTTGTATCATGAATTTGGAAAGTAATAAGGAACCATAACAAAACATGTGAGAATTGATATGCAAGACTTAGCCACTGATAATGGTTATTTTCTGTACAGGAAAAGGAGAAAACGAGGAATTTCCGTTCCAAAGGAAAGGACAAAGTCGAGATAACTGCTGTCCCTCTGAACGAGAACCGAATGCAAACAAGGCTAAATAGATTACAGCAAATCGGCTCGGAAAAGAAGGAGAAGACACCAGCTCGGCGCCAAAGAAAGGAAAGGATGAAGAATTAACAGTTTGGCGAATCCCTCAGGATCTTCGATCCTGAGGGATCGCTGCTTTATTTATCATGTTACTTGGACATCTCCGCCATCACCTTTATATAAAGGGACAACACTGTTAGCTTGATAGATAGGATACGCTTTTATGTAATTTTCTGTAAAACATCAACTTTGATTATTGAGTCTCGTTGAGAACTGGTTCAATGTATTTTTGACCGATGCATTAATAAAAGCTTGGTGATTATTTCATCTCTGCGTCTGGATTAACTTAAAGCGGTGTATCCTTGGAGGCTAAGGGCCCGGCCCCGAAGGACACTTGCTTCTGTACCATTACGACTTGACTTTTGTGTGGTTTGTTTATCATTGTTATTTGGTAATTTGATATGCTTTATAAGTTCATATTACATGCTTTGTTAAAGATTGAATCATTGAGGTTTTTTACAGATAGAATCGTGTGTTGACTCCGCATCAAGTTATTAATCCTTTCAAGAGTTAATTGCATGTTCTTACTGTTTTGTTACAGAGCTGTTATACTAAACGTTCGTGTTGTGCGCGTTTCTGATTTATCAGTACTGTTCCATAATTCATTAATAGTTATTGCTGTTCCATTAGTGTGATTTGTGTGAATTGCTTTTAGAGTGAAAGAATGTTATTTGATTGCAAAGAATGCATTTGAGTTAATAGATTAAGTTTGGTTACAACCTGCGGGACTTAGTTATTCAATTGCTGTTCCATTTTAGACTTGCTGTTCTATTTCAGAATTGTTGTTCAATCCTTTATTTGCTTTGCTATTCCAT